>JANRMT010062820.1:32539391-32573389 GCA_026402145.1 Polypterus bichir lapradei
GCTTCTACTAAATACTGAGCAAAGGGTCTGAATACTTAGGACCAGGTGATATTTCAGTTTTTCTTTTTTAATAAATCTGCAACAATTTCAAAAATTCTTTTTTTTTTGTCTTTCAATATGGGGTGCTGTGTGTACATTAATGAGGGAAAAAAATAATTTAAATGATTTTAGCAAATGGCTGCAATATAACAAAGAGTGAAAAATTGAAGGGGGTCTGAATACTTTCCGTACCCACTGTATTTTTCCAGCAATGCAACAAGCCTTACCACCGAGATAAAGGCAGCAATGTGCGCGCCCCGGAGCGGCCAAATCAGAGTCCAGATTTCACACCAATTGAGTATTTGTGGCTGGAGACCCCCATGATATCTGACAGAGCTTGAGCGCTTATATAAAGAAGAGAGGAGAGAAACAGCAGAGCTGACAGAGCTGATCACACAGATTCACGGTTGTCATCTGCTAAATACTGACTTGAAGGGGTGAACACTTAAGTGATCAATTATTTGGTGTTTTATATTGGTATTTAATTTAATTTTACAGAGATCTGCTTTCACATTGATACTAAGGAGTATTATTCTGTTATCCGTGTCAAAAACCCCCAAAATAAATCTACTGTGACGCAATGCTGCATAATGAAATTGGAAACTTCACGGTGGTGAACATTTTTCATAGGAGCTGTATCTTTGTTTTTCCCTCACTTGGGTGTTTATGTGGGTATTGATTTTTAGCATCTTCAGTGCCACCATTGCTCTCGTCGGTTTTCTAAACTGGTAATGCTGTCATCCTCCTCCTCCAGAGCCAGTTCTGCTAGCTTTTATTTAATATCTCAGAGAGTGTGTCAGCGTGTGTAGCAGCCTATTTTTTTTTAACAGAGTGAAGTGCTTTCTTGAGTCCATACGTAGTTGTTAACAAATGTGCATATTGATTTAAACACAAGAAGTGGTTTCAGTCAGTCACATTCTCCATATTAATTTAGACTGCAAGATCTGCTTTCACTTTGACATGAAAGAGTCTGTTCTGTTCATCAATGTCAAAAAAGCAAATTTAATTTCACTGTGTTTCAATGTGGCATAGCAATAAAAGTTGAAAACTACCAAGGGGGTGAATACTTCTTACTGGCACTGCCTGTGTGTGTGCTCATAAGTAATTGTTTAAAAAAAAAAAAAAAAAAAAAAGCTGTCCATAGCACTCCTTTTCCAGGCGTCCACCATGCCATGTTTGTTCTTTTGCTCATTATAACCTTTTCTTTAATGCTCTGCCTGTAAGGCTAACATCCTACTGTTTGCACATTAGTAATGTCTTGGCTATACTGCAAATTTTAAATCAATTAAATGACACCATGATATATATATACAGTACGCTCCCAAAATTCGTGGGGGTTACGTTCTTAGGGCACCCGCGAATTGTGAAAAACCGCAAATTTTGGATGTGGTTAAAAAAAAAGCCTATTTTCATAGTTTAAACCCTAAATATGCTATGTCTCCCGCAGTGCTAGAATGTAAAATACCAATGTCACCACTATATGTACTGTAATTCATGCAAGCGCGTTTTCATTGCCAGAAACCTTAGACCAGGCGTGTCAAACTCCAATCCTGGAGGGCCGCAGTGGCTGCAGGTTTTCATTTTAACAATTGACCCATTTTCACTGCTAATTATCTCCTTTTCCCTTTATTTTAATAGCCCTGTTTTTAAGGGTTCAGTCCTCTAAATTGACTCTTTTTTTCATTAAATGGCAGCCAAACAGAAATGAGATGTGAAACGAGCCAACAGATGACCAGATAAACTGGAACGTCAAACTCCAACCAATTTCATTCCAACCAGTTCCTTAATGAGAAGCCAATTCTTGTTGTTAATTAAACCTGTTACTTAATTTCATGGCTTGTTGCTGCTCTCATTCTGCTACAGCAGACATTTCCCAAACTGTTGAATTTCTGTTTCTGATTATTGACCTGAGAGATCAACCTTACTGAGACCTTTGCCTTTCTTTATGTTCAGATGATGTGGTTCGCTGGTCAACTGTTTGCTTGTTTTGTATCTCATTATTGATTGGCTGCTAATTAAGGAAAAAGAAAGAACTAGTGGTCTGAGTCGAGTTCATTAAAACTAAGGCAAAATAAGTTAATTAGCAGCAAAAACAGGTCACTAATTAAGAAGGTGGTTAGAATGGAAACCTGCAGCCATTGCGGCCCTCCAGGCCTGGAGTTTAACACCCGTGCCTTAGACGGTGGAGCTCATTTCGGCGGCATCTTGGGGCTTTAACCCTTAAACTGCCACATAATTGGGGGTTAATGCATCCCTGGATGCCAAATACTTTTTTGCTGCACTTTAAGCAAACGTCACAATTAACAAAGAAAAAGCGAAATTTTAATGGAACACATTTTTTTTCATGCAAAGAGCATCACAATTTTACACACTGCTAATGAACTATTTTTTTTTTTTTATTATTTTTAATTATTTTTTAGCTTTATTGGATCTAGGCTGAGTGACTTGTTTTTCTTGTCATACACATTTAATTGTATGTTGACCCTGTGTTGACCTATATATGACAAATAAACCTAACCCAAACCAAACCGAACTGTAAAAACTATTTAAAAAACTACTGGAACAATATGTACAAAGTGCAACTGATGCCATGGATGTAAATCACTGAACCAACTGCGCTTGAACTGGCAGCACGTAAGCACACAGAGGTAAGCGCTAACGCTGGCAGACTAGTCTTAGTGCAATTTGGGTCACAGAATTGCACAGAAACACAGGAGATTGTAGAGACAGGAACTTTATTCAAACACTTCAAACAAACATGTCTCTTTCAGAAGTAAAAGGAGCTCAGTATGCAGTTAGTTATCAATTAAACAATAGACAAACATCATAGGGGAGCACAACCCCAACAGGAGCAGAGAATGTCTGGGTGAGGAGAGAGAAACAAAACAATCAGCCAAAAAGGAAAGGTGCTGTTCAGGATTTTAAGTAAGCGTAGTGTTGTGCGAGACACTGCAATCGAGAAGATGGTGATTTATTTATTTTTATGGTGGAGATTCCAGGGATGCACCCAGCCTTGAGAGACAAAGACAAAGCAAACCGGTAATCAAACAGCAAATAAAGAATTTAATGAAAACAAATGAAATAAGAAAACAACGATACCACCCCTGTTCCCCTTACGGCGATTACACATTAAATACAACAAAGCGCAAACAAAATACACACAGTAAATCATGAAAAAGTTAATGAAAAACGGCAACGGATGAAATTTAATGATGAAAATAGATAGTCCAGAGATCCGCACGTTGAATGGGAATGTACAGATAGTCCTACCGGTAGTTTCTGAAAAGGTTGAAGACGGGTGTATGGGTTCAGGAGCGCTCCTTTCTTTGCAGGATGGCCATGAATCCACTTACAGTCCTCATGTACACAGGCAGACAATCCAGACACACGAAACGATCCAGGACAAAATGAATAAGTACAGATAACCCAACCGAAGGCAGACAGACAGGAACTTGAAACACAAATTACAAAAACTTTTTTTTTTTTTGCTTTTGGTCACCGGCCCCCTTTTAAAAAGCTGCGCTGACATTCTTTGACCTCAACAGTCCCAGCACCCTCAGCCAAAGACCAATCAGAGCCACTGCAGGGACTGCTGGGAGTTGCAGTTTCAAATTCTATTGGCTACTTTCACCTTCCCAAGTTGCGGTTTTCTCTACAGCTGATTCCTGTTCTCTCTACAGTACAGTATTGCCAAGAAAAAAGCCATAAAAATTGCGGAGGATATTTGTGGTTTCCGCTAACAATTATTAGTTAGGTTCTAAGGAAAAATCTGCGAATGCTGAACCGTGACTTCGTGGGGGTCTACTGTGTGTGTGTGTGTGTATGTATGTGTATATATCTGTCTGTCTGCTTTTCATGAGAGAACTACTTAATGGATTTAGATCGGGTTTTTTTTCTATAATTTGCTTGAACGTTTCAGTTGATTTTGCAACTTCTGTCATTGCACTAAGTATCATAGTTCGCGTGTGGTACTGATTTATTTGTGCGAATCCAAGAGACACCCAGCGGGCCGAGGCGAGGGGAGCGGGGCCTTCATCATTCATGCGCCAGCCTCGGGGCATATTCTACATCCGGTTAGCTAGTGAACGAGAGACCTACTTAAAGGATTTAGATTGGGTTTATTTTCTACAATTTGCTTGAACATTCCGGTTGATTATTCACAGTAATCTGAGACAGAGGCTGCGGGCCGAGGGGGGGCATGACGTCAGGAGTGGGGAGTCGGTCTACCTCTGCGCTTTGGAGAATAACAGGCCACTGCTTAGCTGGTGATACCTTTTTGTTTACTGATTTTGTCCCGTTTCACTACTACTTAACACAAGTGCATATTGTAGTTCAGGATGGTCACCAAACTGCTCTAAAGTTCAGGGTGACTTGTACTCATGGGGCAGTTATTTTGGCTGTCATGTGCAGTAGAAGGGTGGGTGAGTTGATAGCTCACAGGCTTAAAGTATGGACACACACTAAAAGCCAGAGCAATGACCTGTTATGCAGCATCCATTTTACTAATTTTCAATGTGTACGTACTGCTGAACACTTCTGGATACTGTGCATTCAATTATTTGAGGCTTCCTGACAGATATCTTTGCTATGGACCAGTTCTTACCCATGTTACATGGAAAAGTACGGCAATATGAATATTGTACATCTCATACATGTATATATGGTGCGGCGTGGCAGCGGGGTGGACAGGCTGATAGCAAAAGTGAGTCAAGCAGAAAATCAAACATGGTAACAACACACATCTGAATGTTGTGGAAAAATAGATTTTTTGAGCAAAAGAACAGTTCTAGTGTATGAACAACTGACTGAACAAACATGGCACTTAGCTATTGACTATGAGAGATTTTCTATTTAATTCAAATTGGCGAGATATTTTTTCAGTATATACACATAAAACACTGAAGGCAAAGGAACAAGAAACAAAAACATGACAAGAGTGATGTCACTTGTCTTGAGAATCCATCGCTTCAACTCCTTTAAAAGATAACGTCAGAGAAAATGGTCACTTTGAGACATATCAGTAGCCGCTGCATACCAAATGTCACAGGATAAACGGAAGAGTGACAGTTGTTCCACACGAGCCAAGTCACAAGCACGTCAGTGAGGCCGCTCTGTCAGATTTCTCAAGTATGTTCTATTAAACAATAACATGCTGAATGCATTTGACCTCAGATGTCAGTCAGACAGCAACAAACCTCTTTGCCTTACGCTTCACTGCTTCCAGTTAGAATCTTCACACCCCTCTCTTCTATTAGAGGGCTGAGCGCTGCTGCTGTTTTAACAAGGATCAAACCAGCAGGCAGAGGGATTAAGCAATGTGACACAGGGAACATAATAAGACAAAGCCAGTGCTTCTGACAAAGTCTGATGGCAGGCACAGGGCGCGGGCTTTGGTGCTTTACTGCTCGACTGATAGAATAAAGTGCTTATTATTGACCAAGTGACTCACCAGTCACAAATTAATGTGTGTTTACTACCTGCAGCTTACAATACGGCATAGCAGAACTCACTTATTACACACCAGGAATTACAAAGAACAGGAAGTATTATTGTGTGCTTTCATACAAATCCGAAGATAAAGTGTTTGAAAAAGGTGCCTAACATGTGCTTTACACTTTTAGGTTGCAGACTGTCTGGCAGTTTTAAAGAATACAGCTGCTACTTAAAAGGTATTACTCACTAACGCAGTCTTAAAGAAACAGCCCACCAAAAAATATACACATTTTTAGGAGCGTTTGCAGAGAATTTGCAAAGCAGCCATTTGTGAATGCCCACGTCTGTCTGTCTTCATGAAACAACTCAATTTTGTTGAGGTGTGGCAAACTTATTCTTTAAGGAAATTTGTCAAGACAGTTCAATTTTCGGTCAGATATCTTGAACAGATTGTGCTGTAGAAAGTTTTAAAGTTTCACAAGGAAAAGCATTGGTGGATATTGCAAAACGCATCCATCTTAAAATGGAGGAGCTGTCAACACTCTCAGGAGATGATTGCGCCTGCACAGTAACAAGTAATCAGCTCGCTTCCCCATTGAACTCCCCTTTTCAGCAGCAGACACCCTCACGCCTGAGCCGCACAGTTTGTACTTTAAAATCCTGCACCACCATGGACCCCCAGCTCGCTTTACCACAAGGACTCGCCTTTGAGGCTACATTTTGCAATTATGAAAAATTCTTTTCATGTAGGGGTGCTGGTATTTGGTCCATTCTGCATTTTGGATTATAAGGCACTGATCGTGTGTAGTTCAGTTTATTCCTATCTGATTTTTTTAAAGTATTTGACCCCATCAATAAGTTCTAAGGTCACACAAAGTGTCCCTAATGGCTCGGAAGTCAAATCATTAAATGTGTAACTTTTACATTAATTCACCAAGAGATATCTTTAAAAAATACCAAAAAAAACCCACAGTACTCCATTTCACCCTTAGAAGGATGACAGTCAACTATCGATCGGACCTAACAGGGTTTCTCCTACTGTGTCTTTAATTGTTTAAGTGGGTTAAAACATTGGATAAGTGATAAATTATTGTCTTTATACAGAGACAAGAAAATCTATTAGCTGGAGGGACTGCTGCTGACAGTTACCAGGTACTGTCACCATTTACCTCAGAAGGGCTGAACGTTCATTTTGTTGACTCAGCCTACAATGTGACTGTTATCTTCAACGTTGATCTGCCCTACAGTGTGGTAATACGAGTGTTAGCTTGGCTTTCAAGCTACAAATTATAGGAGAACTTAGGCATTTCCTTAAAGTTCAGGGAAATCAAAGTAAATGTATGCATTTACCTTAAACAGTACTAACCACGGCAGGGTGGCAGGGTGGTACACTGGTCAGCACTGCTGCACCACAGATTCAGCATCCTGGGTTTGAACCCAGCGCCTGCGTGTTGATTGAGTGGACTCTGTGTGCTGTCCTAGGGTATGCGTTCTGACAGCTTTTGGATTTCTGGCTTCTGTTTTTAAGATTACGGATTAGACTCGTTTGCTTTAGATTGACATTTAAGGCAAATCATTGTTGCCCTTACTTTGCCTTTATGTGTCTCTTTTGATGATTTTCAAATAAATACCTTCATTTTTAAAAGATCCTGTAGGCCTTGTTCTTCTAAGGCATTTTTTGAACTTTTAAATGAAAATTTCCCATTTGGGCCTTGTCACACAATGGGAGGCAGCTAAAGGGCTCAAAAGAAGGTAATTCTATGCCAGACCAGGTGGTGGCAGGGTGCACTAATCCTTTCTCTTTTGTCCCAGCAGAACCACCATGGGAAATTCTGCTTGGGATCAAAGACGTCACTTCCGGTTCCTGTCCAGACAATGTCACTTCCCCTGTCTGGCTTTGAAACCTCAGTTCTGTTTTGGACTCTTGTCTATAAAGACTGATTGCTCACTTTTTTTTGCCTTTTTCAGCCAAACTTCAAGTATACAGGGTGGCTGCCCAAAACCTTTTTGTGGTGTCAACGGTGTTTCATTTCACAGCCTGTATAGGCCGAAGCCTGACTGCAGAGTTTGGAGGTCAAGGCATCTGAAGTGAGGCATAGTCTAGGCATACTGGTTTATGGGTCTTTTTCAAGACCACACATCCTTTTTTTATTTGGAAAGCACGCCTGTAACCAAAATATGCAAAAATCTCTCCTGATCCATGTCTGACACTGCTTAAGGTTTGTGTCAGGAGAAGGCAGCTTGTAGAAGGTTCAAATCACAGCACACAACTTTCACTCTTGACAGTCTGACTTGAGGGAGATGGCACAAGGAAACTATGTTACTGCAATTATTGGAATCCATTCTTAATAAATAAATAAATAAAAAAACAGATGCCTCGCTTGATGTTGTACCTGTATATACTCAATGATGTCGTTCTCAGAGTGTCCAAAGATGCACTCAGTGGAATCATGTACTCTAATCGGGTTATTTTAGGAAGAAAATGTAACTTAATACCAACAGCACCAGTCACAGTTACAAGTAGTCACACATCCCCTTAACATATCCAATAACACGTCAAACACATTCACGTTAGTCAGTGAAGGCTAATAAGCTGCCTCCATCTCATTAGGAACGCTATAGAAAGCTATCGTATAATCAGCAGCATTTAAAATCCCCCCTTTTCTTAAAAAAAATGGAAAAAAAAAAAAAAAAAAAGCCGAAAGTGATAGAAACATTGAACAAAAAAAGAACAGTGGATTTAAAGAAAATTCCATAGATTGGGCACAAGTCATTCAGTGACCAATTTTCATGCACGAGATAAAAACATAATCGCAGAATTGTGCACAAAACTCATCTGAATTACTTTATACCAGTGCCTGCTTAACATATTAATCAAGAAAAAGGGATTGGGGTGAAAATCACCTTCAGCTCCTTAATTCACTGGGTTATTTCATGCTATACTGTACAAGTTTCACCCAATATACGAGGTGAAACATAAAAACAACTGGACTGGCCTTGGGGCTTTCCTGGAAAACCGTCTGGAGGTTGGTCAGACATGAATCATAGAACTATATGCCTTCCTACAAGCCCTCTCAAACCGCCGGCCGGCTACATATATCCTGTGAAGAGCCAAGTCAGTATTTGCACAACAATCGCTACACAAGTTGCCGCGGCAATGTCGGGTGAAAAAAGCAAACAGCAAGACAAGACAAGACTCCCACACACAATGCTTTTTCCATCCATCCATTATCCAACCCGCTGAATCCGAACACAGGGTCACGGTCTGCTGGAGCCAATCCCAGCCAACACAGGGCACAAGGCAGGAACCAATCCCGGGCAAGGCGCCAACCCACCACAGGACACACACAAACACACCCACACACCAAGCACACACTAGGGACAATTTAGAATCGCCAATCCACCTAACCTGCATGTCTATGGACTGTGGGAGGACACCGGAGCACCCGGAGGAATAAGAATATTCATTCAAAAATGAAAACTAACAATATTTTTAGTAAATTATTATTTCATTTCAGTTAGTTTTTCCAGCTACTTTAACAGTTTCACTTAGTTCTAGTTTTTCATTTCGGTATTGTTAATTATTTTATTTCAGTTTATGAAAATTTTTTTTTAATAATAGTTTCAGTTTTGATTTTAGTTTTCATTAACTATAACAGCCCTGGTGTACAGCAAGGACCAAACCTGAACAGGTCAACTGTAGGAGACAAAGTACAATATGATAAGTGCGGTACAAATGCCAGTATCTGTGGTTAAGTAAAAATAATCACTGAAACACTGTTTCATACAAAGTTCAAATAAATATAATTAGTCATTCATCTTCATATTCAGCATCACTACCATTACTGTGTACTGGTGGGATGAGATCTCACACTGTAGTTAAGCATTATTATATTTTTTAATCACAGCCTTAACTCTTTGAGGGCAAATTTGTTTTTTTTTTTCCCCGTTTTGTCCCAGGAATTAATATTTTTCAAAAAAACACAAGTTTACTAAAAAGCACACAAGGCAATGGTTTCACACGTTAATTTACAAAAAATATTTAAAACAAATATTAATGCGCTGGATGTTGTAAGAGCCTCTACCCAATGTGATTTCACATACCGTACCTATTATGTATATGTGGCATCGTCCTGCCAGGTATGGTAACATTCAAAGCAGCCAATTGCATGCATTGCCACATTACACAGCTTGCAGCAGGTGTTGCCCTGGTGCCACTGTTTCAGGCATCTGTTGCTGCGTACGACACAATCTGGTTTGTACTTGTCGTTGTACATGGCAGGAAAGTCAGCCTGTCTGGAACTGGTCTTTATGATGGCCTTCCTTGCTTTGCAGTAGGCATACACTGACAGCAAGCCGTTGGCCACCTTCTTGCAGAAATCAGCAGCAGTCATTCAGCTGCCACCGTTTGCCCGACTGAACAGTAAGAAGCCACTGGTCAGTGCAACCTCATGCACGCAATGATACACAGTGTGGTACCATTTTATGCACTTGTTGCTGTAGGCGTACGACCCCACACCATCTTTTCCAGTTGACAGACTCCTGACATTTTGCAATTATATTCCGCTGTTGAACCTGGCTTTCCTTTTGACAAATAACTTTCTCACAGGTGTTTTTTGTGTGCACTGTTGTCTGACAAGTAACTCGTTTCACGTCATGCCATGTCACTGCCACCAAGTTTCCTGCCCCACAAAAAAACTGCATCATCACCATGTTTTCAGCCTGTCTGCCTAAAGTTGTTGAAGGCATATGTCTCCTATTTATCCTGATGGTGCCATACACTCTAATTCCCTTGTTCTGTAACTCGATGAGTAAATAACAAGTTATCCATGTACACTATGTAACCCATGTGTTAAAACCCATCTAGTAAATCAAGAACAACGTGACTCATCAAGAGACTGCATGTTCGAGGAAAGGAGTATTTTCCCGTGCACGTCATGTTTTTCAGGCAGAAAGCAGTATTTGCTTCTGCCAACACAAAATCCTGATGGAAAAGCAGGCAACACTTTTACTTTACCACTGGCTCATCCACACACAAATCACAGCCAGGCTGATAAACTTCTTTGTACATTGGCACAGTAAGGTCTAGCAGAGGCTGAATTTTATACAGGGGTGTGACAGACAGGGGGCGCTATCGATCCCTTGAACCCTCTGATCAGACGCCAGACACAAGATAAAAGTCCAAATAATGAATTTATTATAATAATAAAGTGCACAAAGCACCACTACTCCACAATACTCCAATATACAATCAATAAATCACTACAATTAATCAATCCTCCACTCCCAGATGCGTTGTCCCTTTGCCACCCGACTCAGCTTGTCTGTCTGGGATTTCCCATAGTCCTTTTATAGTCCATGACCAGGAATTGTTTTTGATCCTCTCAGTCCATGTGATTCTTATCACTTTCAGATCAAAACTCTTCTTTTTCATCCCGGAAGTACGGCATTTCCTCTGTCGCTGTTCCTAAGACATACATCCGGGTTATAGTGAAAATAGTAGTCTCTGCTCCTCCCTGCAGCGTCCCCTGAAGGTCTTCATGGTATCCAGCAGGGCTGTGGTGAAAAACTCCACTGTACATGATGCCCTGCTGGAACTCGGGGCACCTCTATGTTGTAAGAAGGGCTCCAGCTGGCGGCATTAGCCGGGATTAACGGCCGGCCATATCCCACAAGGGGGTTATACCCTGGTTCATCCCTCGGGAGGCGCTTCTCATTGTCTCAAAAATAAATTAAACTTTGCAGAAGCACGTACCTATCATGTAGCAGAGCACATTTGGACTAGTGTACCCTATAGTTATAGCGCCAGTCCAGTCCCATCTTAATCTGCAATGCCACGTAACCCTTCATCTTGTCTTTGGTTGCGGGCTTTGACTTTGAGAAATAAGAATGCCGTGACAATTCAGCTGGGGAATAAAAAAAATGTTCAGGGTACCTATGTCTCATGAGCTCAAAAGGTAGACTCGGGAAAGAACAGCCTGAAGTACTCCAGCAGCCGGCAGTTCTTTGTGTCCACTAGTATGCCGCATCATCGGGTATTCTACTTAGGTGAATGCTGCCTTATGTGTATCAGCTACACGAGTGTGTTCAGCACCATGATCAGCTGCGGAGTGATTAGCTGGCACGGGTTACTTCACTTTCCTGTTCGATCTCGACCTCCAGATCACTTGCATCAAAATCAGAGTCTGATTCAGTTATGATACTCAAAACGTCGTCTGTGGAGTGCATATTCACTTCGCTCTCTCGCCAAATGTTGATGCCATTTTTGACGTTTATTGCTGTTCGCTACTCATGGTAGTGCAAGGAATCAAGCTCAAATCAATAAGGCTAACTTTCCTTCTATCGAAAAGGTTGAAGTTTAACGTAACGGTGGGTTTTGTCGATGTTTACAGCTGGTTATCGCCCTCTATGTCAACTAATGCCTCCCTCAAAGACATCCACCCTGAAAGAGTCAAGTTACATTATAAAATATTTCAGTCACTGAGCTCATTCACATAATCGCAGTGAGTTGATGCAGCCGCTGTTCAGTCCTGTGAAGTCCAGTCGTGTAGTCTGAAATCCCCAGCAGCTCAGTCTGACCAGATCAAACAGGTTTGATTTTGTCTTAGGTCATTGGGTGGGCTTGTGTGTATGTGCGAGCTGACACCCAATGCAAGGAACTTTTAGGTGCTGTTAAAACTGGAGTTCCTCCAAGATGAGTCTGTTGATTCACAAAAATGATCCAGATCGAAATGTTACATACAAGCTGGTCAAATTTAAACCTGACACTAAACTTGGGGTGGGGTCTGGCAGATACTGCAGAGTAGTGTTTACGGGAACATTGGAGGGAGACCAGCTGCCCCGGGGGGTTGTCCCCCTTGGAGAATGACTGCTGACAGTCATCCCTCGATTGCTTAACACTAGAATTACCAGAGCCTATGAAAAAACTCGCAGATCTGGCCTTAAATCCGTTCGCACCTCTCCGTCAGCGTCTTTTGTCCTGTAAATGTGCTGATAAAGACAAGCAGCAAGCAGCCTGCTATTCTATCCCCCTACAGCCATAGAACGTGCACAAAGTTCTCCCAGCTGATGCCTTGATTGATTATCTGGGAGTGAAGTGCTCGAGTTTTAGAGTGGAAATAATAGATTGTTATTTGGAACACATTCATTTCATGTGTGTTCCGTTTCTACAATAATCTGTGTAAACACATTGTTAAAACAGAAACGTTTTTCATATTTTAGTAGTAAATGACAAACTGTTGGCATAAACTATATAATCTGCACCCGGCGACCCATCACGAGACACTCTCAGCACAACTTTTTCACATTAAACACAATTGTGAGTCTCTGCCTGATCCAAATTCAAGCAAACGGCCCATTATTTAGGAAAAAATGCTGCAGAGTCAGGGAAATCAAGAATTGCACCCATGCTGTGCTGAGTTCAAGTCAAGGAAAGGGGAAGTACTTTGAAGACTTTCAAATCTCAACTTGATAGTAACAGTTAAGAATAAGGATTGATGAGGTATGCTGGGGGGAATGGACTGCTCTCATTAAAATCTGCCTAATGTTCTCATATTTAACTTGCCTTTGATCTGTATGAAGCATTTTGCAGCTTTCTAAAATGAACCCCAATTTCTAGGTGTTTGCCCAGATGTGAAGCATAGTCCAGGATTTGCTTTTACTGTCCCTCCAACTTTGGCATCATCCTCAAATTTCACATGGTGGACCATTACAGGCAAAACCAAGGCACTGACACAAATCACTTCTGTAACTAGCTTTAAAGGTTTAGGATGGTGACCACTATTGAAGGGTGTTATATAAAAGATTTTTTGCCTTTGTTTGCAGAAAGAAAACTTGAGTGACAGGCTTGGGAAACATTAAATTAAACCACTAGGGATGGGAGTCTGCAGTACAATAGAAGAGGAAAAAGACGGTACCTTGAAGCAATTGTCTCGGCAGACAGGCAGAAACATAAGACTTCAGGTTGGTAATTAAGCCAAGAGAAATGATAAAGTAACTTCTAGTTATTGAATCTCCGACTTTGTACATGCCTTCACACGTACTCAGTTTTTAAGTCTCTTCATTTTCTCTACAATATTGTCCAATGCCTCACTGTATTATGCCATAGAAAAAATGAGTTGTGACTAAGAAGCACCATAAATGCATTTTACTGTAAGATTACACTGCTCAGATTGCAATGTAAACCCACCTGTAGACAAGAGAGGTTTCATTTTACATGTTATTGAGGAAATTAATTAGTACTTAGGCTTTTGACACGGATCAAGTGAGACACTCCTTTAAAGTTAAGAAAACCTTAACTGGCTCGTCACATGTTGGAAACGGGAAGGGGTTCATTTTATGAATTAAACATTACCGTTGTTTGGAGTGATGGGAAAAGATATATATAAGATGGAGTTTGAGGAAGACGAGGCAGCATATCATTCACACTTGGCTGTAGTAGCTCAAGAACAGTGTGGACTGAGTTATTATTTCACCTGATGACAGAAAGTCATTTATAAAGCTTAGCTGCTGTATTCAACGGGGTACATGCTCCAAAGATCTGTGTTCTTTTCAAACTACTTGAACTATACAACTATGCATATCCGTTCCCAGTAACCACGATGGAAATATTAAGACATGTGAAACAAGGCACAAAAGAAAGTATATATTTAACTTGCTTTAAAATGTAACTTTCACTCCTAAGGTTCCTTACAGTACATAATACATACATACCATGAGAGCCAGCCCGACCACCGACAGACAGACACTGTTCTTAAGTCCACCACACACGGTTTATTTACGCTATACAAGTTATGTAAAGTCCCGCACAGCACACAGTGCTCCAGCACCAAACACCCTTTTCTTGGGCCTCTCAATGGTCCTCTTCGGGCCGCCTTCTCTCCTCTCTCCGAAGCCTTGTCCGCTTCCTCCCAACACTCGCTCCTCGACTGTTAGAATGCAGCCCCTTTTATGTTCACCCGGATATGCTCCAGGTGCCCCTTGAAGAACCTGCGCACGAGCACCCAGATGCACTCCGGGTGACCCTGGAATTCCCTCCGCCAGCACTTCCTGGTGTGGCTGAAGTGCTGGTTTCTAGGGCTCTAGGATCCAAACGGGCAACCCCCGGAGGTGGCCATGGGCCCCTATAGGGTTGAGCATCCCAGCTTGGTTCCCGTGACTCCCATAGCAACCAGGGCGGCTGTCCTCTCGTGGCGCGGAGGAGGTATAATCCCTCTCCCAGTCCTTCCAGGAATCCCGGGCGGGTAAGGCACCCAGCCGTCCGCCACAGTACATACAGCCAAAGTGAAGCAATGGAACATCTTTAGGTAAAACAGGAGGCATTTCTCTTGGCAAAGAGTCAACATCTAATTTGTGCCAAGTGGCTTCTAGCATTTTGAAACTCTGACAAACTTTTATACTCACACTTTCCGCTGACCATTACTAGGCATACATTAATAATCATTTCAAAACTTTACAGCGAGCTCTCTTCAGATTCTATTAACCAATGCTATGTATGGATTCGCATCCTTTAGCACAGGGGTGCCCACACTTTTCGGCTTGCAAGCTATTTTTAAAATGACCAGGTTGAAATGATCTACCTACATTAAAAATGCTATATATATATATATATATATATATATATATATATATATATATATATAACCTTTATGGCACAATAACAATTCAATACATTTATGGTCACTACAGTATTTGGATTTAATAATCTTCACGTGGGAAAAGGCTGACTCGCATAAATACTGTAAGTAAAGCCGAATAATGCAGTCAAGGAGCTTTTGAATTCAGCCGAGTGACAGCTGTCTGATTAACTGCGATTTTAGTTCCCTCTCCTTTCTCTTTTTTAGATCGCTTTTTGGAAGGACATCCGTTTCGTAGCAAACGCACTTCGACTGTGACATTGTGAGAAAAAAATCCTCTTCCAATTCCACATCCAGCCCATACCCTCCCCAAACATTTTTTTTTTTAAATCCCTTCTTTAGTCGATATAAATTGGAAGGCTAACTAGATCACAGCTGGAGTTTTGCAGTAGCTCGCGCGCTTGATCGTGCATGCAGGATGACCAGTGTGTTAGAAGAGAAGAGATCTCAGACTGGCCGCTCTGTATGTTAATCACGTGGCAAATGCCATAGAGAGGATATATGATAGACTAACGTTTAAAAAAATTTTTTTTTTTAATGCAATGCGACCTACCGGTCAATCGCGATCGACGCATTGGGCACCCCTGCTTTAGCACATCCTGCCTTTTTCTGTCAGACTGGAATGGCGCACCTGTTTAAATCACTACCCTTCACTTGCAGTCCTTTAGTTTGTTACAGCCGCCTGAAAAGATTTTTATGCTTTCCTTAGTTAGACAGTGTATGGCTGTACATAGGCTGAATGCAAGCATTTTAAACGAAACCCACACACAAAAATCACTGTATTGCATAGTTATTTATCAAGTCTGGTAACAATTTATAATGGAGCCCTTTAGACGAGGTCAGCACAAATCACGAAACAACTAGCTTTGAACATGCGTCTAATTACTGAAAAAGATCATTCTTTAAAACTGCAGTTCTAAACATCATAGTTTTACAATTTTATTAAATCAAACCTTTACATTTTTAATGGTATAATCTTTATAGCTCTGCAACACCAGTGCTGGGTGGAGTTTCTTCTACAACTCTCTGATGCCCCGTGTGGGCTGGTAACATCACTTTAAGAGTGTCCCACTGAAATAAAAGCTAATTAAAAAGGGCAGGCTCAGTTATGAGGTAGCGTTGGAGGAGACAATGAAAATAAAACTGAGTGCCAGTATGAACAATGCTGTACATCCTTTTCATGACACAATAACACTGAGGAGTTTCAGTCAACATTTATTTGGCAGAAAAACGACAGTAAAGCCAGATTTCCCTCTGGTGATAATTAAAGTTCATTTGTTCATTCTCTTTCTTTCTTATATATTTATTATACAGTGCCTTTCATATCTATCTATCCATTATATACCACTTTTCACATCTGTTATATAGTGCCTTTCATATATATCTATCTATCTATCCTTTATATACCTCCTTTCACATCTATCTATAATATAGTGCCTTTCACATATCTATCTCTCTCTCTAGTCTGATTGAATTCAGGTGTTTCATTGTTAACAGGTGCATCAAATTAAACACATAGCCATGCAATCTCCATTGACAAACTTTGGGTCATACTGATGAGCTCAGTGACTTTAAACACGGCACTGTCACAGGATGCCACCTTTGCTACAAGTCAGCATGTGAAATTTCAGCTTTGCTATACCTGCCCCAGTCAACTGTAAGTGCTATTATTGTGAAATGGAAGAATAAGAGCAAGTTCAGCTATGAAGTTGTAGACCATGCAATCTCACAGAGTGGGACTGCGCAAAGAAATAGCATATTCCTCTGTCGTATATCACTCACACCAGAATTCCAAACAGACTCTGCAAGCACCATCACCACATGAAATGGGTTTCCATGGCTGAGCCTACAATCACAATGTGCAATACCAAGTGTCGGCTGGAATGGTGTAAAGTATGCCACCATTGGACTCTGGAGCAGTGGAAATGTGTTCACTGGAGTGAGGAAGCACATTTCTCTATCCGGGAGTCTAAAGGACCAATCAGAGTTTGGTGGATGCCAGGAGAATGCGACCTTCTGGACTGCACAGTGTCTACAGTTCGGTTTAGTGGAAAAGAGATAATGGCAGGGTTTGGGCTAGGCTATTTGTTTGCAGTGAAGGGTACTGTTAATGCTACCATAACACAAAGACATCTGAGACAGTCTGAGGTAGGCCCTATTCTGATGCAGCATAACTATGGCTCAGTGCAGAAAGTCAGGTCTATAAACGACAACAACATTTATTTCTATAGCATGTTTTCATACAAATGAGGTAGCTCAAAGTGCTTTACAAGATGAAGAAAGAAAAAAGACAAAATTTAAAAATAAAAGTAGGCAACATTAATTAACAAAGAATAAAGTAAGGTCTTATGGCCAGGAGGACAGAAAAAACAAAACAAAAAAGAAAAACTCCAGAGGGCTGGAGAAAAAAGGCCATGAGACCACCCAGCCCCAACTAGGCAAAAAGACACGAAGGAACTCAAGTGGCCTGCACAGAGCCCTAAACTCAAGCCTACTGAACACCTTTAGGATGAATTGGTGAGCCTGGTCTTCTCGTCTAACAACGGTACAACAACAACGTATTTCTTGTTTAGCCTAAAATGGCACAAGAAGTGCCTCAAAGGGCTTTATTAGGCCTTGTTTTTCTGACAGACCCCCCAGCCTTGTCTCTCTAAAAAGACAAGGAGGTCAAGTACCTGACCTCACAAACGCTTTTTAGACTGAATGGGCACAAAATTCTCACAGATGCACTTCAAATGTTTGTGGAAAGCCTTCCTAGAAGAGTGGAGTTTGTTACAGTTGTAAAAGGAGGTCAGTGGGTTTATTGGGGGCCAAGGGACTCCATTTTAGTGCCCATGATTTTGGGAATAGGATGTTCAAACAAACTCATATAGGTGTGATTGTCAGATATCCCCAAACCTCTGTCCATATAGTGTAACTTGTCCAAATTTGTCATCCACACACTTTTTAAAACAGGGGTGTCGAACTCCAGTCCTGGAGGGCCGCAGTGGCTGCAGGTTTTCATTCTAATCCTTTTCTTCATTAGTGACCAGTTTTGGCTGCTAATTAACTTTTGTCTTAGTTTTAATGAACTTGATTCAGGCCCCTTAGTTGATTATTTTTCCTTAATTAGCAGCCAAACAATAATGAGACACAAAACGAGGCGCCACATGACCAGCTCATCACACAATATCTGAAAATAAAGAAAGGTGGAGGTCTCAGTAAGGCTGATCTCTCAGGTCACCAAAACATTTTGACAGTGTTCTTGACGGTGATCTTAGAAAAGACAGAAAATCAACAGTTTTAGAAATGTCTGCTGTGGCAGAATGAGAGCAGCAATAAGCCATTGAATTAAATAACGGGTTTAATTAACAACAAGGACTGGCTTCTCATTAAGAAACTGGTTGGAGTGAAATTGGGTGGAGTTTGAAGCCCCAATTTAGC
Organism: Polypterus bichir lapradei; assembly: GCA_026402145.1. Classification (NCBI taxonomy): domain Eukaryota; kingdom Metazoa; phylum Chordata; class Cladistia; order Polypteriformes; family Polypteridae; genus Polypterus; species Polypterus bichir. The sequence goes on from JANRMT010062820.1 coordinate 32,557,922, forward strand.
TGGTCATCTGGAGGCTCATTTCATATCTCATTTCTGTTTGGCTGTCATTTAATAATAAAAAAAAAGAATCAATTCAGAGGATTGGATCTTTAAAATCAGGGCTATTAAAATGAAGGGAAAAAGAGTTAATTAGCAGTAAAAACTGGGCACTGATTAGGAAAAGGGTTAGAGTGAAAACCTGCAGCCACTGCGGCCATCCAGGACTGGAGTTTGACACCACTGTTTGAAAAGATGTCAAGATTTCTCCCCTTAACTTCATGATTCAACAGTTTCTTCTCTTTCTATAAAAAAGGCCATGAAATCAATAACCTACAAACATTAGCCTTTAATAAACAGAGGCACTCATGACTCCAGGCTAATCTCATGTGGTCCCATGGGGGTCCAGACCCCATCCCTCTACAAACATAGACTTGCCACGGCAGGAGTAACTTGCTCAAAGTGAATGATTGGTGAGCTGAAGCCAAGATCCTTGTTTAAGTCTGTCTTGAGGTGAAACTCTTTTTTCACTATCAGTATGAATATAAAAAAATAATTAGGTACTGCAAAAATGCATCTATTATTCATTTACTGTTTGGTAACAAGACCTTAACTAAGGCTTCTTTGGGTCTTAATAACACTTGCAAAACACTACTGAAGTGTTTCTTCATTTCTGCAATGTGACATAATAGCAAAATGCCAGTCTGGAGGGGTCTGAGGTGGATTAACTGAGATGCATTTCTCTTGATATAACATATTGAGTATAAGACCTTCATGTATCCATCCATCCATCCATTATCCAACCTGCTATATCCTAACTACAGGGTCACGGGGGTCTGCTGGAGCCAATCCCAGCCAACACAGGTCACAAAGCAGGAAACAAACCCCTGGGCAGGGCAACAGCCCACCACAAGGAACACACACACCCACACACCAAGCACACACTAGGGACATTTTATAATCACCAATGCACCTAATCTGAATGCCTTTGGACTGTGGGAGGAAAACCACGCAGACACAGGGAGAACATGCAAACTCCACGCAGGGAGGACCTGGGAAACTAATCCGGGTCTCCTAACTGCGAGGCACCAGCGCTACCCACTGCGCCACCGTGCCGCCCCCTTCAGATACAGTGAGGAACATAAGTATTTGAACACCCAGCGATTTTGCAAGTTCTCCCACTTAGAAATCATGGAGGAGTTTGAAATTCACATTGTAGGTGCATTCCCACTGTGAGAGACAGAATGTAAAAAAAAAAATTCAGGAAATCACATTGTATGATTTGTACAGAATTTATTTGTATTGCACTGCTGCACATAAGTATTTGAACACCTGGCAATCAGCAAGAATTCTGGCTCTCAAAGACCTGTTACTCTGCCTTTAAGAAGTCCACCTCTACTCCACTTAGTAGCACCTTTCTGAGCTCTTTAAAGACACCTGTCCACCCCACAGTCAGTCAGACTCCAACTACTACCATGGGCAAGACCACAGAGCTGTCAAAAGACACCAGAGACAAACTTGTGGACCTCCACAAGGCTGGAAAGGGCTACGGGGCAACTGCCAAGCAGCTTGGTGAAAACAGATCAACTGTTGGAGCAATTGTCAGAAAATGGAAGAGGCTAAAGACGACTGTCAGTCTCCCTCGGACTGGGGCTCCATGCAAGATCTCACCTTGTGGGGTATCACAGATGATAAGAAAGGTGAGGAATCTGCCCAGAACTACACGGGAGGAGCTGGTCAATGACATGAAGAGAGCTGGGACCCCAGTTTCAAAGGTCACTGTCGGTAAAACACTATGCCGTCATGGTTTCAAATCACGCATTGCACGGAAGGTTCCCCTGCTCAAGTCATCACATGTCCAGGCCCGTCTGAAGTTTGCCAATGAGCATCTGGATGATCCAGAGGAGGCATGGGAGAAAGTCATGTGGTCAGATGAGACCAAAATAGAACTTTTTGGTCTAAACTTCACTCGCCGTGTTTGGAGGAAAAAGAAGGAGGAGTTGCATCCCAAGAACACCATCCCTACTGTGAAGCATGGGGGTGGAAACATCATGCTTTGGGGATGCTTTTCTGCGAAGGGGACAAGACGACTGCACTGTATTAAGGAGAGGATGAATGGGGCGATGTATTGTGAGATTTTGAGCAACAACCTCCTTCCTTCAGTCAGAGCACTGAAGATGGGTCATGGCTGGGTCTTCCAACATGACAATGACCCGAAGCACACAGCCAGGATAACCAAGGAGTGGCTCCGTAAGAAGCATATCAAGGTTCTGGAGTGGCCTAGCCAGTCCCCAGACCTAAATCCAATTGAAAATCTTTGGAGGGAGCTGAAACTCCGTGTTGCTCAGTGCCAGCCCTGGAACCTGACAGATCTAGAGGAGATCCGTGTGGAGGAGTGGGCCAAAGTCCCTGTTGCAGTGTGTGCAAACCTGGTCAAGAACTACGGGAAACGCTTGACCTCTGTAATTGCAAACAAAGGCTTCTGTACCAAATATTAACACTGATTTTCTCAGGTGTTCAAATACTTATGTGCAGCAGTGCAATACAAATAAATTCTGTACAAATCATACAATGTGATTTCCTGAATTTTTTTTTTTACATTCTGTCTCTCACAGTGGGAATGCACCTACAATGTGAATGTCAGACCCCTCCATGATTTCTAAGTGGGAGAACTTGCAAAATTGCAGATTGGTTCAAATACTTATGTTCCTCACTGTATCCTTCATATTAATATGTAATTATATCATCATGTCAATGTGCCACACTGTACAGAGATGAACATCTGTTTTACTGATGGTTTAGAAGTGTTATGAAGGCCAAAGGAAGCCTTAAGGTCTTGTTAGAAAACAGTAAAGGAGTAATAGATGCATTTTTGCAGTACTCAAACTAAAGTGTTATCAAATAGTGAATCATAAATGTTTTCATTTGAGCACAGACAACATGCTTCTCAATACTGATTAAAATGAACATTAAAAGTCAAGCTTATAGCACAATTTCAGCTAGTGCATATCATTCTGGACCTTTCAGGACAGAAGAACAATTGTGGCGAGAGCAGGCCATTCAGCCCAACAAGCTGCATTTCATTTTAAACTAACGGTGAGTGGAGATTTGAAGGTCCCCACACTCCTGTCCTCCGCCACACTACCTGGTAATTTATTCAGTGTGTCACTGGTTCTTTGTGTGATGAAAACCTTTCCAAAATGTGTGTGAAATTTGCCCTTAACAAGTTTACAACTGTGTCCTCGTGTTCTTCTTGAAGAATTTATTTTAATGTAACACCAGGGGTTTCACTGTATTAATGCTTGACATGACTGTAAAGCCTACAGTCATGTCACCTCTTAGTTTCTGTTTGATGAAAATAAAAGTTTTAACTCATTACGATGTTATCAGATCGCCTATGATATGCACCTACCTAACGTGTAAGGCTCTTTTTTAATGGTGGGATGGGACCCAGCTATACATCTGTTACCTGAAAGCTCTTACCTGTGTCATTGTCCACATTGTACTCCGTGTATTCAACTCTCAGGAACTCTAATGGAAGGCTACTTGCTGACTGGGGATGCCTTTTACTTTCAACCCAGTTTACCTCCAACAGAGGAACCCACAGGAGTGTTGTCTTGTGCCAGCAACGGACCGCAGTTACACAGGAAATGGACAATCATAACTTCTTAGCATGCTAGTGGTAATTTGATAGAGATATTAATTTAAGCTTGCACTAACTAAGTAACTAAGTAAGTTTATATTAACTAAAAGCTGCAAATATATACAGTGGAACCTCGGGTCATGACCGTAATTCGTTCCAAAACTCTGGTTGCAACCCGACTTGGTTGTGACCCGAAGTAATTTCTCTAAAGGATTGTATGTAAATACAATTAATCTGTTCCGGACCGTATGAGCTGTATGTAAATATATTTTTTTAAAGATTTTTAAGCACAAAAATAGTTAATTATACCATAGAATGCACAGTGTAATAGTAAACTAGATGTAAAAACATTGAATAGCACTGAGAAAACCTTGAAGAGAGAAAACTAACATTGCAGTCTCTTTAAAAACAAGCCCGGTGCATTCTTGAACTGCCTTCTCGCGCTCTCCCTCTCTCTCTCTCGCTCACTGCACAGGGAGAGACTGAGCACGTGCGGAAATCATCGGCGGGTACGAACCGGAAGGGAAACTGGCTTGTTCGTCACCCGAGTGTGTGGTCGTGAACAGATGCAAAAGTTTGGTGAACTTTGTGGTCATAACCCGATTTGTACGTGTTCAGAGACGTTCGCAACCCGAGGTTCCACTGTAAAGGACCTCCTTTAGGTCCACATATCAGTAGGACACTCCAAGTGGTCCAGTTCCTTACTTACGAGTTCCAAATCCTTAACTGAACATGAAAAGATAGAGTTCTTTATGGTGAGGAGAAGTCTTTAACCAAGTGTTCAACAGCAAACAGACAGTCGGACAGAGCTCCCGACACGCTCCTTGCAAGCATCTACTTACTGTATGGCAACTGAGATGAATGCCTTAAAAAAGACTCAGAAAAGCAGCAACAGAACTAAAAACTCTATGAAAGCATCCATAGTAGCAACTGAACCGAACTAAAAGAGCTCTTAAAAAAGAAGTCTGATGAAAGGCAGCCACTCTTCCCACTTCCTCCTCGTTCAACATAAGCAAACGCCTGGCTTTCTTTCTGCTAAACGAGGCAGTTGACCATTTTGAAGTTTCTCAAAACATAGAAAATGGTGCTAAGTCATTATCATACATGGGAATCAAAAAGCCGTAAAAACACATTCTATTTAAAAAAAAAGAAAAATGACAGTCCTCCTCTTGCTTTCTAACTATGTAAAATACTCTGAATCCTGCTTTGCCTTTCGGCTTTCCCAGAATCCATTGCAGTCCTGTTCAGGCCTATTACCGGAAATCTGTCAGATAAAAAGGTTAAAGTATCTCCAATACAAATTCCTTCAATCTGTCCTCATAACTCATGCCTTGCAGTCCTGCAGTGCTCCTAGTTGTAACATGGAAGGCCATTGATTTCCAATTGATTTTCACATGTTACAATTTCAGAAATTAACTGAACAGAATTCACAAAAAATGCATCATTTTCTGTTCCCTTTTCCCTTCAAATTCAAATTTCTTCATTTGAAACATGAAAACAGCATTTTAAACTTAGGTTCTGAGCAAACAATTAAAACATTCATTTGAGGGAAGGAGAAATAAAGAAAAAATAAGGAGAATTAAAGGCCCTGAGTGAAAAGACTTCTCACACACACACAGCCGCTCTTCAGAGAATGGCCTTTGCGTAATGACACTTTAAAGCTGCTGGTTGTCTGCTGGACTCCAGGGACTCATAGTTCTGTAGTCCCTTGCACAATACTGCTAAGTTCAGGTGTCTCGACTAATAGTCTGTATTTAAATTGTTATAGTCTTTGGGGTACAGTGAGAAGTGAAGCAAAATGACAACTTTTATTGGCTAACTGAGCAGATTATAATATTGCAGGCTTTTGTGGCAGCTCAGGCCCTTTCTTCAGGCAAGGTGTAATAGAGAAACTGAAGTTACCTGTATTTATAACCACACTAGCTGAAATACCCAGCATTGCCCGGAAGGAAAATAAAGTGTTTTTTTATTTCATTGTTTGAGAAAAACATAATAAATAAAAAAAAAAAAAAAACAGAACTTTAAAAATAAAAATAAATTAACAAACAATAAAGACTCACTAACGTCCTTGTCTTGCGGTGTTGTATGTATGTTATCATCCAGTTGATACTCGAAAACCGGCCAACTCTATTTAATTTGAAAAGCAACAGGGGCGTTGTGCTATTTAAACAAAGAATGCTGGCAGTCGCCTGCTATATACTAACTGTGTAAGCCCATGCGATCCTAGAAAGTATTGAAATCGTCAGAACTACTCTGGGCATCTCTCTGCTATGAGGATTCGTGTTGCCAACGTGCTGGCATCTGTGCATTAGCAGCTAAGCGACTGTCTTTCTGAGGAGGTTTCCTTCTGCCAGTGTGTTGGCATCTCTTGCATATCCTCGGAGCTGAAGCCCTCACCCAAACTCTACGTCTCACTTCTGGGCCGGACAGACACACACACACACACACTCGCATGCCTAGAACTCTATTTAATTTCAAAAGCACCAGGGGCGCGGTGGTGCTCAAATATAAAGAATGCTGGCAGTCACCTCCAGTTCGCCCTCTGGTGGTCATTCTGAGTATCAACTGGATGATAATGTGCATACAAGACCACAAGATCACCCCCCACCCTACCCAGAAGGGGGTGGATTAGGGCTGATTTCACCCTACAGTATTTGTAGTCGACCATTAAGAAACATGAGTACCAAGTTTCATGAAAATCGCTGATGCTGGAACATACATACATACATACATACATACATACACACATTGACTTTTATATTGTGAGACATGCCCGGACACCACCAGACTGAGACCACATCTTCATTCAAAATACAGGTTTTATTTTGCACACAGTACACAATGCCTCCCAGCACTTAACCACCTTTACTCTGGGCCTCTCTTCAAATGTCCATGGGCCGCCTTTCCTCTCTCCACGGGAGCTTCGTCCCACTCCCGCTCCCGACTCTAGCTCCCAGATTGTAGGAAGGCAGACCCTTTTATTCTCACCTGGATGTGCTCCAGGTGCTCCGTCTGACGACACTTCCTGGTGTGGCGGAAATGTCAGGAGAGCAGTCCGGGCGTCCCTGGAGGGATCATCATCCATCTTTCCGGGTGTGGCGGAAGTAGATAATTCCCGGGCCCTCTGAGACTCGGGACGCCCCCTGGCGGTGGCCACGGCCCCCAATGAGCTTGAGCCTCCTTGCTCTTCTCACGTGGTCCTCCTCCGATCCAGGATGGTTGCCCCCTTGTGGCCCGGAGGACGTACATGCCACTTCCCAGTCCTTCAAGGCGTCCCGGCTGGGTCTGGCCCCCAGCTGGTTGTGACAATATATATATAGACTAAGATAAAAAACACGTTTCTGAAACTGTTATGTGAGATGTCTTTAGTGTCAAATATTAACAGACCTCTTCAACCTAAAATTCATTTAGCCTGAGTCTGTCCATCAGTATGGTGTAAATCGAGGTGGAAACTGAAAATACGTGTGGTCAAAATAAAAACTGATCACAGTCCAGAGCTACACACTGTCTATTTGCACTGTTTAAACTCAAACATACAATTCTTGATTTTTTGCATTGCCATTTTTTATTGAGAAATGAAAAATTTTATGTGCTCAGCATGCCTCTTTCCATTCATCCATGCATTTCTAAACTTGCTTAACTTCAGTAGGGTCACAGTGAACCTACAGCCTATCCCAGCAAGCATTAGGTGGAAGACAGGAACAATCCCTGGACAGCTAGGGCGGCAGTTTATCGCAGGGATGAACACACAGACACACACACACCAGGAGTTGATTTGGCAATGCCATCTCACCACATCTGTATCTTGCCTTCCTTACACACACACACACACACACTCAGAGTGGACTCAGGATGTTTCCAGACCCCGTCACTTCCTGCACGCTTTATTTTGCTATACTCTAGATTGAATTTGAAATGGATATATTTGCCTGGAGTGTTTTTTTTTTTTTGCTTGTTTGTTTTGTATTTTCTGTCCTCCTGGCCACCAGACCTTACTTTATTCTGTCACTTAGCATTGCCTAATCTTATTTTTAATTTTTTCTTTTTTCTTTCTTCATCTTGTAAAGCACTTTGAGTGTCATCATTCATATGAAAACATGCTACATAAATAAATGTTGTTGTTTTTATTTGCAAATGTATTAAAAGTCAAAAACTGAAAATTTATTCATAGAAGTATCAGAACCTTTGCTGTGCCCCTCCAAATTGTGGTCAGGTGAATTCTGTTTGCTTTAAATTACACTTGAGTACAGAAATTGAGTGGAGTCCACCTGTGACCCACTGAAGTGATTCGACATCATTTAGAAAGGCACAGGTACTCCTGTGCAAAGTCCCACAATTCACACTGCATGTTGGAACAGAAACCAAGCCATGAAATCCAAGGCACTCTATGCAGACCTCCAAATAGTTCAGATTGTGCTGAGGTACAGATGAAGTCAAAGGGATAAAACCATTTGAGTGGCCTCAATGATTGTGAAACAGAAGAACTTTGGAACCACCAGGACTCTTCATAGAGGTGTCCGTCTGTCCACACTGAGTGTAGAAAATTGGAGCCTGTGGCATAAGAAATCACATCTGCATCAGCAATAAACTGCTTTTTGTCTACAGGAAAGAAGGAGATCCTTTTATCTTGCGAGAACTGTTTTATTTCAGGATGAGATTGGCTTTCTTCCCGAGATTGCAACTGTTGGGAGTTTTCCAGCAGTCAGTCAAATGGACATTAACCATTTTAAGTTAATCTTCTTATAGAATACACTACCGTGGCTGTCTGTTTGTCTGTCCAGGATTTTAAATCACAAATTTGGTACACATGTACTATGTGACATCTACTATCCGCTTTCAGGGTAATGATTGACCTCCAAGGTTGTTCCTCAACTCTCAGAGGCGGTCGTGCGGTGCGTGCGCCGTTCTCATCCCCACCACCTTCAACGCCACTTCCCCTTACCCCTTCATATCTTAAATCATTCTTGAGGCAGATTCAAGACTTAAATAAAAAAATTAAGGAAAACGTACTAAGTAATTGCAACACAAACACTGACTTAATCAGTTTTAACGTGAAAGAAGAGAAGAAGCGGGCCACTAGGGTGGAGAAAAGAAGAGCTGCTCAGGAAGCAGCAAGCGCATCAACCTCTGAGCAAACAAAACAGAGAAAGAGGAGGAAAACTATAAGTCAAGTGTATTCGCTGCATGGTATTGTGCAGTGCGCCGTTACTGGTGTCTTCATAATTCACTAGAATTAATGTACAAATTTCTATGACATGTGTGATATCTTCATGGCCATGTTTGGTCTTACATTAATGCTTTTGGGCTATTTTCAGAAGGGTATGTTTCTCTTATTATATCTCTAAAAAATCTTTATATGATTACACATATTAATTAATCAAACCCCAGCTATGCTTTTTCAAGGGTCATACTGTAGGTATTATGGCATTGGAAGTGCCAACCTGTTTCTCAGCACCAATGGAACTTGTGCTTTTTGAAGATATTATGGCCACACGTTGTCCTATTGGATGAGCTTAGATCTCTGAATAACTTATCCTTTCATATCTTGAAAAGATAAAGCAAAAGGGGAATGTAAAATGTAAAAGGGAAGAAAAGTATTTCTTTTTTCTGGAATGTACAGTACAGGCCAAAAGTTTGGACACACCTCCTCATTCAATGTGTTTCCTTTATTTTCACGACTGAAGGCATCAAAACTATTAATAAACACACGTGGAGTTATGTACTTAACAAAAAAAGGTGAAATAACTGAAAACATGTTTTATATTCTAGTTTCTTCAAAATAGCCACCCTTTACTCTGATTACTGCTTTGCACACTCTTGGCATTCTCTCGATGAGCTCAGGTAGTCACCTGAAATGGTTTTCACTTCACTGGTGTGCCTTATCAGGGTTATTTAGTGGAATTTCTTGCTTTATCAATGGGGTTGGGACCAGCAGTTGTGTTGTGTAGAAGTCAGGTTAGTTGGCCGATCATTTATTTTTCAACAGGACAATGACCCCAAACACACCTCCAGGCTGTGTAAGGGATATTTGACCAAGAAGGAGAGTGATGGAGTGCTGTAAATGTTCATGAAAATAAAGAAAACACATTGAATGAGGAGGTGTGGCCAAACTTTTGGCCTGTACTGTATGTGCATTTCTAGTATTTATTTATAATTTTATTCTGTCTTGTTACTGTGTACAATTTTGAGTTTGTTATTAACACATTGTCAGTTATTGTACTGATTATCTGCCTGCTATCATGGCAACTAATGCTGAAAATGTAGAGCATGTTTTACTGTGGATATGCACTGGAACTCGACCTTTGAGGTTTGCAATCTGAATATTTGTATTTGGTGAATATTCTTTAATAGTTTTGACTTTGAATTAAATGAAACACACAATAAGTTAACCTGTAAGGTTTTATTCTGAAATACATGCTAAGGAATGGCGCTTAGCCTCTAAGGTTGGATATTAAATACAATTTATGTAATACCGCTAAGATAGCTCCTCAGGTTTTATTATAAAGCACTACGCCAGTCCAAAAGCACTTAACCTCTGAGGTTACATATAAATGCCGACTATTAGCCATAGTTTCATTGCTTTCTAGGGGTATATAAACACACACTTTGCTAACGACAGAAAGTCAAGCTAACTCAAACACTAACTAATTTATCTAATATGTGTGTGTTTGATCTTTATACAGTTCCACACCATTGGTCCCATCTTGTCCCACTTTGTCAGAAAGAGACACCAGATTACTTTACAACCCAAAATGTGAACTCTGTGGGTATCACATTTTTCTTTTTTTGTTCCCTTCACACTACAGTGAGTTATAAAGTTATAAATAACACCTGGCGGCTAAGAGATAGTGAAACACTAGAACAGACTGAAGCCAGAGGGGCAGACAAAAGGACCAGAGCTTAAAGTTAATTCCCCGGGCCACACAGGGTCCTGCTGTAAGTAGTATATACAAAAAAAATGGGTATTTTAGACCAAAAGACAAACTGGAGTCAGATTAAATCTTGGCCCCATTGCACAGCCTGCAGCAAGGCCATTATTTGTGAATTGGTGTGATTAGACCACGGGTGTTGCAAAATGGGTTATACTGTTATACGCAAATCTCTGGGAACGGAATCCATGGATAACAAGGATTTAATGTATACCGTAGATCCCGGAATACAAGCCGACCCGGTATATTAGTCGATCCCCTTCTCTACCTAATAAATTACATGTATTTGCCGATGACCGGTATTTAAGCCGACCCCCTTATCCAAGCAAAATTTTCTACATTTCCTTAAAAGTGTCTCTTCGGGTATATTTATAATGTTTATCGGTGAGAATTTGAGACTGCCGGCATTTTTGATGGAAACCAGGAAGTGATTGCGGAGAAGTTTGGTAAAATGGAACCTTTGTGTTGAAACTATATACGCAAATACGGTACATCGGCGGGTGGATTTCCGGAGACTTGTTATAAATTTGATTAACTTAAATACGCAATACAGTGGACCCTTGACTTACGAACTTAATTCATTCGCAAAGGCTAACCCATAATGCGTTCCGAACCTCCCACTGCAACACTTAATTAACCTTTTCATAATAAAAAACACCAATAATTTTTCTAATGTACTAACCAAAAAGTTATAAAAAGTGCCTAGCCTACTTCGATTTGGCTAGGAGCATGGTGGCGCGCATGGTCGCAGCGGATCAAGGCTCTCCTTTTCAGTGCACTTTTTTGTTGTTTTTGTACTTTTTTTTTGTCCTTGTTTGTGCACGATCGGTTCGGCGAACATCCGCTACACCATTCAGAACCTTATAGACATCGGTGTCCAGCGCCAGACATCTGTTTTGAGTGTTTTTCATCACACGCACAACATCCCAGACAACATAGCGAGACCAGCGGGCTCTCCGTGGTTTGTTGTCGGGTCTAGGAGACGACACAGACGGAGGAGGGAAAGAAAGCAGAAGCGGGGCCGCAGATACGGCGTTATGCTAAGGCTAAAAAACAACCATACAAGCCCTATACAGAACTTTTTTCTGCACTGAAGGAGCTGCTTTTAATCTCATTGTAGATGTGTATAGTGACAGTAAAAGGCATTCTATTCTAGAAACAATTTCATACTGTACTCACCATTTAATTTGACATCTTTGGGCTGCAGGAAGAGAGGAGGAGGAGATATTTCCACACAATGTCCATCTTCGTTTCGAAATTACATCCACAAACACATGTATCTGGGCTCCGACTGACGCTACTAACGCTCTCGGTTGTTTGTTTACAATCGCGCAAGCGGATACACGTGACCGCATCCGTTTCGTAACGCAAGATGTGGATCGTAAATCAAAATAAAAAAAATTATTTTAAACTTCCTGATAATTTATTATAAATTTTATTAATAAAACCAACAACTAAAACACTTTTTTGAATAAATTCTTTATTTAATTTAAAGTACCGGCATGCAAAGTTACTTCTTCATCTGAAAGATGGCTCTGTGGTTTCGTCATTATTTACTTCCGTATTCATCAGCAAAACCGGCATTGCGCTGGAAATCTTGAATCTGAAATGATACTCGTTGTATAAACCGATCCCCAAACTCCAAGCCAAAAATCTAGGACGAAATTCTCGGCTTGTATTCCGGGATCTACGGTAACTCTGCAGACAGCTTATTGGTTAATGCTGTTTCCTCACAACTACAGGTGACTGGGTTCACTGGTTGTTGTCTGTATGGAATCTGTGTGCACTCCTCATGTCTGTGAGCCACAGTACTCTGCTTTGCAGGTTTGCATGACTGTAACTGGCCTGGCATGTTGAGGATTGGTGCGTGTCTGCTACCCAGGGTCATTACCATTTCTGTGTTTGCAAGTTCCTGTAATGGGATAACTGGGGTAATTGGGTTCATAACATTGCATAATGAAGAACTCTTAACATTGCAACTCACTGGCAAGATTGAGTAGCCTTAATATTATGTCAGACACTGGTTCAGTGTCATTTATAATTGTCCATTACACCCTGGATCACCAAAGAAACAGTAAGTAAATGTTTTGTTGATAATAAAAAGTCCTATAAAATAGCTAAGCAAGTATTACCACCTCAGACTAACAGAACATTCATGAAAATTAATAAAACGTGAGTAAGTAATGTAACCCACCCAGTCCCATTTATAGTTGCAGGGGCAAGCGCCAATTCCGGCAGCATCAGGTACATGGCAGGAACCAACCCCAGACTAGGCACCAGTACACTGCAGGCCCAATTTAGGAACAATAGTTTACAATTGCCAACTAATTGAACATGTTATGTCTATGTCATGCAGGTGGAAAACAGGCATTCCCACAAAGCCGTTGTAGAAACGTCAAACTCCACATGGACAGAGCCTGAGCAAAGAGTTCAAACTGTTATCTTGGACACTCTGTAAGCAGAGGGAGACTTTGAATCGGTATGGCGAATGGTTCTGGAAGAGGACACTGAGGCCAGGTCGCAGAGACTGGAGTAAAGACTCCAGGGAAAGGCAGTGCAAGACAGAGTGGTGGCCTTGAAACTCAGCTGAGGAGAGTGTATAAGCACGGCAAGACCAGAGTTCCTTAAAAGGGACACCTGATGTGACGGTATTGTTTCTGAGTGCTGAGCCATTCCTCCACTTCCACTCCAAAGGCTGTTACAGTTACACTCCCAAAAGATACAGTGTTTTGCCTGCATATTCAACAGGTGTGCATGTTTTGCAGCTTTTAATACAATCATTCCTGACATCTCATCACCAATCTGGTCACTCTTGGCCTCCCCCCTCTCACATGTGTCCGGCTCCAGACTGTGAGACTCGACCCCCACCACTCCGCCATTCGCACACTGAACACCGGTACCCCACAAGGCTGTGTGCTGAGCCCCCTCCTGTACTGTCTCTACACCCACGACTGCAGTCCGGCCCACAACAACAACTTAAATCGTCAAGTTTGCTGATGACACCACAGTGGTCGGACTCATCTCAAAGGGAGACAAGGTAGCTTACAGAGAGGAGGTCCTGAAGTTGGCAGCCTGGTGTTCAAAGAACAATCTGGCTCTGAACACCAGGAAAACCAAGGAGATCGTTGTCGACTTCAGGAGGCACAGCACCGACTTAGCCCCCCTTTACATTAATGGCGAGTGTGGAGAGGGTCCATACCTTCCGGTTTCTCGGCGCCCTTATCTCTGCTGACATCTCCTAGACAGACAACATCACAGCAGTCATCAAGAAGGCTCAGCAGCGGTTACACTTCCTGAGGGTTCTCAGAAAGCACAACCTGGATTCCAACCTGCTACTGACCTTCTACCGCTCGTCCATCGAGAGCCTGCAGACGTACTGTATCACAGTATGGTACGGCAGCTGCACGATGACTGCTTTAGAAGTAAGAATAAGATTTTCGATATTCTGACCATCACTGCTATGCCTTACAACTCCACTGTGTCATTTAATAACAGAACTCCCCTACTTTCTCCAAAACATCTCCATTGCCAATATCTAAATTAAAATTTAATTCTACACCCTTCTCGTGTACCTTGCACTGGCATTCTGCAGACTACCCTTCACATCACCGTATCTTTTATGCATCTACTTCCGAACTGTGCATATGATTGAGTCTCACCCCTAGCCACATACACCATGCAGCCATGTACCTACCTTTTCCATGACTTCTACCACTTCATCTTTTCTGTATTTGCCTTGATACCTTTCACTCCCAAAACTATCTTTCCATTTTAGTATCTTCTCATTTTTGCCATTTAAAAAAGAACACCTGCAAACAAGAGCTCACATGGAAATCCTTTCACACACTTCTCTGGTCTCCATCTCCACAAATATCATGAATATCAAAGATCTCTGTTACAGCCACACCTTAACTCAAAACTAAGGTCCACCATCCACTGTCCATGCTTCCTCCACACTAACCATGCTTTGTGACTCTTATCCACTGTATCTTATCATCAAGCAGGTATTGGAGCAGGCAATTTTATAGCAGGAGCTTCTTCCTGATGCCACCCTCCTTTAGTCACCTTGTATGACACGGAACAGGGATGGTGACCTTACTGTAGTCCCAATAATGATTACTAACGTTCAAGTTAATAAACATATTAATTAAGCTCAGATTTGCAATATTTTAGCTATACCCCTATTTAACTGTGATGAATAAGCATATAAAACTTATTTTATTGCCTGTAAATATGCTAAGTCTTGGCCCATCTAAAAAGAAGGCCAGCTGGATAAAATGGAAATAAAGAAAATCCTCAAATTTAGAAAGGAACAGAAGCTAACATTCTGTCTTGTAATTGTCTATGGCACTGGAGGCGAGTTTACGGTGAGACTGCTTTATTTTTTTTAACAGAATTTAGTGAGCTGCTCAAGAAGGCATTACTGCGCCAATGCTTTGATTTATGACATGTAGCACTTACTAATGAGGCCATCTTTGACAGGTGAGTCATTTCAAGACATGTGTACCAGCCAAATGTCGGAATAAAGGCAATGCATACAAACCTTTTAAAAATAATGAAGTGAGAGTTGGGTCTTTAACCCAATGGAGGTCTCTGTATGGTGTGATTACCCACATCTTGCTAACATTCACCTTTTAATGACAAAATAAGTTCTCATCTACAAAGCTGTTAATTGCTTTTTTCCACTGTGAAAGGTATGAGTGACAGACGTGTTGAATTTCAAACACATTTAGAAAAATTGTGCACAGACTCTACTGGTTTCGGGTAGGTCTTGTTCTGCCACAGGAAAATACCACACCATGGACTTGATGTTACAGAAAATGCTACCAGACTACGTTAGTGAGAAAAACACAAAAAATGTCAAAAAGCAAGAATGTAATCGTTCAGGTTCTTGTTGAAAGTGCACATTGAATCTTAGTT
>JANRMT010062820.1:32593389-32633786 GCA_026402145.1 Polypterus bichir lapradei
ATTACATTGACAATCATGTTACGTTATTTTTAAAATGTTTCCTTTTCTTAGCACAAGCACAGCTGAGAAGCTTCAAAGCATGTACTCCATAACGCGTTAAAAAAAATAATGCATTTAATCACACTTTGCATTCCAAGCAAAGGGGAACTTTTGTCAATGCATGATTTCCTGGTACACCGATTACACTGATGCACACATCAGAGCTACAAAAATGTAAGAGTCGGAAGAAAGCGCGTTGCTAGGACTGATCGGAGGCAAATATCATTTCAAAAGACTACCCGGTGGAAGCCTTGATAAAAGCGTGGTTTTCTGCAAACTGTGCAAAAAGAAGTTTGCATACCACCGAAGCACTTCAACCTTACGGTACCATCTAAATGCAAAACATGTTACAGCGAGCACAGAAGCACTAGCAGTACGAGTTCAAGTACCAACAAAAGGTGTCAGCAGCGCAAACCTGATGAAATGACTGGCTTCAGGACCAAAATTAGTAAGTCAACATCGACGAAACTTACAAATTCTCTCGCAAAATGGATTGCTTTGGACTGTAGACCACTAACAGTGGTGGAAGACAGGGGGTTAGAAAATGTGCTACAGTTAGCGTCAGGTGATCCAACTTTCCAACTGCTGTGCCGAAAGACTATTTCAAGTAAAATTCAACAGCTTTATGACACTGAAAAGCAAGCAAAATTAGATGCATTACAGAAAGCGGACTTTGTGGCTCTTACTGGAGATCATTGGACTTCCGTGACCGTTAGTAATTCTAATTACATCTAATTACAAAATGTTCAATGATCACACTGTTTTAGCCTAATGTACAAAATAATTTTGGCTAAGGTTACTCAGAGTTTAAAGGTGAGGCTGGTCAAATTACCTTTTATGTTTCTGCCTTATTTTTTTAAGAAGAAATCCTGCACTTTATGTTGAAATTTTTGTTATTACTATTTAAAGACAATACCATTCTGAACATGTACTTAAAGTACTTAAACTACCACTTTATTTTTAAGTCTGCCCAATTTTAGCCAGGGATGATATTTTTGTTTCTGTTTTGAATTGAAATGCAGTTTAAATGCATTTTTTTTTCTTCAGAAATTAAAAGAGCTTGAATTTACAATATTCATGTCCATGTCTATTATATGATTCTGTCGCCCACTAAAACCCTTTTAAATTAAAAAAAAACATTTGCGCTTTGGGGCAAATTTTCTTGTGCGATTATATACGATTAATCAAGATTAATTACAAAGCTTCTAATTAATTAGATTAATTTTTTTAATCGAGTCCCTCCCCTAATATATATATATATATATATATATGTGCAGATATGTATATATATATATATGTGTATATATATGTAGATATGTATATGCATATATATGTGTGTGTGTGTATATATTCCCTGCGAAGCGCGGGAATTTTGCTAGTATACTCATATAGGGGGATGGATATTTGAAGAGTGAACTGCAAGAGAATGATTATATTTTTATATTATGTACATCAAAGAACCATCAACAACAAATCCAATCAACTTAAGTATATAGTGAACAATACTTATAAAGGTAAAGTTGAATAAATCAGACTCTGCAGCTGCATGAATAAAAAAGTACCACTTGCAGTTAGCGGAAATAGCTCAAAAGTTGATAGAAATCTACATTTTGTACCTAATACTTGTATGCACAATTTGGTTGACCTAAGTGAAAACATACTCAAGTCAAATGAATGGACTCTCACCCCTGTCATGTATGTACTGTATGTGGGGCAGGATGGCTGGTTGACGTTTTATGTACAAACTACTCTGTATTCAGCTCTAATTACTTTAACTGTATATTATCAGCCTTTCCTGTGCTTCACACCATACATTTCCTGGCTTTCACATACACCAGGCAGAAAATGGGAAACTAGCTTCGTTCCTTTAATGTCTTTATTTTGTGGTACATGATTTTCATCTTCTCCACTCACAAAAGTAATGCACCACCACTAGCTTTAAGATTTCACTTTGGTTTTATGTTGTTATTTTCTGGACTGCTTCATCTTTTATTTTAAGATTTGCCTCCCTAGCAATATAATTTAGTTGTGAGCTCTTCCCCTCTTGTCTAATCTGGTGGGTACATACTACAAAGGCATTTCAGTTTTATTTTATTGATACAATTTTCTTTCTAATAAATCACTATAAACATCTATTGACATGTGTAGTAGAAAGCACAGTAAGGTTAAGTTTTATTCGGTAGATTTCATGACGGGCTCAGGGGTGAATGCTGCTTTCACGTATGATATTGTATTTCCCCATATATACATATACATGATAAAACTGTATTTCCATTCAGCTCGTTTTTAGCCGACTTGTTTACAATGGACGCAGATCTCTTCCTAGCCCAGATCTGAAATCTAAAGAAATCTCAATTATCACTTCAAGTCACTGTAAGGCCACACACAGTATTAGAAGTGCAGAAGATCCCATCTTTTTGAAAAGATATTTTACTGACACCACAGGGAAGCCCTTGTAATGTCTTGTAATCAATATAACTGCACTGCATTTATTTCACTATTTCAAACGCTGGTTACAAACTGTTTAAATATTACAGCTCCGCTGGGAGATGATAAAAGAATTTAAATGTGTCAATGAACAACAAATCCAAATCATTTCAAGGTTACAAAGGGCTAATGGATGCCCTCACTCCTCCTCTACAAACGCAAAGAATTTCTGCAAATTAAATTCCATTCATTTTTATGACTCGTCAGAAATACAGAACTTACCCAGTTCAGGGGGCAACACTGTGAGGCGGTTGCCTTGTATGTGGAGCTCCTTCAGCTGTGTGAGTTCACCGATATCTTTAGGCAAAGAAATAAGGTCATTGTCCCGCAGACTAAGCTGAAAGAGACAGGAATCAGACATATGAGATACATTTTGCTGGCATCAAAATACACAACAAATTCACAAGCTTGCCCCACTGCAAATGCCCACCCCCATTAAATCTGTATACCCCTGATACATCCCGTTATTCACTACTTGTCAAGCCTTAGCTGATGAGCAAAGAGCAGCACCAGGTGTTGTAGTTTATTTCTTCAAAATAAGCCCAATTGCTGTTCAAATTGACTTGATTCAAGACCTACAAGGGCCGAGAAAAGTGAATTGATTTTTCACGAATTTAGATAAATTACTTACTATCTGCAGCTTGGTAAGCTTTCCAATATCTGGAGGCAGGATTTCGAAATCGTTGTCACTTAGATAGAGTGCACGCAGGGTGGCTGCAAATTAAACAGCAATATATAAACAGGGTGGCATAAAAGCAGACCATTTGAGGTCTGATCAATAACAGGAGTCAGGTTTGATTAATAACTCGAGCTTGGTGAAAAGCCTCTGACATAGCCAGGGCGCACAATAACAACAAGCAGGTCAAACTTAGATTTACAGACTTATTGTGTTGGCATAGTGCTGAGGAAAACATCTATATCCACAATGGATTGACACAATTAACAACTCCCGTAGCATCCTGGCACAACCATTCAAATTAAAGCTGTCTTATTACCTGGCCCATAACTCTTTTTTGGCAAGGAAACAAGAACAGCAGAACAGAGGTGACAATGGTAAAAAAAACAAATGGTTACAAACATTGGGATATATACTGCACTTACTGAGTGTGGTGGTCCTTAAACTCAGGCCTGGGTATCCCCATGTGGCTGCAAATTTTTTTGTCAGTCATTTTTCCTCTAACTGATCTCATTTAATTTGGTATTAGTTTCTCCACCATCACTTAATTTGCATTCAGAACAGCACCTCAATGTGATTTTTACATTTGTAAGACATTCAGAAACACTGTTTTTTTTGATACAGTTTCAAGTGCATCCATCCATCCTCCAACCTAATTACAGGGTCACGGGGGTCTAATGGAGCCAATGCCAGCCAGCCAGCACAGGGCACAAGGCAGGAAACAAACCCTGGGCAGGGCGCCAGCCCACCGCAGGGTGCACACACACACACACACACCAAGCACACACTAGGGACAATTTAGAATCGCCAATCCGCCTAACCTGCATGCCTTTGGACTGTGGGAGGAAACCCACGCAGACACGGGGAGAACATGCAATCTCTACGCAGGGAGGACCCAGGAAGCAAACCCAGACGGGTCTCCTAACTGCGAGGCAGCAGCACTACCCACTGCGCCACCGTGCCGCCCCCACTGAAATACCTTTTCAAAGATATTCTAATTTATTGAGATGCACCTGTTTTTCACTGATCTCCAAAACACATAAACTGGGAAATCCCAAGCTGCTTAGTAAGGCTAGGAGGTCAAATCAAAAGAAAAGCTAGTTGGACCAAAAAACTGCAGCCACAGGGGGTCCCACAGGACCGCGTTTGACACCCACTGACTTTGTGTAAAAAGCACATAAGCACTGAACAGATTCTCTCAATGAGGAAAGTGGTCAACTTACATTACATTTAATCAACAGTGCATTCAGAAAGTATTCAGATTGCTTCTTCTTTATTCACCTTTTATTAAAATTAAATCTACAACATGATAAAGTGTGCAGAAAGTGAAGGGATCTGCTTTTTAAATTCACTGGATTTACACTGCCAGTCAAAAGTTTAGACACACCTAGAAATTGTCATGTTTCTGATAGAAATTGATACCTTTTTTTAATCAAGTTACCATTAGATTGATTTTAAAATATAGCTAAGACACCGCTAGCCTTGCTAATGGCTATTACTGCTTGAGACGACTGATGTTGAACGTATTGTTCACATGGCACTGCAAAGCCCCATTTTCAAAAGCAATTCCATCAGTGTGCTAGTGGTCAGCTCCCTTAGCTCATAGTTAATCAGTCATTTTTATTGCTAATTGCTTATTAGAGAAAACCTTTGTAATTGCATTAGCACCACTGACACTTGTTATTCTCTTAGAGCAAGTGAATTGTTTTTCTTTGGGTTTCCAGGTCTCAGCATTGCCAAAGTTCAGTTCTGGGTTCAAAAAAATGACCAAAGTGAAACAGCTTGTTCAAGAAACATGTTGGTCTATTCCTTTCTGTCGAAGAGACAGACTGCCAAGAAATTGAAGATTTCATACAAAGATGTTTATAACTATCTTGAGAGAAGAGGATGAAGAGGATCTAACCAGGACAGAAAAAGAAGGATAAGAGGAGTCCTCAGTTAGCTTCTTCCTTAAATACACACCAAATACTGTACCAGTGTTGTCTCCAACGGTGAAAAGATGGCCATAATACGCTTTTCCCAGTCATCTTCTGTCCCCTGTCTGTGTTTCTGCCCATGTCAACCTTTGTTGTGTGTTTAATGAAGAAGCCAACTGAAAGTGAGGACCTGTAAGTAAAGATGGACATGTTTCATTTTGGCCATTTATGAACTCAGAACTGAACTTTAGGAATGTCAGTACCTTGCAACCCAAGTGACAAGAATAAAAAGTTTCACTTGTTTCAGACACTAGGGAGCACCACCAAGTCCCAGACCTCAGTCACAGCTCCTCAGAGACCAGTCCAGGGTTCAAAACAAGTATTTTTATTTAGCAAAGTACCTTTAACAGGCTTTTTCACATTTAGTTCAGCCCAACACACCACTGCAATGCAATTCTTTCTCTTCTTTCTTCTCTGGTCTTCCTAGGCGAGTGTTGTGCAGCTCTTTTCCTGACTCGCTGGAGGGCTCTCTTTTAATCCTGACCCGGGAGTACTTCTGGCGGGCAATCCATTGTCTCCAGGAAGCAATTCTGGGTCAAGCAGAAACGTCTGATCACAGACGGTCAATTCCCAATAGCTACTCATGGCAGCCCACACGTAAACGAACAGTGCACACCCACCACGCTGCCATGCAGGTGTCCAAACTGGGGTTTGCCAAAAGGGATTCTGCCACCCAGTGTCAATCTCCCACGGTGTCACATTTCTCTGGGCCTGCTGGCCAGGTAAGGGAACAAAGTCCATCACATGTGGGACGCCAGTCCATCCACTACAAGGTGCAAACGGAATTTCAAAGGCTTCTCTAATAACCAATTCTCATTTAAAATGGCAAATTAAAGATAAGCTAGGGGAGTTGACCAATAGGATACAGAATGAATGGCTTCTAAAAATGAGGCTTTGCAGTCAGATGTGAAAAATAAAAACAGTAAGAACCATTCACAACACAAGCAACGTCACAGTTGTCAATTTAAAGGTATCTTGATAAAAAGGTAACAATTTCTATCAGGAACGTGAATGTTTCTGGGTGCGTTCAAATTGCAAGAGTACTTTTCCTGTAGACACAGCTTTTCATAATTTGGTTATTTTACAGTTAATCTGTCAGCATAAACCACACAGTAACATCAGTATGAGAAGAAATGAGAGGTCGGCTGTGAGCGCTTAAGCTAATACAGTATGGTAACAATTACAGCATTAGAAGGAAATCATCATCCTGGAGTCTTAGTATAATTAACACAGTTGTTTAAATGAACTAATTCATTTAACTAAAAAGCATTTCTTGATGGATAAATCTGCAGTGTTCACATGAATGTGCACCAAAGACAACACTATGTGAACAATTTCAAACTTAAAGGTATAAAGCACAGAAATCACCCCACTTTGCAGTTATTTATTTGTAAAAAATGTTTGGAATCATGTATGATTTTCGTTCCACTTCTCACGTGTACACCACTTTGTATTGGTCTTTCACGTGGAATTCCAATAAAATTGATTCATGTTTGTGGCTGTAATGTGACAAAATGTGGAAAAGTTCAAGGGGGCCGAATACTTTTGCAAGCCACTGTGTATATATATATATATATATATATATATATACACACACACACACATATAGACTTTTCTTTCTTCATCTTATAAAGCACTTTGAGCTCAATCATTTGTATGAAAACATGCTCTCGAAATAAATGTTGTTGTTGCTGTTGTTATCTAAGTATCTATTGCTCTATCTAGCTATCTGCATGCACACATGAAAATGGAATAAGGTAAATAAACAGGTTAAAATAAATAAATAAACCAGTTAAAAATCACCCTTTACAGCAACCAGAACGCTGTTTTGGCAAAACAATCAAATGTCTTTAAAACTGTGCCAAAAGTTCAATTTTAAAATTAAGCGTCATCATCAACCACTGTGAACCTGAAAATAAGCATGAGGCTTGTGATCATTTTTTTTACGTTGTTATAAATACATAATTAATCCTTTACGCGCTGTGATGTAAATAACATTCATCCTCTTTTTACATCCTCGAGCTGAGCCTCCAATGATTCTCGGTATGAACACTGGCTGCTGCGTCACCTGATCACACTGTTTCAACATGCCTAGAGCAAAGAACTTGATTAAAACTAAACTGACGCTTTAATGATATGTTTTTGTGGCTGGATGGCTGGCAGCACACTCCTGCCTGCTTGTGTTTGTGAGTGACTGAGCCCTGCAATGGACCCGATACGTCTGCTTCTTGCACTAAACCCAATTCTACTGATAACAACAACTCAGGTATTCTTATGTCAGTGAAATTAGTATTGCATTGAGTTACTTGTTACTTTAAAAAGTAATCAGACTACTAAACACACGTTACTTTTAATGCATTACACCGTATATTTCAGGTCATTGACATAAATTTTGCAATTTCTGAAATCATGACACAGATTATTTCATCTGGGAGAAGAAAAAATTAAGATGGCTCAAGCATTTGCCTTAAGAAATTTATCTTCAGGACGCTTCTACCTGTGGCTGCTGAAAACATGTGCTAAGCTGAAACACACGCGTAAGAAAGCAAAGCGCAATGTACACGTGCATGCTTCAAAATCCTTAAATGTAATCTGGTTAAGGGTCTACAGAGCCACATAGCGAAGTTTCTCAGAGACCAATAACCTGGATTCTCTAACAGGAGTAACACTTTACATGTCATTTTAGAAAGCAGGTTCCTGTGATTAACTGAGTTATTAAAGCACACATAAATGGACTCAATGTGGAGATCCACTCTGTTCAGCATTACAATTCACACTTACTAATAAAAGTCCAATTTAGACTTATCTTATTAGCCTAACATGGGTGTCCACAGAATGTGGCAGGAAACTCGTATACTCAGACAAACCTCACAAAAACAACACACAATGACCAGTCTTGGATTTGGACCTGAGAGTCAGCAAAGCCATATTGGGAACATTCTTGCTAACAGCATCTCTCTTTTGCATCATATTTGAAATAAAAAAAAACGAGTACAATATTAGATTTTTGCACACAAACTTGAGAGTCAAACACATTTATCACAACAAAAGATTTAAGTAAATGGCTGTTAAAAGCACTTCAATGGAACAGTAAAACTTAACGCGGCTGGTCAAACGTTTAAGAACACCTCTGTTTTTTTCAATTTTCTTCAAATATAATCAACTGAAATGCAATGAATGACCTAAATTTTTTTTTTGTTCTTTATTTCACCTTATACAATTTCTTGTATTAGGAATGTGTTACTTTTCACATACCCCTTGGGGTCAAAACACAGGGTCAGCCATTGTACAGCACCCCTTGAGCAATTGAAGGTTAAGGGTCTTGCTCAAGGGCCCAGCAGAGTAGCATCTCTTTTGGCAGTGATGGGGATTCGAACCGGCAACCTTCAGGATACCAGCGCAGATCCTTAGCCTCAGAGCCACCACTCCGCCTACAATGGTGAAAAGGTAAGCAGTACACTGCCAGAGGTTTAAATTTAAAGCTTAGATTAGCAAAAACTGAAAAAAAAGGAAATTTCACAAAATTACAAATGGGGCTTATCCGGGTAACAACTAACAGGTTACAACCTACAAATGTTCTGCAACAGCTAAAGTAAATGAAAACGTATAAGTTGAAGCAAACAATTTGCACAGGGGTCCCAACTTCTGTTGATTACTAACCCTCGGTCTGTCTTAAAGCAGGCTGTGTACTCCACCCTCTGAAGTACTACTTGGACAGTTTCTGCTGTGAAGAGGAGACTCTGTGCTGCAGGGTTGACAGCATGAGTGGCAAAAAGAAAGCCATTCTTGAAAGGACAAAACAGGGTCTTGGAATTCTGGCATGTGGACCACTGTAGACTGGAAGAAAGACTTATGGATCGATGAATCCAGATTTGAACTCTTCGGCTCATCACGCGGGGTTCTTGTACACCGTCGAGTTGGTAAACGGATGGTTCCTGAGTGTGTGACACACACAGTCAAACATGGAGGAGGACGTGTGATGGTCTGGGGTTCTTTTGGTGGAGGCAGAGTTGGTAACTTGCATTGAGGGGCTGGCATTCTGAATAACAAGGGCTACCACAGTTTGGTTATTATATCAGGAAAAAGTGACTACTTTGATGAACCAAAAATTTGAATACAATTTTGTACACTTAAATGATTCCTTGACTTGTTTTTTGCCATTATTCATGAAACATTAAGACATTAAACTGTATGCATTTCCATAAAAACTGAAGTGTGCTAAAACCTTTCACCGGTAGTGTATATAGAATTGCTCATTATGAAAGGTGCTTTATAATCCATTGACTTGTAATTATTCAATATTTCCTATTAATGTTTGCAGTGAACACCTGCAGTAAAATGCCACATTATCAGCAAATACATTTTTTATTTGAATGTGATAAATTTGCTGTGAGCTAAATGTAAAACAAAAAAAGTGCCAGTCTTAAATCTCTACTATGCTCTCCCCATTCTGGATTGTTAAGAATTCTAAGTAGAAGGTACAGATATAGAAAGCACAAACGCTTTAGCGCTTTGTGATTCATGTGGGGTTGGCTACTCTTTCCAATGCGATTGCACATGTCTGCTTAAAAGGGACAAGCTGTATATTCACCTGATTACAGAAGGCACTTAGACATACACTAAATATTCTTTCTCCAATGTGCTGCTTGACATGCATTTTTACAAGCAGAATTACTGTGTCCCTTTTTTAGTCCATCTTTTAACTCACTTTCAATTGTGATGTTACCTAATAAACGGTCTTTTCCTTCACAAACTGCATTTATTTTGTCCACATTCGTCTCTGACCAGTAAGGCTTCCCTGGACTCTGCAGTGTTTACTTTCTTTTTAATGCCTGAGGGTTTAAGGGCTTTCAGCATAGAAATGATGCTTCATAAAAATGTACCATTATTACAAGCGCTCATATGGAAGCATTTACAGTAGACACTATAAGCTAAAATGTGTCCCAGCAAATCTCCTTTTAGCACAGAGCTGGCAGACTCTGGCATCTCAACAAATGTTTCAGCCCTCTAGTTTTCTTTAAGTGGCTACTTAATCTTTAAAGGTAGCAGCAATTCACATATCGTGGTTCTCTGTGAAAGACCGGAATGCCACAGGGAGCTAGAAAAATAAAATACGATGTACTCTGGCAGAGGAGCTCCAAAGCTGGAGCGGGGATACAAGTCATTGGCTCCCATTAATCTGCACAGGTCTCTACGGCCATTAACAAAGACTTACATTTTAAAACGTATTCATCAGGCAAAAACTACCTGCCTAATATTATGTAGGTCCCCTTCATGACCCATCGAAGCATGGGCTCCACAAGACCACTGAAAGGTGTCCTTTGGTATCTGGATCCAAGATGTTAGCAGCACATCCTTTTAAGTCCTGTTAGCTGCGAGATCTGCGGTGGGTTGGCACCCTGCCCAGGATTGGTTCCTGCCTTGTGCCCTGTGTTGGCTGGGATTGGCTCCAGCAGACCCCCGTGACCCTGTGTTCGGATTCAGCGGGGTGGAAAATGGATGGATGGATGGATAGTTGCGAGATGGGGCCTCCATGGATTGGACTTGTTTTTCCAGTACACCTTACTGATTCTCGATTGGATTGAGGTCTGGGAAAGTTGGAGGCCAAGTCAACACCTTGAACTCTTTGTCATGTTCCTTAAACCATTCCTGAAAAATGTTTGAAGTGTGGCAGGTGATGTTACCCTGCTGAAAAAGGCCACTGCCATCAGGGAATGCCATTGCCATGAAGGGGTTACATGGCCCAGAGAAATCTTTAGGTAGGTGGCAGGTGTCAGACAATGCCAAGTCCCAAGGTTTCCCAGCAGAATGTTGCCCAGAGTATCACACTGCCTTCTTCCCATGGTACTGCCATCTTTTCTCCAGGTAAATGATGAACACTCACTTGGCCATCCACAAAAAAACATGATTCATTAGACCAGACCACTTTCTTCTTGCTCCATGGTCCTATTGCAGGCATTTCGACCATGGATGGGTTTAGCATTGGCACTCTGACCAGTCTGTGGCTACACAGCAAGCTGTGATGCATTGCATGTTACAACATCTTTTTCCTACGGCCAGCATTGCATCTTTCAGAATTTTGTGTCACAGTGGCTGTTCAGTGGGATCAGCCTTCACTCTCTCCACATGCATCTATGAACGTCAGGTGTCCATGACTCCATGACCCTGTCACTGGTTCACCGGTTGTCTTTCCTTAGACCATTTTTGGTAGGCACTCACCACTGCACAAGAACTGCCATCTTGGAGATGTTCTGACCCAGTCGCGTAGCCAGCATAATTTGGCCTTTGTCAAAGTCCTTTAAATCCTCAATGTTGGCCCATTTTTCTGTTTCTAATACATCAGAATCTTCAAGAACTGACTGTTCACTTGCTGCCTAATGTACGCCAACCTCCTTGAAAGACATCAATATTACGAGACGATCAATGTTATTCATATCACCTATCAGTGCTGTTAATGTTGTGGCTGATCAGTGTATATGGGAATAAAGAAATACAAGAAAAATAAAACAAACATAATAAATAAGTACTGACAGGTCTCAGATTGCAGCAACTCTGCGGATACAAATGAGCACATAAACCCATCGTTCTTCTTTTCAACTCCAGTGTCCTTGCTTTGGCATGGATTAATATAAAGCAGGCATCACTAACAATGAGGCATTGTGCAGTAGAGATGGGCGATACCACTATTTTTAAAACCAATACTGATACAAGTATGTTGGGTGTCAGCATTTCTGATATCGATACAAAGTATTTTTTTAAACAGCATAGGAATTTGTTTTCAAATGGTGATAGTGTTTTAGAATGGCTAATATTAATGGATCAGTCTGTAATATCACGACGCAGCCTCAAGGTCACCATAACAAATTTATTGCAAAACCACTCACGTTGTGAAGGGATGGGAGAAGCTGAACGCACGTTAAGGAGATGCGGTCAGATCAGCTGCTGGCTTGCTGCGTGTTCTGCTTGTCGCACTGTGCGTCGATCGTTTAAAAGCCTGTACAGCAGCTGTCATTTTGTCTCACTGCCTTGTCTCGCGGGACGTTAAAGTGTCTCAGAGAAAATCAAATATCGTCTCCTTCCAAGATTTCTTTTTTTAATAATAGAGAGATATATATTAATAGGATGAACATGTCATGTCATTTCCTAACCTGCTTATCCGAGACCACGGCCGGGGGAAGGTGCCACAGCCTATCCCAGCTGCCATATGGCACGAGGTTAGAGCAAACCCAGGACCGGGCATCTATCCATTGCAGGGCAAACACACCAGGCACACACTACGGCTAATTTACATTTGCTAATTCACCTAAACTGAATATCTTTGGACTGTGTGTGTGTGGGGTGTGTGTGTATTGGGGTGGATGAAGGGTGGGGGGGGCAGGTCACCTATGCAGACACAGGGAGAAAATGCAAGCTCCACGCAGGGAGGATCCAGGTCGCAAACCTTTGTGTCCTTATTGTGAAGCAGCAGTAGCGCCACTTCACCACCATGCCGCCCAGAATGAACATACAAACGGAATAAAGATAATATGAACTTTTATGTTTTCATAAAGATTTGGTTAATTGTTTAATACTTGTAAAACTGGCAACCACGTCACAAGAGTACTTCAACTGATCCCCTTAGAACAGTGTTTCCCAACCTCAGTCCTGGGGACCCCCTGTGTCTTCAGGTTTTTGTTTCTATCCAGATTCCTAATCAGTGACAACACCTGGTAGCACTCATCTCATTTCATTAGCTGGTATTAGTTTTCTTTTATTCTACATTCGGAAAAGCACAGTAGCATGATTTTTACATTTATAAGACATTTAGAAATATTTGTGTTTTTGCTATTTGATGTAAATGCTTAACTCTCTTTTGTTGATTTCATTATATTTTGCCCTTTCTCTGTGCAGTTTTCCCCTTCATTGTGTCTTATTAATGACAATTAAAAATGAGCAGAACAGACACGCTGGCAAACAACACTGAATAATCAAAGGCTGCAACTACTTTAGCATCAGACACACTAATTAGTAAATAATGGATTAATTAAACAATTAGAACACCTAGAAAAGTAGAATGAAAATCAAGAAGAAAATATTGTTAAAAAGAAAAAAATACACTATTCCCATATAACTGCTTAGTACATTTTAATATATACAGTGGTACCTCGGTATATATGGTATAGTAAGTGTTAAACGCGACTGAAACAGTCTTCAGTAAACCCCCGTCCACCTAACCCCGCCAGCAGCAGAGTAACCTGGATAACGTCTCCTGCAATGTCCCTTATCTGACGCTGATCATTGCTAAATCACGGTGCTTCAACTCTTTGATGTTTTACAAATGTCTTTCTCTTGGTCAGCATGTGTGCCTTTTAAATGTTTAAACAGGCTGCTTGTTTTACCACCATACTGCTCCTTCTCATAAATTTTGCCATCATGCGGCCGTATTCTTTACCATCTGTAAAACGTAGTAGCATATAATGGTATGTTTTGGTCTGCCGTTGTCGTACAGTCTGCGCTTGTGCAAGGGGTGTGGGTCCATGGCATTCTTGCATCACAGCACGTCTTCTCATTTCAGAACGTGTAAGAGGAAAGTGTCTTAGTACATTCTAGGCCTCTGCAAGAACCATGCAACCATTTCGTACATAAAAAAATATTTTTTAATGGTGCACAATACCAAATGAGTACAGTTTGAGTATCGAAGTATCGATCTGGCCATCCCTATTGTACGGTACATATTTTGTCATTGTTTTCAATCGGTTTGTGCTTTTGTATACACGTCACCGTATGTAACAAGATGCATTTTTTGCAAAAAGCTCAGTCATGGGCAAGCATCTAGATCAGCAACTGGACATTAAGAACCCACTGCTTGTTTTTACCAGCATTCCAAATACGTGTCCCAGCTGATGTTTTGCATTTTTCTGAACCAGATGGACATCTCTGCTTTTCTTTGCAGGAAGGGCAATAAGCGCACACATTCTTCTGACGAGGTAGTCCCGAGCAGCTTAACTTAAGCCTATGTCACATTACGTGACTTTTTGCTTTGTGCCCTCCCCGACCATAACCTATCGTCTATGGAGCAGGAACGAAAAAAATTCAGATTCGTCAAAAATTTCAATCTCTGGTTTTCGATGGACCTCGACATTTTAGGATCCCCTGGAGCCGAAAACATCAATATCTCGTTGATGGGGTGTATGTCTGTCTGTGTGTCACAGTTCCTTGAGGACCGCCTAGAGCTAAAACGGCTAGATGGAAAAATACTCGAAACTTAGGCATGTTATGAGATGTCGATGTGCTGATTTGATTTTGAGCCAAATCATGCAAGAGAAAGAGGCCCTCCAGAGGAACCCTCAAATACCAGAACTCTGTAATTAATTATGAACTTTTCTCGTCAATTGCTATTGTAATGACATGTTTTATGATCAGAAAAACCAGCATCAAAGTGGTAAATAATTGCTGATGTGTTATAGAATAGTTTGGGTAACTTGGTTCCTAAGGCGCAAAACTAACTGATGCTCACATCCTAATTTCTTTGTTGTAAGGTATGTCAGACTGGCTGACTGTAGTCGCTGATCTTGTCACTGCAACATGTCAAACTGCATGTCTGAATATTGCAGCCCAGGTCACATTTACCAACTTGGGTGCTGACCTTCCAGAGTTGTCGTGTTTGCCCATTTTCCGGACAGCTAATAGCATGCTACCTGATGAAGATGGCGCTGTATGAAGGGTTAACAGATGAGGTGAGTTCAGCAGCAATGTTGTACCTTTATATCTTTTTTCGCATTCTGTTACGGTATGTAAAACATGAGACAGACGAGGAGCTTTTCAGTTTGTGAGGTTCACAGCCCCCATGCTGCCTGATGGAGCCAGCTGTGTGAGGGCTTAACAGCTGCGGTGAGTTCAGCCACAGTCTCGACCCTTTCTTCCTTTTTCTATTCTGTTTTAGTATTTAAAACATGAGACATCAGACAGACAAGCTTCTCTTCTATTTGTAAGATTCAAATTCGTATTTCTCGTCGCTACATTTATGCATTACACTTCTGTATGGGCATTCACTGGTCCAAATTAACTTTGATATTCCAAAGACATACAAACAACATGCTAAATTCGACTTTTCTCAACTTTTTGAACATTGTAGATTTAGAATCTGAACTTAAATTAATAGTGAATTAATGACCCCATCACCAAACTTCTATATGCATGGAAGTAAAACAAATATAAATACCGCTCAATGATTTCTTGCCATACTCTCAAAACTATGAGTCATTACAGGGCCCTATGATGGGCTCATGAGTGTGTCCAGTAGGTTGGTCCAAAAAAAATGATTAGATTCAAGTTCTCCATGAGGCTATCAAATATACAACAAATACAAAAAATCCAAATGAAAATGATCAGCATTTAGCAGTCACTCCATTTGTCAGTTTTAATGTAACCCAAGCTGAACAGTAGCGACCATTTCACACTTGTAGGTCTACAACATCAGTACCGTCTTTGACAAAGCTGGAATATTCTTGAGATGGTTTGCCACCAGTTGAAGTTTAAACTGCTTCTGTTCCTCGTCCTTTGTCAGCAGGCCATTATATTTTTCAATGAGACTCATTCCTCTTCAGCTGTGCTGTTCGCTATCATCATGTGTGCCAGCATTTCCCAAAATTTCTTGAAGGTCGCATCATCTGTCCACTACTTTGGTGGTCTATTGAGAAATGACTGAGACCTTTCTTTGCCTTCTTGCTTAAGGAGATCAAAGAAGGAAGTTGTTCTTTCTGTTACCAGATCCTCTAAATCCAGCTGTTCAGATTTGTTTGTCAGCTTAAGACATTGAAGAATGGCTGGTAACAGTGGCCACGGCAGGCTTTGTACCATTTTTTCCTTTGTTTCTGCCGAGTCAGCAAAGGGTGAAATTTAGGACTGGGCGATAAAACAATAAAGATAATTATCACGAAAATAACTTCCTCAATGGAAACATAAGACACGGTGGATAGAAAGTTGATGGAACTCGTTCCATCCACATTTTGACCGAAAACACAAAAAGATAACAATACTGAGAAAGAGTTACAGTCATGTCAGGTTAGGTTAGGTTGACGCACACAGCATGGAGCGTAACAGTGGGCCATAAAACAAGTGTTAATGTTTGGGCTGCAGCAGCTGTACACACCAGTAAGTAAGGAGTGGGAGTGAATTAAAAGAGAAAATGTCGACAGAAAATATTAATGAAAACTCAAAAAAAAAAAAAAAATCAACGTTACTGAAGAAGATATGCCAACAGACAAAGCCCAAGGCTCAGAAGACAAGGACATTATGGAAAAGAAGGGTCCAAGGAATTTGGCAGTGTGCAGATATTTTGGCTATTTAAAGTACGACAAGAAGCAGAGTAGCATGCACTGCAAACTGTGCTGAAAGCACGTTCCCACAAGGACAGGTCATACCACTAATTTTTCGTACCATCTGAGGTACCGCCATTCTTTAGAGAACGCACAATGCAAGACTTTACTGTCCCAGATCTAAGCAAGTGCTGCACTATCGGGGACTTCTTGTGCCTTTCTTTCTTTATCCCTTGGAGGATAAGCTGACCACCATCGAGTGAATGCATCAATTCTGTTTATGTTCCCCTTCGTTTATATCTGAAAGCTGCTTCAGTTTGTACTGACGATATTCACAGAATGCCTTCTATTTATTCGTGGGTTTGTTTTTGAGATTTTATTCTGTATTAATATCTATTCAACAAACAATTTACTTTGTCTTCTCCAGTAAAACTTTAAGTAAAGCTTTAAGATTTTAGTTTTAGATTTAAAATTTTAGATTTAAGATTTTATTTTATTCATTTGGAGTTGACCAATAAATTTAGTGTGATCTCCTGTAAAAGTTGAAAGCTTTTGACTGTTCAGAAGAATTAAGATTTTAGTTTATTATATAAACCTATATATTTCTTTGAAATACAGCTGTATAATATTATGGAGTACATCTGTAGTGTTGACCTTCTGACAGAAAAAAAATAATATTTAAACCAAAATTAACCTTATGATATTGTCACATCTTACTAAGGTGTAAAAGGGAACCTTTATGTTTGACAGAAATAATGATCCGGTTTAAATTGTGACATATTATGAGATCAACTGATATGAAATAACTTATTGTAATAACACTTTTTCCATCTCTCCCAGCCCTAATGAAAACAGAAACTCTTACTTACTACTAGAAAGCTCTTGACACTCCAACTAAATACTAGAAGGTTCTGGAAATGTCCTTCAAACTGCTGAATGCTTCCTAAACTTCCACTTACAGCTAGATGGTTCCAGAAACTCCACTTTAATACTAGAATGTTCTGTTTCATTTTTACTAATCATTTAGCCAGTTAAGAACCCCGTGCAAGCGTATGTGTACAGTAACAATACAAACAAAATGTTCAGACTGGAGCGACCTCCAAATACAGTGGTGCTATGAAAAAGTATTTGTCCCCTTCCTGATTTAAGGCGGAGTGGTGGCTCTGAGGCTAGGGATCTGCACTGAATCGAAAGGTCGCCGGTTCGAATCCCATAAATGTCAATAAGGACCCTGCTCTGGTGGGCCCTTGAGCAATGCCCTTAACCTGCAAATGCTTAGTGCTCTGAGTAGTGAGAAAAGTGCTATATAAATGCAAATAATTATTAATTAATAAATTATTTCTTATTTTTTGGCACGTTTGTCACACTTAAAAGTTTCAGATCATCAAATTCATTTAAATATTAGACAAAGATAACACAAACAAACACAAAATGCAGTTTTTAACTGATGATTTTATTTATTAAGGAAAAAAACTATCCAAACCTACATGGCTCTATGTGAAAAATGAATTGCCCCCCTTGTTAAATCATGAAGTAACTGTGGTTAATCCCATTTTTTGAAAAGCTGAGTTCAATTTCACCAGCCACACACCAGGCCTGATTACTGTCAGACCTTAAACAGAACCTGTCAGACAAAGCGAATTAGGCCGAAAGATCCCAAAAAGGAAGATATCACGCCATGATCTAAAGAAATTCAGGAAAAGATGAGAAACAAAATAATTGACATCTATCAGTCTGGAAAATGTTACAGAGCCATTTCTAAAGCTTTGGGACTCCAGCGAACCGCACATTATACACAAATGGAGAAAACATGGAACAGTGGTGAACCTTCCCAGGAGTGGCTGGCCTAAAAAAATACCCCAAGAGCACAGCAACAACTCATCCAAGAGGTCACAAAAGAACCCAGAACAACTGCAGGCCTCACTTAAGGTCAGAGTTCATGACTCGACCATAAGAAAGAGACTGGGCAAAAATGGCATGCATGACAGAGTTCCAAGGCGAAAATACACTGCTGACCAAAAAGAACATAAAGGCTCATCTCACTTTTGCCAAAAAACATCTTGATGATCTCCAAAAATTTTGGGAAAATATTCTGTGAACTGACGAAACAAAAGTTGAACTTTTTGGAAGGTGTGAGTCTCGTTACATCTGGCATAAAAGTAACACAGCGTTTCAGAAAAAGAACATCATACCAACAGTCAAACATGGTGGTGGTAGTGTGATGGTCTGGGGCTGCTTTGCTGCTTCAGGACCTGGACGACTTGCTGTGATTGATGGAATCATGAATTTTGCTCTCTACCAAAAAATTCTGAAGGAGAATGTCCGGCCATCAGTTCGTGACCTCAAGCTGAAGAGCTCTTGGGTTCTGCAGTAGGACAATGATCATCAAAAACACACCAACAAGTCCACCTCTCAATGGTTTAATAAAAAATAAATGAAGGTTTTGGAGTGGCCTAGTCAAAGTCCGGACTTGAATCCAATTGAGATGCTGTGGCATGGCCTTGAAAAAGCGGTTCATGCTCGGAAACCCTCCAATGTGGCTGAATTGAAACAATTCTGCAAAGATGAGTGGGCCAAAATTCCTCCACAGTGATGTGAAAGACTCATTGCCAGTTACTTCAAATGCTTGATTGCAGTTGTTGCTGCTAAGGGTGGTACAACCAGTTATTAGGTTTAGGGGGCAATTACTTTTTCACGTACGGCCATGTAGGTTTGGATGTTTTTTTTTTCCCCCGTAAAAAATTAAATCATCATTTGAAAACTTCATTTTGTGTTTACTTGGATTATCTTTGTCTAATATTTAAATTTGTTTGATGTTCTGAAACATTTAAGTGTGACAAACATGCAAAAGAATAAGAAACCAGGAAGGGGGCAAATACCTTTTCACAGCACTGTATGTAACAACCAGGATGATATTTTTACCCAAGCAAGCTGTCCCCAATGGACAAAAATAAACCTTGTGGAGAAATGACTCTACAGACGTCAACTCATTGCATCGCTTTGTGGACCACCCTACTGACCAGAGATGGATCTTGCCTTCCCTAACAGTCCTTGGTTCCTCCAGGACCCTGAATTGGAAAAGTGGGTTTTTGAGATTGTTATGTTAAATGGTGGGACTCAAACCACGTACAACTGAACACCAACAAAACCAAGGAGCTGGTGGTGGATTTTAGGAGGCCCAGGCCCCTCCTGGACCCCGTGATCATCAGAGGTGACTGTGCAGAGGGTGCAGACCTATAAATACCTGGGAGTGCAGCTGGATGATAAATTGGACTGGACTGCCAATACTGATGCTCTGTGCAAGAGAGGACTGAGCCGACTATACTTCATTAGAAGGCTGGCATCCTTCAACATCGGCAATAAGATGCTGCAGATGTTCTATCAGACGGTTGTGGCGAGCGCCCTCTGCTACGCGGTGGTGTGCTGGGGAGGCAACATAAAGAAGAGGGACGCCTCACACCTGGACAAACTGGTGAGGAAGGCAGGCTCTATTGTAGACACGAAGCTGGACAGTTTGACATCTGTGACAGAGCGACGGACGCTGAGCAGGCTCCTGTCAATCATGGAGAATCCACTGCATCAACTGAACAGGATCATCTCCAGACAGAGGAGCAGCTTCAGCGACAGACTGCTGTCACCGTCCTGCTCCACTGACAGACTGAGGAGACCCCACACTATGCGACTCTTCAATTCCACCCGGGGGGCGTAAACACTAACATTATACAAAGTTATTGTCTGTTATACCTGCCTCACACTCTCCACATTGCATTTTTTAACTTGAATTGCATTTTTATCACTCTTTAATTTAATATTGTTTGTTTTTATCAGTATGCTGCTGCTGTAGTATGTGAATTTCCCCTTAGGATTAATAAAGTATCTATCTATCTATCTTTCTAAATTCAACTTAAGGTTCTAGATTCAAGCATCCACATTCTCCTCTGGAAGAAGCCAAACATTTCAGGTGGGGGGGGTTTTAACAGACGTAGCCTGACATTGGATAGGAAATCAGAAGTGACAATGACAGTGACAGATGCTGATTCAAGCGCAGGCCAGAGCCACAGTGTTATCCATTGAGGCGACCCCTAAATGAAGAAGCCAAAAGAAGAAGAAGAAGAAGGTGACAAAGCATAAAGATTCAAAACAATTTCAAGATTCAGGTTCTTTTCCTCATTGTACTCTGGTGTGCTCTTGTTTCTCCTCAGAGGATGAATCAAACGCTGTATCTTTAAGGCTTTTGGATGGAACAGCATAATCAATTACAGCTGCTTTTGAAAAGTGATTAGGCTAAAAAGAAGATCATGTGAAATGGTAAACTCATGAAAATGTTGCTGTTTTCCTGGCATCCTCTCAATATCAAATACGGCACATCCCAGAACCCGTGTCAGCAGCTGAATGTACGCACAGCTTAAATACTGAATAAAGACATAGGTGTTACAGTTAAGTGTAGCACCCATTTTCTTCAGCAGGTGGTTTAAACACACAACAGAACGCTTCCCATTGTTCACCTCATTTGGCCAGTTCTCAAAGAAAGCATTAAGAGAGATATGCACAGTAATTTACAGATATTTTAAGTCTTTGACGTAATTATGCGCTATTACTGTGAGACCTGAAAATAGAAATGACAGCTAAGGGGGACCAAACGTACATGTCACGTCAATGTCTGCAGCTACCTAATTAAGTTGTGTTGGTGGCAACCTTTTATTCTGTGAACAAATCATCAGTCTACAGTAAACGACTTAA
Organism: Polypterus bichir lapradei; assembly: GCA_026402145.1. NCBI lineage: Eukaryota > Metazoa > Chordata > Cladistia > Polypteriformes > Polypteridae > Polypterus > Polypterus bichir. The sequence goes on from JANRMT010062820.1 coordinate 32,614,605, forward strand.
ATGATGTGGGGACCAAATAATTGCTTGATTTACAAATTTAGCCCAGTGTGAGACATGCGTCCTGGAAGCATTTCCAAACAGGAACATTTCCATTCATTCAAAACATTCTCAATTTTCAACTTCCAAGTGTATACTGTATTGAGAGAAAGAAAAATTAAGCCATAGGAGTTCATTTAAACACTAACAGTTCATAATAAAAATGACACATTCAACCTAAATTACCAGGTGCTGACATGGTGAAGTTTCAAACATAAAAAATTAATGCAGGTTGATAAGATTTTAATAAGTGGTACTTGTCACATCGGCAGAGCTGTTGGGCATTTTATAAGTTATATCTAGTAATGAAAAGGCAACACTTCCGAAAAGAGAAGATCATACCACACCACACTAGAAGACAGAACTCTGCACTGAGGAACTTGTAAACCAAAGAATCTATTTATGCATGCAACTCAAAATTCTTCATGCAATTTTAAAAACATTGATTGATTTTCCCATAGGCTTGTTCTCATGCAGGCGATGATATTATTCTCTCATTTTATAGTCAGAATTTGCAGAATTAATGATTTCTACATTTCACAAAACTACAGTCATATTGATGAAAACAAAAGTAAAGAAAATGAGTAGAAGAGTGTGGTCGTCTAGAAATGTTGAAACAGAGCTACAGTCTGGGCAAGAGGGTTACTTTACACCAGGGGCTCCCAACATTTTTGATGGCCCACACCCTTAGAAAATGTATGTTTTCTGTTTGTACCCCTACAACAGTAATGTCATATTTGAAGATAACTCAAATATCTAATTTTTGAACCACCTACAGTACTATGGGCGAATAACTTGAATTCAAAAAAATAAGCTTTTACCTCAGTGTATAAAATGCAAATATACTGTAAAGTTTCTAAACTCTTTTGGGACTAACAGGACGACACTCTGAACAGTGTCCCAAAGCGTGATCGCCACATCTGTGGAAGACAGCTTCTCCATTTCTGGGGCAACTGCAGGCTCCCAGCGCGGCAGCGGCTCGCTGTGAAAGCAAAAAGTACATTCGACCACAGTCGCACTATAAGCACCTGTCATCAATGGGTGATGCAAGCAACATTATAAATGCAGGGGACAGTATTACTTGGCCACGACCCCGCCTGATTGCTGTGTCTGTGTACAGGAGAGTGGAAGATCCCACTACAATAAATAACCGCACTGCTGCTGTTTCAAGCAGAATAAAGCTGGTTTTGCTAAAGTACTGAGACTCAGCCTCGTGTTTTGCGGTGCAAGACAGGGACTCACACGTTGTAATATATTGAGCAATTTACCTTTATAAATGGCAATTTTGTAAATGTTCCCTCCATGAAGCTTAAACACTGGATTGACGATATGGGGGTTGTGGTATTCCATGACCCACCGCAAGAAAATGACACGTGGTTGGCGATCGACCTACTGGCACACCACTAAGCAATGAAACACACTCGACAAGCTTTGTGCCCTGTGCTTCAGTTCAAAAACAGATGCGTTACTCAGTTAAAATGGCTGCGTTACCGCTAAGACCGACAGCAGGAGAGAAGGACTGAATCTGAATTTAAGCAGCAGGTGCCCCTTGACCCCCGGGCAAAAGTGTCAATTAAACCTTGAAATCGGTGATGTTTCATGATCAGGGCTTGGACAGAAATCGATTCTAGACCTTGCCCTTCTCTAAGGAGCATTGTAAGGTTCCAAATTCCATTCTCTCAGTTATTTGCCTTTACGAATGCTCTTCCCGCAGCGAGAAACCCATGAGAACAGGTATTTTCACGGCTCATTCACAGTTGACAATTGCAAGTGCCATGCTAGATTTTTTTCGCTTCATAAAACAGGAATACTAACCAATAAATTACCTACAAATGACAGGACACTGAAAGACACCAATTGCACCACAATAAAGTTGGGTAACGCACCTCACTCAAATTTGGCAAATCACAACGTAGCCTTCCTCTTTGTTGAAGCACCTGAAATGCCACCTCACACCCACTGGGGATGTGGACATTCCAGGTTAAGAACCACTGCTTTACAAAGTTACAAGTTCAAGGAGGGTTTTGACTTAGCACAAATTGGGTTAAGAATGACTTAAATTAACAACTGTGTAACAGTGAAAGATGTGGATGACATGGCACCCCTTGCAGAATAAACAGTTGGTTTGAGGAAAACTATCAACACACACACACTCAGGAGAAAAAAAGAGGGCACCGTCCTTCATATCTGTGATTATATTAAGCAGGGTCTAAGTCACAACTGTGTTGTCATCACAGATTTCCGCTAACAGACAAATAAACCCTAATAGACTGCAATATGCTGTGAAGGCCTGGCACCATGTCCAGGGAATATTTCTGCCATGTGCCCGTTGGGCTTCAGCTTCCCAATGACCCTGCTCAGGATTAAGCCGGTTTAGAAATGATATGGTATGAAATGGATTTCAATATGTTATTTTTTCCAAAACTTAAGCAAACAGTGGGGAAAAATAAGCGCACCCCATAACTTAGTAGCATGTAAAAAAAAAAAAAACCTTTATCAACAGTAGTTTGAAGTAAACGTTTCCTCAAATCGTTTCAGAAAAATTTCAGCCTACTTTTCTTTACAGCATTTCTTCAGTACACTAATGTTTGGGGATATCAGCATTTTTAAGATCCTACCACAGAATCCCACTGGTATTGAGATCTAGACTTTGACTTTGCCAATCCATCACCTTTTTTCTTTTTTAGCCATTCGATGTTGCTTTGCTGGTGCACTTGGGGGTCACTGTCCTGATCCAATTTCATTTTGGCTTAAGCAGTCGAACAGATGGCCTCACATTTGCCTCAAGAATATTTTGGTATAGGGTGAGGTTCACGGTTGTCTCAATGACTGCAAGTTTCCAAGGTATTGTGGCTACAAAGCAATCCCAAATTTTAACCCTGGTATGAGGTGTTTGTGGGGATACACTTGTAGCGGGACTACATAATAATAGGTTGTTCTACGTTTGTGCCGAGTACGTTTTGCTTTCATTGTCCCATTTACTGTCCGTTAAATGTGCATCAGTAAATGTTGTCCCCATAAGTGCAGAGGGGAAAGATGATGGAGAGAGACCGCAGCCCCGAGACAGAAATCACCTATTAACTCACCGGAACATTCTATATTTCAAAAAGAGGAGCGAAGGCGAAAGAAGGAGGTGACAGGCGAGAGGAGACAAATTGAGAGGAGAAAGGAGACATTTTACCGGATTATTATCAAACTCATTACTGCCGATGATTGCTTTATTCCACTGCTTACATTTTCAACCACCAACTCAACATCACCACAGCCAGAGCAAGAAACCCAGGGGTTCGAATTCATACCAGCCACTGCCAGGACTTTTCACGGTGAGGTTGTTTCGTTTTTGGGAAGGAGCACAATACACTACAGCCAGTATCAGTACTGCCAGACTTTATTTTGCATTAATCACATTTTCATTTGCTGTGTTTATCTAATCCGTGTTTGTATTTGTGTTACATGCTTTTGTTTATTGTTTAGGGGCAAAGGAGGATCAATATAAATATTTGTATATTCATGTTCTTTTACAGTAATTAGTCACTGGTGTTTTTGGGATAGTGGTGTTTTGTGTACACACACACACACACACACACACACACACACATATATATATATATATATATATATATATATATATATATATATATATATATATATATATATACACTGTATATATATATAATTGAATATTTGTCTGTCTTTTCAATTTACAATATATCCATGTTTGATTTTACATATCTGTTATTGTTTTCTGGTTATTTCGTTGTGTCGATAAAAGTAAGACAACTTGTAATGAGTACGGCTTGTTATTAGAGCAAGAAACCTCAGGTGATCCAAGGAATAAGCCTTGGTAGTGTAGTGGCCAGTCTGGGTAAGGGGTTGGCCGTTACACACTGTGTTTAGTTTTCACCAAACATGGCATCTCATATGAAGGTCAAATATCTCCACCTCTAGGTCTCATAAGTCTGAAGGATATTGTTCCAGAATTGTTGCCTTGTGTTCAGGTGCAAATTAGTAAACCTAAGCTATGCTGCTATATTCTCTTTGGAGAAAGGGGCTTTTGACTTGCCCCCCTTTCATTTTTTTTTTTTTTTTTAAACAAGAACATTTAACATGTTTACCAAGGTCTGTAGGTCACAAGACGTAGTTCTTAGGTTTATCTTGATTTCTCAAAGCATTATATGGTCTGACCTTGGGCTTAATTTGGTGGGACATCCATTCCTGGAAGATTGGCAACTGCCTTCAAAACTCTACATTTCAAAAAAATCTCACTGCAGAATAGTGAATTTCAAATTATTTGGAAATGGCCTTTTAAGCCTTCTTAGATTGATAGGCAGTAACAGTTGCTTCTCTGAAGTCATGGCTGTCTTTTCTTCTTGGCATGATGTCAATGCAGTGTTCCACAAAATCAAACTTCCCAAAGTTTTGCTTCTATAGGGGTAATCACACTTCTCAGTAATTAACTAATCTTGTGCATTTGATTGGCTGCTAAATATTTTAATTATTGTAGAAGTTGGATGGGTGAACTTAATTTTTCCCCAAATGGTTTCTGAATGTTATTTTTTATCCAAAAAGTGAGTTACATATTGAAATCTGTTATGTTTTATTTGTCAGCTGAGATTAGATTTTGCTGTTTATAGAAGATAATGATGACAACACAATTGTGATTTAGACCCTGTTAAACTCTGTGATTTTATTAAAGGAGGGTGAACTTTCTTTTACTCACGTCTATACAAGGGCATAACAAGTGTGACAACAACACAATGTTGTTTTCTTTAATGATGACTTGTAAGTTCTGAGCCTTGACACATTTACCTATTTTACAAAGTACACTTCATAGTGTGAAGATGCAGGATTCACCTGACAGGTTCTTCTTAGAATAAACAAAGTAATGAACAACAGACATCAAGTAGGTCTCTTCAGTGTGAAATGACTAGAGCTATACCATATAGCCACACTACGTAAAGTATGGTTAGTAATCTAGGAATGATTTAAAAACAGGGAGTTTCCTACTGAGGTAGAAGAAGTTTCCAGGAAGTGAAGATTCATTAAGGTTGTTGTAAGTCAAGTCCAGGACCTCCAGTGCAGGCAAAGACCCAAATCCTCTGGGCAGAGAGCTTAACCTGTTCATGCTGAAAGAAAGAACAAAGAATTCAGATAAATCATCTGGACAATGCTCCAAATATTTCTTTATTCCTAAATATATCTTTATAATATATCATACAAATATCATTAACCAAATTTCTGAAGTAGTGATTAGAGGCCAAAGAAATACCATAAAAAAATAACCCCAAAGTGGCTATATAACTTGAACCCTGTGTTTGCTGATTACGCTTACCTGAACCTGCACAACAGCCATTTGCTGTTTACGCCTTAACTAGTTTACACAGCACTGACGAACACAACTCATTTCAGCACAAGTCCATGTGTTCTCAGGCTCTGGGTGGAGCTGGACACAGCACTGAGTGAAATGTCCTCAGTGAAATCTTACATTGCCAGTTCTCAAGTTGCTTCCCCAAGGAGACTGCAGCATAGAACACCACACGGGCTACTATGGACTGACACAACATTTCCAGCAGCTTGCTGCACACATTAAAAGATGTGATCTCTTCAGGAAGTCCAGTCTTCTCCAAATGTGCTGTCAGACCAGTCCATTTTGTTGTTTATGTGAAACTCCAGATACTTGTAACTCTGCACCACTTCCACATCCTCCTCCTGAATGGTGACTGATTTCAGAAGTTCTAAGGCATGTCAGAAGTCCACCACCAGCTCTTTTGTCTTGCTGATGCTGAGTTGTTGTCCCTTCACCAAAATACAAAAGTTCTCCACAACTTTCCTGTATTTTGACAGAGCTCCATTATTAATTAATGCAGCGTATGATGGAGGAGTCATCAGAAATTTTCTGTAGATGGCAAGCGCTGGTGTTGTGCTGGAAGTCTGTTGTATAGAAGGTAAACACGAAGGGAGACAGGATAGTTCCCCGAGGTGCTCCAGGGTTACACACCGCCATTTCTGACACATAGTCCCTCGGCCTTACAAACTGCTGTTAGTTGATCAGGTAGTCTATCATTCAGGAGATTATGGGAGCATCAAGATGCAAAGCCTTGAGCTTTCCCCCCGGTTGAAGAGGAAGAATGGAGTTAAAACTACTGGCAAAGTTAAAGAATATGATCTTGACAGGCTTTGTCAAAGTGGGAGTAGGCTCTGTAGACGGTTTTCATGGTTTATGAAGTAATAGCATCTGGTTGGAAGTCCTGGGGATCACTGGAATGTCCTTTCTTTGGCACTGAAACAACATATGATGTTTTCCACAGTAGGAATGCCTTCTGCAAATTCAGGAAAAGGAATAAAATATGCTGAAAAACCCCACAGAGCTGGATGGCGCGTGTTTTCAGCATCCTGGGGCTGATTTCATCTGATCATGAAGCCTTGTTTTTTTGCAGAGTTTTCCCAGCTCTCTCCTCACTCGATCAGCTGAGACACAAAGTCCAGGAAGTAGAGGGGGGGCTGAAGACCACAGGTGTGAAGTCATTGTAGGGGAAAGTTGCACAGGATATAGATGGCAGTTGGGATTCTAGAACCTCTTCAGCTTGCACACAACGGCTAGCAGTGCTGGGGGACAATTCGACTGACAAGAATGAGTCAAAACTGTTGAAGATCTGGTAATGTGTGCTCAAGTTTGTCTCTGTTGTGGACATCACAGAGCTGCATCATCAGTTCTTACTGCACCCGCTTGATTTTATCCTTATCTCCTGACCTGAAGGCTCTCTTCTCCACATTCAGTAGGGCTTTCAAGTTTTTTGTGATCATGTAATAAGACAGAAACAAACACCTCTTCCAGTCTTAATAACACTTACAAAGCATCAATTAAGTTTTTATTCATTTTTGCAATAAAATAACTTCACTTTGGAATGGTCAGAGGTGGCATAACTGAGACCTGTTTCTTTATAGATTGCATATTCAAGAGTAAGACCTGTGAATTCTTCATATCGACCATTGATTTTCCCAGCATGTCAATATTCCACACTGCACATTGGTGAATTACAACTTTACTGATGCTTTGTAAATGCTATTAAGACCAAAAGAGGCCTCTGTTAAGGTTTTGTTACATAGCAGTAAATGGGCAAAAGAGGCACTTCTGCAAAACTGAAACTAAAGTGTTTCCACAATAATATTATTTTGTAAGCAACTCGAAATAAACTCACGAGGCTACAGCAGATGCAGACTGTTGCGTAAAATAAAGAAGAGTCTGGAGCCATCATTATATATGAAATTTAACATGGACATTTTTTATGTACTCCTGACCAGTTAAGTCATACAATGTGAACAGTACTGTGCTCTAGAGCATGACTGGTTAGTTCTAAGAGAATAGTTTCTTTCATCTTGTACTATGTGATTATACATTCACCTAAAGGATTATTAGGAGCACCATACTAATACGGTGTTTGACCCCCTTTTGTCTTCAGAACTGCCTTAATTCTACGTGGCATTGATTCAACAAGGTGCTGAAAGCATTCTTTAGAAATGTTGGCCCATATTGATAGGATAGCATCTTGCAGTTGATGGAGATTTGTGGGATGCACATCCAGGGCATGAAGCTCCCGTTCCACCACATCCCAAAGATGCTCTATTGGGTTGAGATCTGGTGACTGTGGGGGCCATTTTAGTACAGTGAACTCATTGTCATGTTCAAGAAACCAATTTAAAATGATTCGAGCTTTGTGACATGGTGCATTATCCTGCTGGAAGTAGCCATCAGAGGATGGGTACATGGTGGTCATGAAGGGATGGACATGGTCAGAAACAATGCTCAGGTAGCCCGTGGCATTTAAACGATGCCCAATTGGCACTAAGTGGCCTAAAGTGTGTAAAGAAAACATCCCCCACACCATTACACCACCACCACCAGCCTGCACAGTGGTAACAAGGCATGATGGATCCATGTTCTCATTCTGTTTACGCCAAATTCTGACTCTACCATTTGAATGTCTCAACAGAAATCGAGACTCATCAGACCAGGCAACATTTTTCCAGCCTTCAACTGTCCAATTTTGGTGAGCTCGTACAAATTGTAGCCTCTTTTTCCTATTTGTAGTGGAGATGAGTGGTACCCGGTGGGGTCTTCTGCTGTTGTAGCCCATCCGCCTCAAGGTTGTGCGTGTTGTGGCTTCACAAATGCTTTGCTGCATACCTCGGTTGTAACGAGTGGTTATTTCAGTCAAAGTTGCTCTTCTATCAGCTTGAATCAGTCGGCCCATTCTCCTCTGACCTCTAGCATCAACAAGGCATTTTCGCCCACAGGACTGCCGCATACTGGATGTTTTTCCCTTTTCACACCATTCTTTGTAAACCCTAGAAATGGTTGTGCGTGAAAATCCCAGTAACTGAGCAGATTGTGAAATACTCAGACCGGCCCGTCTGGCACCAACAACCATGCCACGCTCAAAATTGCTTAAATCACCTTTCTTTCCCATTCTGACATTCAGTTTGGAGTTCAGGAGATTGTCTTGACCAGGACCACACCCCTAAATGCATTGAAGCAACTGCCATGTGATTGGTTGATTAGATAATTGCATTAATGAGAAATTGAACAGGTGTTCTTAATAATCCTTTAGGTGAGTGTACACTGCTCAAACAAAATTAACGGGACACTTAAATCACAAATGGGATCTTGTAGAATGAAATATTCAAGTGGAAAATCTTTACTGAATAATACTGTGTAATTCGTTAAGAACAAAATGATGTAACAACAATCAACGGAAACCAAAATCACCAACCCATTGAAGGCTGGATTCAAAATCACACTGAAAATCAAAGTAAAAAATTGAAATCCCAGGCTGATCCAACTGGTGTGTCTTTCAGCACGGCAAATCCTAATGTGACTCAGTAGTGTGTATGGCCATTGTGTACCTGTATGCACTCCCAACAATGTCTGGGCGTTCTCCTGATGAGACGGTGTCCTAGGGGATCTCCTCCTAGACCTTGGTCAGGGCATCAGTGAGCTCCTGGACAGTCTGTGGCACTATTTGGTGATGCCCCAGAGGTTCTTACTTGGACTCAGGTCTGGGGAAAGTTTGGGCCAGTCAATGGCATCACTGCCTGTATCATCCAAGATCTGCATACACACTTTGGCCACATGAGGCCAGGCATTTTCCTGCACCAGTTTAAAGTCTGACAATGGCTCAGAGGATTTTATCCTGGTACCTAACAGCAGTCAGGGTACCATTGCTTAGGATGTGGAGGGGTGTGTGACCATCCAAGGATATGCCATCCCAGACAATCACTAACCAATCGCCAAACCATACATGCTGAATGATGATGCAGGCTACATAACGTTCAACACAGCGTTCTACAGACTCTGCCACGTCTATTACATGTGCTCAGTATAAACCTGCTTTCATCTGTGAAAAGAATGGGATGCTAATAGCAGAGCTGCCGATTGTGCTATTCTCTGAAGAATATTAATCAAGCTGCATGGTGATGGGCAGTGTACACAGGTCCCAACTAGAGGACATTGGGCTCCCATTCCATCCTCACGGAGTCTGTTTTTGATAGTTTGGTCAGAAAGATGCACATCAGTGGCCGACTGGAAGTCATTCTGTAGGGCTCTGGCAGTGTTCCTCCTCACACAAAGGAGCAGCTACTAGTCCTTCTGCTAAGTTAATGCCCTTCTACAGCCCCGTCCAGCTCTTCTCATATTAACAGTCCATCTCCTGGAATCTCTAGTATCTCCTCCATGCTCTTGAGACTGTGCTGGGAGACACAACAAACCTTCTTGTGATGGTATGTATGGATATGCCATCCTGGAGGAGATGGACTACCTGCCCAATCTGAATGGGCTGCATGTACTGCCTCATGCTACCAACAGTGATAAGGACAATAACAAAATTCAGGAAGGATAAGGAAAGAGCAACTGTCTGTGGCCTCCACTTGGGGGGAAAAAAATTCCCTTTTTGTTGGTTGTCTTGCTGTTGCTTCTCTTGTGCTCTGTTGTCAGTTTCTTTTGCTTTCTAACTGGACTTCCTAACTCCCTGAAGCTTCACTGACTTGGTGTTAGATTGTGATAAATTAAGTGTTCCTTTAATTTTTTTGAGCAGTGTATTTTAATTTGAACCAATCAACATATAGATAACAATTCAAATGAATAATTCAATTCAATAAATGAAAGATTTCAGTTTTAGATTTTTAATAAACTTGCAAACTTATCTGAAAACAGGTTTTTACTTTGTCGTGTTGGGTTGCCGAGTGTAGACTCTTGTGCACAAATGCCATATATATTCCTTTAAAACTAAATGCACAGCACAATAAAGTGTGCAGAAAGTGACCGGATCTGAAAATTTTCTGAATCAACTGTAAGTACAGTAAGTCCATCTTTATGTCTGCTATGCAGCACTTCAGATTCCAGTTTAAGAAATCCAACTTAATGAAAAAATGGGACAGCCTAGCCAGTCAGTTTTCCTGTTCACCAACATGTCATGAAAGGAGAAATTTAGAAAGCTGAAACACCAAAGCTAAGCTGCTATAAGTCAGAATTGGTCAGAAAACAATCACCTCATGCCCATTCCATGCAGCATTGGGTGCTTGATAACCAGTGGCAAACCTTGGAGGAATAATAGCTCTTGAGAGCATTCCCAAGGTGGCCAGAAGTTTGAATGCACTCCTCTGTTGTGCGTAAGAGAATCTTCTGGAAGTAGTTTATTTAACACTATTTAAGCCAAATGTCTTGGAGATGTTGTGCTCATATGGCTGGATACCTGACATGTAGATCATGAGACATGAGTAATTTGAGAGTTTTCGTAGACTTTTTGACATTATTTGCTGCAGTTCAAAGCGCGCCCCATTAAAGTAAATGGGAGTTTGTTATTTCCATTAAAATTAGAGTCCCTGAAGCCTACAAAGAAACTTGTATTCCTGGGCCACCTTAAATTCCCTCGCAGCTCTTCATCAGCATCTTTGCTTTGCAAATGTGTCGATCAGCACAAGCGACAAGCAGCCTGCTATCCCATCACACCCCAATAATGACGGAGCTGAAGTCACCACAGAAGACTCTCAGAGCTCAAATGTGTTTATAAGGGTGTAAGGTGTCTGGAGTTGTAGAGGGTAAATATGTCAACATTTGAAATATATACATTCCATGTGTGTTCCGTGTCTACAACTATCTGGGTAAATGTAGGACGACAGGAAATGCAATGCAGGAAATGATAAACACATACCTAAAAAAGTTTTAGTAATAATTGACAAAATGTTGATGTGAAGTGTATAACGTGTGAGGACTGATGTCCAAATATCAAATAAACACATTCACAAAAGGTACAGTATGACCAAACAAGTGTGCTTTTATTTAAGGATAAAACCATAAAAAAAGAAATTGGGTTAGGGTACAAAATAGATATGTCCGCTTGGTTGGTGGAGCGGTAAGAACCACTGTCTCATAATCAAGAGGTTGTGGCTTCAACCCCAAATCCTCCCAACATTTACTTTTTCGAGTAGTGTGCTGCTATTTTTATTACTATTACCATCTGGACTTCCACCGGCCAATTAATAGTTGTTGAAAGAAGGATGTATTGCAATTACTGCGTAATTTATGTATGAATGATAGGCTATGCAATGGGCGTTTGCTATGACAATTAACAAATCAGAGGCACAAACATTCGAAAAAGTCGGTTTATTTATTAGAGAGAAAGAAACGATATTCACTCACGACCAGTTATACGTTGTCACGATGTAACTCCAAACATGGAATCAAAATTCTATGCGATATTGACGAGAACTCCAAATATTCTTTTTACTGAAGTTTTCTAAATTGGCCCTAGTGTGTGCTTGATGTTTGGGTGTGTTTGGGTGTGTTTGTGTGTGTCCTGCGGTGGGTTGGCACCCTGCCCGGGATTGGTTCCTGCCTTGTGCCCTTTGTTGGCTGGGATTGGCTCCAGCAGACCCCCATGACCCTGTGTTTGGATTCAGCGGGTTGGATAATGGATGGATGGATGAAGTTTTACAGTAAAAGTATAAGTTTAAAAAGTATTTGCTTGTTAATTTCAAAGCCAAATGGAATGAAAACATGTAACGCAACAAATACCTCTAACGCAATATGAAACATAATTTTCTATCAATTTATTACGTTTTACTATTTTTTACTATGGTTAATTACTCGCTGTAATGTAAAATAGTTAGATCTATTATGTATATGTAACAATTCCTATGAAAATAACAATCTGTTTAAATTGTACATCCGCTTCCCCATACGCAAGTGGCAGAACCATAGCGCCCGTCCAGGGGTTGGTGAGCGAAGCGAGCAGGGGGCAGAGCCCCCTAGTATAATTCTTCTTTTTCTTTCAGCTGCTCCCGTTAGTGGTTGCCACAGCAGCTCATCTTTATCCATATCTTCCTGTCCTCGTCATCTTGCTCTGTCACACCATCACCTTCATGTCTTCTCTCACCACATCCATAAACCTCCTCTTAAGCCTTCCTCTGTTCTTCCTACCTGGCAGCTCTATCCTTAACATCCATTTCCCAATATACTCAGCATCTTTCCTCTGCACATGTCCAAACCAACACAATCTCACCTCTCTAACTTTGTCTCCTAGCTGTCCAACTTGAGCCGACCCTCTAATGTCCTCATTTCTAACCCTGTTCATCCTCGTCACGCCCAATGCAAATCTTAGCATCTTTAACTCTGCTACCTCCAGCTCTGTCTCCTGTGCCATCGTCTCCAACCCATATAACACAGCTGGTCTCCCTACCATCCTGTAGACCTTCCCTTTCACTCTTGCTGATACCCGTCTGTCATAAATTATTCCCAACACTCTTCTCCACCCATTCCACCCTGCCTGCACTCACTTTTCACCTCTCTTCTGCCCCCCAGTATAATAAAAAGATAAATTTAATTTGAATCTGTAACTGCCAGTGTAAATTTATGGTACTTGTAAAAGTTAGCATATTTTATTTCTTTCAGTTTTATTCTCTCAGTCACGCTTTCCTCTTATCTGACACTGTTAGTTTTTAAATAAAGACATTTTGTCAATTATTACAAAAACCTGAAAAAAGTGAAATGTATGTATTCCAAATGACGACATATTATTTACTCTCTACAATTCCAGACACCTCACACCCAGATAAAGAGACTTAAGATCTAAGAATCTTCTGTGTGACTTCTGCTGTGTCAGTGAGGGATGGGATGGCAGGCTGATTGCTGCCTGTGTTGCTTGACTTATTGGCAAAACAAAGGTGCTGATGAAAGAGGTGCGAAAGAATTTCAGGTGGCCGCGATTACGACTTTTTTGTAGGCTTCAGGGATTATAGTGTTTAATCGTTACAAAGTGAGACTAAAAGTTTTCTTGGCCTTCACTACAAACAGCGTGGAGAAAGTAAGAGACCTTAAAAAAAAAAGATGTAATGCTTGGGTTGGTGAGTACAGGTATATGGTGTAACTGCGCCCCTGGAGTTGACAGGTTGCTGCAGAGGTAGACTATCAAAGAGGTGAAGCACAAAGCTGAACTGCTATAAAAATGGCTGAAGCTCACAGAAGTGTTTAGCTTTTTATTTTTTCCTTCCTAAAATGACATGGAAGCACTGTTTGGCAATGTGTGTGCAATCACAAGAAGCAGATAAATAATTGGCTTGAAAAATGGACATATTTAGTATATTTTAAGGGTTTTCATGTTTGGACCCGAAACCCTGCACCTCCATTAAAAAACACAAAAGCAGGCCAGGTAACATTTTCTATATTTGTTTAAAAAATAAATAAATAAATAACTTCACTTTAGAAGACAACTTCATGTAGCAAATTAATATTTACCATGACTGTGAAGAAATAACTTTGGCTTGATAAATACCAAACTTATCCTTTATGGATGATCAGAATTAAATTTTAATTAAAATGAAAGCAAAGCTTTATCCAACCATTCATTATCAAACCCACTTAATCCAGCTCAGAGATTCAGGGACGGGTGCCTATCCTGGCAGACACAGCTCATCTGGTACAGCATTTGTAATTCAGTCTGGAGTCTGCGCATGTGCAGGACGGGGTGTTTGATTAAATAAACAGAGAGAGGGGATTTAAGGTCACGCTGAATCCTATTTACTGCTGGCATTGAGGCGTCTTTTTTTTTTTTTTTTTTGCTCAATTTGACCTTTGCAGTTAAACAATAGTCGGTGTACTGTTACCTATTGATTGCTTTATAGGACTGGATATTACCGTCCCTGAGGTTTCAGCACTGTCTTGACAGTAGAGTGGGGCTGATTTTTCTTTCCTCTATGTTATCCAATTAAGGAAGTTGCTTGGTTTGTGACATATCCTCAGTTATGCACCTAGATGCTATTGGGTGTTTCAGCCTTTTTTAAATAAAAGATACCTCTATGCCAAGGTAGGCCAATCACAGATTGATCAGACCCAGGTGTGTGTGCTCCCCAGTTGTTTGTTTGATGTTTGAGAGCGGTCATTTGGAAGCCCAACTGGTGTCCTTTCTTTTTAACCACAGTCAATGACTGCCCACTTCAGCAGCATCACACGGGGACTAATTTCTGAAGGCCTGCCCCATGACTCTTACCTCGTCCAGAAGCCTTGTCAAGGAGCTGGTAACCCAAGTCACCTTCTCACATGAGAGCCAACTCAGTCACTACAAGTCATTGACAAGTCAAAGAGAAACTTCATAGATTGTGGTTGGCCACAAGATTCAGGGCATCAGGCTGAAATGAAAGCACCACAATTTCACTTTCCCTGGTAAAGCTTTGTTATTAATTTGCATCAGGTACTCCATACATCCAGAGTTGCTGTCAGCATGTTTGAGATGTGTGTTCTATCAACACAATTGTTCTTTAAGACAATTGGTACTAGCACTTTGTTAATGCAAAACCTTTAGTCTATAACATGGTCCTTGACAAGGGAAGTCCTGCATGATTTGCTGGCTTTAATTTCCATGCATGCTCTAGAGCAGAGGTGTCGAACTCCAGGCCCGGAGGGCCACAGAAGCTACAGGTTTTCATTTTAACCCTTTCCCTAATCAGTGACGAGTTTTCACTGCTAATTAACTTTTTTCCCCTTCATTTTAATAGCCCTGTTAGAAGGATTCAGCCCATTGAATTGATTCTTTTCTTCATTAAATGACAGCCAAACAAAAATGAGATGTGAAACAAGCCAACAGATGACCAGCTAAACTGGGGCTTCAAACTCCAACCAGTTTCTTAATGAGAAGCCAATTCTTGCGGTTAATTAAACCTGTT
Organism: Polypterus bichir lapradei; assembly: GCA_026402145.1. Lineage (NCBI taxonomy): Eukaryota > Metazoa > Chordata > Cladistia > Polypteriformes > Polypteridae > Polypterus > Polypterus bichir. Next base: position 32,629,854 of record JANRMT010062820.1, read on the forward strand.
ATTTAATTCCATGGCTTGTTGCTGCTCTCATTCTGCCACATCACATATTTTTAAAACTGTTGTTTTTCTATTTTTTTCTGAGAACATTGTCAAAATGTTTTGGTGACCTGAGAGATTAACCTTACTGAGAACATCACCTTTCTTTATCTTCAGGTATTATGTGATGGGAACAGATGAGCTGGTCATGTGGCGGCTTGTTTTGTGTCTCATTATTGTTTGGCTGCTAATTAGGGAAAAAGAAACACCTAAAGAACCTGAGTCAAGTTAATTAAAAAAAGTAATCAGCAGCAAAAACTGGTCACTAATTAAGAAGATGGTAAGAATGAAAACCTGCAGCCACTGCGGCCCTCCAGGACTGGAGCTTGACACCCCTGCTCTAGAGGGTACCTGCCGCATAATCACACTTCTCATGGATCGTGTGGCTGGTGCAAGCATTCAACATGCTGTACTTTGAACTATAAATGTGGTCGCTTTTTGAGAGTTTATTTCAACACAACAATGACTGTGCTGCTGTTCATTTATTTTATTATTCTCATCTTTATGAGTGTGACAAATGGGCACTAGCAAAAATGTGACGTACAACTCGATCCTTGATTCACCCAACTGAGGAATCCTGTCTAATCTATTTGGTAAAAGTATCGAAGTACCAAAGTACTTGGGGGTCCATGTGAACTGGAAACTTGACTGGTATGAAAACAGAGCGGCAACTCTACAATAAGGGCCAGAGAAGACTGGACTTCCCGAGGAGACTCCAGTCTTTGGACATGTGCATCAAGGTACTGAAAATGTTTTACCAGTCCGTGGTAGACAGTGTGTTGGTCTACGTCATGATCTCCTTGAGTTCAGGTGATGCAAAACAGATGAACAAACTTATCAGTAAAGCCAGCTCCATTGTAGGACTGATCTTGTACACTTTGGAAGCTGCAATGGAAAAGAGCATGGTGGCGAATTTGGATGCCATCATAATCAATACTGCCCATCCCCTCCACGGGGCACTTTCTAGCCACAGGCTTAGTCCCTAGTGTATAAGAAGTGTGTCCTGCCTTGGCTATTAGAAAGTCCAATGCTTCCTCCTAAGGTCCCTACTTTCACTCCAGCCAGAAGCCATCAAAAAAATTGTACAAACTTCAGTTGACTAGTTGTTTTTAGCATAATATTTATTGTACTATATGTTTTTATTCTATTGTCTCATATTGTACTTTCAGGCGACACCTATGTATTGTATGTTTTTACATTTTTTGTTTTGCGGTGGTATACAAATTAATTTCTAATTGGGGATCAATGAAGTGTACTTAATCTAATCTATTCGGAGTTTGCAAGATGGCAGGATTTTTCCTAGCAGCAAACAGAAGGCAGAAAACCAGGAAGTGCCCAGTGTTAAATGTTCTAAACATCGTGCGACAAGCACGTTACACAGTAAGCCTGATTCTGCAGAGGACATCCAATTACAATTACTGCGCTTGGTTTACTGTTTACCAGACACGGTAGGGCAGGTAGGGAGCTGTTCTTGTGCTGCCACCATTAGAGATGGTAAATCGCTGGTGGACCCGGCCACAGTAGTATACACATACATTTTCCCCATATTCGTCATATGAATATGAGAGTTAGGCTGAAGATGGCAGTTATGAGTAACGACAGGCTGATAGTTAGTTTTTTTTTTTTTTATTGTTTTCCTATTCAGTCAAGCCTGTGGTGGGCTGGCGCCCTGCCCGGGGCTTGTTTCCTGCCTTGCGCCCTGTGTTGGCTGGGATTGACTCAAGCAGACCCCCGTGACCCTATAGTTAGGATATAGCAGGTTGGATAAAGGATGGATGGATGGATTCAGTCAGGCTCTTATGTGGTTATATTCATTATATGTGATATAATAATGATTTTCTTTTGTTTTGGATTTGCATGGGATATTAATGTATATAGTACAGTTCAGTCTGATAAATTAAAGCATTTGAGGCTGACTGCTTTTATGGATTTTTTTGTTGATTTCATTCTGGCATATTAGCTGATTTGGCAAACAAGAAGAGTTTTTGAACAACAACTCAAATCCAGTGTGGTCATTCAGGTTTCATTTTTACATAAGGTGGAGTGGAAACCATGTCTTGGGAGCAATGGCAGAGCGAGAGCCAGCTACAAAAAGCAAGTCACCTTCCAGGTTTGCAGAAAGTAAGCAGTACCACACTAGGACAAGAGGGGGCGCTGTCGCTAACAGTCTGGTCTCCTTTTCCCCCTCACAGCATTGAGAAACCGCCCCTTGAGGGCACTAAAGCAAGGGCAGCCCCGTCTCTTCCAGTCCACCCACTATAAAAGGAGAACGCTCACAGAGGATGGCGCCTCATTCTGATGCTGACCTAAGCCAAACACAATCATTAGTTCCAGAAAGGACACCTAAACTCTTTAAGAAAGCACAATGACGTCCATAATTGTGTTTTCTGTTCCACTTAAACACGTTTTTTGTCCAGCTGGAACCCCAAGCATTTGGCCTGATCTTACATCTTTATTCACCCCGCAGGAAGAAAGCGTGGATGGCATGTAAGTCCAGCAATCTGTCAGCCTGTTTTAAACAGTTGTCTCCATTTCAATATCAGCAGTGCCACGCTGTTGTCTAATCCACACAGTTAACTAACATACTGTCATGCTTGCCTGAAGTGAAAAGATTGAACAAGAAAGCGCAGGGTGAGTGTGATGGTTTATTAGGTATGTTTGTTAAGTAGATACATTTATTACAGCTGTCTAATGGTTAGATGCCATCTAAATGTTGGCTCATGAAAAGCTCTGTAGAACATTAAGGCTCGGAGTTGTCTCCACTGGAGCATTCAACAAGTACAAGACTGCTACACAATTTTTAATAAACTAAAACAGAATTACTGTTATCTTTTGAGAGATGTCTTTGACTTCAAGCCCTGTAATGCCTCTAGTACTTTCCAACACTTATAATCTTTCTTCTCCTGACTGTGCGGACTGCAGTGAGCTCCAACAAATAACTTCTAAGCTTGAAGACATAATCTCCATTTTATACCAAATCAAGAAAGATCAAAGACTCTTTGACTCAACATTAATGCTTTCTGCTCAAAGATCTGATACTAATCCTGCTTTTCCCAGGAATGGCACAGCAACTGCTGAATTGTCGATAACTACAAGGTGGGATAAACTAAGTGCTAAACCTAAGTTTCTGGTAGTATCCACTCCTGAGGTGAACCAAAAAGAGCCCCAGATTTTCATCTACAATCACAGACACAAAAAAGGCAAACAGCAAAACAACACTTTTTCTTCTGCATTGCACAGATGATAACAAATGAAGCAGAAACTAACATTTTTCTGTACCTCGTCCACAACTTCTGTCTCTCATCATAACAACTGGAGGGGTCTGCTGTATACACAAACTCCTCTCTTTTTGCCAAGCTGTCCTGTACCAAGTTGCGTCTGTGTATCTGTGTCCATGCAAAACTGCTACATTTGTGAATGCTCCTGATGCATTTTATTTCAAGCCGTCTAAGTTGAAAACTTTATTTAATGGGCATTCAGTTATCAAGGGTTTAAAAAACAGACAAATTAATACTATTTGCTTCTCTGGCGCCACCATTTCTGATATCAATGAAATAAAACTCAGGATACGGTGTGAAAATTCATCTACATATGTTCTACATATGCTGCGTATACATATTGTCACACACGGGTGAGTGGGAGTCAACTTAAGGGCCAGGATAACAGCAATTCCACGTCCGACGTTCTCGATATCTTGCAGACTATTCTTGGGAAATCCCACAGGGTTCCGGCGCCTTTGATGACATCACTTCCGCTCCTGGTGCCATTGATGGTGTCACTTCCGGACATGCTCTCCGATTAAGTCATTTCTGGCACAGGCCTTTTAAAGCTGCCATCATGAATTAATACTGCAGTTCTGTTTTGATGACATCACTTCCGCTCCCGGTGCTGTTGATG
>JANRMT010062820.1:32633796-32681296 GCA_026402145.1 Polypterus bichir lapradei
CGTCATCTTGAATCAATATTGCAGTTCTGTTTTGGACTCAGTCGAGTGAACAACTCACAACCTTTAAAAATACCTTTTTGCAGCCAAGGCACATTATACGGGTGGTTGCCCCAAACCATTATGATGTCTAAGTGTCGTTCTTGTAACAATATACTGTATACACATTCACACAGTCAAGATGTGCATGTAGGCCTGAAAATATCCTATAATGGACCATGGTGTACACATCTGGTTTGGAACTCTGTCAGTCTGACCCCAAGATCAAGAGCCAGGTTTGTAGGCATGCCTTTCTTGGAAGACTAGACCTGCATCATAAATGTCTTGACAAACGTTATCCTCACCTTCTTCTGTCCTGCAAAGAGCACTGAATGTTGTGAGGTTTATAACAGTGCCAGACTCAACGATGTAAGAAGTGAAGGAATGAATCTTAAACAGCAAGTACTCCATTCCTAGTCTGAAGTGAGAAGTACTAAAAACAGCCTCTGCAATTGGAAACATTAATTTGCAAATGAAATTTGCCAAATTGAAAAATTAGGAAGAAATATGTGCATGATTGGAGACACACTTCCAGACATATGCTGACCACGTTCCAAGCATTTCAAAGTTTTTTTTTTTTTTTATCATCATTATGGTTTATTTAGCAGGCTCATTTATCCAAGGTGGCTTACAATGCAAGTCAAATACATACAACAATGAAGGTGCAAACATCAGAAGCAGTTTTTCAAGAACCAAATGCAATAAAGCAAACTACCTGAGCGTCTTACACATAAAGAGATGCCACCTTGGTGGCACACCCAGCTTCACTGCACATACAGTATGCCCAGGGACAAGTGGTATTGCTTTCAGCTGTGGTATGTCTAAAATTCACGAGTGAAATGTTAAAGGCCCATTACAGCTAATAATGTCTTTAACACTTAACTGCTGTCTGCTGATGATGACTGTACATTCCTACCTCACCTACAGACATTTTGACACTTCTGTCCTATAGTAAGTTAGAGAATGTAATGTTATGTTTCACAGCAAACAAAATTAGCACAAATGAAATTTAGCAACAGTTACGAGTAAGTAACTAATTATTGAAACAAAGTCGATGCAACAGCTTGTGCGCTTACCCCAGGTTAAGATGCTTCAGCTTCTGAAGACTGCTGATCTGCGTTGGCAGCTCTTCAATCTGGTTATTGAAAAAATTCAGCACTTCCAAATTTTTCAGATCTGCTATGTTTGGTGGAACAGCTAAGAACAGAAAGGAATAGAAGAAAATGAAAACGTTGCTTCATAAATTTAAGCTTGACACGCAGGCTAACACGTACACAAGAATAACAGCTTTGAAAACTCATCATGTGAAAATCAACCATTTATCACTTTAAATGAAAGCAAAACGACATTACAGAACCATTTAACAAGCATACTCTTTAAAACAATTGGATTGATCATTTCTTTGCTGTAGAGTCACATGCACATTTACAAACAAATCTGAAAGTGCAGGATAGACCAGCCATTCATAAGCAGTGGATTAAGAAGTGGCACAGGAACGTATTGAACTTCTCCGTTTTAACTGTTGCTTTCCAATCTGTCTCTGCAGGCTCTAATGAGGTAGACTGGGTACCTTAAAGGAACACTCCAGCCAAAAGTAATACTTTGTGATATGTTAAACAAGCACGTGTAGTTTGACAAATTATGGTGCCCCTCTTGAAATGGGGGAAAACCTACAGAAAAAGTGTTGTCACTTCTGCATGGCGTGACCTAAATGTATGCAAATACCCCTTAAATGAAAGACTGCAATATGCCCATGAATCATGTCCAAATGGTTTTATTTGTAATTTTAAACTGTGGAGTAAAAGGGGAAATTAAGGAAAGATGCGTCTTTGTGCCAAACATTATGGAGGGTACTGTAGACGCCATCCACCCTAAGCTGGAGTGAAAGGAAGGAAAGAGAGTTCCATCTTCAACAGAAATAAAAAGAAAATCTCCCTGATGAGTTAAGACCTTTTCATTTCGTCCTTTAATTAAAATGGACGCACCCGAGTCTGAGTGTGGACCGCAAGACGGCCGGTGTTTACTATAGCAACTCACATTTTTAAAGATAAAAAGAACAGATAAAGAAGACTGCTTAGTGAACAACAGGCTTACTAGATTGAGAGTCAAATGTGGTGACTTTATGTTGTCACACACGTACGTGCGCATGGGAGGCAGCTAAAGGGCCTAAGTTGAGGGTAATTCCATGCCAGACCAGAGGGGTGCAGACTGTGTACTGACGCCTTTCTCTCTTTCCACTGCAGACCGATTACGGGAAATTCTGCCAGGTCCTGATGAGGTCACTTCCGGTTTCCAGCCCTGATGACGTCACTTCCTGTCCTCTGCTTTAACACCGCCATCTTTGCCTCATCAAGACAGTTCTGTGTTGGACTCGTAACTGTACACAACTGGACACAATTTAACTGTTTTGAAGCCAGGGAAAATTATCCGGGTGGCTGCCCCAAATCTTTCTGTGGCTCATTGTCTCGTCTTTGACGATGTGTAAACCTGTTAGTCTTGTTGGCCTTGTACCGTCTTGATAAATAGTTTACTTGGCTTGAAATAATGAAAAGCTTTTTAATTTCTTTGATGGCATTATGGACAAATATTTTGTATACATGTTTTAATACATTAAAAAAAATTAGGGTTTAAAGGGGGAGGGTATTTGTTTTATTAATGGTCACAGAACAACATGCCTACAGAAATTAATTTTGTTAACAAAAAATGAACATATGAAATCTGTGGCCTGCAGCTTAAATGAAAAAATACTGCTTTAATATAACGTATAAGGCTTCTACACGGTTGGTTATGCAGGAAAATAAGTACAAAGTTAAAAGGATTAAGAAAACAAATCAGGACTGGTACTTGAATCCAAATCCTATTATGGGATGTCATCTACTGTTAAATTCTGCTCTGTAGGCTACTTGTAATTTGTATTGTATTGGGGATGACTTGTGTTCTGTTCTGTGTTCGTATTGACCCCCTTTTTTGACACCCACTGCACACCCAGCCTACCTGGAAAGGGGTCTCTCTTTGAGCTGCCCTTTCCCGAGATTTCTTCCATTTTTTTTCCCTACAAGGGTTTTTATTTTGGTCTTCTTAGAGAGTCAAGGCTGGAGGTCTGTCAAGAGGCAGGGCCTGTTAAAGCCCATTACGTCCCTCCTTGTGTCATTTTGGGCTAAACAAAAATAAATTGTATTGTATTGTAATGTGAAATCAATGATCGGTGTCAGCCCTAAAAATAACCTGATCAGGGCATCCCTAGCAATGCGCAAACAGCAACAAGATGAATGCCACAAACATACACAAAAGTGGTGCAAACATGCGACGGTGGCTCCTTTACTCTGTTGAAGTCAGATGTTTCCACATACATGGGATGAATTCTTTAAAACTCACTCTGTTACCCTTCACAGATTTTATACTAACAAGCTACAAATTTGGCACATCCTTTAAGACGTCTACTTTGTCATTTTTTCCTAACAATGTTCACAGAGTTCAGAGTATTACACTTTTTATTGCCTAGATCACAATTCCAGTGGGACACAAGATTACACACACCTTGCTAACTTCCAAAAAAATGATTTCAAGCCTTTAGACAATTAGACAATTATTTTCTGGTAACTGGAGCCAACAAGTGGATGGATGTTAAGGCCTACCATCAAACTCATTGACTTAATGGGAAAATCCAAAGAAATCAGCCAAGACCTCAGAAATCATCAACCTCCATAAATCTGGTTCACATTTGGGATCAATTTTCAAAAGCCTGAAGGTTCCACTTTCATCCGTACAAACAATAATATACAAGTATAAACACCACAGGACCACACAGCCATCATACCGCTTAGGAAGGGGGCACATTGTGTCTCATTGTGAAGAACGGACTTTGGCACAAAAAACGCAAATCACTTCCAGTACAACAGCAAAGGACCATGTGAAGACGCTGGAGGAAACAGGTAGACAAGTCTCCATATCCAGAGTCGGAATCAGAGCCAATTATGGGTACCTGGAGTCAGGGTCGGAGTCGGCAAAAATGAACTCCTAATAAATTTAAATTGTAATGAAAAAAAATACAGCAAGTTCAAAAGTTGCATTTCACAAACAACTCCTAATGAAGTACTTCTCTGATGGAAGAATAAAGCTCAGTGCATAGTTGTGTTACTACAAGTGTGAAGTTCAGCCGAGCGATTATACAACCTGACATTCACATACTGTAACCTGGATTATGATACATTACAAAAAGAGTTTTCATTTGATTTCAGATCTAATGTGCTTAACAAGTTCATGTGAGTGTAAATAAGTGTAATGATGTAGGTGGAGGTGTGTGCTGTGGCCTGAGGTGTGTTCAGGGGTTCAGTAGTTCTGTGGTTTAATGACGACGTGTATGTTGCCTTCCTTCAATCAACGTGAAAAATACATTAGCATATTAAATACAGAGGAGTTGGAGTCGGGGAGTCAGAAGTACTGGAAACTAAGGAGTCGGAGTCTAAGGATTTATCTACCGACTCCACAGCCCTGTCCATATCAACAGTAAAACAAGTCTGACATCGACATCACCTGAAAGGCTACTGCTTCAAAGCCATCATAAAAAAGCCAGACTGTAGTTTGCAGTGGCACATGGGGACAAAGATCTGACCTTCCAGAGAAATCAGACCTCTGGTCTGATGAATCCCAAGATCAAACTGCTTGGCCATAATGACCATTGCTATGTTTGGAGGAAAAAATAGTGAGGCTTGCAAGCCAAAGAACATCATCTCAACCGTCAAGCATGGAGAGTTGGGGCATCATGTTGTGGGGGAGTGCTTTGCTACAGAAGGGGCTGGTGCACTTCACAAAATAGATGGCATCATGAGGAAGGAAAATGATGGAGATAAACTGCAGCAACATCTCAGCAAAGAAGTTGAAGCTCAGTTGCAAACAAACAATGGTCCCAAGCAGACCTCCAAAGTTGTGTCAAAATGGCTTAAGGATAACAAAGTCAAGGTACTGGAGGGGCCAGCAAACAGCCCATGACCTCAATCCGATAGCAAAAGTGTGTGCGAGCACGGGGGCCTACCGACCTGTCCCAATTACATGAGTTCTGTCTGGAGGAGTGGGACAAACGTTCAGCATCTTATTGTAAGAAGTTTATGGAAGGCGACACAAAATGTTTGACTCAGATTAAACAATTAAATATTAACAAAGTGTATGTAGACTGGAAATGTGATACAGCTAAGAATAGATCAGGTTTTTGTAGGATTTTTGCACTAAACAGTTTCCGATTCGTTTTCCCCTCCTTTTGTATAGATTGCAATAAAGCAGAAGTAAATTCTGACAGGATTTATCTTGGTTCCATTTTCTTTTTTACAAAATTTGCGATTTTGGCAGGGTGAGCAGACTTTTTATATCCACTGTCTCTGTGTATAATAATAATAATAATAATAATAATACATTTTATTTATATAGCACCTTTCCCATGCTCAAGGCGCTTCACAGAGTCTTAGAAATAAACAGCAGGGTATATGTAACATTGGATACAAATATTTTCCTGAATAGAACAATGAAACAGATAACAAAGCATTAAATAGAATAAAGGACAATAAACCAGAGTAAAATACTAAATTCAATACTAAAAGAAAAACCTCATTTGTGATACAACAGACACACAAATTATCCTGAGCACCTGGTAAACTGAAAGAATGGTCAGAATGTTAAGTTACAGTTGTGCTTGAAAGTTTGTGAACCCTTTAGAATTTTCTCTATTTCTGCATAAATATGACCTAAAACATCATCAGATTTTCACTCAAGTCCTAAAAGTAGATAAAGAGAAACCTGTTAAATAAATGAGACACAAATATTATACTTGGTCATTTATTTATTAAGGAAAATGATCGAATATTACATATTTGTGAGTGGCAAAAGTATGTGAACCTCACGGATTAGCAGTTAGTTTGAAGGTGAGGTGTCAGGTGTCCGGTGTTTTCAATCAGTGGGATGCCAATCAGGTGTGAGTGGGCACCCCAGGGATCTATCAAAGTCTGCTCTTCACAACACATGTTTGAGGAAGTGTATCATGGCACAAACAAAGGAGACTTCTGAGGACCTCACAAAAAGAGTTGTTGATGCTCATCAGGCTGGAAAAGGTTACCAACCATCTCTAAAGAGTTTGGACTCCACCAATCCACAGTCAGACAGATCGTGTACAAATGGAGGAAATTCAAGACCATTGTTACCCTCCCCATCCTGAATAGATGAGTTTTAAGTTGTTTTTTAAAAGAATGAATGGAGTCGGCTGATCTCATTAATTTCGGGATGTCATTCCAAAGTCTGGGTGCTATGGCGCTGATGCCCTGCTGTCGCCCATAGAGTGTAGATTAGTGTGAGGCACAACAAGATTACCAGAATCAGAAGACCTTAGTAGGCGAACAGGAGCCTAGTGATTTAGATGGCCACTGCTGTAGTCCGGTGTGAGGCCATGTAAAGCTTTGTAGGTTATTGGTAGAATTTTATATTCAATCCTTTAAGATACAGGGAGCCAGTGAAGGCGGAGCAGGATGGGTGTGATGTGCTCGCTGCTGCTGGTTCATGTCAGGACTCTTGCAGCAGAGTTTTGAATTAACTGGAGCTGTGATATAAGATTAGAAGGGGCACCTGCCAGCAGCAAGTTACAATAATCAATACAGGATGTGATAAAAGCAGGGACAAGTTTCTCAGCATTAAAAAGGAGAGGAATGAGTGAACACGGGATACGTGACAGAGGTGAAAGTAAGAAAGCTTCTTAATGTGGTTTATGTGGGCGGAATAAGAAAAGGAGGAATCAAAAATGACACCAAGATTCCTTGCATCAGAAGAAGGTCTGATGAGATCACCATCAAGAGTGACTGGAAAGGAGCTCATTTCCTTAAGTTGCGCTTTAGTCCCAATTTACAGGAGGTCAGTTTTGTTGTAATTTCATTTTAAAGATTTCTGCTCCATCCAGGTTTTAATTTCATTGAGACAAGTTGTGAGCTGAGAAAACTCTGATGAAGTTGCACTTTTGACACTGAAATAGAGTTGAGTGTCATCTGCATAAAAATGATAACCCAGTCCATAGCTACGGATAATATGGCCAAGGGGAAGCATACAAATATAGAAGAGAAGAGGGCCGAGGACAGAGCCCTGAGGAGCGAGCGCCTTGTGTGACTGGCGCCGAGCTGGATCTGCTGTTGCCTATCAGTCAGATAGGACTTGAACCACTGGAGGGCAGTGCCAGAGATACCCAGCATGATCTCCATTCTGGACAGTTGAATGTCATATCTGCACTGAGGTCTAACAGAATGAATATGCTGGTTTGTCCAGAGTCTGCTGCCATAAGCAAATCATTGGTTACCCGTAGCAGAGCAGTCTCACAGCTGTGCCGCACCCTGAAACCAGACTGGAAGGGTTCCATGTACAGTATGTGTATATATTTTCTGTAAAAAGTCAAATTTTTGTATTTGTCTATCTAGAATTTGTTCTGGGTTTACATTATCACAGTAAGACTTATTCAGCGTATAACCTTGAAGCAGAGACAGTGGCAATTATCCAAACTTTAAGCATAACTTCATTACTTACTGCATAATATAATTAAGGGCTACTCATAACAACTAAATAATTATCAATCATTCTAGTCTGGACATATTTGACTTTGTAATGATGAAATGTTTAACACAAGTGATTTATTTCTCCCTTGATTTGATTCAATTGAGGAGCGACTGCAGATCAATGATGATAACAAGGTTCTTTCAGATAAGCTGCTGATCAATGTGTATGTATAATAATAAAAATAAAAGGGAAAAAAAATCAGTGAACATGACATGAATACGTATCCACAGATCAGAACTCCCCGACAAGGCTATGCACATATAAAATGGCAATGTGGACATTTTCAGAGCTTGAAGGCTGAATTTCAAATAACCACAAGAATCCTTGTATTTGTTATATATACTTTTTTTTTGTTTTAATCGATTTACCAATGTAAGCATTATTTCAGAACAAACAGACTGCAGCGAGTCAACAAATAAACATAAATAGACCCACTGGGCTTATAGTAATATCTTTAAATTCCAAGCCAACAAAGGAACAGCTGCATGTTATTTAAAGAGGCCAATAACTGGACACCAAGACTTTATCAGAAACGTATGAAAAGTCAGACCAAGTGAAACATTTGTGCACCATGCAGAAATTAATTTAAACCCAACTACGGGAGAAAAATCACTTTTAAGAAATGAAAAAATTCCCAATGAGTAGGCTAATGCACTGGTGTAACAGAAATGTATCGGGATGTTATGAAAACCGCAAATATACACCACTGGAAGACTAACAGCCACTGCTCTCTCTGAGCACCAGGCCTCTTTTAAAATCAATCAATCCTTACTTTATGTTACTCTAATTCCCTTTTTATCAGGAGTTTTTACATTGCAAATAAAATTATAATAAACCAGTAACGGGGCACTGCTAGAATGATAACACTGGTCAACAAGCATTTTGCTACTGGGATTCTTTCACCTTTACCAAATTTCACTTGCTGACTCCAAATCTGAAAACCGTTTTGTCCATCACGTCCCATTTTTTAGTTATGATGTTCCAGGTCTTGGACAACTAGGGTGACTGGACAGTAAAGGCGATGCGTTTCAGCATTTATGAAATAAGTTTGGTCTCGAGAAAAGTGAAGCCAACATTAAGGAAGGTGTTTCTGTTGGCCCTGAAATCCATGAACTGATGCTTGGCGATGAGTTCAAAAGGAAACTGAAGCCCACCGAATCAGCACCCTCGTTCATGCAGGTTGTCCAGAATTTTCTTGACAGTCACAGAGCAGAGAATTATACTGAGCTTGTGGAGAACCTCCTGAAAGTATATCAGCTTACAGGAGCCAGAAGGTCACTGAAGACGCATTTTTTACACTCTCATCTCAACTTTATTTCCACCAAATCTAAGTGATGTCAGAGATGAATATGGAGAAAGATTTCATTAAGATACAAAAGTGAAGGAAAACTGATACCGGAGCATGATGGGTGAATACTGTTGGTTCATGCAAAGAGAGACAGATGTGCAGTACAAGCACAAAAGCGATTGCCTCAGACAATTTTGAGCACACTGACCTCGGTTTTATATTGAGATAAATTGACATAAACATGTTTTAAAGTGTCTCTGGTATCGCCTTCTGGTTTGTTTTCAGAATAAACACATTGAAACAATTTTGGTGGGACAGAGTCCAAACTCTAGATATTGTGTCGATATATTGAGATTCAAAAGGGTCAAAACAGCAATGATGTGTCGCCTTTTGTGCCTCCTGTTCAGTTTTATACTTTGTGCCTTTATTCCACCTTGTGCGTCTTTCATTCGCATTTCCTCTTTGGTCGCATCCCCAAAGACCGACTGACCAATCAGATCTCTCTAAGGGATTAGATACGCCACCCTTTGTGATTTATTATAGAGCAGATTACACAGGTCTGTAACTCTATTACAAATAGTATGCCTCAGTGCTTTGCATATCAACTGCAGTAAAACACGGCATATTTGATATCTAAGCAAAAATTGAATGGTTCAAGCTACAAACTTAATATTTTGAGCATTTACTAATTACATAGGGTCTTTCCAGAGGCATCATTCTTGGAGAAGTTTGTTTCTTAGTACAGAAAGAACTGTCTGAAATGCAATACTAGCAAAACAAATGAACCGCTTACTGACTTCTACCACACCAAAGAGTGTCTATGTCCAGTCAGTATTCAGGGAGAAGATGTAGAGGTGGTGCAGTTCTACAAGTACGGTCCACATAATGAACAGATTAGACTGCTCTCGTAACACAGGAACTGTATGAGAAAGGGCAGAGCAGACTCTTTTTACTTAGGAGACTGTGCTCCTATAATACGAGTAGTGCTGTCCTTCACATCTTCTTCAACTCTGTGGTGGCCAGTGTGGTGTGCTGAGCTGGTATCACCACTTTAAGAGAGTCCCAAAGAATCAACAAGCTGATTAAAAGGGCAGGCTCAGTTATGGGACACACTTTGGACCCCCTGGAGGTCATAATGGAGGAAGAGAGAATAAAGGCAAAACCGAGTGCCATTATGAACAATGCTGCACATCCTCTCTGTGACACACCAACACTGAGGACTTTCAGCCAATAGATCGTTCAGTGGAAATGTGTCAAGTAACGAGACTGGGGCGTCCTTCACACCTATGGCAATATGCCTGTATAGTGCCTCACGAGGAATGACAAATCAGATCAAATTTTTCTTTTGTTTTATTTTCTACCTTTTTTGTCATATTGATGTGTGTATATACTGTTTATATCTATCTATGTATCTGTTGTGGACGTTAAGAGGCGCTCCAGCTCCCCAAGCACCCCCTGACATCACCCGTGGAAACCAACAGGGCCAAGTCCAAGAACCCCAGTTCCCATGAAGCTGTGTGGAAAACTGTTGGATGGGAGCTGCCATCTAGCAGTCCGGGGTAGACAATGCCCCACAGATGCTGTCACCCCATATCATTACATCATGAGGGCATCCCATCCAGATAAGGATGCCAGCCAGCCATCCATCCATCTATATGTCTGTCTATCTATCTGTCTATCTATCTATCTGATGAGCTTCTATAAAAAGCCAAATCTCTACCTGGGGACAAATAAAGTTTCATCCAATTCTCTATCTTTTTATGGCAGACTTTGGCCAACATGCATTTCAAATATTGCCATGAAATGATTTTTTTCCCCAGTTTTAATGCCTTATAAATCAGAAACTTTGATTTTGTGCAGACACTCCGCTAGTTGCTAAAGAAGAACCACAACACGAGTAACGCCTAACAACATTTGCAAACTCTGATCTGATTTATTGTGGAGAGGCAGAGGGCCAAAGCTGCTCTACAGCACAAAATAATTTTTCATTCAGTTTCAGCAAGCTATACAACTGTGGTTCAACTATTTTAAAAGGTAAAGACATCTAATACTAAAGAACAATAACTGAAAACTACTCACATCTATCATGAACAGTTTATAAGTTATGACTTATACGCTTCATGTCTTCAGTAAAATATAATAAAATTAGGGCTACACTGCCTTTTTAAAGCCTCCAAATCTCAGAATCTAGAGAAGATACAACCCTAAAGTTTAGGCACCCTAGTTTTGGGGTACGACAACTTTATTTTTATAAAGTACAAAGCCCATCAGAGATGGCTAATTGGGAGGCCCCTGTCAATTTCCCGTGGACTGACCGAAATATAAATACACAGCAAAGTGAAGCAGCAGCAAAATGACATCAACAAAGTGATGTTTCAGAAAACAGGTGCCATTTTGTGCAGCCCTTTAATTCGGTCCATTTCTTTGCAGCATATTTTAATTTCTAAGTATATTTCATCTCAAATACAACAGCAACATTTATTCCTAAAGTACATTTTCATACGAATAGTTCTACTCACTAATCACAGCACCTGAGAGGGTAGACGTGCTCCATTTTGATTAAGACATGCAAGGAAGAATTTCACGTGTGACAAAAAGGACCTGATAAACCTGTGAGGCTTTTAAAGAAGCCAGAATAACCTGCTTCATAATTAAACTGCTGGCCAGAAGATGTACACTGTGGCATCGACTCTACCTATCTGGTCAAAGCTAAAGGCTTTAAAAAAAAGATCCTCAGACTGAATCTACAGCCTACTTATTCCACTGCCTCAGGTAAACAGTGAATAACTTGGACTACTTTTTTTATTATTTATTGCCTTCAAGATTTCCTTACATTGCATATATTTCAGATCAATACAGTGCTGCATTTATAAAACTCCATCGAACAGTTACAGTCAGAATTCCCTACCCACCAAGAGAGCAGAAATGAATCTTGAGTTAACATGAAAGTCTTTACTCACAAACAAACTGGCCTCACTCTAGTGGGTCAGCAAAGGTACAGCGTGTGCAGTTAGCTGGGTATAATAAAGATAAGGCCTGCCAGATTAAAATTAAATTAAAATTGCCTTTTCTCCAGGAGGCTAGAGTTAATATTTTGATACAAGGCCAGGTTTCACTACCAATTTGTTCACAGGGTCCGTGCTTCCGTTGGGTGATTGCCGTGGGTGTGGATGTGTACCCGAGTTCACTTGGCTCGGATGTCACAAACTTGGGCAGCAAGAACACCACAGCAGACTGTATCCTGGAGTATACGGCTGCATCACCCTGATTTTACTCCTAACCCTGGACCCAATTGGCCGTTAATATTTTCCGTTGGTATCGGGAGTGTACTTTTGCTGTATGGTAACACATATCGAGGCCGATTTTGGCATGTGTTTACCAGTAAGATGCATGTAACCTAGAGGCAGAACGTTAGTAAAACCCAAGTCACATTACAGCTAAACTATCTATAGTCCATCAAGCTTACAGAAGTTAACCATTCTTGTCCAGTTTAAAGCAAGAATCTTTATAGACATATTAACAATTAATCGAAGCCCTTGAAATGAGCACAAAGTACACACATCCAAGGACTCTGTACTTCTGAGCACAAACAAGAAAAAGTTTTGAATGGGTTGCCATTGTGAACAATTCAAAAAGCACAGTGACACAAAACTCCTGGCCTGTTCTCCTACCTACATTAACACTAGAATTACCAGAGCCTACGAAAAAACTCGTAGATCCGTCCCACCTTAAATCACTTCACACCTCTCCTTCAGCGTGTTTTGTCCTTTAAATGTGTTGATAAGCAGCAAACAGCAAGCAGCCTGCTATCACATCACTCCACCCCGCACAGTTTTCTCACCTCAAGTCTGTTAACCTGCGTGTCAGTTGCTTGGAGCTGTATAGAGTGAGAAGTCAAGCAAAATGACACCTTTTATAAATACTATTTGGTTATTTAAAACACATGCATTTCATGTGTGTTCCGTGTCTACAGCGATCTATGTAAACACATCGTTAAAACAGAAACTTTTTTCATGTCTTAGTAATAATTGACAAAATGTAGACATGAAGTGTATAATGTGTGAAGCCTGAAGTCAAAATATCAAAGAAACACTTTCACAAAAGGTACAAATATAACAGAACAAATGCGCGTTTATTCAAGAATATAACTGCAGAAAAACAACACGCATTAGGGTGTGACATTGACATGCATTTACTACGACTGCTTCGGTGATGCAACGATATCAACAGTTGACTGGTAATCAAAACTCCGACTAATCCGTTTAGAGAAGTCAGCTGCTCTTATTCTTACTATTTTAGAATAAAAACATACATTTGATTTCAGTCTGTAACTGCCAATGTAAATGTATGATACTTGTAAAGGTTAGCTTTGGTTTTTTTTTATTTTGTTTTTATTCAGTTTCATTCTCTCAGTCGCATTCAAGATCCTACCCTAACCCCCAAAACACACACCATATGACACTGCTGTTCTCACATAAAGACAAACTATATAGCTCTGCACTCTGTAGACTTGTAGACACGGAACACACATGAATTGCAAGTGTTCCAAATAACAATATAGTATTTATAAAAGGTGTCATTTTGCTTGACTTCTCACTCTATGCAACTCCAAGCAACTGACACATAGGTAAACAGAGTTGAGCTGAGACAACTGTGTGGGGTAGGGGATGTGATAATAGGCTGCTTGCTGTTTGCTGCTTATCAACACATTTAAAGGACAAAAGACACTTATGAAAAAGGTGAGAAGCGATTTAAGGTGGGACGGATCTACGAGTTTTTTTGTAGGCTCTGGTAATTCTAGTGTTAATGTAGAAAGGCAATGGGCAAACAGGACAAATACTAAGAGCACTGATGACATGTTTAGGTGGAGTGTTGTGGATGCCAATGTATGAACAGAGAGCCTGTGACACATCATGGAAGCACAGGGACTGAAACTCTAGAAAGTGACACAAACAAACCCACTGCTCAACTTGGACAGTAATCTTCTAGCAACTCAGCTAAACACACAGACAGACTGTACTACGGGGCAGCGATGTCTTACCAGAAGATCAACTTGATCCATTTACAGATTTCAAGGAAAGACAGCTGCATGAAAACTGTACTGGTAGACATGACAGACAGGCAGCTGTAGTTTTTAAGAAGTCGATGAGCCATCAGACATGCAGTGACCACATTCAAGAACATTCTGACCGTTCAAAGTGGAAGACAGCATTGTCCAAGAACCTCATACTGTGTGTCATTAATTTACTCATAGTGACTCCTGTGCAGGTGAAACAAGTATAGGATTGAACCTTTTACAACGTGCGTCTATCTGTAAGGTCTCTAACTAGGAATGCGCGACACAGCCAAAAATCTCAGTAGAACTGCATTTCTGACTGTTGAAATTGATAACCAGTATGAAGTACAGAAATTAATTTTTAACAAACTAGGGGGCTTCGCCCACTGTTTGCTTCACTCGCCAACCCCTACCCCGCTAAGCTAGCGCTACGCACCATTGTGATAAAAGAGGGGGGCTGAATACACCCCAAGGAGACGCAGTCGCAACTCTGAAACCCCCTCTTAAACGTTCATACAATGGGAAACAAATAGTTTTTTATTCTTTACCTCCTCTTTGCTCAATCAGCTGCTGCCATGTCATGTGATCTGCATCTCGTGCAGCGCTTCGAACATTTTAAAGCCTAAACAGCAGCTGTCCTTTAGTATTACTGCCTTGTCTCTCTTGTCCCCCAGGGATCGTCAAACACTATGTGATCTCTTTTCTTTGTACAATTATTTCACCGAGTAATATTTTCCGTTTGTTTACCCTAATATGAACTTTACTATCATTTTTTTGAGACTTTCGAATTTTCCTACTCCCATTATCTCTAACCTGCTCTGCATGTGTATCGCGCCAACGTTTTTGAATTCTTTACAAGGTTCTACTTTGTCTTTTCCAGCCTCAGGTGTGGTTAAATCTCTTGGCACAAATTCTCGCTTAAGAGCGGAGAGCACAGGAAGTGTGTCTGCCAAAAGCATTCCAACAACTGAGAGGTTAGATGACCGTGGTCTTGTTTGACTATTGTAAGGCGTGACTTGCAAAAGTTACCATCTCATGGGACTTGCTTCCAAAGGTTGTAAGGAGGGCGTGACTTGACCATCTCGCGGGACATGAAAGTGTCTCTCTTCAAAAGATCACGTCTCGTCGCAGGGAAAAAAAGTCTCGTCCCAAGATTTTTTTTTTTTTTTATAATAGAGAGATGTATTACCAACTAATTATGCACAGAGGCACAGCTCTTACCTGTTGAAATATTCATGAAAAACTCTGCTATTAAAACATTTTCATCTCTCGACCCGCTGCTTCTACACAAGTACAAAGCACAGGAATCCATGAACAGCACAACATTCCAAGTAACAGTAAGTAGTAAAGGTGGCAGGCTCATTTATAAATAATAAATAATAATAATCATAATAAATCTGTAGCAGCTGCGTGACCCCAGGAAAACACCCAGCCTTGACCCGGCTTGCACACACATACACATAGAGACATGTAAAGAAGCTGCTGAAAATGAGTACAAGTAAAATTCCATTATAACGAAAATCTTTACAACGAAGTATTTTTATGGTCCCGACAGCTTCCCCATATAACGCGAGTCTATAGAAATCTCGTTACTACGAAGTACATTCAGCAGATACTTTCATTATAACAAAGTGCCCAAAATACCTTGAAATGCCTGAATGAATCATCTGTAGAGTAGTTAGTTCTGCAGTCGCAGCTCAGTTGTGCACAACGATCCCGCAAACAGAAACATTGTAATTTTTTTTTCTTTCTTCAAACTTTCCTCGTACTGTTTTTTTTTTTTTGCCCTTTTTGTTTCCTGCAGTTTTCAGTGATACCTTTTGCTTATTGCTCATCAACATTTAAAAAACATCCATTGGAATTTAACTCACTGTCACCCTCCTATAGAAATGGCAGATACAAAAAAACGCTAACAGCTCATATTAGAAAAAAAACTTTATATTTTTGCAGCTCTCGATTGCGGCAAAAAATAAAAAAAGACGTTGCCAGTGAATTTGGAATTTCGCCATCGACGCTGTCAACTTTCTTGAAAGACTGAGCAAAAAAAGGAAAAAATCTCAGGTTGCAAACGTATGTGGACTGCTGCATTTGAAGGCGTCAAAAAAGCCATTTTGATGTGGTTCAGTGACGCTCGTTCAAGAAACATTACTATTAATGCGGCACTCATTCAAGAAAATGTGAGGTTTGCAAACACTCTTGGGACCTCCCCTAACTGGATGACATGCCGAAGAGCGTCGTGAAGTCCGATCTCCACGTCTATGGAAGACTGTTTATCTGTTGCCAGGGCAAGAGCTGGCTCAAAGATATTCTGCATCTTTCAGCTATGCTGCATCTCTCTGCCAAAGTAAACAGAAAAGATATCGATGGGTGATGCAGACATTTCTGTGTCTGTGTATAGCAGAGTGGCAGATCACACTACAATAAATAGTGTTTCAAACTGAATAAAGTTGGTTTTCCTAAAGTACTGAGACTCAGCCTCGTGTTTTGGGGTGCAAGACAGGGACTAATAGCATGACCCCGATCTTTTATGATTTGCTTTGTGTCACTTCACTGCAGCAATATGAGCCTGTTTTTGCCCAGCCCCGGAAACAGACAAACAATCTTCCACAGACGCTGCAATCGCGCTTCGGGAAAGTGTATTATCGCAAGGAAATGCTGAGAAAAATTCTCATCAGCATAACTTGTAGGCACTTGCAGAACATTAGAACACTCTAGACGAGAACAGGCCATTCAGCCCAACAAAGCTCGCCAGTCCTCTCCACTTATTTCTTCCAAGAAAACATCAAGTCGAGGTTTGAAAGTCTCTAATGTCTTATTGTCTACCACACTACTTGGTAGCTTATTCCAAGTGTCTATCATTCTTTGTGTAAAGAAAAACTTCCTAATGTTTGTGCGAAATTTACCCTTAACAAGTTTCCAACTGTGTCCCCGTGTTCTTGATGAACTCATTTTAAAATAACAGTCTCAATCCACTGTACTAATTCACTTCATAATTTTAAACACTCAATCATGTCACCTCTTAATCTTCTTTATCTTAATCTGTAAAGGCTCATCTCTTTTAATCTTTCCTCATAACTCAACCCCTGTAGCCCTGGAATCAGCCTAGTCGCTCTTCTCTGGACCTTTTCTAGCGCCTCTATGTCCTTTTTGTAGCCTGGAGACCAAAACTGCACACAGGACTCAAGGTGAGGCCTCACCAGTGTGTTATAAAGGTTGAGCATAACCTCCTGTGACTTGTACTCCGCACATCAAGGCGCTATATAACCTGACATTCTGTTAACCTTCTTTATGGCTTCTGAACACTGTCAGGAAGTCAATAGCTTAGAGTCCACTATGACTCCTAAATCCTTCTCATAAGGTGTACTCTCGATTTTCCGACCACCCATTGTGTATTCAAACCTAACATTTTTACTCCCTATGTGTAATACTTTACATTTACTGACATTAAATTTCATCTGCCACAAATCTGCCCAATTCTGTATGCTATCCATGTCCTTCTGTGATGATATAACGGATTCTAAATTATCTGCTAGTCCACCTATCTTGGTATCATCTGCAGCTTGTTCCTTATATTCCTATCTAAATCATTTATAGATATTAAAAATAGCAGCAGCCCTAACACTGACCCCTGCTGGTCATTGGCCAGTTCTGATGAGGTTCCTCACACCATTACCCTTTGCTTCCTGTGCCTGAGCTAATTCTGCACCCATCTAAAAACATCACCCTGAACTCCCACTTCTTTTAATTTGATGCCCACCCTCTCATGGGGCACCTTATCAAATGCTTTCTGAAAGTTCAGATAAATAATATCATCCGCTCCACTTTGATCGTATTCTTTTTTTGCCTCCTCATAGAATCACACCCTGTTAGTAAAACACGACCTCTCTCTTCTGAACCCATGCTGACTGGTCAGAATAACTCCTGTCCTTGCCATGTGTTGCTCAATCTTATCCTTAATAATTCCTTCCATTAATTTTTCTGTGATGCATGTTAAGCTTACTGGCCTATAGTTGCTTGGATCTGCCCTGTCACCCTTTTTATATAATGGGATGATATTTGCCATTTTCCAGTCCTTCGGAATCTCTCCACTGCGCAGTGACTTCCTAAAAATATGTGTCAAGGGTTTATATCTGTTCTCACTAGCCTCCTTAAGTACACGAGGATAAATATTATCTGGTCCTGGTGATTTGTTTGATTTCATCTTATTTAATCATCACAGCTCTTCTCCCTCCACAATTTCCAAATCCCTCAGTACCTCCTTAGTAGTCCCCGTTACCACTCTGAGGTTGTCCACTTGCTCACTTGTAAACACCTCAGAAAAATGTAAGTTTAGGGCATCCGCTATTTCACTGTCTGTATCTTTTAATTCCCCTTTACTATTCCTGATGAACTTGACCTCCTCCTTGACTGTTCTTTTATTACTAAAATACTGAAAGAATCTCTTGGGGTCTTCTTTCTCCTTATCTGCTCTATTCCTCTCCAACTGTCTTTTAGCCTCCCTGATATCCTTCTTAATGGTTGCCCTCGTGTTCTCATACACTCTACGATTCACGTTGCAGTCATTAGTTTTATATGCCTAATAGAGCAATTTTTTCCTTTACAACTTCTTTTTTAAATCTTTATTAATCGACCGTGGAGTTTTTTTTAGTTTCCTATTAATTCCAAATTTAGGCATGTATCTGTCCTGCATTACATGTAAAACATTTTTAAATCTGTTCTACTGCTCCTCGACTGTCTCCACACTTAAAAGTTTATCCCAGTCTATCTTATTTAGACATTGTCGCATCAGCACAAAAAAAGAAGCTACTGAAATGATTGCAAATGCGTGAGCGCAAGTTAAAGAAAGCACTATAGTAACAAATACAGAAATTTTCATTATAACGAAATATTTTTTAGGTCCCTGGGCGTTCGTTGTAATGGAATTTTACCTGTAAATAGTAAAATATATATATATTAAAAAAATAAAGATAATAAACAATTATTAAACAATTCATGCATACATAAAAACTCTCCCCAATATCCTCAACGGCAATTGTTAATTAACTAACACACAACTAAATACTCAGAACAAAAAGTTGGCTGATAAACATGACAATACAAAGTCCAAGCACAGTCCAGTTCCAGTGTGTTTCCTGAAGAGGCATTAGCTCTCTTGGAAATGTGTTCTTTTAAAATTGTGGCATATTAAATAATTAAACAATATCGTAATATACCAGAAAAGGTGATATCCCTCCCATCGTGATTACGGCGGTGCAAGAATCACATGAGAAAAAATATCTTTTAGCTTATATTTACTGACGGTTAACGTGGTTACAGACGGGGAGGAATATGGACAGACTTTATCCAGGTGGGAAATCTGGATCAACACAGCCCTCCATTTCTCTCGTCCCCACGCTGGAAGGTTTTTCGACCTTTGTCAACACAGCCTCCGAGGGTCTGGCTGCTGCCCAAGCCTTTTTATACTGTTCTTCTTCAACTTGCTGGTCCTTTCTGTCTCCAAACAAGGGCTGAATTCCTCCTCCACAAAATACAGAAATATCATAGTGCTTACATGCCGGTTCTCATTCACCCCATAAGGAAAGAAGATTTGTGCTGATAGAGGACAGAAATACCCTAACCTGTGTTTAAGATGACTATACAAGCCTCCAGTTGTCTTTCGCTATCTAATCCAATGCTTGGCTAGCAATTCTAACTGCTGAGCCCCTTTGTGCCACAGTTAACATGTACATGTGAATAAAACTCATAACAGTATTGTCCAGATATAGTGACATAAAGAAAAATGTAGTATTACACAGTGCCAATTGAGGGTTATAAATTAATATTAGTCTCAAGAGAACAGCTTTCTACTGTGATGGGGTGCAGGTGAAGAAATGCAGGCGTTAACAGCTCCACCAACGAAGACATTTACCGGCTCAGAGTAGATCACACAAACATCAAGCAAAGGACACAAGCACAAATCCAGAAACTGTAATCTTCAAGAAACTGTACAAAACCGATATTGGGGTGAAGCGTTGAAATACAAAAGAGGGACGGCTGAGCTTCTGTCAGCTTCTTCTGGCACACCCGCCTCATTTCCCCCACCAACACCTGAAGCTGACCAATGGCAAAGTACTCATGGGGCTGCTGGGATTTGTAGTTCATTTACGTAGCACTGCTACAAATCCATACCGGAAGAAGTTGTTCACCTGGTATACCAGTTGACCCAGCATACCACCCACTGCTACCCCTAACCACAATAAGTGTGCAAATTTACGAAACCTACTTCATTTTCCATCATTAACTAACCTATCTATTTCTTTGTAAAGTGAGAAGTCAAGCAAAATGACACCTTTTATTGGCTAACGAAAAAGATTACAATATGCAAGCTTTCAAAGCAACTCAGGCCCCTTCTTTCAGGCAAGATGTAAGGGGCCTGAGTTGCCTTGAAAGCTTGCATATTGCAATCTTTTTCGTTAGCCAATAAAAGGTGTCATTTTGCTTGACTTCTCACTATGTCCATAATGACTAACACGGTGCAACACCCTAGTACTACAGACATACTACTACATGGAATTGAAGACCCGTTGGAAGAAACTGGCACACATGGACAGTGACATCTTCTTCTTAACAAAATGCAAAAAGGAAAATCTTATCCGGAAAGGCATCATGATGTCTCAACTTAAAGGTTTTCCAATGTTGTTATCTGTCCTGGGGCCTCATGTATAAACGGTGCGTACGCACAGAAATGTTGCATAAGAACTTTTCCACGTTCAAATCGCGATGTATAAAACCTACACTTGGCATAAAGCCACGCACTTTTCCACGGTACCTCATACCTTGTCGTACGCAAGTTCTCCGCTCAGTTTTGCAGACTGGCGGCACCCAGCGTCAAAGCAATGCTACTGTTCCTGTGTGGTTACTCCTTATTTTCCTGACGCGGCTTTATAAATACACTGAAACTAACCGCATATTGTTTATTATTGTAACGCATCTGATTGTAATTAACTTGTAACAATATAATGGTCCAGGGAACAGCCATAGTATTCCAAATACCATAGCTGCTTTAGCGTTGTTACTCTCACTGCACCTTCTTCTTCTTCTTTCAGCTCCTCCCGTTAGGAGTTGCCACAGCGGATCATCTTTTTCCATATTACTCTCACTGCACCACTCGGAGTATATATATATCTCTATCCGAGTGTGAATCACAGCAGCAGCTGATCGGTATACAGCTTAAAGGACACGCTGTCTCAGCCACTGCAAAACGTTTTAAAGCCTTTCCTGTACGGACCTCGCGGTTCAGAAACAGTTTCATCCCAAGAACTTTAGACGCACTCAATCAATTGCACCTTGTAGAACTGTTTGTACTTATAAGTACAATCACCCCACTGTAAACTTGCACTATAGTTATAATATCGCACAACCTGAGCCACTTTATAAAGCGCATATTTACATATGATGACGATATCATTTTTAAGGTGAAATGCAGCAAAATATGTTTATTAAATTATACAGATAAAACTTTAACTTCATTTAAATAATCTAGATTCTTCACTGGGAGTGTCGTGAAGGATAGAATAATTAAACATGTACTACGAAGATATTTCAATGTTCCTTAAACGTTTTGAAGAATCAGCGCTAAGCTTACAGATGGCTTAACGTCTATTACAGAGCTGATTGTGTGGCGATCGGTTACTTGGGGAAAGAAAAGCAAGGACTGCAGTGGCGGCTACGCCAATATATATTGAATATAAAACAGAAAGAGAAAATAACAACACAGCTAAAAACGCAGCGACAAATTTCGGCAAAAGTTAAATGCTTGTGTCATGAGCACGAGGCGGCTATGCAGTGTCTGCAACGGACGTAGCCATCCACCGTGCATAAGATACCTTACTGATATTGGCGGGCGAAGGAGCCACCGATTCTTCCTCTGCCCAGTGCCACCACAAGCCTAGAGCCGCCCCTGAGTACTGCTGCAATAAATTATTTCATCGAAGTGAAACACATGTTTAATAACGTGCTTTAACTCCTATCATCATAAAAATGATATCACGTATACATCTCAGTATTTTAGTTATTCAGAGCTGTAATATCATGAATGTAATGGATTCTGTGTCCAGTTGGAGGAAGAGAGCCGGTTTAAGAAGCAAGTAGTGATTCACACACATAGAGCGCATAGAAGATCAAATGCAAAACAAAGCATTTAACGTGCTACTTTAATTACGATGGGATTTGAGAAACTGGTTAATTAAACGATTTTAAGATGAAGTTTATGATGTTTTACTTTAATGACAAAATAAACTACGTGATTAAAGTGGAAATGTCGAGATTGAAGTTGACATTTTGTGCTTTTTCCCAACTGTGTGCCTTTTTTTCTCTGTACCCTAATAAGCTTTCATATGACACTCAGACAGTGGGCTACAACTCGCCTTTTCACGGCAACTTTGATATTTAACTTCTTTTTTATTTCCGGCACTGTGCAATTTTGTGAACGTGAGCTTTCAAGTTTCTCCAACACGCTATGTCACTCGATCAACTTCCTTTTGTAGATTATACCACGGTTTATTTGAACAAATAGTATGTTTTTCCTTTGCCTCCACTTGGTATTCGCTGAATTTCTTATATTTTCCCCCGTGCTTTTGCCATTATCTTTTCACAGAAGGCTGAGCTTAAGGGAGATTTATATTCATTTGCATATTCAAAGAGGCGTAATTCTGGGAGGAGTTGGGGCGTTACATAAAGCGCGTGCACGAGCGTTACTTTTCACGCTGATCGGGATTTATGTAGTGGAAGAACGGGGAAGTTGGAGTACGCACAGATTCCTGCATCTGGATTTTTCTGTGCGTAAGCACATTTCGGCTTTTGTGCTTACGCCATGATATAGTGCGAGTTCTACGCACGGCGTTATACATGAGGCCCCTGGTGTCTATATATTCACAGGGGACTCCAGTTTCTGTATGATATCTCGCCTGAAGAAGGCGCCTGAGTTGCTTTGAAAGCCTGCATATTGTAATCTTTTTCATTAGCTAATAACAGGGGTCATTTTGCTTGACTTCTCACAACATCCATAATGGCTAACACGGTAAAACACCCTAGCTACTATCTGTAAAGTTATTCATTTATTGGTACATTGTACTTTATTATCTTTCAATTTAAGGTACTGTAACAATGGTTTCTACTTTTTCTTATGGACTATGGAAATAATCCTCCTAATGCAGCATTTTGCTACGCATGACACTATTTTGTTCCATTTTAGTGTTTAAATTTAGGACCCTTTTCTTGCAGTCTGTGAAGTGTTGGGCTCATTGCCTAGCTCAGCATCACATATAGTTGTCACTGTGAAGCGTAAAGTGAAACAGCAGCCCTGCGGTTTAAACTCCCATCAAGCCTCTGCTATGACATCATACTCCTTCTTGCCAGAAAAAAATAACTTCAAATGAACAAATCTACAAAAATAGGAGAGGTAATCTCAGGAAAGAGTTCATTTTGGGTAACCTTTAATACCTTACTTTGCTCAAATTAATAATCTGATTAAATAGAGTCCTCCGTTAGCAAATCCTTGAGATTTTTAAGGAAGAGAATTACCCACGAAAAAGCAGTTAAAGAAAATTAATATCTACTGTGAACTTTCTGACATTTTACAAATTTTAATTGGGAGGAAAAAATGACTCCTGCTCTTGGAGTGAGCTGCGCATTACACGTTACCTTCATGAACGCAAAAAGCCAGGTGTTTCACAAATCATGTGAGGCTCCATGTGTCGACTCCATCAATTCCCAGCATGAGCAACACATCCTCTGTAAAGAGCAGGCTTGTTACTTCTGGCAGCCCATAAGAAATGGTGTTGCAAATTAATGACGAGAGTGCGGCACAAAATGTTAGCATATTTACAAACAGTTTCTTTCTCTTGTTTCCTCATGTAAAACACTAAATTTGGATCAGCCCGTGCAGTAAATGCAAATACAAGCAATAAATACCATTAAGGGCTTCTGCAAACTAAATAATGCTTGCTAAGAGTTTTAGATGCAATTAACACTTTTATGGAGTTCACAAATGATTTTTCTTTACAAAACTGACTGCAAGAAGTCTCATATTTTAAAAAGTTTAACTTTGATGTTTGTTATTATTCATATTTACACTATACACACAATGTATGAATGCGATAAATAAAAATCAAACAGATTTCAAAACCACTGTGCTAAAACATTATAATGAAACAGAATCTGCATCAGTATTGTTACATGTTAACCAGAGTTTATTCCCAGGTTTACATTTATTTCGTTTTTTTTTTGTCCTGTTTTTTTATGCCTTTGTTGAAGGTGTATGACTATCAAATTTAGTGTGTTCTACCTTGACTTACATAGAATTGACTGACGTTCAGATTACTTCCTTACATCGCATCCCAGTTCTCAGCCATTCCTGCCCAATTTGCATCTGCAACCTGTTTGCACCCATAAGTCACAACTTGCAGTGAAAATGTCCATTAATGATAATACTGGCACAGTGAACCACACGTATGTACAGTACAGTATGCTGGCCTTATGCTTGTACAGTTTTTGATAATGGCACAGTATTCTCATAAAGTTGTAAAAGTGCAAAATGATGGCACAAAAACCTACCTTTACCTAATGACTCATCCCTCAGCAGAAACCATGCTTCTTTACTGAGGTACCATTACACGTGTGACCTCTCCATCCCTGTAACTGAACTCCCCGAGATGGGCCAGGGGTGAGGCGTACTTAGCATGCTAGGAATTGCAAGCAGCAGATTCTACCTGTCCTCAGCTAATGGGACAGGCGCCTATCAAGCTGCTTACCTGTGTGAAAGCTTGTGTTGTGGCTGTGCATCTGCTGGTTATATTAATTATATGTGTGTTTTTTTCGGTGGGACTGCCAAGGTCCCAGAAGGTTTACTACCTTACACAGTAATTGCTGGGACGCATTAAGGACGTTATGAAATTAAAGCAGGGCGGCACAGTGGCACAGTGGTAGCGCTGCTGCCTCGCAGTAAGGAGGCCTCGGTTCGCTTTCCGGGTCCTCCCTGCGTGGAGTTTGAGTGTTCTCCCAGTGTTTGCGTGGGTTTCCTCCCACAGTCCAAAGACATGCAGGTTAGGTGCACTGGCGATCCTAAGTTGTCCCTAGTGTTTACTTGGTGTGTGTGTGTGCCTTGCAGTGGGCTGGCACCTTGCCCGGGATTTGTTCCTGCCTTGCACCCTGTGCTGGCTGGGATTGGCTCCAGCAGACCCCCGTGACCCTGTGTTAGGATATAGCGGGGTTGGACAATGACTGACTGACTGACAATTGCTGATCGAGTTGTTTACGAGTGACTGAGCTTACTGTGAGGCTGCTTAGGCTTCTAGTTACATTCAGCGAAAGCTGTGCACGAAAGCACAAAATGATTGAAAATGGTCGTCTGCAGTACTATATCGCACTGTTCGTGATGGCCACTGCGTATTCTTCAGCATTAATAGTTTGCTTTGTTAGTAAGTAAAAAAGAAAAAAAGAAAGTGACTAGAAGAAAATCAGCTGAAATTCAATCGAGTATAAAAATGTGGTGTGTTTTAGGCTCATCCATGCCTGCAGTATTGCCATAACTCTGTCTGCATTTCAAACCATCCATTTCAGTTTGACTTACTGTTGTGCCTTTATGTACTTTTACCAATATAGGATGTTCACTTAAAGAATAAGTTTGCCATTTTGTAGGTCAAAGTTATAACTTTACAAACTTGGTATATATGAATTTGCCACACAAAACTGTGTTCCAAAGCCCAGCAATTTCAGTAAGTTTTAAAAAATATTTTGCTGGCATTTTACATTGGAGTTAATGGAACACGGGTATAGCCAGGAAACAAAATCCTTAAAACTTACCAAATATGTCAATTTTTCAAGTCAAAATAATTTTCAAACATTGCAATTAAACACACACTATAAAATTACACTGCACAACAAAGTTTTTGCTTCTTGAACACTGTTGGGTGCTGATCACAAATATCAAACATCAAAATGTACCTCTCACATGCCATTTGTCATGATTTTTTTTTCTATTTGTATCCAAACATTTTCGCTCCCGTAAGTGACTTATCAACAACGGTTTGTGCAGCTTGGGCATGTCCAGGTATGGCATCAGACCAGGTTGGAAGCTGTTCTGTGGAAGTTGACATCCTGGACAGGTCTGAACGAGCTTGACGCTGTCTCCGTATGCTATAAAGGTGGCTTGCATACACCGATCCTGCTCATTTGGTGTCTATAGATAGTCACTGTGTACGTATAGTATCAGTATAGTAAAGTATAGTAGTTCTGTAGCAACAGAACAATAAATAAGCTTGATGCTATAGACATTTTGGTGTTGGACGATATGTCTCATCAATGTCGTAACAGCCGCGATACATTCTGCTATATCTGTGGCGAATATACACTTGCACCTCAGAGACGTTGGATGACTGCTCTTGTGAAGAAACCTTATCATCTGTATTTCGGCTGCAAAATTGGTGATCAAGACAAGGAATGGGTGCCTCACATTTGCTGTGCGACATGTGCAGTCAGTCTGAGAGCCTGGCTCAGAGACACTTGAAAGACGATGGCGTTTACTGTTCCGATGATATGGCAAGAACAGAAAGACCATGTGACGGACTGTTACTTCTGTTTGACTAATGTGTCTGGTTTCTATGCCAAAATCAAGAAGTCAATTAAATATCCTAATCTGCCTTCAGCAATGAGACCCGTGCCACATGACGACAGTCTTCCAATTCTGAAACTAGCAGAGGATTGGACCTTAGACGAACCAGATGAAGAAACTGCAATGCAGGGTAGTGACAGTGACATTGACCCGGATTTTGAAATGTGCTCATCAGGCGATCCACATCTGATAACACAGTCCGAAGTGAACAATTTGGTCAGAGATTTGGGTCTGTCAAAAGAAAAAGACGAACTGCTGGGTTCGAGACTGCAGGAATGGTGTTTGCTCTCACCAGGTATGAAAATGTCTGTGTTTCGAGGCCGACATCATGATATAACTACATTTTTTGCACAAGTCGACAGTCTCTATTTCTGTTGTGATATTCAAGGATTGTTTTCGGCCTTGGGTTGTGATCACAACCCGGAAGAGTAGCGTCTCTTCATTGATTCGTCAACGTTAAGCCTGAAAGCTGTTCTGCTACACAATGGCAACGTTTATCCTTCAGTACCTGTTGGCTATGCAGCACATATGAAAGAAACGTATGAGAATATGGAACTGTTGCTGAAGCACGTCCAGTATAGCAGGTACAACTGGAATATCTGTGGAGATCTTAAAGTTGTTGCTCTGTTACTAGGACTGCAGCTCGGCTATACAAAGTACTGTGAATGGGACAGCCGTGCCAAACAGTCGCACTGATCTCGACAGAACTGGCCACTCCGTAAAAAGAAAAATGTGGCACATGAATCACTTGTCGACCCAGCAAAGATATTTTTGCCTCCTCTTCACTTAAAACTGAGACTCATGAAGAATTTCACAAAAGCACTAAACAAGGAAGGCGAAGGCTTTCGTTATTTAAGACAGATGTTCCCAAGAATAACTGACGCCAAGATCAAAGAGGGCATATTCGTTGGCCCCCAGATGAGACATGATATGAGTAACAAGCAGTTTGAAGACCTGTTAGTTGGGCTGGAAAAAAATGCCTGGAAAGCCTTCAAAGACGTTGTTGACAATTTTCTGGGCAATTACAGAGCCCCAAACTCCATTCAGCTGGTAGACAAACTTCTCAAAGTATACAAGACAATGAAGTGCAACATGTCACTCAAGATTCATTTCCTCCACTCACACTTGGACTTCTTCCCCGCAAATCTCGGTGTTGTCAGTGACGAACACGGTGAAAGGTTTCACCAGGACATTGCTACGATGGAGAGACGATACCAGGGCAACTGGAATCTGTCAATGCTTGCTGACTACTGTTGGACACTGCAACGTGATGCACCAGACATTGAATACAAAAGAAAATCAGGAGCAAAACACTTTTAATTCTGTTGAATTTAGTAGCTTATACGAAACATAAATGTGACTAAATACGTTATTGTCAGTAAACATATAAATGTTTCTAAGTGATGCAGTAAAACCAAAACTATATTTGTGCATACCCAGTAGGTACCTGTCACAATCAGCAAAAACTTTTCAGGAAGCAAGACTTTTCAAAAAAATTGTTGTGCAGTGTTTTAACCTGTCATTTTTGATGAAATAAAAAAGAAAAAACACCAGTATTATGAGATTCGGCCATTTTATGAGAAAGCCAGCTGTGCGCGATACCTCAGCTTTAACATTTCACCCCAAAGGAGAGTGGTTTCCTCCAAATCAGAACAAATCACAGTCACCTTTTCCTGCCACGTTTTTGGTTTTGTTATGATTTACAGCTGTATTTATGTGGGAAGTTGCACATGCGAATAGAAAAAGTATCCATACCTTGAGAAAAACAGCATCAGGAATACGCACTAGAATTATTATTTCCAGATCCCCTTAAGTTGTAACAAACGTGTGTTGAAGACATCTTTTCTTTTATCAAAGTCAATGAGGATACATGCTGTGAGTTTTAGACTTTAATTTGACAGTGGTTCTTCATGCGCCACTTCCTCCATTGTAAAGTGCCAGTACAGGTAACATTTTTTTAAATGAATAGAAATTGCTGGACTTTGGAGCACATGTGGCAAACGAATGGACAGTATACCGTATTTGTGAAGAAATAACTTCAGCTTGAAAAATAAACTTATTCTCGAAACGTTTACAATATTGCATCTCAAACTGTAGTCATTTGTGTTAAAACAATGACAATATAATTTTTTGATCCAACTTGTGCATTCCTACCATTAATAAAATAGAATGCCAAGACATCAGGGTTTTTTTTTTAATTCCACTTACCCTGAATGACAAAGGGAACCCAAACAAAACTACAATGTAAACACGTTAAGACAAAGTAACTAGAGAAAAGAAACATGGTTGCCAATCCCAGGTCAACGGCAGTCACACGACGCCCAGTCCTAGATACCATACCATATCCATATTGACTCCATATTGACTCCTTGAGCTCTCCATCAGTGGGCACAAAACACACATGTGCTCTTGGACAGTGAAAGAAAACACTTCTCTATGGGAGAAATCACCCAAATATGAAAAACATGCATAGCGCACATACATTCAAGTTGGGAAGGGAAATCATAGTTCATAGTGCTTCAGACATCACCAAAACCCAGAAATAAAAATCTTCACTCTGCCTGAAACAATGCATTCAAATTTAAGAGAAGGCCATCCAACATCTAGAGTAAAGTATGACAAAAATCAATCAAACAAAACCTTCAGACAGTGACAACTAAAGCTATTGAAGAGCTTTCACTTTCATTGATAAGGTAGTATTTTCATAAAACGGTGTGAGATCTTGCTGTAGAATCAAAGATGAACAATTTCAGAGCCAAGTGTAACAGATGTCACAAAGCCACCGTGCGCTCATTTATAAAAAGCCAGCCTGACAAGCAGGTTCAAAGCCAAACAGACCTCATACTGTGTCTGCAGGCCATTTGTAGCACCTCACGATTCGATTTCCATTTCAAGACAAGTGTTGCATTTTGAACAAATTCAATTGTCAAACTTTAAAAAACTGCTCCAAACTTTTCCATTTGTTACTTGTTTTTTTTTTTTTTTTTACAAAACTATTGGCAAGCACTTTTCTTCTACGTCAGATTCCTGCAATCTCATTCAATTTGACAAAGCACATTCATCACCAAGCCAAGTCCAGTATAGAGTATAGGTCTGGGTACGATACAAATGCCCCTAATTTAAAATGACTACAAATTTATTTTAAATTTCAGAAATGCGCTTGATAAGGATGGACAATCAAACACAAATACATTTACCTATATACCGCATCTTGGGATCTGAAACATGCTAACACACCTGTGCTGTGGGGTAGGCTGGCACACTGCCTCAAGACTGGCACACAGAGCTGATGCTTCACGTTTTTTATTTTTAAATGGAACAAGAGGGCGAGTTTCATTTACCAAGATATTGTACTCCTTAGTATCTGCACAAAAGCCTACATAAGTAAACTGGAATATCGAGAGAATCAGTATATACTTTAGATATACATAAAGATAATTAAAATAAAGATAGATGGAGGCATTAAAACTGTATCATGTATCTATATTTACAGTATATACCTATTATATATAATGTATACACACACGCACACTGATAAGCCAAAACATTCCAACCCCTGCCATATGAAGCGAATGACGCTGACTGTCTAATA
The DNA here is from genome assembly GCA_026402145.1 of Polypterus bichir lapradei. NCBI lineage: Eukaryota > Metazoa > Chordata > Cladistia > Polypteriformes > Polypteridae > Polypterus > Polypterus bichir. The sequence goes on from JANRMT010062820.1 coordinate 32,663,996, forward strand.
ATAATGATGCATGTCAAGGTCAGGGATATATGGGACAGTAAGCTAACACTGGGTGCTCAAAGTCGACATGTCAAATTGGTATAAACACCTAAATATTTTAATGAAATAAAAGGAAAACAAAAGAAGAATTATGACTCCAAAGAACACAATGTTTAATGTTCAGGCTGTAGAAATATGTCACATGTGGCATTTGGGTGGCTATAGCAGCCTGGTACTGACTTCTTCAAAGAGCAATTCTGTGCTGATCAGAAGTCGGGTCCACACTGAGCAATGGCTTTCTGTGTAGAGCTGGTCAAATAGTGGAGGAAGAGGAAGAGGCAGAGTAGCCTTCTCTACCCTAAAGGAAATGGAAATTGTGTAAATGGCACACATAAAACCTTCCTCACATTTTACATGAGTCCACACCCATGAGATATTCCCAATTCTTATGTGTGTAACATAAATATATATATATGACTATTGATACATATAATATGTATGAATATGTTTTATGTGTGTATTCAGAAACCTTGAGTGTCCCCGATGTTGCTCTTGAACCCCTTGCCATATATCATAAAGTTTCAGCTATAAACCTCGGTGTGATTTCCTACAGCTCATTCAAACTCGACAAACAGATAAATTCAGTGGTTAATGTGGCTTTTTCCAGCCGAGACTATTAGCTAAGGTAAAGGGTTTTCTTTCAATTAGTGATCTTGAAAAGGCCATCCATGCTTTCATAACATCTCGTTTGGACAATTGCAAAAACTGCAAAAGTTGACATTATATTTGTGTATGTTGGCTCATGTACATTCATGATTATAAATAAATAAGTGCGGGTATCCTGAGTTTATCTTTTATGTAATGGTTGGTTACATTTGCAGTTCTGTGGTGTGCGTGGGAATATGTATATATACATACACACACACACATATATATAACTGCTTCTTTTACCTTTCTTGGGCAGCACTTTGGTTCAGTTTTGGCTGTTGTATTTGTGCTTTATAAATAAAGTTTGACTTGATTTGTGTATGTTTGGACATGTATACATACGCACAAGCACTTTCACAAAGCATGTATACATATAGTGTATATACAGTATGATGTGTGTGTATATACATTGTCAGGGATGCCAGGGGCAACGACCCAGCCGGGACGCCATGAGGGACCGGATGTGGGTCTACGCCCACCCTGGATCACGTGGGGGCCGCCTTCCTGGTTGCTCTGGGAGCCACGGGTACAGGGCATGGAAGCTCCACCCTGTAGGGGCCCATGGTCACCGCCAGGAGGCGCCCCAATACCTTGGGGACCTGTTACCCCAGCACTTCCGCCACACCAGGAAGTGCTGGGGGGAAGATTTAGGACGGCACCCGGAGAGCTGCCGGGAGGACAGCCAGTACTTCTGGCGTGGCCAGAGGAGGAATGCCGGGAACACCTGGTGCTCATCCGGGGACTCTATAAAAGGGGCCGTCTCCATTCATTCAGGGCTGGAGTCGGGAGGCGGAAGGACAAAGCTCAGGAGAGCTGTGGAGGCGGCCCGAAGAAAGGCATTGTGGCCAGGACTGTGACTTTGGGGTTTGTGCACGTGACTTTAATTTGTAAATATTGTAAATAAACGTGATTGTGGGTGACATGAACGTGTCTGCCTGTCTGTGTCCGGGTCAACTTCCACAACATACAGAAACATTCTCACACAAACACACTCACGTGTATTCCAGAAAAAAATCAGGGCAAGGGCAACCCGTGCTAGAACTCCAATCCATCATATACAGTTGTGTTTCTCCACTTTTATCGTCTCACAGCCCATTTATAAGTTTTTAACTTCACTGGCCACACACAAACTGCAGCTGAAGGCCGCTTTCCTCGTTGGGCTATAAAGCATCATTAAAGAGTAATGGAGTGGGGTCTGCCTTTGTGAAATGAGCGTGATTACAAAAAGGGAACAATATGGCACAACAATGTTGATTGTTAACACCAAAATGGGTGGTCTGTTTGGGTTGGATTGTTGGGGTTACTCGTAATCCACAGAGAGCAACAGACGATCTAACCCAACGGCTGAGAAACAGAGAACTAACACAGAACACTTACATATGAACACCAGTTTACAGTCACCAGTTATCCCAACTTGTGTCTCTGGGAAGTAGGAAGAAGCAGAGAGTACATAAATAAAATCCATGGTGACATAAAGGTGGTAATGCGCTAGGCAAGCTTGCAAGAATATTTCAAATGTAATTGGAATACTAGGGTGTTGTACTGTGTTAGCCATTATGGATGTAATAACAAGTCAAGCAAAATCCTTACACCGGCTCCCGGTTAAGTTCAGGGCAGATTTCAAAATCCTCCTTTTAACATATAAAGCCTTAAATGGCCGAGGTCCTGCTTACTTATCTAAACTTATCATGACTTACAAACCAGAGCGCACATTAAGATCTTAAGATGGCGGTCTGCTAAGGATTCCAAGAATTAATAAAATAATAGTGGAAGTTTAAGCTTTTAGTTACGAGACCCCTTAAACGGTGGAGTGGTCTGCCTGAAACGTTAAGAGATGCCCCTTCGGTCTCAACCTTTCAAATCCCGGCTGAAGACTCCCGACTTCAGTTCAGCACACCCTGACTAGAGCTGCTGATTAAGTGTGCAGACTGCATCTCTGTTGTTAGTCATTATCACTAAAATATAAGTAACGTGATAGTTAGAATTTGCTACTAACCCTCACCTATTCTTTTTACTTCTCGGTACTCAAATGTGGCACTTGGTGTCATAGCCCAACTGCCAAGTTGTTTTGCCTGACTAAGGTAAAGTCATCTCTGATGGAGAATTGCAGGAATCGTCGGGTAGAGGGGTCCTTTTATCAGATTGGCTGGCCCAGCGCTGTCTCAGCTGTTGAATGGCCAATAGGGGAAGGCAGCTTGATGGCCAAGGTCTCCAGGACTCTGAACAAATCCAAATTGTATTATGGGATACCAGTAACGGCGCAGTGCTATAACGATAGCATGTAGTGAGTACACTTGATTTGAGTATTCCTAGTCTTCATCCTCTTTCTCTGTCTATGTTTATCATTCATTTGCTCAGAGGTTGATGCGCTTGCTTCTTCCTGAGCAGCTCTTCTTTTCTCCACCCTAGTGGCCCGCTTCTTCTCTTCATTCGTTGGCATCTTTTTTATGTTGCAATTGCTTACTACGTTTTTTTTTCATTTTTCACTTAAGTCTTCAATCTGCATCAAGAATGATTTAAGATATGAAGAGGTAGAGGAAGTGATGGCGAAGGTGGTAGGGATGAAAACGGCACCCGTACGCATGCGCTGCATGGCCACCGTGCTGGCCACTGCCAAGAGTTGATTCTACAAAAAAATAAAATAAAAATAAAAAGAGGAATAACCTTGGAGGTCAATCATCACCCCGAAAGCGGATAGTAGACGTCACGTAGTATATGTGTACCAAGTTTCAGGTCAACAGTTCAAACGGTTTGCGAGCTACAGGTGATTTAAAATCCTGGACAGACAAACGGACAGCCACGGTAGCGTATTATATAGGAAGATCATCTCCTGTTGAATTTTGCTCTGTACTTGTAATATTTCTATTGCACTATTATATTGTATTGAGGATTACTTGTGTTCTGTTCTGTGTATTTTATTGTACAGTGGAACCTCGGTTGACGAACGTCTCGGTACACGTACAACTCGGTTTACGACCAAAAAGTTCGCCAACCTTTTGCCTCAGTTCACGACCACACACTCGGTATACGAACAAGCCAGTTTCCCTTTAGGTTTGTACATGTTCAGCCTCTCCCTGTGCATTTCCTGTGCAGCGAGCAAGAGAGAGAGAGCGCGACACACACACAGGCGCACGCGTGAGAGACACACACACAGAGGCGCATGAGAGACACACACACACACACACAGAGGCGCGTGAGAAACACACACACAGAGGTGTATGAGACACACACACACACACAGGCGCGCGAGACAGAGGCACACACACACAGGTGCTCCAGGCACACGCACACATAAAAGAGAGAGAGAGCGAGCAAGTGAGAGAGGGAAGGCTGGACGCATAAGGTAGAAAAGGCTTGTTTTTGTTTTCAGTTCTATTTACAGCGATCTGTTCATAGCGTGCATTGTTGTAATGTTACTTTTCTTGGTGGTTTATTAAATTACGGATTTTTCAAATGTTCATTTTTTTTCCCTGTGCTTAAAAAAAAAAAAGTGTTTTTAGCGAGCAGTTCCTAGCACTATAGCTCGAACTATTGTAGTGTTAGTTTTCTCTGTTGTTCAAGGTTTTCTCAGTGTTATTTAATGTTTTTACATTTAGTTTACTATTACGCTGTGCATTCTATGGTATAACTAACTATATTTGTGCTTAAAACTAAAAAAAATATATATTTACATACAGTTCGTACGATCTGGAACGGATTAATTTTATTTACATACAATCCTATGGTGGAAATTGCTTTGGTTCACGACCAAATCGGTTTACGACCAGAGTTTTGGAACAAATTATGGTTGTGAACCGAGGTTCCACTGTACTGTATTGACCCCCTTCTATTTGACACCCACTGCATGCCCAACCTACCTGGAAAGGGGTCTCTCTTTGAACTGCCTTTCCGGAGGTTTCTCCCATTTTTCCATATCTTCTTAGAGAGAGTCAGGGCTGGGGGGCTGTCAAGAGGCAGGGCCTGTTAAAGCCCATTGCGGCACTTCTTGTGTGCTTTTGGGCTATACATAAATAAATTGTATTGTATTGTATTGTAAAATGACACCTTTTATTTGCTAACTAAAACAATTACAATATGCAAGCTTTTCGAGGCGACTCAGGCCCCTTCTTCAGGCAAGACGTCAAAACCGAAAAAAAAAAAAAAAAACAGTTAAAACCCGAGGAGTCGGCAGCACTGTTACGAAGACCAAGCTGTGAGACAAAAATAAAGATAAAAAATTAGAGCAAAATTACAAGGAACAAAAAAAAAAAAAGGATAAATTCGAATTGAAAAATTTCAGAAGTAGGGAATGAACCTTTCTATAACCTTTTAAACCCATTGCATCATTGACAAAGGTCACGACACCTGGAGACACACCCCTAACAACGTGGGCTGCTTTCCTAATGCTGGGAGTTTAAAATCGTTGTGAATGTGAAACAAACAAAATGGTGGTGAAAAAATGTATAGAATCAAGATTAAGTCACCAATCACAGAACTAACAGTAAATTCAGATGCTAGCCTTTTAAAAGCATCCCTAAAAGGTGAAGGAAATCCTCTAAAGTTTAAATAAAGGGCACATTTCTAACAATAGGGAGAACATGCAGAGAGTCACAACAAAGACGTAGCACTTCATACACGTAACGTGCACATTATTAAGAATGCAGCACTAACTTCATTGCCGTAACGTCACCACTGAATAATAATTACACGAATGTTCAGATATGGAACCAGCTACCAATCTCAACAATGATCATCATAAGGGTTTCCCCAGTTTTGTTTTCGCCACTCTGACCGTTTTGAAATTAGGTAGCGAGTCCCAATCTTTTCACACACTATGTTTTCTGTTCTAGTCTGCTACTTCCATATTTTATTTTTAGTCTGCTACCTTCAAATTTTTTTAAGGAGGGGAAGGCCGCTTTCCTTCACAGATACATAACCTCCATCACTTCATCATCTCCCATAAATTGGCTTTAACAGACAAAGGAACGTACAGCAAACCCGCAGAATTTTCTTCCAGTCCTGTTCACATAGTAGTGTCACCTCGTTTGAAGAGGTGTCTGCACAGTAAGAATGCAAATTGCTATCTCAGCTCCTGGCTTACTGTTTGAAGGGAGCTAATTATGTATGTACAGCAGAGGAGTGTAGGATTAAAAGAGCTGTTCGAGTGCTTTGATTCAGGTAACAAGTCAGGCGTTTTCAATTAATTTCAGTGGAGCAGTCAACCACATAGGTTTAAGAGAAAGTTCAAAATGAGACATGTTTCTTAGTTTAGCTAATGAGATAAAAAGGTGAAAAAAAAGACAAGAGCTAGCAAACCGCTAATAAATCCGGACAACAAGCAGAACTCCAAACAAGCTGACAAAACCATGAAGTGCGACTATGGGTATATTTGCATAAAAATATCTACATACAGACAAAACCACAAATGAATAAAGATGACACCGTTACTTGAGCTTGGCTGCATTTATTACTGGGCATACACAGTACTGTATGCCAGTGCGAAAGGGTGCTTTGGTGACGCTAGACTTTGATGGTATAATAATATGTCATGTTGTAGTCCTACAAAAAAAAAAAAAAATCACTGTAATGAATAACGTTAGTCATCATTTCTTCTGAATTATTACTATGACTAAAGGAGAAATGCTATACAACTTACATGGGAAATAAGAAATGTCTTGGTCTACATTAAAACATCTTATTTTCTTTTATTTAGTGTTCCGAAAATGTCTTCAGGCCAAGATTTGACCAAGTTTCCCAAGGTGCTCCTTTCAACTCCAACATCATATACAGTGCCTTCTGTAATGTTTTAGGACAAAGACACATTTGTCCTCAATTTACCCTTCTGCTCCAAAATTTGAAACTACAAATCAATCACATCAGATGGCACATTTTGGTAACACAACAGTTTTTCTATATGGTCCTCCCCATCACTTATGTCATGTGGTTAGCAGCTCTGGCCAAGAAAAATCATGCAATCTCATGATGTCACGGAGAATGGAGGTTACAAAGTTTAGAATTGATTAGAAGCGTGTGGTCACCAATACAAATATCAAAAATGTCCTTGGAAAAAAATCTCATGTTACTTACGTGTCACATAACCCACATGTCAAGTCATCCAATCACATGCTCACAACGTACAAAATGCATGCATTTTTTACTAAAGATTGTTAAATGGATACCTCTGGAAAAAGAAAATAGTCCACAACTTGGAAATCCTGCCAACATGGAGTCGCACTTTTAATTTGAAGACCTGACTCTAGCCCCGATTCACTGCTCAACAGTCCTGTCTTCAATTCAAAAATGCAACACCACACTTTGAGGTTGTGAACTTTCTTTTTCCAGTGGTCTCTATTAAACAATATTGAGGGAAAAAAATGTTTTGAGCACAGATGACTTGACATGTGGAATACGCAACATGAGTGACGCAAGATTGTTTTCATGGACATTGTTGATGTTGTCTGGTGCTGTCAAGCTTTGGTTCATGTACGCTTCCACTCACACATACTGTAGCCGCCGGAGTGTAAGGCGAGTTCAAGCACGGGTAAAACGCATGCTGAAAGAAATCTCTCAGTCCAAAAGTTTGTTTTAAAAATATTTAGTGTAAAGTCAAAGCAAATAATCCACACAAGCGCTTCCCAGGTCCTCCCTGCGTGGACTTTGCATGTTCTCTCCGCGTCTGCGTGGGTTTCCTCCCACAGTCCAAAGACATGCAGGTTAGGTGCATTGGCGATTCTAAATTGTCCTTAGTGTGTGTTTGGTGTGTGTGTGTGTGTGTTTGTGCGCCCTGCCGTGGGCTGGTGCCCTGCCTGGGGTTTGTTTCCTACCTTGTGCCCTGTGTTGGCTGGGATTGGCTCCAGCAGAGCCCCGTGACCCTGTACTTAGGATATAGCGGGTTGGATAATGGATGAATGGATAATCCAAACAAGAATAAAGGAAAAAGCTGTTACACATGAAGAATAAAATGCAAAAAAAAGGAAAAATGTATCTTCTCTAAACTTAGCTTTTCTTGAAAAACTTTAGTTGTTTCTATACTTAAAGATTCTTAACTTCTTCTGTACGCTTTAAACATACGCCACAGCACTTTCAGTTAAGTGCTTTTTCTTGCATGTTTCTTAGCACACAAAAACACGCACACAAGGTACGCAATGCTCGAAAGGCGTGCAGGCCCGGTTTAAAACCATGTGCCCTCTACACCTTACACATGGCAAGGCTGATCACTAACTGAGAATAATGTTTAGTCAGAAGAGCTTTTAGAAATAGCTAGAATATACCAATTCAATTCTACTTGTGGGGGTTATAGGAACCTCCCATAAATTACTTAGTAAAACATTTATGATTCTTATGTAACTAGGAAATGGCTTTTACACATACATTTTGTCACCTCAGTTCTGTATGAACACATGAGATTCAATTTTTTTTCTTGAACATCAGTACAAACCACATGGGATATGTAACATTTTAAAAATTATTTTATTTGAGTGAAGTATTCCTTTAAAGATCAGGAGGGGTAATGTTAGTAACATAAAATAACACGACATGCTGCAACAGAGCAAAATGAAAATAATGAAGGAATGGCCAAATTGGTGGCTCAGCTTGGCTGCCAAGGTCACACTCTCTGCTGGCTCTTTAGAAAGCTTATTGGCTATTTTTCAAACTTCCGCATTTGTCTCTGCAAAATGCGAATGATTAAGCTGTTGCCATTCTTGTAACATCTTGCCTTGTAGGGATAAATATGCCATCCAGCCATCTCTGTTAAACAGTAAGCTCAGAGATATGCAGGTGGATGAGCCGGTGGTGTCCTGAATGATGGACCATCTGTCAGGCAGACTGCAGTTTGTGAGACTCAAGGACTGCGTGAGCAACACTGGAGCACCACAAGGAACAGGCCTGTCTGCTTCAGTCTTCATTCTGGACCCCTCTGACTCTAAACATAACAGCAGCTCAAATCACTTGCAGAAATTCTCAGATGATTCTGCACTTATGGGATGTATTAATAATAAGGGGGATGAGACCAAGGAGAGGAGTCAGGGGGAGAACTTTGTTTGTTGGTGCAGAGAGATTTGTCAGCAAACTTAACCTCAGCAAAATGTCACTCAGTACACCTCCAACTATAAATGCAATACCAGGTCATGTCACTCAGATGATCCTGTACTTATGGGGTGTACTGAGACAGAGGAGAGCTTCAAGAATTTTCTGCATCTTAACATCAGCAATACCGAGGAACTGATAATTGACTTTCACCACACCAAAGAGTCTCTGGTCACTATCCAAGGTGTGGATGTAGAGGTGGTCCACTCTAACAAGTACTTGGGGTCCATATCAATGACAGGTTAAACCTGTCTTGGACCACAAAGAAGAAATAGCAAAGCAGGCTCTTCTCTCTTAGAAGACTTCAATCTTTAAACGTGGGTAGTGACATCCTTCAGATCTTCTAGAGCTCTGTGATGGGCCTTTGTGGTGTTCTGGGCTGGTAACATCACTTCAAGAGAGGCCTACCAAATCAACATTTGCTAATTAAAAGAACAAGTTCAGTTATGGGATATACTCTGGACACCCTGGAGGTAGTAGCAAAGGAGAGAATTATGAACAATGCTGCACATCCTCTTTGTGACACAACAAAACTGAGGACTTTCAGTTAATGTTCTTTATGCCAACACCAATAGGCCAATGTAGCACCTCACTGGGACTGGGTCAGTCAAGTCAGACATTTCCTTTCTTTTTACTCATTCTGATGTGTGTTCAGACTGTAGTGTGTGTGTAACCTTTTATGTATTTATATATCTAGCTTTTTATGTATTTATTTAAAGAGCTTTTGTGAAAAGCCTAATTTCCCCCTGGGGACAAATAAAGTTCTCTCTTTCTCTGTCTTTGCACCTCGCTAAAAGTGCAGCTGGACTCATTATTTCTCTGACCCCCGTATATTCCAATGGATCCTTTGGAGGAGTTGGTGTACAGAAAAAATGAAGGGGAAGCCCCAGATGGGCAACTGAATAGAAGCAGCAGGACAACAAAGTCTGCAATTTGAGAAACAAACTCCTTCCAGGTCCTCAGCTGTCTTCTACATGAAATTCACACCAAATACCAACGTCATCTGCAACTGACAACAGGCGACACCGGGTGCACAGATCTCCACAGAAAGATAAACAGATACCACTTTTACCATTGGGCTTCTCTTCAAGTGATGTTATAGGCCCAGCACACCACATCATCATAAAAAAATAAAATTAATAAAATAAAATTAAACAAAACAAAATTAAAAAAGGATGCTGCATTTTTAGTGATGCCAGTTTCACAATCACAATCTGTAAGATGAATCCAGAGAGAAGTTGGCAGGCAAGATAAAAGGACCAGGAGAAGAAAAAGCAAACAGAAAACTAGCAAGGACGAAAACGCAGTAATGCAAAACGTACAAAACGACAAAACCAAATGTGTAAGATAAGAATCTCAGTGGAAGAAAACAAAGCACCAAGTCATTTAACCAGAAAACGACGTATTCACAAGGAAGGGCTATCTTTCTTTTTTCAGGTTTTGGCCATAAGCCTGGACATCGCTCCTCAGGCTGGCTGGGTGACTGAAGCCACATCTCGCTGTCTCAGGAATATTGAGAAAAGCCCACCGTGGTTGCTGGACCCACCTTTCCTATTCACCTTCATGCAGCATTTATTCACCAAAAAACACATTTCTAAGGCAAAGCTGTGATTGTTCATCTTTATAATACTCCCATTTTAGAAATATTCATAAGATATTTTTGACTCCCATATGCTCCACAATTATAGTCTGTCTTCAAGCGCTGTGTCACAAATTCTGGTGGCACTTCTAAATGTACAATCCTTATTTAACAAGCATTTTTTTTTTTCCAATTTATGACATTATTTTAAATATGAACACTGATACTTTTAAACCTGCCGTGAAGATGAGGAGGCGTCAGACTGAGTTTTAAATTTAAAAGTTATTGCCATCTACCTAAAGTTCTGTTCTTTTGCATATCTTGCGGCCAGTTTTCCTTGAAGATTGATGTTGATTACCATCCATTGGTTAAAGTTAAAATAAATGTAATTAGTTTATTTCCATAGTATGCAATTCTAAAGATAGCCTTAATAGTAAAGGAGGATTTTAATGTACCTCCTCCATGTGTGGCTCACTTATTTTCAATTGTAATGCATTACTGTCTTCTTTTAATCAGGTGCACTTTGGTGACTCTCCGGCTGTGATGTGACTATCCCAGAAGAAAATCTTAATTGAGAAACAAGGTGCAACTGATATCAGTTTCAACAACCTCAAATAAACATTATGACTGACGGACGGCCAGCCAGCAGCTCAACCCGGCCGGGACGCCCAAAGACTGGAAGGATGGGGGAAGGCAGCTACTTTGGGACACTGCCTCCCCCAAGACACTAGATGGTGACTTCCCTGCAGCACAGCGATGCCCCAGATTCCGGCAGGGAACCATGGGATCTGGAGTTCGGCTTCACAGCCCTGCTGGGGACCGTGGGTGCCACCAGGAGATGCTGAAGGGGTCCTGGAAGGTTTTAGTCCCACACATTGCCTGAACCCCATGAGAAAGCAGAAGCTGGAGAATTTTTGGAAACCAGATGAATGCAGCTACAAGAGATGAAGAGTATTTCTTTGTTTTTTGTGGCCAATCATATCAAAGATCTGATTATTCTGCAACAGTACTTTGTAATCCGTCTATGAAGTCAGTAGACAGATTGGGAGAGCATGGGGGGGTCATGAGGTCGCTGGAAAGGAGCGCATGGCACTCCTGATATCTCTGCAAAAGGATGAAGATCCAAGTCTTTAGAGTCCTGGTGCTTCCTGTTTTGCTATATGGTTGCGAGACATGGACGCTATCCAGTGACCTGAGACGAAGACTGGACTCCTTTGGTACTGTGTCTCTCCGGAAAATCCTTGGGTACCATTGGTTTCACTTTGCGTTGCCCATGGAGTCCCGAATGAGGCACATGACCTACATTGTGAGGGATCGTCAGTTATGGCACTACGGCCATGTGATCCGGCTCGTAAGATCCTCAATATTGGGGACCTGAGTGGCTGGACCAGGCCAAGGGCTCACCCACATAACACCTGGCTGCAGCAGATAGAGGGTCATTTCTGGAGGGTGGGACTGGACCGCATGTCTGCCTGGGGGGTTGCCAACCGGGATCCCGAGTTATTTTGTCGTGTGGTGGGTGCAGCAACGCGCTGTACCAGTGCAGGCTCCCCGACTTGACTTGTACTTTGTTATGATCAATCATTAAGAAACTTGTTGGCACTGTTTCTTTTGTTTTCATTTAGTAAGCAGTGGTAAATGTTCATCAAAAGGTGACTAATGTGCCAAAAGCTTGAAGCGGTTAAGTTGAAGTTCAGCTACAATATGTGAGTCATACTTTTCAAATGAAAATAAAAAAATAAATAAAACCTACAGACAGACATCTTGTGGATAACAAACAAGTAAACATTGTACTACTGCTAATCTCTGTGTGGAGTGGGCTGACTCGGGGTCACCCTTAAACCTCAACCACATACGTCATATTCCTCAGAAGGCACGGAGATTCTCTTGACTAGGCTATGGAACATCTGCTGGCAGACAAACAGCAGCATGCAGGATAAGACAACCTAAAGTTCAGACTTGTGTAATCCACTTTAAGTTTGCGTGGGGTAGAGTTCAGCAGCCTTTCCCAGTAGCATTGCACAAAAAAAAAAAAACAATAAACAAACCTATACTGGGAATTAAACATTAAACAGTGAACTAATAATCTGGAATAACTAAATTACCCAGACGGCCTGGAGGAAACCCTACATAAACACAAAGAGAACACACAAACTTCACACAGCCACTTCTTCTAGCTCTTCCGGGGGAATCCCGAGGTGTTCCCTAGCCAGCTGGGAGACACAGTCCCTCCAGCGTGTCCTGGGTCTTCCCCGGGGCCTCCCCCTGGTTGGACGTGCCCAGAACACCTCACCAGGAAGGCATCCAGGTGGCATCCTGATCAGATGCCCGAGCCACCTCATCTGACTCCTCTCGATGTGGAGGAGCACAAACATATATTTATTTGTAAATCAAATGTCCTTTTTACTCATTAGTTAGAAATTAACTTGATGCATTAAGATTAAAAGTCAAGACGGAGGTAAAGAATTTAGGGGTAACTGTTTCAAATCACTAGGACAGCATTTTTCACTTAAGAAATATAGCAAAAGTTAGACCTCTTATAACATTGAAAGATTCTGAGAAATTAATCCACGCTTTTGTCTTGAGTTGACTAGATTACTGTAACCCTCTCAGGACCACCCAAAAAAGACATCAATCAGTTACGACGAGTGCAAAATGGAGCGGCTAGAATCCTAACTAGGAAAAGAAAATCCGAGCACATCACACCAGTCTGAGCGTCACTACACTGGTTACTGGTGCCATTTAGAGCTGACTTTAAAATACGGCTGATGGTTTACAAAGCCTTAAATAATCTGCTCCATTTTATATATCGGAGTGTCTGACATCTTATATTCCAAATCGTAACCTTAGATCTTCAAATGAGTGTCTGCTTAGAATTCCAAGAGCTAAACTTAAACTTAAAAGAAGTGGTGAGGCAGGCGGCCTTCTGCCGTTGTGCACCTCAAATGTGGAATAGCTGACCGATAGAAATTCGCCAGGCTGATACGGTGGAGCACTGCTAAAAACACATTACTTTAACATGGCTTTCTCATAACTTCATTTTAATTTAATCCTGATGCTCTGTATATTCAGTTAATTATCATTACTATTCATGGTGGCTCCAAAATCTGTACTAACCCCTACTCTCTCTTCTGTTCTTTTTCCAGTTTTCTGTGGTGGTGACTGTCTGTACCTGATCAAAGCACCATGATGTCCCTACATTGATGGTTTAAAAGCCAGAAGTCCACATGACCGTCATCATCAAGTCCTTCCATGTGAACCCTAAATACAATTGTTAGGTAGAATGCCTAGAGGGGGCTGGCCAGGTGGTCTCGTGGCCTCGGACCCCCTGCAGATTTTATTTTTTCTCCAGCTGTCTGGAGTTTTTTTTTTGTTTTTTCAGTCCGCCCTGGCCATCAGACCTTACTCTTATTCTATGTTAATTAGTGTTCTCTGATTTTAATTCTTACTTTGTCTTTTTTCTCTTTCTTCATCATGTAAAGCACTTTGAGCTCCATTATTTGTATGAAAGTGTGCTATAGAAATAAATGTTGCTGTCTGCCACTCCTCTGTGTTGCTTTCTTCTGTGTCTTTTGTGTTGGTGTGTGTGTGACCTCGTCCTGCTGTTCTGCACCTTAACTTTGTGCAGCAGGAAAATGAAGCCCTAGCCATGCGTCTCGTGCCCTTCCCCAATCACAGCTCCTCTCCATACTCCACATTACCATAAAACCAAACGACTCATACAGTACATAACATGGAGAGATTAACATGAACATCACAGATTGTAGCAATAAAATGGCTTTCACTTTTTCAGCGATATTTTCATATTTTGCAGGCAAAAACAAAAATTGCTCATGTATCTGTTGTGAAAGAACTAAACTAAGCAAAAGTGCAAATTTTATCAAGTTCTCAGTCAAAACTGATGCTAATTTTCTGTCAGTCTCAAAAGTGATTTTTAAAGCTGTCGATGTTATAATTGTGTATCCTTAATTTTTCCCAGCAAATGTTCGGCCCTGGAGGGCAAAGAAGCTGCCAGCGACACCTTGCAAACGCACATACATTTTTGAAAGTAAGAAATAGTTGACACTATGACTCTAGAATTATAATAGTCAATGCACATATCTAATATTATGTCTGTACGCTTACACACTTTTAAAAATGCCAGACCGCATTGAATGAAGTGTTTATACCAGACGGGTGACAAATGAGCGCCACAGCGCAGAAAAACGTGGCACTTCTTCGGTTGTGAACAGGTATGTTACTTGACAGACAAAAGTACAACCATGTAGAAGGAGAAGTTCTGTAAAAATCTAAATTTTCTCTGCCTGTCTATACAGAAGCATATTAGAACATTTTTGTTTTCTCAGTTTAGGTTACCTGTTGTTGCTTCTTGGGTCACTGCCCGACAAGTTGGGAATATCTCAGCCAAGCTTCACTCCGTTATGCCTGCCGTACTGGAAGCAATTAGCTGACTGAAGAGGTGCTACATCCAGTTTTCATATGTTGTGGGTGCACATACTACATAAAAATTCTGCATTACTTGTGTTACATAATCCACATGCCAAGTCATCCAGGGCTTCCCATTTGTGGAGTAATTTCATTTTTTTTAATTTAACAATACTTTAGCAAAGCATGCATGTATTTTGCACATTGTTGTTACATAACATAAAAAGGCAAACTGCTGCAATGTCCGGTAATCGGAGAACTTTAATTCATTCAAATTGCAATAAGGGCACCTTGTGAGAATGAAGCTCGTTTTGTTAACCATAAGTAGTGACATTCCATTAACACACATTAACTGTGATGCCAAGATGAGACTGACAGTCGTCAGGATTGCTCTGGCATAATGCCACATAAAAAGGCATCTCAAATTACAGATGCCATTCTCAGAATGAAATCAGAGAGCGCTGGTGTGTTATTTGCCTCATTCCATTAGAAGCATACTCTGACGGCGACCAGAGATCTACTTAGTCACCATTTTTTTCTTCTCTTTTTATTTAAGGCCTAGGGCCTCATGTCTAAATGGTGCGTATGCATAAAAATGTTGTTCCACATTCACTTTGAGATTTATAAAAACTAAACTTAGCGTAACGCCACACATATTTTCACGGCAGCTTCACACCATGCATAAACACGGTTTTGCAAACTGACGGTACGTGGCATCAAAGCAGTGCTTTGTGTCGTTTCCCTTTCTTTTTTAGATTCACATCTATGATGAGGGCTTTATCAAATACCAGCTGAAATACCTAGCGTTGCCCGGGGAGAAAAATAAAGGTTTTTTTAAATAGTTTGAGAAAAACATAATTAAAAAAAAACACAACTTTAAAAATAAAAATAAATTAACAAACAATAAACCTGGGTGGCGGCACGGTGGCGCAGTGGAAGCGCTGCTGCCTCGCAGGTAGGAGACCCAGGTTCGCTCCTGCGTGGAGTTTGCATGTTCTCCCCGTGTCTGCGTGGGTTTCCTCCAGGCACTCCGGTTTCCTCCCACAGTCCAAAGACATGCAGGTTAGGTGGATTGGCGATTCTAAATTGGCCCTAGTGTGTGCTTGGTGTTTGTGTGTGTCCTGCGGTGGGTTGGCACCCTGCCCAGGATTGGTTCCTGCCTTGTGCCCTGTGTTGGCTGGGATTGGCTCCAGCAGACCCCCGTGACCCTGTGTTCGGATTCAGCGGGTTGGATAATGGATGGATGGATAAACCTGGGTTCGCTTCCCGGGTCCTCCCTGCGTAGAGTTTGCATGTTCTACCCGTATCTGTGTGGGTTTTCTGTGGTGGGCTGGTGCCCTGCCGGGGTTTGTTTCCTGCCTTGCGACCTGTGTTGGCTGGGATTGGCTCCAGCAGACCCCCGTGACCCTGTAGTTAGGATATAGCGGGTTGGATAATGGATGGATGGATGGATGGATAAAGACTCACTAATGTGCTTGTCCTTCTGTGTTGTGTGTGTTATCATCTAGTTGATGCTCAGAACCAGCCAACTGTATTTAATTTGAAAAGCAACAGGGGCGCAGTGCTGCTCAAAAATAAAGAATGATGGCAGTCGCCTGTTATATACTAACTGTGTAGCACGGGATCCTAGAAAGTATTTAACTCGTCAGAACTACTCTGGGCATCTCTCTGCTAGAAGGATTCATGCTCACATCATTTGTGGATTAGCAGCTAAGCGGCTGTCTTTCTGAGGAGGTTTGCTTTTGCCGGTGTGCTGGCAGATTTTTTTTTTGCCATATGTATTTTCACCTGCGGTGGGCTAACGCCCTGCACGGGGTTTGTTTTCTGCCTTGCGCCCTGTGTTGGCTGGGACTGGCTCCAGCAGATCCCCGTGACCCAGTAGTTAGGATATAGCGGATTGGATAATGGATGGATGGATTTGAACACTCAAATTCAAAGTTTTATAAATGATGCCCCTGAACTAAAACAAACATGAAAAATAAGAATGATCAGAGAAGTAGAATGGCAAGCAAATTTCACAATTAAGGTGAAAGAAAAATGCATTAGTGACTGACTGAGATCAAGGTCAGTCAATCAGAATACCGCAGTACCTCAAGGAATTCAAGTCCAATAGTTCAAAGCTTCAAAGCACAATAGATCCAATTTTCCACCATTTATAATTTAACTGAAAAAATTATATACAGTATGACAAAGAATATATACCTCCCAAATGTCACATGCACAAAAAAGAAACTGCCAGGAAAGTGGTCCACAGTGCACAGAAAGATGCATGTCAAGCAAAAGTAGCCGTTACCTGTCAGACCAATACAGCAGTATGAACAGTAGTCCGTAAGCAATTCATTTTTCTCATACATGCTCAAGTGAAAGCAAACTGCATCAGATATCCAATAAATAAAAGATTTGCAGCTTTCGGTAAGGACATGAACAGATTTATACAAGGACACAAATAAAAAACTATTACACAGTGAGGCAGTATGACTTGTGAGGCAGCTGGCCACATTTACAGGTTCTTTTCACATTATGATTTGAGCATTAAAGTTCAG
>JANRMT010062820.1:32686296-32711698 GCA_026402145.1 Polypterus bichir lapradei
TGCAATGTAGGACAAAGTGGGCATTGCCCATTCTGCTAGGCTTTAGTGCCCCCAAACCCCAGTGGCCTGTTAAGAAAGCAGCTTTAACAGGGATACAGGCATCCAGCTGTACGAATCCCACCACTTGCATTCCAAACAATCTGATTAAACTCCAGCTTGTTCCTTATAACCAAGGTGTAAATCAGAGTTGAACTGACATCTCCCCACAGGCCCTTCTCTGTAGACTTTATGAGCCAGAAGACCCGAAATGGACTCATGCAAGAGCAACGAGCTACTTGTGCAATTCAAGGAATGACAACTCTGATGCACTGACTGAGGACACATGGATTCTGTAACTGTAAATGACTTGAATCCTTTCAAGAGAAGTTATGCATTCCCTTAAAACTCTCTGCACCATCCTGAGGAATTCTCTGGGGACAATCTCTGGCTCTCTCAAGGGAACTCTGATGAAATTCTCAACAGTCCCTAAGGCACTCAGAGCCCCAGGGGAAAACTGTGCTCTCACTCTGCAAACTGACCTTCTGAAACTCCTCTTTGCAACTAAAAGCTGGTGAGTCGTCGTCTGTTTGGGGAGCTGAACTGACAATCTCTCTGTTTAGCCATGCTGTAGGCCAGTGGGCTGAAAAGGCTAAGAACCCGCCATCACTTCAAGAAGGGAACTACAGCATCTAAATTCTTGTGCCAGGAAGAGTAATGCTATTCCCCAAGATGCTTCAGAAGACGCAGCAAAGGGCCTAACGGCAGAAAGCAAGCTGAGAAAGCAGCGTCACAGAATACCACAGACAAAAGATCACGCAGCAAAGAGAAACAGTGCACATCAACACAAGGAGAATCCTCCACTTGAACCCAGAGCAACACCAAAGCAACAACCACACACAGCATCGGACATTATCTTTAAAGACTTGGTATCGTAAAACTATTTATCTATGCCAAGATGAAGTAGAACTCAAAACAGCCAGCCTGTTACACATCTGACTGTCTACCTGTAGTGTGTCTGCGTCTTGTCTTACATGTCAACATATACAGTGGGTATCAAAAAGAATCCCCCCTTTGAAATACTCCCATTTTTTTTTTTGCTTTACAGCCTTAAATGAAAACCCACAAACTAATATTTCTTCCCAGCTTTACTTACTCAATGCCACCTCTAACATCAAGTGAAAGACATCACAGCTACAGTTCAGAAAAATAATAAAAAAAATCAAAAACAAGACCTACTGAGATTAATAAAGGGTCAGCCCCCCCATCTGTCACTGTCATTTTGTTGACCCCCCTTTGGCTTTAATGACAGCCTTGAGTCTGTTGATTCTTCTCTATCAGCTTGGCACACCTAGACTGTGTAATATTTGCCCCCCGCTCTTCTTTACACTTTAACTCTTCAAGTTCGGTCACATTGGCTGGTGAGCGTTGGTGGTCTGCTATCTTCAGATCTTTCCACAGATTTTCAGTGTGATTTAGCTCTGGGCTCTGACTGGCCACACCAGGACATTCACTTTCTTCTCCTTCAGCCACTGGGTGGTCAGTTTTGCTGTGTGCTTCGGGTCATTGTCATGTTGAAAGGTGAACATTCTGCCCATCTTCACCTTTCTGGCAGAGGGTAGCAGGTTTTCCTCCAGACTTTGATGGTATTTTGCCCCATCCATTTTTCCTTCTGCCCTAATGAGAGCCCCAGGCCCCCCGCAACAGGATGCTGCCCCCTCCATGCTTTACTATAGGTATGGTGAGCTGCATTGGTGGACCGTTTGGTATTGAGGCTAAAGAGTTTGATTTTGGTCCCATCTAACCAGAAGACCTTTTTCCACTTGGCATCAGAATCTTCAAGGTGCATTCTGGGAAAGCTCAAATGAGCCTTCATGTGACCTTTCTTGACAAGTGGCTTTTTCCTTGCGACTCTCCCAAACAAGCCACAATGGTGGAGCACTTGTCAAATTGTTGTCACCTGCACACCATTAATGACCACTCTTTGCCATCAAATCCTGTAACTCCTTCAAAGTGGCCATTGGCCTCCAGGTAGCCTCTCTTACCAGTTTCCCCCTTGCTCTTCCATCCAGTTTGGAGGGTTCTAGTCGTACCAAACACTTCTTTATGATGGACTTTACTGAGCTCCTTGGGATTGATGAAGCCTTTGAGATTTTTTTGTCTCCATCTCCTGCCTTATGTCTGTCCACAACTCTATCACAGAGATCTTCTGAAAGTGGCCTGCCACCCATAGTCAGGTGTTTACTGCCAGTTGCACTACCAAGCAAGGGAATGAATGCTCCAGGAACAGCTTCACTAATCACACTCGTTACAACTGATCACAGGTGGGAGGAAGCCAGTAACCGCAATGGAAATGGTGGGCACTGACACCTGACTGAGTTTAGGAGGGGGGGGGTCCTTTATTAATCTCAGGATTTCTTGTTTTTGATTTTTTTTTAATTCTTCTGAACTGTAGCTATGATATCTGTCACTTGGATGTTAGAGATTGCATTGAGTAATTAAAGCTGGAAAAAATATTAGTGTGTGTGTTTTCATTTAAGGCTGTAAAGCAAAAAACATGGGAATATTTCGAAGGGGGGATTCTTTTCTATGCCCAGTGTATGTAGTATATGCAGTTATCATATTTCTATAATCCTTGTGTTGATCAATAAATCTCCTAAAACAAGTGGACTTCCGTTACCTCAGTACAAGTCTAATGGCCTCCTACAACAGAGAAAGGCAAGGTAAATACAGTAGGAACCTGGACAAATTATTTCATTACTTACTGCTATTACCAAAGACACAACTGATAATTAATGACCAGAGTACAAATTCATCTTTCCGTTTCAAACATTTATTGGCACCCATCTGTGTTTTATTGAATACTTATTTATCAGTTCCAACAGAAAACACAACTAAAAAGGAGGGACGTTAGTGGAAAAGTAAAGGCATCAGGAGTTTGTGACATTTGAAATCTGAGTACTTTTGACATGTCTATTAATAACATTTCGGTAAGCGCTATTAACCCCCTAATGTTTCCTCAGCATAATTACGCAAACATCAATCTCACCTCAGAATGGCAAATGTCACAAAACTGACAAACTGATGTCAAAAGTGTGTTGTTACTACAGCTGCTTTAAACAATATATTCTGCTTAATCCTGGTACTCGCATTTTCACATTTCATTGATGTAAAAATGTTTGACTTTAAACATTCTTTTTTGTATTGATTTTAAGCCTTAGTTAGTTACTGAACAGAAAGAGTCAGTGAATAAATTTAGTCAGAATTTAATAAGATACATCAGGTAGTCCATTATGATCACATCGTTCTTTACAGACCCTACACTGAAATTCCACCTAACCCCATGAAATGCCCATGTTTGCCGTCACATGATGCCCAATTTTGCCATAAATTGAAAACGGGCCGTGGTGTTAGTCTATGCTGCGTGAGAGTAAAAAAATGTATGCACAAAGTTGCCAGGATGACACCCCAATATCCTGGATCATGAAATACCTAACTGATGGGGTTCTGGAATGTGTGGTGGTTAACAACACAGGGTCACCCCAGACTTTTTTTCTACCTCTGTACCACTTCAAAGCAAAATTTAAACATAACTCAAATGTACACGATTTGGATCTGGATTAATAAAGCAGAGCAGGAGGAGGGCAAAAATGTAGACGAGGACATGTACTGCCGAGACAAACATCTGCAGATGAAATCCACCAAGACAATGGAGTTGTGAGGTCCCTGAGGAGCATAACGGAGAGTCCCTGGAAGCATAATAGGGCAGTAGGTGGTGTACACATGAACAAATACCTGGGGGTCCACCGGATATACCCACCAAACTGGGTGAACAGTATAGACTTGCTCTATAAAAAGCTCAAGAGGAGGCAAAATTTTTTAACAGGTCCAAAAAGCTGCCAGGAATGCCCTACCAGTCCACAGTGGGCATCATACTGTTATATGCTGTGGTCTGCTGAAGAAAGATCATGAATGAACTGATCAGGTAGGTCAGCTGTATTACAGTACTAACCCTGGACTCTGTGTGGGCAGTGGCAGAAAAGAGGATCATGGTCATTATGCCTATTGCTATTCATCCTCTTCATAACATGTGACATAGAGAAACTTTATTCACCAATTTATTCCACCAGATTGTGGTCGGAAGTACTACTAGGGCCTACAGACACCAACTGGATACCTTATTTTTCAGTAATGCCCATCTTTGCTCTATCTAGTTATAAAGGACAGACAGGTATAAGGATGTCTTGTATATTTTTTTATCATCTCTCTATTGTAAAAAAAAATCTTGGGGAGGCAGACTAGGGAGACGAGACGTAATCTTCTCGGAAGACAAGTTGAAGTCCCACGAGAGACATTTTAACTTGCTCCCAGCTCTTAAAACAACGACAAGTGACAAGCAAAATACGCAGCTCACCAGCAGTAGAAAGCCAGCAGATGATCCGATCGCTTCTCCTTGCATGCGTTCAGCCACCCTAACCCTCCCCCTTCACAACGCGAGCGGCAGAGACATGAAGTGGCAGAAAGGGCAGTGGCAGTACAGGCTTTAAAATGATCGAATGGCAGCACGACAGCAGCAGCAGCAACAGAAAGACAGCAGATGATCTGATGGCATCTCCTTAGTGGAATTTTCTAAGGGCGCCGCAAAAACTTTTGTAAAATATTTAAAATTGCTAGTGTTTTTGAACTTTTGGTTGATTAAAAAGATAATGTTTAAAAAAAATATATTTTATGTTGGAAAAACAGATAACGGAACACTTCCGGAAATGAAGTCTAAGAAACGCAAGAGACTTCAAATGATCGACAAGGAAATGCGCGTCTGTCTTTCGAAAATTGATCCTCGCATCAATCTCATATGTGCTGAAAAACAATCTCAACGTTCACATTAATTAAATTTAAGATTTATCCTTTGATTCCTTTATTAAAAAATTGTCTTTCAAACTTGTAAAATTAACTGTTTTATTGGCTATTGTCCATAGATTGTGTCGTCACGACTTTATTTATGGGCAGTCCCTCAGGTGCGCTGCGAAAGAAAAAGTTTGCCTTTCACTGCCTTAGCGTGTGTTCAGCCTCCCCCCCTTCACAACGTGAGCAGCGTTATACGTCCTGCAAGAAAGAGATATAACCAAGCCCGGGGTCGGAAATAAAGGACAAGTATTGTTTTTAAAACGTCATGCGAGACAAGGCAGTGAGCCATCATTTAAATCAAGTTTACGGACATCTAACCTAGCAGTTGTTGGATTGCTGTTGGCAGACACGCATCATGTGCTCCCAGCTCTTAAAACAAGGACAAGCGACAAGCAAAACACGCAGAAACACCAGCAGCAGAAAGCCAGCAGATGATCCGACCGCTTCTCCTTAGAGTGCGTTCAGCCACCCTAAGCACCCGCCCCCCCTGCCATTTACAACGCGAGCGGCAGAGACACAGAGAGGCTTTGAAATGATCGGGCAGCAAGACAAGCAGAACAGGCAGCTCGCCAGCAGCAGAAAGACAGCCTATGATCCGACAGCATCTCCTTAGTGTGCATTCAGCCGCACCCCCTTTACAACGCGAGCAGCGTTATACGTCCTGCAAGAAAGAGATGTAACCACACCCGGGGCTGGAAATAAAGGACAAGTATTGTTTTAACTGACGTTTTAAAGTAAAAGTGAAAATAATGCATATGTAACAATTCCCATGAAAACAACAATCTCTTTAAATTGTATATCCGGTAAACCAAACACGAGGGTGGGCGATGCCCCCTGGTTATTATTACTATTAATTATGTGTGCACTTCTAGGTCTTTCACTTACGTAACTACAGAGGTTTGCATATTTTTCTGCTTTTCGGGGTTGACATTTTTAATGTTGTTGAAGTAACAGAATGTTTCTTTCTGGGTGAAAAAATCTATACTGATAACCCTCCATTACCTGTGTTGATTTTGGCATTGTTCAGCTGATATTTTATCGTCACTACGGCTGGTAGCCTAAAGCATTGTCAAACACAGCATCGCTCCCTCATATGTGAGGTTTACTGGAGGCCTTCTGCTTCCCCAGCTGCATCCAAATGTTGCCTCTTCCCCTTTCGATCTTCCACTGCTCCTTCCAAGTAGCTCCAATGACCTTTCCTCTGCCGTGTTAACTGCCTGTTCATTCATGCCATTCATTTGGGATCAGAGGCAGCACTATCTATACTCCTTTTCCACAACTCCATGAGCCAATCCAAGCAAGGACCCTTTCCAAGACTCTCGATCAGGCCAAGTACCCGGGCCAGTGGATTGATGCGATGGAGTGAGGTTTATAGATGCTCCTTGGTCATCTCGCTCTCAAATATTTTTGCAATGCTTCCTCATCGACGTAAACAGGCTAAAATAGAACTTGTCTACATTGTAAAGGTATTTTGTGTTATAAAATAAGAAAGCATACCACAGTCCTGCCTCAGATCTCTTGGTATAAGGCGGACTCTGTATGACATTTGTAAGTTCTCCCTATGTTGCCGTTCGACAGACTGGCAACTACAAATTAGCCTACTGGGACTTTGTCTAACGGCATCATCTGACAGACTGGCTTTCACCACAGCACAGGGTGATGGATGAATGAATGAACTAGCAACCTGTTAATCGATGTGACATGGCAATCTTGCTATTATTCACTCCTTCATTTTGTACAAAGAAAAAAGTGTGGAAAAATACATCAGGGATGGATAAAGTGTAATCATTTAATACAAACAATCAAACAAAACCCAAACTTAATATGCAGTTTTATTTTATGCATATTCAGGAACAATGCAACCTCCCTCTGCTGCAGTTTCCAGTATTGCAAAACAGCAAGTTACCTGTTCTAGAGAAATCTGTGATGCTGTCACTCGGGGGAGACTTAAGATGTTGCCAACAATATTTGTCCCCAAGTGTTTCTTTTTTAAGTGTATGCTGTCACTGTCTCTTCAGCACCATCTACTGGTTTTCCACAGAAGTTGGTTGCTAACGTTGAACCTCCACCTTCTTGACTGAGCAGACACAAGTGGGAAGATGACCTCTCTGTCTGTGAAGCTGAAACCACTACAAGGCCATGGAGGCACGATGTATGAATCTTTTACAGCGTGACGGTGTTGAGGTACTCAAGGGCTGTGCATATGGATGGTTTGGCCTAAACAATAATACCCCAGAGGGAACTCTCTAGGACATTAGTAACTGAGATGTCGAGAAGTCACCAAGCAGGGGGCACAGGCACACACAATAAATATATTATCATCTCCTCTAGTTTTCAAACCTGTCATGTATGAATTACTAGCTTATTATGTGTATTTTAATTGCACTGCATTTGTGTGTAAACAATTCTAGTTTAAAAAAGTTTATTTAAAATATGCAGATTTGTATTATCCACCAGCTAATGGCAAACACATTGACTACTGAAATAAGTGTAGGCCAACACTACTGTTAGGTCAAATATCACTGTTTGAATATAGTTTAAATCCAGATGGAAAATTGTGTATTCAGTGGCAAATGCTGACATTTGATTCTAAAAGGTTATTTTACCTCACGCTAAACTTTCCCATCCTGTTTACTCCAGACATCTCTATGCTTCAAGAGCTTCTTTTACACATCACTTCCATTATTAGTGTTTTTATCATTTTTAATTGTTAGTTGGTATCGTTAATTATACAATGGACAGATTTTCCTACTACACTGCTCCGCATTTTGGTTAATAGGTGCACTAACAGCAGATTTTAAACGCTCGTCCAGTGCTCCAAAACTACATTTTGCTCCTGATCCTGAAAAACCGGAGATCCCTGATTTGCTCCTGTTTTACATTTAAACCCTTGAGCACTCATCATAACAAACAAAAGCTAGTTTCATTAAACATGACGGTAAATAACTGCCATGTTTCAGATTTTCCTCTTATTATTTAATGGCGTTAAAGTCACAGTTTTAAGGGGCGATTGCTGGGTCAGGAAAGCATATCTAGCTACCTCAACCACGTGCATCTTTTGGAAGCTGCTGGTTTGATGCATAATTCCTAAAATAAATGTGTAATGAAAAAAAGATGTATTAAGGTTACATGTGTTACATTTTTCCTCCCATTTATTTTAATCCTGTATGTTATTCTGTGACCACTGGGTCCCTGCCACAGCACTCGACTGGGGCCTCACTCTACAAACTTATCAAATCGGGCCATCAGAGTGTAATTGCAGCGCACAATCTCCAAACACTTAGTCTACCTTCCAAAAAATGCTTTTTCGCTTTTAAACTCTAACCTGTGCTTCTTTTGATTTGTTTTAAACTTTTGCTGTTTTTCTTTTTTATTTAGAAGGTAAGATTACTTAAGTTTCTGTTAATAAAAATGTCTACCAAAAAAAACTAAGGAGGAAAACATCATTACAATGCAACATTGAGTACATTCAGTAACTTCATTTGTGAAATATAAACAGACTCACCATGCATCGACTCGATGTAAAGTCTCCCAGCACAGCCTCCAAAGGATGGAGGAGATACCAGGAGACAGGTCGTTAACATGAGGAGAGCTGCACAGGGTCATAGAAGGGTGTCAACCCAGCAGCAGGACCGCTACCTGCTCCTTCATGGAGGACCAGGAGGAGCACTGCAAGAGCCCTACAAAATGACTTTCAGCTGGCTAATGGTGTAAAATGTTCCTGACTAAACTGTCACAAACAGAGACTCTATGTGGGAGGAAAGAGGGTTCAATGTCCTCTAGTGGGACTTGTGCTCACAGCCCATCACTGTGCAGCTCGACTAGCATTTGCCAGAGAATACCACAACTGACAGCTCCACCATTGGTGCCCCGTTCTCTTCACAGATAACAGCAGCTTCACACTGAGAACAGGTGATAGATGTGAAAGAGACGCTGTGGTAACAAGCCATGCAGCCTTTGACATCATCCACCATGACCGGTTTGGTGGTGGGTCAGTGATGGTCTCGGGAGGCATATCTTGATGGGTTGCACAGACATCCATGTCCTAGGGTAAAGGACCCTGACTGCTGTTAGGTACCGGGATGAAATCCTCAGAGCCATTGTCAGACCACAGAGTGGGCACTGGGATCCTCCTGGTGCAGGACAATGCCTGGTCTCATTAGGCCAGAATGTGTAGGGTTTCCAGAAGATGAGGGCATTGATACCATTGCACGTTCCCCAGACCTGAATCCAATTGAGAACCTCTGGGATCGGTACATCTAATCCGCCAAGTAGTGCCACAAACTATCCAGGAGCTCACTGTTGCCCTGATCTAGAACATCATCCTCCGTCTCATCAGGAGTAGGCTAAGACATTGTTGGGTAGTGCATGCAGGCATGTGGGGGCAACACACACACTACCGAGTCACATTATGAGTTGTCATGAAGAAACTCACGCAAGCTGGATCAGCATGTGATTTCAATTTTTCAGTGATGCTGAGTCCAGCCCTTGATGGGTTGGTGATTTTGGTTTCCATTGACCATAGTTACATCATTTTGTTCTCAATGAATTACACCATATTACTTGGCTCTGTCTTCTAATGCCTTCTCTCTTTCTCCCTCTGCAAAACAGAAAACTGACGGCTATTCCACCGCTGACATTACATCCATTGTCGGTCCACTGGGATCTGCCCCTTCCTGCCTGTGACTTATATGACCGAAAATTCTGCCATACTTTTCAGTTCTCTGTCGTACTTGAATCTGAGAAGCCACTTCTGTCATCTCTGCAAAAAGACCAAATACTTCTTTTGTTTTACATTATATGGGGTCACCGACAGGCCCCAAACCTCCTTCTGCATCGGGTCCTTTCTCTTAAATTGGACTTCACGTCATTTTGTTCCCAAAGACCAGAAAAGCACACTGTAGAGAGGAGGGTCACAGGAGAGGACAGCATGTGGAGAACTGAAGTAGCGAGTGCGTTTAATGTGTTTAAGTAATCCTGCGCAATTTTGTGTGGGCTGCTTATAAGCATTACCAGCATGTGAAGTGTCCTGGTTACACTTTGATAATCTTTGATCGTGTCACTTTCCATTCAGAGAAAATCCTGTGTTTGTGAAGGTCCATCCTTTCTTAGTGAAGGCTGCAACAGCACATGGGTCATAAGTGCTGCAGACAAAAGACAAGTAGTACCATAAATTCTCATATCTCAAGAAATAAGTCTACAGCGGCTATTCAAACACTCTCTGGTTTCCACCCATAACATAACTGTGTTTGGATTGTCTTGTGACACTAACGTGATCCGATGTAGAAGTGTGCTTCAATCTACACTCAACCGGTGCCCCTTAGCTCTTTTAGGACGGATGTCGACTTTTGTCGACAGGAGGGGTTGAGGGAGCACGTCAACAGAAGTCGACATCCAGGGGTAGAGGGCGACAATCAGCTGTTAATTGCGACAAAACTCACTGTTACGTCACAGGCATTCCCCCTCTGCTTGGACGAATGTTAGACTCATTGGCTCGCCATCTAATCCTTGCATGTGCGTGAGTTACAAAATGTAAACAAAGGCAAGATGCATTCGACATCTGACGAGGGAGCGAAGAGAGTGCAGAAAAGAAAATACTCAGCAGACGATGTTTTGCGCATTATCACTGAATCGGACTCTGATTTTTCAGAATCTGATTTTGTTGAGAGAGATCAGGAGAGCAAGCAAGAGAATGAGGAACTGGCATCAGCTGATCAGACACCAGCCGATGCCACCCCAGCTGATTGGCTGCCAGATGAGCGCATTCGTGCAGCCGATGCCCTTACGGCAAGGTTCGTGAGGGAGGAATACCCAGACATTGATCCATGGGAGCCAACTTGACGATCGGACTTCACAAGACAGCATGGATTGCTGTTGGACACGATAGATTACCAGCCGCTGGACTACTTCAGGCTGCTCTCTCCTGTTGCTGCTTTTCAGCTACTGTCAGACGAGACAAACATGTATGCAGAGCAATTTTTGAATCGCGGGCTGCGCTTGCACTGCATTCTCGTTTTTCAAAGTGGAAACCCACAACAAAAGACGAGATGAAGCATTGTAGTATTACAAATAGAGATGGGACTAGACTGGTGATATAACTTCAGGGAGCATTGGTCCAAATGTGCTTTGTCCCCTGGTGGCTTTAGACAGGTTATGCCGTGTGATGATAGGTACGTGCTGCTACAAAGTTTTATTCGCTTCTGTGATAACCAGAAGCAAATCCCAAGTGGTGAGCCAGGCTATAACCCCATGTATAAAGTTCGGCCCCTCCTTGACTTTGTGGAACCAACATACGAGGTGTGGCAGAAAAGTAATGAGACTGGCAACACTGCAAGCGATCTGGCAACGCCGCGCTGTTGTCCTTGATAGAGCACGTGTATCAGTACCTCCCATAGCTCAGTGCGAGTTTCAACTCCTTCCGTTAACTACGTGATTTTTGTGACTGCTATTAGCGAAGTTGTGTTTTTGGTTGTGCGTCACGCAAAATGGAACAGCGGAATTTGGAGCAACGTTGTGCCATTAAATTTTGTGTTAAGCTTGGAGAATCGGCAAGTGTGACGTTTGAAAAGTTAAAACAGGCCTATGGGGAACATTCTTTATCCCGAGCTCAAGTTTTTCAGGGAGGCCTTCAACTTCGAAAACCAATGAAAACATCGAACGTGTGAACACTCTTGTGAGATCAGACCGTCGTTTAACATTAAGAATGTTGAGTGAACAATTAAATTTGAACAGATTTACCGTTCATCAAATTTTGACTGAACATTTGCACATGCGAAAGGTCTGTGCCAAAATGGTGCCGAAAAACCTCACAATTGAGCAGAAGGACAATCGAAAAAACGCATTCCTGTGGTTCCCCAGCCCCCTTATTCACCTGACCTCAGTCCGTGTGACTTTTTCCTTTTTCCTAAACTGAAAAATGTCCTCAAAGGACGTCATTTCGGGACTTTAGAAAACATCCAAAAGAGTGTAACGGACATGCTGAAGACCATACCGGTTGAAGACTTCCAGCGCTGCTACCAACAGTGGGAACAACGTCTCCATCGGTGTGTGGCTGCCCAAGGGAACTACTTTGAAGGGGATAACATTGATGTTTGAAAAAAAATAAAAACTTTGGTAAATAAAAAATCAGTCTCATTACTTTTCTGCCACACCTTGTATAAACAATTTTATCAGCCTGGCTGTGATTTGTCTGTGCATTAATCTATGATAAAATACAGGGGACACTTTTTTATTCTGCCAATATATGCCAGACCTGCCCACAAAGTATGGCATAAAGGGTTTTGTACTGGCAGAAGCAAACACTGGTTTCTGCCTGAAAGTAATTACATATACAGGAAAGTATTCCTTTCAAAGAGACAAGTCAGGTTGTGCTGGAGTTGCTTCAGGGCTATGAACATTTGGGTCATGTTTGTTCATTTGGACAATTTTTATACATGCCCAGAATTGTTCATGGAGCAACAGAGCAGGGGAATTGGAGCTTGTGGCACAGTGAGGGTGAACAGGAGACACAGGCATTCACAGGCTGAAGATGAAAAGAGTTGACAATACGGTTTTCATGCAGGTGGAATACTTGGTGGCAGTGGCATGGCACGATGTCAAATGGGTGACATGTCTCTCTACAGTACACACTAACAATATATGTGAGAAATTGCAACAACAGACAATTGAAAAGGAAACACCAGTGCAACACGTATTGTAAGGAGTGCAATGTGGCAATGCTTCCAATTGGCTGCTTTGAGCGAGATCAGACTGCTGTGTAACATGTATGTGAAATCATAAAGTATGCAGGCTCATACAACATGCATTACAGTAACAATTGTCAAAAGTAAATATCCTTTGTTGATTTGATATGTTAAACCATTGCTTTGTGTTCTTTTTTAAAAAAAGTTAGTTTTTGGAAAAATATTCAGCCCTGGAAGAAAAGAAACAAAAACAAATTAACCCTAAAATAGTTGGAGGATGCATTCGTGTCTTGTGTCTGTTGTTGCAGGATAACCTCAAGCTTCGTGTCAAACTACTGCAAATAAAACAGGCATAGAGGATGAAAGGATTTGCATTTACAAGATCAAAGCAGTTACACTTTGAAAAGTCTACAGTTAATTTTTGAGATTATACTTGATTATTTTTCTATACTCAAATTTGTTAAATTAAAACACAGCCCCTAAAACAGGTCTGACGTTTGCACCTCATTCCCCCCATCTTCTCCCTCGTAAGGCTCCCCATCCACTGCACATAAACCAGCATACAAAATATCAACCATGGTAAATATTCACCAAAAACTAAATCTTCAAGGAACTGAAAATGCATTAACACGTGTGAGCATCTACCTACGGTATGTAATCACTTTTAACATCTATTTAAAAATCTCTCTTGAATTTGAACTATGATGACCAGTATGTTGTATTATGCTGAGCTCTACTGACTAAGTATGAGGAGGCCCAAGTGTGTCTAAAGTTTCCAGACTTCATGCAGGCAGAATGCTGTGCCAAATTTTTAAGACCATGTGCATAAAAAGCCTTTGATTCATGTAATATGTATGAGCTTAACACTAGTTCTTAGTAAGTGATCTGATGATACTGTCCACAGGCAGTAACATCATAAAGCAAACATCTGCCCTTCCTGTAAAAATGTGCATGTGGTGAAGCACCCACAGAACAGAAGTGTGAACACTGCAGAAAAAGGAGACCTGGCAGAAGAGACGCATAGCATGAAGTGTGTGCTGATCTGCTTAAGTACATTGGTTTTTGAAGGCTAAGAATATGAAATTTAGCTCTGTATGATCTATTAGTTAGGCAGGGTTCTCAAACTCTGGTCCTGGGGGCCGCAGGTTTTCATTCTAACCCTTTTCCTAATGATTGACCCGTTTCTGCTGCTAATTAACTTCTTTTGAATTAATTTTAATTGACCTGCTCTTGAAGACTCAGACCCCTTAATTGTTTTTTTTTTTTCCTTAATTAACTGCCAAACAAAAGAGAGATACAAAATGAGCAAAAACAACTGGTGTCCATAATACAATATCTGAAAATAAAGAAAGATGAAGGTCTCAGGAATGACGATCTGCTCAGGTGCCCAGTGCTCTTAGAAAAGAGAAAATCAACAATTTCAGAAATGTCTGCTGTTGCACAATGAGGGCAGCAACAAGCCATGGAATTAAAGAACGGGATTAATTAACCATAAGAATCAGCACCTAATGAAGCAACTACTTGGAGTGAAATTGATTGGAGTTTGAGACCCTGACTTAGTTGGTCTTCTGTTGGCTCACTCACTTATTTCATTTCTGTTTGGGTGTCATTTAAGGAAAGAAATAAAGCAATTCGGGGGAACGAGGAAGAAATTCAGGGAAACAAATCTTAACAACAACAATAAGTCAATTGAAAACCTGCAGCCTCTGCGGCCCTCCAGGACCGGGGTTAGAGAACCCTGCTCTAAGCTGAGGAGTAGAAAGTCACACCAGCCGAGTCCTTCAGATGAAAGGCAGGAAGGATAAAGCCAAAACGCAACTTGTCCATTTCAAAATAAAAAGCCTGCAGTTTCTTCACAGACCATCCTTTCAATAAAATTAAAGATATGAATTGGTTACTCCAGAGTTCTACGGTTAGCCTGTTCTCCCAACACTGCATTCAGAAGACTGGAGAATACTCTAAATGTAATACACATCGGCATACACAAATCGGAAACATTTATGTGACTGCAACAGCTGTACAGAGTGCCAGAAATATAACTGCAAATTGTATGTTTCATTTCAGAGTCCATCTTCTCTAACAAAGGGATGTCCAGTGAGGTGTGCTGGGCTGGTAACATCACTTCAGGAGAGGCTCACCGAACTAACAAGCTGATTAAAATGGCAGACTCAGTTATGGGATACATTTTTGGGAAGCCTGGAGGTGGTAGAGGAGGACAGAATTCTGACAAAATTGAGTGCCATTATGGACAATGTGGCACATCCTCTCTGTGACACAGCAACACTAAGGACTTTCAGCCAGCAAATCTTTCATTAGAAGTGTGTCAAGAAACACCACTGGGGGACCTCTATACCAACAGTAATACACCAGTGGGGCAGGGACTAACAAGTCTGACGATTTCATTCTTTTAAAACATTTGTTCGTTTTTTTAATCATTCTTGTGTGTATATATATTGTCACACGTGTGCATGGGAAGCAGTCGATGGTCTTCACTAATGACATCTGTACGCAGGACAAGGGGTTGGCGATGCACACAAACACCTTTGACTGTTTCCTCTGCAGACCTTCAGAAGGAAATCCCATCTGACCTCACTCTCGATTCCGGCTCTGTCTTCACTATTTAAGCCCGCCGTGTTTTGTGTTTCAGTTAGTTCAGTTGTGGACTTAGTCTGTTAAGAATACCCTTTTGTGCTCAATAAGAATTCTTTTGTTCAAGTATGCGGGTGGCTACACCAAACATTTTTCTTGGTTTTTGTCTCCCTTATACAAAACTAGGCGGGCTTTACCTCCTGCTCGCTTCACTTGCCAACCCCCCAATATACAAATACAGTTTTTTTTTTTAACCTCCTCTTTGCTGGATCAGCTGCTGAATTGCTGCTGCTGCTAACACCGTGCCGCATGATCTGCATCTCGCACGCCGCACTTCTGTCTTATCACCTATGTCCATATATTCGATCTCTTTTCGCTTTTACCTTTTTGTCAATATCACACAGAATTTTGATTCTGTGTTTGGAATTTCATCATGACAACGCAACATATAACTGCCAGTGAGTGAATATCGTTTCATTTTTCTCTACAAGAAATGTGTCTGACAACAGCATTCACACGAAAGAGAAACGATTTCTTTCGTGGGATTTCACTTTAACCAAACAACAAATCTTTTAATTCTTGGGGATACGCCTCTTCTTTTGGAAAAAATACTACTTTTTATTCCCTGATGGCAACACGAATTAGACGATCTACAAGTCACCGACTTCAAGTTTAAATCCAAACAATATATTCAATCTCTTTTCGCAATCTCTGTTCCGTTATTTCACTGAGTCATAATTTCCGTTTATTTGCACTAATGCGATCTTTACTATCCGTTTTTTGAGACTTTGGACTTTTCGTACTTCCGTTATCTCGAACCTGCTCTGCATGTGTACCGCACCAGTGTTTTTGAATTCTTTACGACGTTCTACTTTGTCATCTATTCTTTGTTTTATTTCCGGCCCCAGGCCTGGTTAAATCTCTTGGCACAAAGACTCATCTCACGGGACATGAAAGCGTCTCTCTGAGAGATATATTTGCTTATTTGTTTATGTAATGACCTGCAAAATTCTATCTATCTATTACATAGTGCCTTTCACATCTATCTATCTAAGCACATAAATGAACAATACCATTCCCCAAGATTACTATGTAGCGGAGTTACGTGTGCTGAGTCACGCCTTTTGCAGCGTTATCCCGTTTATGTAGTCTATAGTGGGTCTGTGTAAATGCTGTCACCTGGAAACAAAGGGTGAAGGAGAACACTGCAGGACCGTGACCCCGCAAGGTAATTTTCCTGTCCAACCATCAAGTCCACCTGGGTTATTTCCTATAAAAACAAGAGGACAGAAGGAGGAAGAAAAAAAAACAAACCAGAATACAACACAGAAACACATCAAGAAACATAAACGCCGATCCGGGTTGTCACGCACCTTTCCACAGCTTGCTGTTCTCAATGCCGGACCTGTAACGATCTCGCCATTATCACAAAACCCCGGGGTTCAGTAGTAACGGGACACGGCGAGGACCATATGGTGAGACCGTTTCTTTTTATTTTGGGAAAGAAGCAAACAATCAAATGCTTTCATATCGCAGTTACCGCTGGACATTTTCTAAATGGTTGAAGTTCATTATCATTAATCACTCTCTGGACACTTTACTGGACTTTACATGTGTTATGTGTTTCGTGTGCATCATATCTGTTTAATGTTCAGTATAGGATCAAGGGAGGGTTTACTCTGTATATTATTATTTATTATTATAATATTCCGCCGTTCACTCATGTTAGGTGAGAGGAAGGTGAGATATTTATACTGTTTGCCATTTTGTTTCACTTCTTTTTCATTAATATATATATTCACTTCAGTAACTTGTCAACTATTTGCCTTTTTGCCTGTTTGATCGCCGATTGGGGAAGTAATTGGAAGAAGTACGGCTTGTCTAAATGTAACGCCCTTCAAGTTGCCAGGCTATACGATGATTGGGCCGACCGTTACAACTAAATAATTTCTCAAAATACCAGCTAATAATCAGGAGATCATTGTATTATTTTATGTAAATACATATTTTCTTATTTCAGGTTAAACCTTATTCTTGCCTTGCTAGAAGATTTCATAGGATCCCTACCTGAAAATTAAAAATGTCCCCTATAACTATGATAATCATCATTATTTTCTTACAGGTTTTATGCAGAATCAGGAAATGCACCGCTTGATCTCTCAGTGGCATGTGTGAAATGCGTAAAATCAAAACAGCAGCAAAGGAACAAAAGAAGAAAAAAAAAAAACAGGACTGCTACTGAAAGAAAAAATATTAACAGAAATATTACTTCTGAATGTGGTTTGCTTCTCCCGTATTATACATAAAAAGCTCCCAACGTGCTCGCTCCTTATGGAATGCATTTGTGAGCAAATAAGCAAACACTTGGATAGATAAAGCTCTCGACTATATCAAATAACAAAAATATCCTAAAGCATAAGACCAGCCATAGCTTCGAGGGTTATTGTCGGATCAATAAGTTATCATGCTCGCCTCTATGTGATGTGTAAGCAATGCAAACCTTATATTATTTTAGCCATCCTGGACACTGTTTAAAAGACAGGTTAGTCTATAAAGGAAAAAAAAAGTTAAAGGTTATTTTAAATTCTGAAAAGGTAAGGAGGTAAGAGACATTGGCTGTAGAACCAACATCAGGTGTGTGTATTCATAAATTAATCTAGGACAGCATACTGTTATCATGTGGTAACCTTGTGAGATCTGTGTCATTACAATGCATGAATATTTTCTTTTTTATTTAAAGGCAATAATAATACATTAAAAAAAAAAAGCTAAAATGAAAGGCATAACTGAACCAAGGGCTCCCTCTAGTGACAACAGCCAAAAACAAATGAACACAGGCCAACGTAATCCTTACAGGAAGGCAAATGCAAAATTCTCCTTTTTTGTTTCGACTGACTGAGGTGTGCGTTAATAAAACAAAATTTCATTTACGTGCCTTCCTCTTACAGTGTCCCTATTCCCCTTCTCTGTTTGAAATCAGAACTATTCAAATCTCTCCATTTGGGCTGAACATGATGCAGGGATTCAGTGCGACGTGATCTGCACCAGGAAGCCACTCCAATGTCTACTCGACTCCTGGCAGAATTTACTGGATCATAACAAAGCTGCGCATTCAAGTTGTGCAAAATATGCCTACATGAATGCATTCATCCTCAAACACAGTGGAACCGAAGTTGAGCCCTACTGGACCCCTGTCACTGCAGGGCTTATCTCAGAATCGGGGCATCTTTCTTACTTTTAATTAACCCAGTTTGATATGCAAGTTGGAATGTGCAATGAAATACGTCTCTTGATGGAAATGCATAATTCTTTATTTTTCATTATTGCTCACTTTTCAAAGTTAATAAAAAGACACTGAAGAAATGTTACTGTGGGTGGAGTGGTGGCTCTGAGGCTAAGGCTCTGCTCTGGTGTCCAGAGGGTTGCCAGTTTGAATTCCATTACTGCCGAAATGGATCCTACTCCATTGGGCACTTGAGCAACGCCCTTAACCTGCAATTGCTCCAGGGGTGCGATACAATGGCTGACCCTGTGCTCTGACTCTAAGAAGTATGCAAAAAAATAAACTTCGAATACAAGAGGGCGAATAAACAACCAAAAACAAAGTATAAAATGAATAACTGAACACACTGACTACCAGGTCTGTATGTGTAAGAAATAATGAACTCTATCAAAACCCATAGAAAATGTAAAGAAATGCATTATACTAATCAACAGTAACTCTAAAAATGTAAATAAATCCACTAAAAAATGTCTTTTCAGCAGCAATTTGACTAAGAATCTTCATTTCAATGAGAGTCCTTGAAGTGTGGCACTACGCAGAGAGCAGGCTTAGGAGCACACGCACCATAAATGTAACGCATCTCTTTGCGTTGTCCTCATTTGTTGCACACACACATTTGGTAGTTGGGGACTCTTTGCGCTCGGTGGACAGCAGAATGTGCATGTCGTGCTGTCCTGATGGTCGTGACAAGTCGGGTACCATGTAATGAAGAAAATCCCTTTGGTGCAACTCCCTGCATCAGTGCCAGAGCCTACAGGTTCCACAACATACAACTGATTGTCACAATTTCAGTCACTGTCATTATTATCAAAATAATCATCTTGCAGCAAATCTAGTTGTTTCAAAACATCAGCAGCTCTATACCTTTTTCACAATGACATAACTACACACCGTCTATTTATAACACTATTTTCCACAAGTTAATGCCACCAAAACAAAAAAAAATTCTATGGCTACCCACTAGATGGCAGCACGGTAGCAGGTAACTGAGACTGGCAGCAAAAGTCAGCAGCACACTGGCAGTGTCTATAGCGGATATATACTGCGGTATGTGTTATCTCATCCATCACGCCTTGACAGGCTCAATGAAACAAGAGCTAACTCGTACCTCACGTTCAAAGTGTTAAACTAAACTGAACCATGGGTAGATACATTACGTATGTTGACACGATGCTTCAAAATCCTATAGTTTCTGATAATGACAAAAGTACCCCAGGAGCTGAGGAAAATCCACCACTAACCGAGCATTGTGAAACGTCTGCTGACTCTACTGAGGTACTGCCTAGGGTGGCATTGCTAATCACCTGTGCAATTCCAAAGCAACAGTGAAGCATGGTGGTGGCAGTATCAGGGACTGGAAGACAGGTCAGGGTAGAAGGAAGCTGAATGGTGTAAAGTGCAGAGATATCCTTAATTAAAAATGTGCTCTGGACCCGAGACTGGGCTGAAAGTCTACCTTCCATGAGGACAAGGGCCCGAAGTACAAAGCAAAGGCAACACGGGGTGGCTTAGAAACTACACTGATAAAAGGCCTTGAATAGGCCAACCAGAGCCCAAACTTGTACATCTCTGGAGAAACATCTGATAGTCTTCACTGTAGGACAAAGTTGACACTGCCTATTCCGACAGGCCTTCAGTGGTACACAAAAACCCTGTTAAAGTGGCAGACTTAGCAGGGATGATGAAATCCAGCTGCACCCCCAACTTCCATTCCAGAGTAAGTGGCTGAATTACAGTTTGTACCAGAATTGGCCCTTTACTTCATCTGATAAATAAGGTGTAAATCAGAGTTGAGCTGGCATTTTTGCAGAAGCTCCTTGACAAATAAAGGGCACCCAAAGGGGCATTAATCATAGGCATTTAACCAGGAACCAAACCTGCCTGTGTGTGAAGGTCAAAATAATGTGCCTATAAGCAGTAACTTGAAGTGACTTTAATCCGATCACCAGAGGCTACACCTTCATTTAAACCTGGCTGCATTGACCTCTCTCACTCTCTGAAGCCTAAAAGCTGATGAGCCGCTCCCTCTTTGTGAAGCTGAAAGCAGAGATCCGCTCTACCAAACCAAGCTCTGTGCCAGTGACTGAGCCCTGTCTGAGAAGTAGCCATTGCTTCAAGAAGACAAATTCAGAGCCTAGTATCTTGTGCCAGAAAGAGTTGTGTTTTTCTCTATGAAGTTATAGAGGACATACGTAGCAAAGAGCCTCAGAAAAGCACAGCCCAGAAATAATTTCTTTTTCTTCAGTTATATTCTTGAATAAAAGTGCACTTGTTTACCTTTTGTGAAAGTGTTTATTTGACATTTGAACTTCAGTCTTCACACATCATACACTTCACGCCAACATTTTGTTTTAGTAATAATTGACAAAATGTGTCAAATCGGGGCAAAGCATGACTGAGAGAATAAAACTGAAAGAAAAAAAAAGCGCTTTTACAAGTACCATAAATTTACACTGGCTATTACAGATTGAAATCAAATGTATGTTTTAATTATATAATAGTAATAAAAACAGCAGCTCACTACTCAAAATAGTAAATGTTGGGAGGACCTGGGACTGAACCCACAACCTCTTGATTATGAGACAGTGGTTCTTACCGTTGCACCAACCAAGCGGACATATCTACTTTGTATCCTAACCTAATTTCTTTTTCTTCGGTTATATTCTTGAATTAAAGCACACTTGTTTTGTTATACATGTACCTTTTGTGAACGTGTTTATTTGATATTTGGACTTCAGTCCTCATACATTATACACTCCATGTTAACATTTTGTCAATTATTACTAAAACATGAAAAAAATTATCTTTTAGTTATGTGTTCAACATTTCTTGCCTTGTATTTCCAGCTCTCCTACATTTACACAGATCGCTGTTGACAGGGGACACACATGAAATGTATGTATTCCAAATAACGATACACTATTTACCCTATACAATTCCAGACACCTCACACCCAGATAAACAGACGAGCTCTGAGTATTTTCTGACCGACTTAACCTACGTCAATGGGATATGAGATAGCAGGCTGCTTGCTGCTTGTGCTTCCTTCAAGGCATCCACCATCATTCCTGTCCCAAAGAAACCGGTGGTCTCCTGTCTGAATGACTATTGCCCGGTTGCACTGACATCAGTCATTATGAAGTGCTTCGAGCGACTGGTCAAAGGTCACATCTGCTCCTCCCTCCCCGACACGCTGGATCCTCTCCAATTTGCTTACAGAGGATGCCATTGCGCTAACAATAAATACTGCCCTCACTCACCTGGAAAGAAGAAATACATATGTAAGAATGCTGTTCATAGATTACAGCTCGGCATTCAACACCATCATCCCCTCAAAACTCGTCTTGAAGCTTGATGACCTTGGGTTGAGGACGACCATCTGCAGATGGATTTTCTCTTTCCTCACAAACAGGCCTCAAGTGGCGAGAGTCGGCAAACACAAGTCCTCATCACGCATTTTAAATACAGGAGCACCGCAGGGCTGTGTGCTTAGCCCCCTCTTGTATTCCTTGTTCACCCACGACTGTGTTGCAAAACACGGCACAAACACCATCATCAAGTTTGCAGATGACACAGCCATCATAGGCCTTATCACTGACAACGATGAGACGGCCTACAGAGAGGAGGTGCTGGCACTGAGTAATTGGTGCCTGGATAACAACTTGTCTCTTAACATCAGCAAAACCAAGGAGATGATCATGGACTATCGGAAACAGCAAGGCGGAGAACACCAGGCCATCTACATCAGCGCATTGAAAGTTGAAAGGGTTAACAGCTTCAAGTTCCTCGGAGTAAACATCACCGAGGATCTCTTGGACCCTTCACATAGACACGGTGGTTAAGAAAGCTCGCCAGTGGCTCTGCTTCCTGAGGAGGCTGAGGAAGTTTGGCATGAATGCCAACATCACCTCAAACTTTTACAGGAGTGTGGTCGAGAGTCTGCTGACAGGCTGCATTACCGTCTGGTATGGGAGCTGCTCTGCCAGCAGCCGGAAATCACTACAGAGAGTGGTGAAGGCAGCAGAGCACATCACGGGCAAGAGTCTCCCTGCCATTGAAGACATTTACCTCCATTGGTGCTTGCGTAAGACAAGCAGCATCATAAAGGACCACAGCCGTCCAGCACACCAGCTGTTCTCCTTGTTACCGTCTGGTAGACGATACAGGAGTCTGGCTGCTCAGACTACAAGACTTAAGAACAGTTTTTACCACCAGGCCATTCAAATCCTCAACAGCAACACCTGAACACCCACATACACTTACATCACACCTACATTGCACTACATCTACATTGCACTACTCATACACAAACTGTACCTGCACACACTCGGAATACGGACTGGAACAAGCATCTGCACTTTATGGAATTTGCATCTGTACCTTATAAAACATTATCTGTGCAATAACTGTCATTTGTGCTTGCTGCTCATTCAACTCATATTGCTCTATAACTTCTTTTAAAACGTACACATTTTATTTTATATTGCTGGTCTATTTTTAACCTGTAATTTTTTTTTAATTA
Source organism: Polypterus bichir lapradei (assembly GCA_026402145.1). Classification (NCBI taxonomy): domain Eukaryota; kingdom Metazoa; phylum Chordata; class Cladistia; order Polypteriformes; family Polypteridae; genus Polypterus; species Polypterus bichir. Next base: position 32,709,254 of record JANRMT010062820.1, read on the forward strand.
TTTTTAGCTTTATTGGAACTAGGCCTGAGTGACTTGTTTTTCTCGTCATACACATTTCATTGTATGTTGACCCTGTGTTAACCTATATATGACAAATAATAAACCTGACCTGACATATTTGCAAAACAAAAATGCTGATGAAGAGGTGCGAGGGAATTTAAGGCGGCCCAGCATTACAATTGTTTTCGTAGGCTTCAGGGATTCTAGTTCTAAAGGCCTGGTGTTGTAAAACTGTATATCTGTGCCATGATAAATAAGAACTCTTAATAGCCAGTAAACAGGAAACCTTTTCTGCGCTTTATGTTTGTTTGTCTTGTATCCGATCTTCTATGTCGATATATATGTAGCTACGATACTCCTATTGTTCTTGAATTTATCAATATATGGTGAGATTCTGGTTTTTAAAATGAGCATGTTTCAGTTAAATTAATACAAGTCTAATACAGGAGGCCTCCTCCTAAAGAGAAAGAGAAGTCTTATAAAATTCTTTAACTCTTTCAGGGCTGATGTCGACTTTTGTCAAAATTCTGGGGTAGAGGACCGTAATCAGTTTTAAACTGCATCAAAACTCGCCCTTATATTTTAGTTTGACTCTCTTTGCTAGAGGAAGAGTTCCATAGCTTTGTTGATTTAACCTCGATTCCCAACACGTGCATGAGTAGGGAAGAGCAAACAACCTCCAAAATGGCATCAACATCTGGCGAGAGACCAACGCCAATGTGCAAAGCAAAATACTCCATGGACATTTTATGTAATTTCATTAAATATGACTCTGACTTGTCAGACTCCAAGTTTGAGGCAAGTGATCTGGAGATGGATATCGAAAACGAAAGTGAGGTACCGGCTTCGGCTGATCGTGGTGCTGAACACGTTTGTGTAGCTGATGCGCCTACAGCTGAGTTTGCCTGGGAGGACCACCACTTATGATAACAAAAGGTACAAACTATATTGCGTCACACTGCAACCGCCACCCACTTGCTGTGCAAAGACAGCCAGCCCACCGTGCATTCCTGCTGACCATCTAGATGCCTCCACTGCCGCCAGACATGCCGAACATGTGCCATCAGCAGCCACAGCACATAGCAACAGACGTTTTATGTTGATTTATGTGTGAAACCATCGCTCTGTGTGCTTTTCAGTAAACTGAGTTTTTTTGAAAAAAATATTCAGCCCTCAAAGAGTTAATTAATTACCAGCATTGCCAAAGGCAAAAATGATAATCGAAGTTAAGATGACTCAATTCCCTAAATTATTTTGCCATCTCTAGAGGTGGGCAACTTAAAATGACTTATTTTTCCTACACCATCCAACCTCACTGAGCTTGACAGGATCAGCAGACAGCATAGAAGAATAGCAGAATAGTCTAAAATCCAAGGGTGTAAAGCTTACTGTATGTCAAACCCAAGCCGACCCCGGGCTGGAATGGTTGCCCAATGTGTTTCAACTAAGTACAGTAATCCCTCCTCGATCGCGGGGGGGTCTGGAACGTGAAAATCCGCGAAGTAGAAACCATATGTTTGTATGGTTATTTTTATATATTTTAAGCCCTTATAAACTCTCCCACACTGTTTATAAATATTCCCCGCAGAGTTATACAGCATAATCCCTTTGTATTCTCTTAGATATTAGGTAAGATTCATTGAAATTATGTATATAAACACACTGTTTATATACAGTAAAATCTAAATATTATTTTAAAGATATTGAGTGTCTCCGATATCACATATGTTACAGCCATTACGATAGACAGGCAACCAGCAATAAATACGTACAATGCAAGAAAAATAGTATACAGTAAATGTGTGTACAGTGACACTAAACGTACGTACATGTACTAAGCACTGAAATAAAAACATTAATTATGGTTAGTCACCAACAATGACACGATGACTTGTCTGATAACAATGAGTTTAATTTTACTGCACAGCAAAGGAGAGCGTTACAGCCCTTGTAAAGGAGCCACTTCAGGCGATTGTGTAGCACTGCCGTTGTTCTTCTTCTGGCAGTCTTCAATCCAAATCCCTAAAGCAGATTCCATCCAGACCACTGCCTTATTACATCCACTTACAACTCGTTTTGCACCCTGGTTAAAAGGACACTGCAGCCGTAGATCTTATATTCCTTTCCTGCTTTTTAAATAAAAAGAATCGTAGCCTTCAACAAATCCAAAACGTTTACCTTTTCGGCAATCGTTAACATCTTCTTCTTGCGCTTGAGCACGGCCCCTGAAGCAGTAGCAGATTGTTTTGGAGCCATAATGAAGGGCTTGACTATGCACAAAGATAAACACTAAAGAGCACAACTCTTTACACAGCAAAACACGTTGATGCTGAATGAGCGAGAGGAGACTTCCTGGTTAACACTGCATTCAGCACGCAGGAGCTCAACTGCGTGCTCCGATTGGTTAGCTTCTCAGTCAGGAGAACTTAACTGCGTGCTCTGATT
>JANRMT010062820.1:32711708-32764888 GCA_026402145.1 Polypterus bichir lapradei
GATTGGTTAGCTTCTCAGTCAGGAGAACTTAACTGCGTGCTCTGATTGGTTAGCTTCTCAGCCATCCGCCAATAGCGTCCCTTGTATGAAATCAACTGGGCAAACCAACTGAGGAAGCATATACAGGAAGTAAAAAGACACATTGTCCGCAGAACCCGCGAAGCAGCGAAAAATCCGCGTTATATATTTAGTTATGCTTTCATATAAAATCCGCGATAGAGTGAAGTCGCGAAAGTCGAAGCGCGATATAGCGAGGGATTACTGTATTGAGGAAAAGGTCTGGATATTTGTGTCAATGTGACACTTCCTTTTCTTCCATTTTAAATAATTCACAAAAAGAATTCTATAATCCCGTTGTTGCTTTGTCATTCTGGGGTATTCAGTGTTGCTTGATCAAGTCAATGATAAGGGAAATAAAATCATTTACAGAACGTAGCAGAAGGCTTCAACACAACAAAATGTGGAAAAGTGAAGGGGTTGGAATAGTTATGAATGAACTTAAAATAGGTAGTCACATATTCTACATACACATATACCTGTATAAAGTATGTATACATATAATAAATATACAGTGCCCTCCATAACGTTTGGCCAGTGAGACAGGGACTGCTCCAAGGCAGCAGGTGTTGTGTAATGAGGGTGCGAATTCTCTTTGTTAACTTGTCATGTCATTTTCCAACCCGCTATATCCTAACACAGGGTCACAGGGGTCCGCAGGAGCCAATCCCAGCCAGCACAGGGCGCAAGGCAGGAATAAATTCCGGGCAGGGTGCCAGCCCACCGCAGCTCTTTATTAACTTTCACTTTATTTATTTTTTTATTTGTTAAATATAGCAAACTTTTTTTTTTTTAATTTTTTTTGTGACTGCGTACAAGCGCAGAACACTGTGAACAATTCTCAGTTAAAATACAAGTTTAGATTATACTAATTACTAAACACAAAACTGGTACACATACGGTGCCCTTCATAATGTTTCGGATAACACATTTTTCCTTGATTTCCCCCACTGCTCCACAGTTTAAAAGCACAAATGAAACAATTCAGACTTGTGATTAAAGTGCACATTTCAGACTTTCATTTAAGGGGATTTGCAGACATTTCAGTCACACAACACTTTTTCTACAAGGTCCTCCCATTTCAGGGCACCATCATGATTGGCACACAGGAATGGCAGTCTACTAAAGCTGTCATATTTAGGACTTTGTCGCATATCCCTCACATGCAATGACTGCTTGAAGCCTGTGGTTCATAGACATCAGCAGGTGCTGAGGATCTTCTCTGGTGATGTTCTGCCAAGCCTTTAATGCAGCTATCTTCAGTTCCTGCTAGTTTTAGGGGGATTGTCCCCTTAAGTTTTCTCTTCACCATATGGAAGGCCTGCTCAATTGGATTTAAATCGGGTGGCTGGCTTGGCCATTCAAGAATTTTCCATTTTTGAGCTCACGTGTGGCCTTAGCAGTATGTTTGGACCATTATCTTGTAGAAAGAAGTGCCATCCAGAGAGTTTGGAGGAATTTACTAGAATTTGAACAGATCAAATGTTTCTACACACCTCAGAAGTCATTATTGTGCTGCTGCTGTCAGCAGTTCCATCGTCAATAAAGTGAAGTGTACCAGGACCTGTGGCAGCCATACATGCTCAAGCCATAACACATTCACCCCACTATTTTAACAGATAAGTGGTATGCTTTGAATTTTGGGCAGTTCTTTGTTATATCCACACTTTGCTCTTGCCATCACTCTGATGAGTCTCATCTTTGTATCGCCTGTCAACAAAACATTCTTTTCACAAACTGTAATCTGGCCATCCTGTTTTTGTGGTTTGCATTTTGCAGTGTGGCCTCTGGAGCTCTACTCATGCAGACAGTCGTCTCTGACACGTCCAGATCTGCCTCCTGAAGACTGCCACTATTCTGTTGGACAGGCGTTTGGGCCTTTTTCTTTACCCTAGTGAGGATTCTTCCGTCCTCAGCAGTGGAGGTCATCCTTGGCCTACCAGTCCCTTTGCAATTACTGAACTTACTAGTGCAGCATTTGTTCTTCAAGATACATCAGACAGTTGATTTATGTCATCCAAAGGATTTACCAATGTCTCATATGGTTTTATCTTCTTGTTTTTCAACCTCATAATGGCTTCTTTGACTTTCGGTGGCACAGCTCTTGACCTCATGTTGAACAATAGCAACTACAGACTCCAAAGGTTTAAAGCAAGCCAAGGTATCTTATGAATCCATGAAACGTACCCGAGGAATCACAAACACCTGTGGGCCTTTTGTTCCAGGCATTATGGTGTCACCCCTGATATACAGAAAAAGTGTTCTCATTTATACATGCTGTGATTGAAAAGTATGCAAAGAACCTTAAATGAAGTCTGCAATGTGAGTTTTAATCATGTCTGAATTGTTGGATATGTCATTTTAAACTGTGGAGCAGAGGGCTAAATCAAGGGAAAAAGGGCCTCTCTCTCTCTCAAACATTATGGAGGACACTGTATATACTCACTTGAGTGCTTATAGGAAAATACAAAACTTAAATAACGGACTCTCTGATCAACAAGCACTGCCTCCCCATACAGTCCATTTTTCTGAGACTACAGTGTACTTCACTATAAATCACAGGTCGTTCCCTAACTAAAAAGCTGTAACATGACACACTTCTAGTCAAACTACTATTTTCTCCTAGACCTAAAAAAGAGAGGGTTGTCAAAATACGAACTGAAAAATTGCTGGAAAATCCATGCAGTGTGATGATGCTTATGTTCTGTCACTTTTTGCTGCCACTGTTGTCAAAAGCAAGGGAAGCAAAATGTGACAGATATGGCTAATGTGTCATGCTTCCAATCAGACTTTGTTGTCTTCACAGATAGTAATGTAAAAAGGGCAAGAAATCAAAATAAAAACAAAAATAAGGAAAAAAAATAACCTGAAATGTATGTCTGGAATTAAAACTAATAAAAGACAAGTTTAAAGTGACATTTGGATGATAAAAAAAAAAAAATCAATAAATTCTAGTACCAGAAAAGTAAAAGCACAATAAGCGATGCTGTAACCAGAAGAAAGAAAGGTTCACATAATGGAAATGACACACATAATAGAAAATACTCAAACAGAAGTTTAGTAGAAAAACATGATATAACACATTACTTTGCATGAAATCCTCAAATTCCACTATTTGACACTGCTGCTGAAATCAAAACCAAATGCAAAAGGTACAAATGAGATGTGAATCTATACTAAAAGAAGGCAAAGCCATCACTGACTGACTGAATGACTCACTCATCACTAATTCTCCATCTTCCCATGTAGGTAGAAGGCTGAAATTTGGCAGGCTCATTCCTTACAACTTACTTACAAAAGTTAAGTAGGTTTCATTTCAAAATTCTACGCGTAACGGTCATAACTGAATCCTACTTACGTACATATATACGGCCATAGCCTGCAGCTCGGTCGCCGTGTGAGGCGGAGTTGCGTTCCTCATCGTCACGCCTCCCACGTAGTTGGCTGCCTGCCTATATTGCGTCCCCCATACCCACGCCTCCCAAGTAATTGAGTGCCTGCCCATATAAGACCGTCCGTCAGCAGCAATCCAATAGACACGCTGCCGCTAAATACTCGCAGGCAAATCAAAAAGGTAACACTGGGAACGCCTGTTAAACATCTTAGATTCATGAGTAGCGATTTGGGTGGTGAGATGTCTATCGAGGTGATCACTGTAATATTTATATGTCATTGAAATATATTATCATCAGGCATGGTTTAGGCACCTATTATGACCGTTTGGAGGCGTTTGTCATGCCTAAGACGAATACGATATTCGCGAGATACAAGTTTAATGAGAAGACGCAGGGTATAAACGAGACTTTTGATCACTTTATAATGTAGTTAAAATTGCTGGTGAAGAACTGTGCTTATGCAGACGAAGATGAGATAGTCAGGGATAGAATAGTGTTTGGCACAAACTCAGCAAAAGTGCGAGAGAAACTTTTAAGTGCCGGGTCTGAGCTAACATTAAATAAAGCCGTGGACATCGCAAGATCACACGAGATAGCACAAGCACAGCTGAGAACCTTCGATGCATGTACTCCGAGCGGCTCACGTGAACTGACTGTGAACGCGGTACGCAGACAACAAGCAAGAGCTCCAAAGAGCGCTGAACAAAAAACGCATTACACAATTGAGAAGGCAGCAAAAGAATATGAAGCGAGTGACGCATACAAGCATATTCATAAGTGCAGCTACTGCGGAAACAAAGCACACAGTGGAAAAAGTCAATGTCCACTTAAAGGAAGACAGTGTAAGAAATGTGGTAAATTTGAACCACTTTGCTAAAGTTTGCAGGACTGGGAAAGGTAAATCCGTGCATGCAGTGTGTGATGTCTCAGAAAAAGAGGAAGACGAGCTGTTTATTGATGCAGTGAGAGAGGAACAACCCTCTGAATCTGAACAAGCCTTTGTAGACATATCAATAGGAAAGCAAGGTGTAAAGCTTAAGTTTAAATTAAGTTCATAGACACGCTGCCGCTAAATATTCGCAGGCAAAACCACAACTTAATACCGGGAATGCCTGTTAAACATCTTAAGATTCATGAGTACCGATTTGGGTAGTGAACACTTCGATAAATGAAACCTGATATCTTTACAACGGTTGACAAACACGGAATGTAACTTGAACACAACACATCCTCCAAATACGAACCTGATTGAAAGAAATAATGATAATCAAATCCTTGATGACAGCAACACTCATACAAGTGACAAAACAATTACATTGACAATCATGTTACGTTATTTTTAAAATGTTTCCTTTTCTTTTTCATAACTTCTTTAACACACTACTTCTCCGCTGCGACGCGCGGGTATTTTGCTAGTAGACAAATAACAACACAGCAGTGTCCAATTTGATAATGGAGAAACACAAGAAAAACAGACCCAGAGGATTTTTCGGACGGGCTGAGAAATGTGACAGAACACTGGCTTAACAGACATTAAACTTGTAAAACTACTAAGCGCCTGTAGACAGCGTACAGCCACAGGCGTCTGACTGACTGTTAATGCCATGATTGTCAGCACTTCATTGAGATGCTGCAAACAGCTATATTGATGTGGATGTAGCTGCAGCGAAGTTGGAATAAATATCTACTCGGGATAGACTAGGTCTGGCATATATGACAGTGGACCTTCCATTTATTTGGAATTCAAAATGTGATCTTACAGCTAAAAAGCCTGCTTACCCCACTATAGCATACACATATGCTCCAAGAAGTGCAGAAGTCATGACTGGTACACTTGATGTTAACATTTATACTGTGGCTGTGTTATCAGAGATGCAGGTTTTAAGTTCAAGTACATTGTCATGTGCAGGATGTGTGACAGATCTCTCGGTTTCACCTTTCAGAACTATAACCTGATCCGTACAAATTATGAACAAATTTCACAAATTGGTTAAAGTCTACATTAAAGCACTCCCACTTTCTCTTTGTGATTTGGACAAGGTGATAAATGGATTCTTATCAACTACCCCAAATAAACCAAGTAATACAATTCACACATAACATAAAGATAACAGAAGATAAATGTATACAAGTATATACGGATATACACAAATACAGCTATAACGACAAAGGACAATAACAAACACCACAAAATATGCGCTAGCTTTTTTATAGAAAAGGGCACATAACTTATGAATTCTGATCTTGTAATCACCCCGGTCAAGATAAAAAATTTTCTTACCTAGTTTTTAAGTTTCTGCCATCTGTGCCATAAGGGTGACATTGATTTGCTCATAGCATGAGAGAGGATATGCAGGTGATGGGTGTAACAGAGCAAGATCCAGAGAACAGATGGCAAAAGATGATCCACTGTGGCAACCCCTAACGGGAGAAGCCAAAACAAGAAGAAGTCTGCACACTCCTCTGAGTGTGTGTACATTTTAGAAGCTACTCTGCACTTTCCTACAGAATTTCAGAAGAGATACTTGCTAAAAATATATCCTTTACAAAGGTTCAGTTACACTAATACTAATAACCAGAATATATTAGCTGGTTCTCAAAGTCAAAGTAGGTGTACTTATTGTTTGGTTCCTGTTGACTCCTGGTGTAGGCGATGCTTTGTTCCAATCCTTCTAAGTTGGCTTTCTCTGGCACACATAGAAGGATGATCAGCACACTTTTCTTTCCTTATTTACAAGTCTTCTTCTTCGTCTTAATTGCTGGTTATGGTTCCCTGGGTTTCACACCCAGTGTCCTCATTACCCAGCATTCAATTTATATCGCTCCAGTCTGAGGTGTGTTATTCTTCTTCAAGAATCTCTCTGTATTTGGCAGTAGCCATCCTTCCCTCAATTCTGACCAGTCTTTCTGACATATGATACTGGGCAGGTGATAAGCAGTGCCTGGTCATCTCCAACATAGTGTTTGGAGTTCGGTCCAAAGAGTTTGCTGATTTTTTTTTTTCTCATCAGACCAATAAATTGTTTCCTTCATGCTCTCAGAACCTTTTAAATTGTCATAACGTTCTAACTCAAGAGTGGCTTCCCTCTAGCCACAACACCGTAAACACCTGACTGATGGAGTCCTACAGGCATCTTTCCAACAGGTTCTCCCATCTCAGTAGAGGACTTCTGAAGCTTTATTAAAGTGACCAATGGGCTCTTCGTTATCTCCATGACCAAGACCCTTCTTGCCTGGTTACCAGTTTGGTCTGATGGCTCTAAACATTTTCCATGACACAATTATTGAAGCCACTAGGAACACTCAAGGCATTAAAAATGGCTTTATTCCCTTGCCCTGATTTATGCCTCACCACAATTTGAGCGCAAAGGTCTACTAAAAGTTCCTTGGACTTCACGGCTTGGTTTCCGTCCTGACATGCAGTGTGAATTGTGGGACCATCAATCAATTCCATCGTCCACAGACAGGGGCCTATCAAGGTCTAGACAGATTTCAAGGAGAAAATCAGAGCAAACAAGATTCATCTGAACCGTATTTGGAGTGCCACAGCAAAGGGTCTGAAAACTTATATAAATATAATTTTTTGATTTTTAAAATATTTGCAAACATTTCAGAAAATATTCTCACTTTGTCATAATAGATTATTGAATGAAGGATGATGGGCAAAAATGGCAAATGTATGCATTTCAAATTAAATCTACAACACAATAAAGTGTATGTATAGTGAAGGCATTCTAAATCCACTGGCTCATGAATGTTTTTGGGACAACAAGGTGTGAGTGCCACACGGGATGGACTGGTTTCTTGACCCGGATAGAGGATGGTTTCATGCCTGAACAGGAGGCATCCAAACTAAGATAGAAACTGATTCCTTGCCAGGAAGGGAGGCCATAATGGAAGGACGAGGACTGACTAGTATCCCAACTGGAATGGGGCTGGTTCGGCAGGGCATTAGTGAGCTGCTTCCTGAGTCTATGTTTTACCCCCATGAACACGAAGGCAGCATCCCACTGGTGAAACTCTCATATGGATTCCTGCAAGGCAGGCTGGAAATTGCAGCCCCGTAGGACAGTCCTGTCGGGGTTCTTGGGGGCCACCGGGGGGAGCTGCAGGTAAACGTTATCATTTGTTTGAAGGTCTTCCACACGAGTCTGGGGCACCAGAAGTACTCCCAAGTCCGGCATAAAAGAAGCCAGTTTTCACACACGAGTAGTCAGAGTCAGGTGGAGTGTGGATAAGACTACGCGGAAGAGGCAGAGTGAGGAAAGAAAACATATCAGCGTATTGTACTCCTGTGGAAGTGGATTTGGAGGGCTGTGTATGGTATTGCAAAATAAAAAATATCTTGTGTTTGAACCCAAGACTGTGCTATTTAGTTGTGACTAAGGGTTTGGGAGCTCAGCAGCCGCCCCTACTGGCTAAAGAGAGAATACCAAAGTCCCTGCACACAACCTTCATACCCAACCCTTAATCAGCCTTATCTATTATAGAATTGTGGCTGCACAAGTAATAATAAAGTAGCCCAATGACAACCAATTAAAATCCAATTTATACTTTAATTTTTTTTTCTTCACATTAACATACTTTATGTTCAGACAGCAACACAACCAAAATTTTGTTGTGGTATGTGGTTTCACAGGCTGCTCAGAAACGACGTCTGTACAATTTGAAGTCGTAGGTGCCACATTTTAGACGCAACCTCAAATTGACAGCATACTGCATCATATTTTAAACAGAATCCCAAGGCAACACTTTTTATAGTTTCATTTTAATTTTGCTTCAAATGCCCATTAAACCACCGGGGATGTTAATATTTAAGTTCTATTTATTGTACGTGACGTATGAGACACTGTGAGCTATTACTACAGTATTTTATTAAACTTGGCAGATTAGCTTACTTCACCACAGCTTTTCAACTTGCAGAGCCGTCAGCAGACACACCTGCTGTGTCCAAAATACGCAGGCATGCCAAATATCAGTTCCCTTAAAATAACAGTTTAAAAAGCAAAACCTGCTCACCTGCAAAGAACGAACATCTTTTGAACACGCAGCTGCATTTATCTCTGTTACTCAGCTTTTCTGAATCAGTATACCTACAATTTTAAAGTGCTTTGTGCCTCATAAAATTAAGGTAGTCATGCAATAAGCCTCAGCAGTGTCAGATTCTATTTCTCACCTGAGTAAACATCACCAACAAAATACTTTTTCTATGTGATCCTTTGAAGCTGCAAGTTAGTATTTCCCATGAAAGAGAAAAAGTGTATCAGTATGCTCTTATATGCAACAGAATGGCTAGTGATGCACCTCAAAGGAGGAATGGGTTCAGGTGCCGTGGAAGTCTGTGTTTTACAACCTTTAATACATCAAGGCCCCCAGTGAGGGACCCCCTACATGGTATTTCACTCCCTGTACTTTTGCTGTGGTCTAGACAAAGGAGACGTTTTTGGACTATGAATTTTTTTTCTTTTTAAATAAATGTATTTGCTGCTAGTGCTGTTACACAGTTTGTGTTTTGAAGAAAAATGCAAAAATAAGAAGCCATTTCAAAAGCAGCTTGTGTGGTTTTATTAAATAATTTTGTGTGAATTTCTTCATCATTACATACTGTAACAATCAGGTTTGCTGAAAAGACATGGAAGGACAGCCATCCCTGACTCCTGTGCGGCTTTAAAAAGTGAACAATGCAACGGCAGTTCAGCTACCACCTCCTTCATGAGACTGTCACATGTGTCATCTTTGAAAACACCAAAGGCCTTTACAGCAGGAAGCGGTGTCGCCTTCTTTTCAGTTTTTCTTGTCGGGTCAATATGAGTAGCCCCCATACCCATTCTAACTACAGGTTAGTACAAGAACTGTGGTTTACAGTAAACGCATGTTAAAGAGGTGGTCTCTGAGAAAACGAACAGCCATGTTTGTAACATATTATACAGATCCAATATCTGGTTTGGTAAGAAGGTGAAGCGCAACAAAAGGAAGTGGATGCACAAAACAGTTAATTTAACAACTGCAAAAAGAGCAAGGCAATAATAGAAGGATCCAAACTGAACTACTTTGGTCCAGCATACCCTGACTAGAGCTGCAGATTAGCTGTGCACCCAGCATTTCTGTTTGTTAGTCATCTAATAAATAAACAAGAAAGTTTGTCTGTCCAAATGTTCATCACAAGGCAAAACTGTATTCACCAAGATATCCAAAATGCCATGTTATCGTCGTTGTAAAGAGAAATGTTCTTTTAAAGGATATGAATAATAAAAATAATTAGTACTATAAAAATCTACAGGTAATCTTTAAATCCACAAACTTTGAAATGTATTAGTAACTATTTTTTAGAAGTACATAGCTGTGAGTTTGTACTTGCCAATACAAATAATGGCAGCTGACGTTGGCAGAGCTCTGCTCCTCTGTTCTACCTACCCACCCTTGCTAGACTTATTTGGAGGCCGTTATCAGCGGCTGCAATCATTTTATAAACTAGCAAACCTTAAAGTAGATGATACAAAACAGTGGCTCCTTTGTCTTTGCCACAGTTGCATATATACCTTCGCAGCGGAGAAGTAGTGTGTTAAAGAAGTTATGAAAAAGAAAAGAAAACATTTTAAAAATAACGTAACCTGATTGTCAATGTAATTGTTTTGTGACTGTTATGAGTGTTGCTGTCATCAAGGATTTGATTATCATTATTTCTTTCAATCAGGTTCGTATTTGGAGGATGTGTTGTGTTCAAGTTACATTCCGTGTTTGTCAATCGTTGTAAAGATAACAGGTTTCATTCATCGAAGTGTTCACTATCCAAATCGGTACTCGTGAATCTAAGATGTTTTAACAGGCATTCCCGGTTTTAGGTTGTGGATTTGCCTGCGAATATTTAGCGGCAGCGTGTCTATGAACTTAATTTAAACTTAAGTTTTACACCGTGCTTTCCTATTGATATGTCTACAAAGGCTTGTTCAGTTTCAGAGGGTTGTTCCTCTCTTACTGCATCAATAAACAACTCGTCTTCCTCTTTATCTGAGACATCACACACTGCATGCACGGGTTTACCTTTCCCAGTCCTGCAAACTTTAGCGAAGTGGTTCAATTTACCACATTTCTTACACTGTCTTCCTTTAGCTGGACGTTGACTTTTTCCACCGTGTGCTTTGTGTCCGCAGTAGCTGCACTCATTAATATGCTTGTATGCGTCACTCGCTTCATATTCTTTTGCTGCCTTCTCAATTGTATAATGCGTTTTTTGTTCAGCGCTCTTTGGAGCTCTTGCTTGTTGTCTGCGTACTGCGTTCACAGTCAGTTCACGTGAGCCGCTCGGAGTACATGCATCGAAGGTTCTCAGCTGTGCCTGTGCTATCTCGTGTGATCTTGCGATGTCCACGGCTTTATTTAATGTTAGCTCAGACCCGGCACTTAAAAGTTTCTCTCGCACTTTTGCTGAGTTTGTGCCAAACACCACCCTGACCATCTCATCTTCGTCTGCATAAGCACAGTCCTTCACCAGCAATTTTAACTCCGTTACAAAGTGATCAAAAGTCTCGTTTATACCCTGCGTCTTCTCATTAAACTTGTATCTCGCGAATATCGTATTCGTCTTAGGCATGACAAACGCCTCCAAACAGTCATAATAGGTGCCTAAACCATGCCTAATAATAATACATTTCAATGATATATAAATATTACAGTGATCACCTCGATAGACATCTCACCACCCAAATTGCTACTCGTGAATCTAAGGTGTTTAACAGGCATTCCCAGTATTAACTTTTTGATTTGCCTGTGAATATTTAGCGGCAGCGTGTCTATTGGATTGCTGTAGACGGACGGCCTTATATGGGCAGGCACTCAATTACGTGGGAGGCGTGGGTATGGGGGACGCAATATAGGCAGGCAGCCAACTACGTGGGAGGCATGGTGATACGGGACGCAACTCCGCCTCACACTTCGACCTAGCTGCAGGCTATGGCCGTATATATGTACGTAAGTAGGATTCAGTTATGACCGTTATGCGTAGAATTTCGAAATTAAACCTACTTATCTTTTGTAAGTAAGCTGTAAGGAATGAGCCTGCCAAATTTCAGCCTTCTACCTACACGGGAAGTTGGAGAATTAGTGATGAGTGAGTGAGTCAGTCAGTCAGTGAGGGCTTTGCCTTTTATTAGTATAGATATACACATAACATAGCTTCATCAATGGCAGCGTGCTCCATGAGAGAAATAAAACCACTGACTATTTAGATGTAAAATTTGTTTATGAATTCACGGATACATTTTTATAACTGCTTTACACAGGTCTTTGATTATAAGTAGTGTTGTGGTGTGAAATTTTGCATACAAGTTGATAAATATTTTTATGTCTTTATTTGTAACTTAGGCAAAGCAATGTAATATTAGTATTTCACTAGTGAGAAGCACTCATGTTTAGCCAACCCGGAACTAAGTCAGGATCGTGAATTTTACAACAGGGTTGGTGGAACTGCCTCAAACAAGTTTGGCAAATGTTTCTTTGCAAGGCTCTCTCAATCAACCCCCACAGGAAAGCCAGACTGCCCAGCTGGCAACCTTCACCTTAACACGTGGTTTTGGGTGGTGGCAGGTGTGAAGGTATTCTGTGCCCCATTGGTCTGAAGTATGGCTGTTTGGAATTGGCTTGTATCAGAAGCCTTTGAGTATCATGACGCCCTATTGGCTGTAGAAGTTGGACAGAAAATCTATAAATTTGCTTACTTTACCCCTTTCTCTCTCTCTTACCAAATGATGAAGGAACATCTCACACACCAGGAACTGAAAAGGACAACACAGTGAAGAGCACAGCTCGGCAGCCATATTGAGACAGGCATGCAGCCTGTTCTAAAGAACGCTGACCACAAATGAGGGCTTAACTAGAGACATTTTAAGTAACTAACAAGTCTGTGTGCCACCTGAAACTACACATCACTATTTATCAGGCTGTATGGTTGCCAATTTTCAAATGTACTTTGCTTATCGTTATTATGTATGAATATCATCAATAATACATTATTTAAAGTGTAACTCCTGCTTGTTGTTTTACTACACCTAATTACCTGAGGTTATAAATGTAGAAGGGAAAGTTGGCAGAAGTCATATGGTACAATATCTTAGAAACAGTGGTAAGTCTGTGAGATTTGAGGTGTTCTGACAAAGGCTACATGTTAATAATACAAAAGGGAAAAGTAGAGCAATTGAGAAGTCTACCAAGACAAAACAGGACTTTGCATTTATCTTTGCAGTAAAACATGGCATGCTTGGTACCTTAGTAAATATAGTTTGGTTCAAGGTACCACTTTCAGGTTTTATACCTTGTGAGACATGCCCAAACACCACCAAACAGACACCGCATCTTTATAAAAAGGCACATTTTATTTTCCTCCAAAATACGCAGTCCCACACAGTACACTGGGCGCCTTGCCCCAATCAGTTTTCCCACTCTTTCTGTCCCTGGACCGCCTTTCCTCTCTGCACAGGAGCTTCGTCCCGCTCCTACTTCCGACTCTAGCTCACAGACTGTAGGAAGGCGGGCCCTTTTATTCTCACCCGGATGTGCTCCAGGTGCTCCCTCTGATGACACATCCTGGTGTGGTGGAAGAGCACTCTGAAGCACTCCGGGCGTCCCTGGAGGGACCTTCCTCCATCTTCCCAAGTGTGGCGGAAGTAAATGAGTCCTGGGCCCACTGAGACTCAGGGCGCCCCCTGGCAGTGGCCACGGGTCCCAATAGGCGTAAGCCTCCTTGTTCTTCGCCTGTGGTCCTCCTCTGATCAAGGGCGGTTGCCCCCTTGTGGTCCGGAGGACGTACATTCCACCTCCCGGTCCTTCCAGGCGTCCCGGCCGGGTCGCAGCCCCGGCGACTCGCCACAACCTTCATATTTTTATACCTTGAGTTATATTTTATGTCAGATTTTGTAATACACGGATAACATGCATTTGAAATATAGGCATGAAATCATTTTTTCCATTTTAATGCCTCAAAAATCAGAAAGGTTGATTTCTTTCAGACAGGCACCTACACTACTGGTCAAAACGTTTGGAACACCTCCGTTTTTTCAGTTTTTATGGAAATGTATGCAGTTTAATATCTTAATGTTGCATAAAATCATGGCATAGAACAAATAAACAATAGCAAATAAAAAAAGTCCAGGAATCACCACATGTACAAACTTTTGTTCAAATTCATCAAAGTAGTCTGCAACTTTTACCGTTATAACAGCCAAACTGTGGTCAGTCTTGTGATTCAGAATGCCAGTCACTCTGTGCATGTCTGAGAAGTAAGCTTTACGAAACCATACATTATGTAAAAGCATGCTTTGCTGAGCAAACAGAAAAATATTTGTCCAAAGGACTCAAGGTCTAAGCATTCCACACATAAGTCTGCCTTATCACGTTTTTCCTTAGCTTACATCTGGATGCCATAACAAAAGGGGCCAAGAAATCAAGTTGCACAAGGGGCGCTGAAGGGGCGCAAGGATTGTGTATAATAAACGTGTTGACTGTTGCATTTCATAATGATATTAAACCACGCATTCTAGGGGTATAAAAACTTGCCCCACCCAACAGACGGGGTTCAGAAGAGCCCTGATGCTGTCATGTATATTGATTGTCTGCTTTTCTGAAACTCTTCTCACTGTGACACTGCAAAATAAAGCTGCTTTATAACCACACCTGCTGTCTTGTCTGAAGTCTTTGTCCATACTTGCAAGGCTCAACTTTCTTTAATTGCTAAAGAAACATCTGAAGTTTGTACAGTGGGAGAAATAAGCATTTGATCCCCTGCTGAATTTGTAAGTTTGCTCACTTACAACGAAATGAACAGTCTCTAATTGTTATGGTAGTTTCGTTTTAATGGAGAGGCACATAATAACAAACAAAAATCCAGAAAAAACACATTACATAAAAGTTATAAATTGATTTGCATGTCATTGAGAGAAATAAGTATTCGATCCCTTACAACCCAGCCAGAATTCTGGCTCCCACAGATTGGCTGTGTGCCACAATCAATCAATCACTTACAGATACTCCTGATCTTAACTCATGTTGTGTCTAAACCTACCCTGTCCACAGAATTGGTTTCTTCCATTCCAAT
Source organism: Polypterus bichir lapradei (assembly GCA_026402145.1). Classification (NCBI taxonomy): domain Eukaryota; kingdom Metazoa; phylum Chordata; class Cladistia; order Polypteriformes; family Polypteridae; genus Polypterus; species Polypterus bichir. The sequence goes on from JANRMT010062820.1 coordinate 32,726,247, forward strand.
CTCTCCACCACCATGGGCAAGACCAAAGAGCTGTCAAGGGGCGTCAGGGACAAGACCTGCACAAAGCTGGAATGGGCTACAAAACCAACAGCAAGAAGCATGATGAGAAGGTGACAACTGTTGGTGTGATAATTCAGAAATGGAAGAAATATAAAATGACCATCAATTACCCTCGGTTTGGAGCTCCATGCAAGATCTTGCCTCATGGGGTGAGGATGATCATTAGAAAGGTGAGGGATCAGCCCAAAACTACACGGGAGGAGCGTGTTAATGTTCTGAAGGCAGTTGGGACCACTGTCACCAAGAACACACTACACCGTAATGGATTGAAATCTTGCAGCGCCCACAAGGTCCCCCTGCTCAAGACGGCACATATGGAAAACATAAGACGGGCCTGTACATGTGCCTTACGCCATTTTAGGTCATTCATTGCATTTCAATTGATTAAATTTGAAAAAGAAAATGGAAAAGTATTCTAAAACTATTCACCAGTAGTGTAGTTACTAAAAAAAGAACTACAACATGAGTAATACCCATCACAAACTGAAACCTCTGATGTTGTTTGGTGTGGACATATAAAGGGCCATAAGTTCTACAGCATAAAATACATGTTTTATACAATTTTCAGTAAGCCATAAATTGGTGAAAATGCAATGAAGGGCCAGCTATTTTAGAAGTTAAAGACATGTAATAATAAAGAACAATATCTGAAAAATTCACGCATCTAACATTAACAGTGCAAACGTAACAACTTATGGAACATTGACCTTGTTTAGTAGCACTTGTTTTTCAGTAAAATTAGGGTCACGCCCACTTTTGAAAGCCTCCTTATCACAGAAACTAATTACCATATAACCCTAAGATTTTCAACACTAATTATTGGGTCCAATGACATTATCTTCAGTAAGTATGAGGCAAATCAGAGCTGGTCAGTCAGGAGCACTTCCTAAAATGTGCTGATCTGACACAGATTGCATCAAAATATCAAAAACAAAGTTCAAGTTCAACGTCAAGTTTAAGGTCATGAGTACACAGCAGAACAGAATTCTCACTTGCCTTTCTCCCACGTATTATTGACACTGCTGTAATGCAAACAAGGCCAAAGAGTTGGGTCTACAGTTCCACTTGTATTATGGAATTAACTGTGCTCCCAATGGACCTGATGTTTCAACACTGGATTGATTCCTCATTCCAGTCTCCTAGCATAAGCTTTCTCAGAAAGTTGAAATAATTAGATCATACCTTCTTGTCAAATATTAGGACTATTACGTCTAGCTCTGCCAGATCTCTTCCTATCGAGTTTCTTCCAGTTGCCTTAGGATTGTGTAGGACACCACTGTACTCATTGACACTTTTGCAATTTCTCTAAAGGAAAGGCCTACACTTCTAACGTCTGTCCTTATTCTCCACAAAACGTTGAATGGCCATGCTAACCAAAGCGCTCACAAAATATGCAAAGTGCTTTCAGTATTTCAGGTTTTATCTCATATTTAGCCTTAATTCTATGAACTTAACGACACAGTGACCTCAGTAACAAAAATGGGATCGACCTTAGGCAATTCTTCCGACAGCCATCCTAAAGAAAGATAATATCTATCAGGTTTACTAGCCCCTTCAAAAGGCTCAGAGTCCACGTCTTAAGGATATTCTCTATTTAGGTTAATGTTTCTCTACTTGAGAAGAAGCCTGTTTGAATATCTCATTAACCTTCCAATGGTAAGGAACGTCTTTGAGATCAACAAAAAGGTCACTATCCATGGCCTCACTAAACTCTTTCCACAAACATTCTGCTGAATTTTTAGTGTATGAGTAACTCTTGGTCAGATCTGCAGAACTTCCTGTTAACACTTCATGAAGGTCTTTTTTAAGCTTTCCTTACCAGTGATGGTTATCAATGGGTTGCCAGCACTGATCTCTCTGATAACATACAAGTCTGTTACACAACTATATCAAACAAATGTATAAAACCTTCTGAAGTGGGTTTCTACCACAAAGATCCTCATGAACTCTCCTACATATCCTGTCTAAATGTCTTCTTCTTCTTCTTCTTCTTTCGGCTGCTCCCGTTAGAGGTTGCCACAGCGGATCATCTTGTTCCATATCTTTCTGTCCTCGTCATCTTGCTCTGTCACCCCCATCACTTGCATGTCCTCCCTCACCACATCCATAAACCTTCTCTTAGGCCTTCCTCTTTTCCACCTTCCCTGGCATCTGTATCCTTGGCACCCTTCTCCGAATATACTCAGCATCTCTCCTCTGCACATGTCCAAACCAATGCAATCTCGCCTCTCTGACTGTGTTTCCCAACCGTCCAACTTCAGCTGACCCTCTAATGTCCTCATTTCTAATCCTGTCCATCCTCGTAACACCCAATGCAAATTTTAACATATTTAACTCTGCCACCTCCAGCTCCGTCTCCTGCTTTCTGGTCAGTGCCACCGTCTCCAGCCCATACAACACAGCTGGTCTCACTACCATCCTGTAGACCTTCCCTTTCACTCTTGCTGACACCCGTCTGTCACAAATCACTCCTTACACTCTTCTCGACCCACTCCACCCTGCCTGTACTCTCTTCTTCACTTCTCTTCCACAATCCCCATTACTCTGTATTGTTGATCCCAAGTATTTAAACTCCTCCACCTTCGCTAACTCTACTCCCTCATCCTCACTATTCCACTGACCTCCCTCTCATTCACACACATGAATTCTGTCTTGTTCCTACTGACCTCCATTTCTCTCCTCTCATATCTCCACCTCTCCAGGGTCTCCTCAACCTGTTTTCTACTATCACTTCAGATCACACTGTCATCAGCAAACATCACAGACTCCTGTCTAATCTCATCTTTCAACCTGTCCATCACCATTGCAAATAAGAAAGGGCTCAGAGCCGATCCCTGATGTAATCCCCCCTCCGTCACTCCGACCTCACCACAGTCACTTTTCCTTTGTACATATCCTGTGCAACTCTTACATACTTCTCTGCCACTCCCGACTTCCTCACACAATACAACAGCTCCTCTCAGTCACCCTGTCATTTGCTTTCTCCAGGTCCACAAAGACGCGATGCAACTCCTTCTGGCCTTCTCTCTACTTCTCCATCAACACCCTCAGAGCAAACATCTCATCTGTGGTGCTCATTCCTGGCATGAAACCATCCTGCTGCTCATTAATCATCACCTCACTTCTTAACTGAGCTTTCACTGCTCTTTCCCATAACTTCATGCAGTGGCTCATCAATTTTATCCCCCCGTCGTTACTACAGTCCTGCACATCCCCCTTATTCTTAAATTCTAAATGTATTGTCTCTTTTTGCGCATTAAGCAAGTAATCCAAAAAGCACCATGCATGCTCAAAATGACTTATTTAAGAGCTGAGGCATAAACCAGCAAAAAAGGAACACAAGAATACATTTCTAAAGTGAGTAAGTACTTACTTGTGAGCTTGTTGTGACTAAGAACCAGCTGAGTGATGTTTGAAAGAGTGACTGAAAAACAAAAAGGGAAATATTTCCAATGAGTAAAGATGAGCTGACAAATTGCAAAAAAAATCTGAAATATATATTTTACAATATACTTTTAAGTTGTAATCTCTTAATACACTGATAAAACGCAAAAGGATGGACACTGGCATAAGGCAATTTAAAACAAAATTACCTGGTGCCTTTTGGGTAATTTACCTTAAACAAGTTATGACCTAAATTGTTCAAAATTGCCATACAATTTTTATTTAAAAAAAAAAAAAAAACACAACTCTTCCTCCTCTGAAGCAGGAGTGTCCAACTCTGATCCTGGAGGGCCGCTATGGCTGCAGGTTTTCATTCATTCTAACCATTTCTTAACAAGTGATCAGTTTTTTTTTTCTGCTAATTAACTTATTTCAGTTTAATTTAATCGACTTACCATTTTAAGACTCACACCTCTGGTTTCTTTTTTCCTTAATTAGCCACCAAACAGTAATGAGATACAAAATGAGACAATGCGTGACTAGCTAGACTGTGTCCATCGTGCAATTTCGGCAAATAAAGGTGAATGTCTCAGTAAGGCTGATCTGCTCAGGTCCAAACACTTTGATGGTGCTCTTATAAAAAGAAAATCTAATGGAAATGTCTGCGGTGTCAGAATGAGAGCAGCAACAAGCCATGAAATTGAATGATGGGTTTAATTAATGTGGGAAAAAAATTTGAACCCTTGTTTGGTGTGCACCCAGCAAAAGATGAAGGTGCAGAGTCTAAAGGTTGAGCTAGACTCCAGAAACTGACTGATGGGTCCATTTGTAACAAAGTGCTTAGTAGGAGTTTTAAGTCACATATACGTGGGTCAGTGGAACTGATGGACTGGCAGTAAGTTTAGTGGACGTGGTCACTCCTAACCATACTAGGTAATTCTGTTTTGCTGATACAATAAATTTTTGGAACTATTGTATAACTGATAAAATGTATACAGAAACACAGCATTAGTTCCTCTTTGTAACACTTACATGCTGCCAGCTTGGTGTACGTGTTTCTGAGAAGTGGTGCCTCTTGCATGCAAGACTTAGAGAAAAATTAAGAAGACTGGATGATGCTTCCTCTTGCCTGTATTCATTACCTTTAAATTGTACGAAAGAAAGGGGGTCACATGAGGGTGGGGGAGAAGTGGGGGCTTGATGGTCATTTCTTCCACATTAATAGCAAGAATCAGCTTCTAAATAATAAACTGGCTGGAGTGAAGCTGGCTGATGTTTGTTCTTCTTTTGATTCACTTCATATTTCATTTTTATTTTGTTCTCATTTAAGTAAGATAGAAAGAATTCAGGAGGACAGAATGCTAAAAATCAAGTCAATAAAATTAAGGGAAAAAAAGTTCATTAGCGGCCGAAAACTGGCAACTGATTAAGAAAGTGGCAGGAAGAAAAACCTGCAGCCACTGCATCCCTTCAGGAACGGAGTTGGACACCCCTGCTCTAAAGGATTAAATCAAACAATTACAGAGACATAACAGTACAGTATTTACAAAAATTAAAATAAAATTGAAATCCACCAAACAGGAAAAAATACAAAATAAAGGTGCACTGCATTCCAACTTAGTGCACAGGCGGCTTCAATCTCCACTGCAGGACAAAGCAGCCTTTTGTGGCCCTGACAGCTGTAGCTCCGTTCTGACATCTACTGGAAAACAGTAATATAACAAAAAAAATTATCAAAATCAACAAAATTCAGGGCTGCAGTGGGCCAGAGCCCCTCAATTTGGAGGTGCGAAGTACATATTTGGGGATATTAAAGAAAAACCAAGCAACTATGTAAAAGATGCAAACGCTGGGCACTGGATCCATGAGGAAGCAGTGCTAAACACTGTGCCCTCGTGTTGTTCATCAACTAGACAAATGAAAAGAACGAGTGGGAACAGTGAGAGGACTACTTTCTTCAGGTGAATGCTTGGTAGTCAACATAAGGTGTCCTTCATATGAATTAAAGCAATGAAATCATCCACCTTAACAGTAGGATAAGTGTGTGCGTCCCCGGTTGTTAGAGCTTGGGAGCATGCGCCGATAGCACATTGTCAACTGGATTGGGACCCGAGTGCAGCAGGCGACACCTCAGCACCACATTAGAAGAGTGGCTGGAGTACCAACCCTGCCACAAACACCCAAGTTTTCCCTGTAAGTTGGAGGGCCTGCCTGCCTGCAGGGATGGATTCACATTAATGTCACTGCTCAAAGGGTCCAATGGAGTAGAGTCACTTCTGGCATTTACTGTCTTCGAACCGGCAACCTTCTAATTGTGGGAGCAGATCCCTAGCCTCGGAGCCACCACTCCGACCAGGCTGCTAGAGTTAGGAAGAAACCTTTAAGAATAGGCTAAACATGTACAAGGATCAAAAAAATAAAAAAGGATTGTAAAAATACTAAATAATGTTCTAAAATATATGGTCTTATCGGCCTATTCTGTTGTCCAATGTTATACATTGACAATAGAAGCGACATTGTTGCACCTGCTCAGGCTACATGAACCTGAGGTTCATATCTGTAAAGTTAAAAACTTATAACCGTGTGTGGTGGGCAACGGATGAGTGAAAATAATGATAAATCGACTTGTACTTCTGACAACAGCAGCCCTGACATGAAAAAGCTAGCGTAGCTAAAAGAGGCCAATGTGAAAATGACCATCGCTGCATTTTTTGACTTTAAGAGCGGTCAGTCTGATGAGCAACGACGAGAGGAAGCGATGAAAATGGGAGGCTCTATTCAAAGAGGAAAAGGCCGCAGCAAAGAAAAAAACTGATTGGTTAACAATTTTCAAAAGGGTAATTTTTCTCTGGCCCCATGAATGGATTAGCACAGATGGCATTGGTTTTATGTCAGTTAAAGTATTTGGAAGGAAGGAAGGGAGATCCTGAACCAATCAGGTCTTTCCATATTTTATTATTATTATTATTAGAATTACAAATAGTTATTGTCTAAATTGTAAATAATAATCAAGCATGAATTGAGCTGAAGAATAAAGCAAATCTTTATTTTACAAGTTGTTGTTTAGCAGTGACCTTCTATTCATGAAGACAACAAGTAACAGCAATCCCAAATTATTCAGATTTCCACTTTTTAATGATAATTAGACTTACAAATAATTATCTGAAAGAAATGTAAATAATTATCAAGTGTAAGGTACACAGTACATGTTTAATGGGTCATTATTGTCACATGTACACTGAAATTATTACGAAGTGCTAATCAATGTGTAATAATTTTCTACTTTCCGGCATCATGATTAGCAAGTATAATTCCCTCAAAACTCCTATCTTTCCTAAGCCACACTACACAAACTGTGCAGTGATTTTCAGTCACAGACTTTATTGACATAATCAGGAGAGATATGGAACTCTTGTGATCTTCATTTGTATAGTATGACATCCCCAGTGACTCACTGAGCCCGATCTGGAACTTATCCTGACAAAATTAAGCAGGTCTGAATTTGTGTTGAGTTGTTTGGCCACATTCCTGAGTATGCAGGGGCTGATAACCAGTGAGTGCTAATCTAGAAATACAGTACAATGCAGAGAATGTGCTCCCAAGGAAAGAAGGAAAGAGTGTGTTTTCAACCAGAGGTCGCCAACTCCAGTCCTGGAGGACCACCATGGTTGCAGGTTTTCATCCTAACCCTTTTCCTAATTAGTGACCAGTTTTTGCTGCTAATTAACTTCTTTTGAACTAATTTTAATTGACTTGGTCTTGAAGACACAGGCCCCTGAATTGTTTCTTTTTCCTTAATTAGCAACCAAACAATAATGAGATACAAAATGAGCCAAAACAACTGGTGTCCATCATACAAGATCTGAAAATAAAGAAAGATGAAGGAATGCTGATCTGCAAAGGTTCCCAAAACGCTTTAACAGAGCTCTTAGAAAAGAGAAAAATCAACAATTTCAGAAATGCCTGCTAATGCACCACGAGAGCAGCAGCATGCCATGGAATTAAAGAACGGGTTTAGTTAACGACAAGGACTTGGTGCCTAATTTAAACAGCTGGTTGGAGTGAAATTGGTTGGAGTTTGAGGCCCTGACTTAGCTGGTCTTCTGTTGGCTCACTCACTTCTTATTTCATTTCTGTTTGGGTGCCATTTAAGGAAAGAAATAAAGCAATTCAGAGGAACGATGAAGAAATTCAGCGTAACAAATCTTGAAAAAGCATTTCAATTAAAATGAATTCACAAGAAATTAATGAGCAGCACAAACAGGGCACTCATTAAAAAAAAGGTTAGAATGAAAACCTGCAGCCACGGTGGTCCTCCAGGATCGGAGTTGGTGACCCCTGTTTTAGACTCTGAAAACAGAACAGTGGCTCGCCTGTATGAGGTCTTCTGTTTGTTGTATTACAAGAGAACTAAAAAGGGAAAAAAGGGCAGAAAATGTAGCAGAATTCACCATGTCTATAAAATGTTTGTACAGGCACTTCCATGTTCAGACAGCCAGTTACTGGTTGATGTATTCTGCCAAAATAATGACACAATACACTAATGCTCAAAAGTATGGGGTCACCTAGAAAGTTTCATGTTTTTGATAGTACTAGGGTGTTGTACCGTGTTAGCCATTATGAATGTAGTGAGAAGTCAAGCAAAATGACCCCTTCTATTGGCTAACTATGTAAAAAGATTACAATATGCAAGCTTTAGAGGCAACTCAGGCTCCTTCTTCAGGCAAGATGTAATACAGAAATGGGAGTTTCCTGTGTTTATATACATACCAGGACAGATACAACATTGGAAAACCTTTAAGTGAGACATCGTAAATGTAAAAAATGAATAGACCTCTTCAGGCAAAGATTCATTAAGCAAGAGAGGAGAGCAATGTATGGTCAAAATCTTTGGATAAGACAACTGTCCAACAAAGTCTTTTGAAGTTTCTGATGAGTTTTTCCATATAACATGGGTCTGTAGACAAGATTGTCTGGGACAGTCCGAGAGATGCAAACAATCCTCATATCTGGCCATAAAACCCGTTGTCTCTATTCAAACCATACTGTAATATGTTCAATGTTAGCACGAGTTTGACTTCCCATTCTTTTCTCTCTTACTGTGTTCTGAAGTTGCCCATAATCCCTGTGACTGACACAGACAACCTGTCAACAGACCCACATTGTACTGAAAAACTCATCAGAAATTTCAAAAGACTTTGGTGGACAGTTATCTTATCCAAAGATCTTGACTATATAGTGGTACCTCTGGTCAAGACCATAATTCATTCCAAAACTCTGGACGCGACCCAATTTGGTCGCGACCCGGATGTAATTTCCCCATAAGATTGTATGTAAATACGATTAATCCATTCCAGACCATACAAACTGTTTGTAAATATTTTTTTAGCACAAAATAGTTAATTATACCTTAGAATGCACAGTGTAATAGTAAACTAAATGTAAAAACATTCAATAACACCTAGAAAACCTTGAACAACAGAGAATACTAACACTGCAAGAGTTCGCACGAGACCGTTACAAACTGCTCGCTGTAAACACTTTTTTTATGAGTTATAAGCACAAGGAAAAAGATTAAAGTTTGAAAAATCCTTAATTTATAAAAAAACTAACCTTAAACAACCAAGAAAACTAGCCTTGCATGAGTCGAGTTCTGGCGGAGAAAATGGGAAATTATTGGCGTGTACGAACCGGAAGGGATACTGGCCGCCAGTGTTTTTGTTTGCCACCAGAGCGTGTGGTCGTGAACAGAAGCGAAATTTTGTTGAACTTTTTGAAAGTAACCCGCTTTGTACGTTTTCAAAAACGTTCATGACCACAGGTTCAACTGTACATTGTTCTCTTCTCTTGCTTAATGAATCTTAGCCTGAAGGAGTCTTTTAATTTTTTACATTGAAGATGTCTCGCTTAAAGGTTTTCCAATGTCGTGTCTGTCCTGGTGTCAACATCAACACAGGGAAGTTCAGTTTCCGTATTACATCTCGCCTGAAGAAGGGGCCTGAGTTGCCTCGAAAGCTTGCATATTGTAATCTTTCTAGTTATGCAATAAAAGGGGTCATTTTGCTTGGCTTCTGACTACATATTTTTGATAGAAATTTGTTTTATTATCAAGACACCAACAGATGGACTTAAAAATATAGCCAAGGCATTACTAGTGTTTATAACAGCAATTACTGCTTGAAATGGCTAATTTTTAAATTATTATTCACACACAGTGGCAAAGCCCCATTTTCAGTAGCCCTTCCATCAGTGTCCTAATGGTAATCTAATTTAGCTTTTCCATAATTAGTCGAGTTCACATGCTAACTGGCTATTAGAGAAACCTCTGTAATTGCATTAGCACTGCTGAAACCTTTCATTGTGTTTGTTTGTGTTGCAAGGTATCGATGTTCCTTAAGTTCAGTTCTAGATTCAAAAATGGTCAAAATGAAGCAGAATTCTCAAGAAACACATCAGTCTATTGTTTTTTTTTTTTGCAGAATGAAAGCTATTCCACATGACGGATTACCAGAAAACTGAAGATTTCATACAAGGGTGCCTCTTACTGTCTTGAGAGAAGACGTCAAATGGAATTAGAGCAGAACAGAACAAAAGAAGGGAAGGCCTACTTTAAGGTAACTGAATAAGAGGAGTAGGACATCAAAGTCTGTTGTTTGAGAAACAAACACCTTGCAGATCCTCAGTTGTCTTCTTCACTAAATACACACCAAATACCAATGTCATCTGCAGTCGACAAAAGGCAACATTGGGTGCACAGATCTCAACAGAAAGATGAACAGGTACCACTTCTACCACTGGGGTTCTTTTAAAGCAGGGCTCTCCAACCTTTTTCCCCTGAGAGCTCCTTTTACAAAATGAAAATGGCTGAGAGCTACTCATGTCTTGTAATGTTTCTTCTCATAGCTTATTTCAACACAAACTGAATACGCTTGATTTGCCTGAACATTGACAAAATGTTGGTGTGGTATAGCGGGTCCACAGCTCCCGTCAAAGAGCCAGGGATTGGAAAGGCGACCGACCAGTTAGTGGAGTAGAGAGAAGGCCAGCTAAAGGTAGAGAGACTCCCCTATTGAGAAGCCCAGATGGGGGAAGCAGGGGAGCCGCAGGTAAAAAGGCACCGGGCTTGTTGTTGTTTTTTATTTATTATTATTTTAACCTTGCTGTTTTTAAGATGACTTTTTCTATTTATTGGTTTTAACCTCCACTTCACGCCTGTTTTAATGGATTATTTATTTAATGACTTTTGAAGCACTGCACTTTAATTGGACATTTTGGTTTTGTTTTGTCGTTTGTTTAATAAAAGCACTTGACACTTTTGCACACCCCCCTTGCTATGTTGTTGCCTCACTGCTTAGCTCATCGGTAACATTACCGACGGTGACGGGTTCAAGGGCTCCCGGACAGAAGATGGGAGCATGTAGCAAATCTGCATCGTCACAGGTAGGTGTCCATAACTCACATTTTGCATTAAAACATCACAACAAATATTGAGTTCACCTGCAAGTGCATTTTGTATTTCTGTCTGCATTTTCTTGTGTATCTCACATTACTGAATTAAAACATGAATGCTGTCAAAACCAAACAATGCAATTCCAAATACACAGATATTCTTTATTCATTTGTCATTTTGTTCCATGTCACTGTTTGACTTTATTCACAGGTCCAGTTGCATGTGTGATGTGTTGTTTAGTTAGTCAGACGACTCAACAAGAGAGGCAGGTGTATGGCGGTGTGAAGCCACTTCGGTTCACTCTTATGGAGTCATTTAAATGTTTATCTGCCAGTCTTGTTCTGAACTTTAATTTCATGACATTCATGTCATATGAGGCAGACTCACAGAGGTATGTAGACCCAAACAAAGCAGACATTTTCCAAGCTGCTTGATGAAGATTCTTCTAGTTATCTGGCTCTACTAAGCTCCAGAAATGCTGAGAATGCTGCTGAGACTTTAACTGCACTTTATTTTGAAGGTTTACCAATATATCTCTCTATTACAAAAAAAAAATCCAGGGAGGGAGACTAGGCAGACGAGACGTGATCTTCTCGGAAGACAATTTGACGTCCCGCGAGAGACACTTTAATATCACGCAAGACGAGGCAGCGACACAACAATTAAAACAAGTTTACGGACATCTAACCAAGCAGTTGTTGGAATGTGTTTGGCAGACAGACATCATGTGCTACCAGCTCTTAAAATAACAAGCGACAAGCAGAGCACGCAGCTTACCAGCAGCAGCAACAGGAAACCAGCAGACGATCCGACCACTTCTACTTAGCGTGCGTTCAGCCCCCCACCCCTCCCCCACGCCCGGGGCCAGAAATAAAGGACAAGTATTGTTTTTACAAATGTTTTAAAGTAAAAGTGAAAATAGTGCTTAGGTAACAATTCCCATGAAAATAACTCTCTCTTTAAATTGTGTATCTGGTAAACCAAACCCAGGGGTGGGCGAGCGAAGCGAGCAGGGGACTGAGCCCCCTAGTCTATACTAATAAAAGGCAAAGCCCTCACTGACTGACTGATTCACTGACTCATCACTAATTCTCCAACTTCTCATGTAGGTGAAAGGCTGAAATTTGGCAGGCTCATTCCTTACAGCTTACTTACAAAAGTTAGGCAGGTTTCATTTCGAAATTCTACACGTAACGGTCATAACTGGAACCTACTTTCGACCATATATACGCCGTGTGAGGTGGAGTTGCGTCCCGCATCATCACGCCTCCCACGTAATTGAGTACCTGCCCATATAAGGTAAATATTCGCGGGTGAAGGACTGTGCTTATGCAAACGAAGATGAGATGGTCTAGTGTTTGGCACAAACTCAGCAAAAGTGCGAGAGAAACTTTTAAGTGCCGGGTCTTAGCTAACATTAAATAAAGCCGTGGACATCGCAAGATCACACAAGAGAGCTGCTCACGTGAACTGACCGTGAATGCAGTACGTAGAGAACAAGGAAGAGCACCAAACAGTGCTGAACAAAAAACGCATTACGCAATTGAGAAGGCAGCAAAAGAATATGAAGCGAGTGACGCATACAAGCGTATTCATAAGTGCAGCTACTGCAGAAACAAAGCACGGTGTAAACCGTAAGTTTAAATTACGTTTATAGACACGCTGCCGCTGGCGTTTGTCATGCCTACGACGAATACGATATTTGCAAGATACAAGTTATCACTTTGTAACTAAGTTAAAATTGCTGGTGAAGGACTGTGCTTATGCAAACAAAAATGAGATGGTCAGGGATAGAATAGTGTTTGGCACAAACTCAGCAAAAGTGCGACAGAAACTTTTAAGTGCCGGGTCTGAGCTAACATTAAATAACTGCTGGTGAAGGACTGTGCTTATGCAAACGAATAGAAAGCAAATGTTATGTTATTTTTAAAATGTTTCCTTTTCTTTTTCATAACTTCTTTAACACACTTCTCCACTGCGAAGCGCGGGTATTTTGTTAGTATTATATAAAATCCAATGTTTCTCTGTCTCTCTGTCTACGTTTCACGAGAGAACTACTTAACAGATTTCCATTGGTTTTTTTCTAAAATTTGCTTGAACATTCTGGTTAAATTTGCGACTTCTCTCATTTCGCTATGTATCACAGTTCGCTTGCGGTACAGATTTATTAGCGCAAATCCGAGTGAAACGAAGCGGGCCGAGGCCCTCCTCACTCACGCACCAGCCTCGGGGCATAACCCTACTTCAGCTTAGTTAGCAAACAAGAGAGCAAATGAATTCAACTTTGTTTGATATTTAAAATAAAGTGTTACTTAGGTCTTGATGAGTTTGAGTCCAGATATTCTCTAAAGTGTATGCCACATTGACACGATAGATTGCAATTCAGAACGTGGATCGTGATTTTGTGTTAAAAGGATCATGATATGATTTTTTTGGAACGATACCCCACCCCTAATTTGACTAATCAAATTTTCAAAATTATGTAGGATCCATTAACCCTTTGGCAAGCTACTTGGAAAGGGGTGACCAGCTACCGGTAGCTCGTGGGCGACGTGTTGGAGACCCCTGTTTTAAAGTGATGTTGCAGGCCCAGCATACCACATTATTATGAGAAAGAAAAAAAAAAAAAAAAAAAAAAAAGAATTGCACTGGCCATCACAGTGGAATAGAAGATATACACGGTGTCAATGCCCTCATTAAAGGAACAAAGTCTTTAAAGAAAAGAAAAAAAGAGTCTGCTTAGCCTCTTCTTATACACTCACCTAAAGGATTATTAGGAACACCTGTTTAATTTCTCATTAATGCAATTATCTAATCAACCAATCACATGGCAGTTGTTTCAATGCATTTAGGGGTGTGGTCCTGGTCAAGACAATCTCCTGAACTCCAAACTGAATGTAGAATGGGAAAGAAAGGTGATTTAAGCAATTTTGAGCGTGGCATGGTTGTTAGTGCCAGACGGGCCGGTCTGAGTATTTCACAATTTTTCACAATATTTTCTGCTCAGTTACTGGGATTTTCACGCACAACCATTTCTAGGGTTTACAAAGAATGGTGTGAAAAGGGAAAAACATCCAGTATGCGGCAGTTCTGTGGGCGAAAATGCCTTGTTGATGCTAGAGGTCAGAGGAGAATGGGCCGACTGATTCAAGCTGATAGAAGAGCAACTTTGACTGAAATAACCACTCGTTACAACCGAGGTATGCAGCAAAGCATTTGTGAAGCCACAACACGCACAACCTTGAGGCGGATGGGCTACAACAGCAGAAGACCCCACCGGGTACCACTCATCTCCACTACAAATAGGAAAAAGAGGCTACAATTTGCACGAGCTCACCAAAATTGGACAGTTGAAGACTGGAAAAATGTTGCCTGGTCTGATGAGTCTCGATTTCTGTTGAGACATTCAAATGGTAGAGTCAGCATTTGGTGTAAACAGAATGAGAACATGGATCCATCATGCCTTGTTACCACTATGCAGGCTGGTGGTGGTGGTGTAATGGTGTGGGGGATGTTTTCTTGGCACACTTTAGGCCCCTTAGTGCCAATTGGGCATCGTTTAAATGCCACGGGCTACCTGAGCATTGTTTCTAACCATGTCCATCCCTTCATGACCACTTTGTACCCATCCTCTGATGGCTACTTCCAGCAGGATAATGCACCATGTCACAAAGCTCGAATCATTTCAAATTGGTTTCTTGAACATGACAATGAGTTCACTGTACTAAAATGGCCCCCACAGTCACCAGATCTCAACCCAATAGAGCATCTTTGGGATGTGGTGAAACGGGAGCTTCGTGCCCTGGATGTGCATCCCACAAATCTCCATCAACTGCAAGATGCTATCCTATCAATATGGGCCAACATTTCTAAAGAATGCTTTCAGCACCTTGTTGAATCAATGCCATGTAGAATTAAGGCAGTTTTGAAGGCGAAAGGGGGTCAAACACCGTATTAGTATGGTGTTCCTAATAATCCTTTAGGTGAGTGTATAGTTCCTCTGTATTACTAGACCAGTCCAGCCTGTCAATGTGAACCCCCAAATATTTGCAGCAGTAGTCACCTCCGCATCCACTTCCGAAACACTGACCGAGCATAGAAAAAGTCACTCACCATTTTCTTGGTTTTGCTGATGTTCAGCTGCAGAGAATTCTCTTTGCACCAAGAAACAAAGTTCTCTCTACCTAACTCTTCTCCTCTGCCTCATCCCCCTTGTCAATATACTGCATTACTGAAGATTCTTCAGAGAATTTCTGCAAGTGAAATTAACCGAGGTGTACAGAGTGAAGAGCAAAGAGCAGACAGGACAGTTCCTTGCGGTGCTCCAGGGTTGCTCACACAGTGCTTGAGGCTCTGCCCGACAGATTGTCCTTTGGAACTCTCTAGGGTGCCTAATAAGAACTCTACCTACCACCTACTTGAAATCCCGACAGTCCATGATGCAGCATATCTGCATATCTCTGAGCTTACCCCTTTAACAGGGACATGCTAGATGGTATTGAAGTTACCAGAGAAATCAAAAAACAAAATGTTCACATTACTGCCAGCTTTGCCCAGGTGAGAATATGCCTTGTGGAGGAGATCAATAATCGCATCTTGCACTCCAGTCTTTGTCTGATTGGCAAACTGCAGTGGGCCCTGTTGATCTTTCATACAAGGACTCGTATAGTCCAGGACCAGCGTCTTAAAGGTCCTCATGATGTAGGATGTAAGGGGCACCAGTCTGTATTCATTTGGTGAAGATGTGCCAGTCTTACAATACAGGATGTTTTCCACAGCAGTGGCACTTTTTGAGGCTTTAGTGACAGATTGAACAGGTGACAGAGGACACCACAAGGTTGGTCAGCACAGTCCTTAAGAACTCCAGGACTAACTGCATCTGGTAATACAGCTTTTCCTGTGTGTGGCCTCCTTAGTTGTCTCACCACTTGGCCAACAGCTTTAGACTCATCACTGGCCACACCGGTTGAAGTTGCTGATGTACCAAGGATGGGATGGTAAAAATAAAGAAGGGCTGAACACAAAACAAGATGGTGGAGGAGGTGCTGGTGGAAGGAGGGAAAGGCCTTTTAAAAATTGGTACACAGTGCTTGCCTTGTCCACATTCCTTACTAGCACCTGAGCCCTGGATTGAATGAGTCTGATGACAGTGGAGTCAGAAAGAGTGGAAGGACAGCCACTTAGAAGTATGGAAGGTGGAAGCAAAATTGTGGTACTTTTGGAGGGTAAAGTGCTCTAAATACACCAAGGACACTGCACACGGGATCAAGACCAAGTCTTCCCTTTTCTTCTGCTTCTTTATTACTTTGTTATCTCTGTGTTTAAATCTCACTAGTATATTGTTTTATTAATTAAAAATATTGTATTATTTAATCCCCTGGCTTATTTAGCAATATTTCTGGGTTTAGGAATGGTCTGAAAGCAATCTCATCTTCCACAGTTTTCTATTTTAGTATTCTGAGCATATTCTGTAGGTCAGCTTCAGAGAACAGCATTACAGAAAAATAAAGCGGAATGGAAAAGCACATGATTTACAAATTTAACTTCCTAAGGACCACCGAAAATCCACACTTGGACTGCAGGGTTCAGCATTTCCACTGCTTTCAATTGAACTAATTCCAGTGCACAAAACTCAAAATATTTAAAGCCATTGGAAAGTTTAATAATGGTAGCAGTGTATGTGGAGGGCTGTGACATCCCCACGAAGAACTAAACTACAATAAAATAATAAGGAAATGCAAAAGCAAAGTGGAGCAATGGTCTCCATTGCATACAGAATTCATTTTCATGTGCTAAAACAAACTTCGATGCTGCCATTCCTTCACTGTCATTAGGCACAGCTTACAATTTTGCTCCAGGTGCATATGCAGCGTTTAGAGCAGACCTTCACGTATTCCTACTGGCTGCTCATTATTTTCTTTTGATAAATACTTCATTGACTTTACAAGAAAATAAGACATAAATGTATGCACATATAAATAAGGATTAACATACTGTACTCATGAAGATCAGATTTCAAACACATTAGTGAGAACTGCATTCATCTGCCATTAATTTGACATAACCATCAAGCACAGTGCTGACAGGGTGGTGAGCAGGATATGTTGGCATAGTTTCAATTTGAATTATGCCTTGGGCAATACTGACTCCTGTCACCCAAATGGCACTGCGTCTGACGTGAATCCTTCAGCTTGCAGGTAGAGGGGTCTTCATAATGGAGCCACATGGCTTGTTCAGGGTAAGCCTGAAAAGGCTATAATGAACATCCAGCCACAATGCCACCGCTAGGACAGGACAGGGGTGGGCTGCAGAGTCACACTGTTGGACTGAGTTTACAGGTAAAATGATGGGAGTCTCACATGTGAACTGCAAAAACTCCAGCGACTGACCAAGAAATCTGGGCAGCTACTGCAGTTTTATGAACTCATGAAGTTTTGGATTACGGTGTTAAAGTGAAATATGTTTTCGATCCATCATTTAACAGAGCTATAAGATAAGAAAAAGTTAAAAGACTCAAATTCTCCTACTGTGTTTCCCCGAAAATAAGACCTACTCCGAAAATAAGCCCAAGCATGATTTTCAGGCTGCTCTGTAATATAAACCCTACCCCTTAAATAAGCCCTACACAAGATCATCAGCTGAAAAGTAAGGCGCCTAATGCCAGGTTTATACTTCACACGATGCGAGGAGTGTGCTCGAAACATCCATTAAATTCCGAGGACACCTTGCCGCAATATCTCTGAAAAGGATGTTTAATGATTACATCCATCAATTCGGGGATGCGCCCAATCCAGCAGCATCGGCGCAAGACAGAAACAAAATCTCTGGGCGGGGCATCAGCTCATCGCAAGGTGACCACAAGCACAGATACATACATACACTGGCGTCATTGCAGCTTCACCAAATCTCGAAACCTTCATGTCTTTGGATGGAAAACTGAGCCCACTGTGGAAACCCACCAAGAAAACATGCAAACTCCAGGCGGGGATAACAATGGACGGAGCTCCCTGCAAGACAGCAGTGCTACCGCTCTGCCACCGTGCCACCGTGCCACCCCCATATGTGTAACTATTAACAGTATTCATTATTTAAACCAAGTTAACGATTTATCTGTAAAATGTAACATACATATTTTAATGCATTTCATCATGAATGTGATATCAAGTAGAAATCTAAGAATTGTAAATGTGCAGAGAGCTGGTATATTATACACGTAATGTGTTCTGTGTGGCGATGCTGCTTGCCGCAACTGTCAGGTCAGGAGGAAGCCCCAGAAGCGCGCAGCGATTTAACAACTAGGTCGGTTTTAAGATGACGTTTACGACGGTCTGCTTTAATGATAAAGTAAACTACGAGGTGTCACAGGAGGCTGGGGGTGAGACCCAGCCGGGACACCTGGAAGGACTGGGAGGGGCTCTATACGTCCCCCGGGCTGTGAGGGGGCAACTGCCCTGGATAAGCAGGGGACCACGGGAATGAAGCAAGGAGGCACAAACCCGTGGGGGCCCGTGGCTTCCACCAGAGGGTGCCCCAAGTCTCCTGAAACACGGGAGCTCTGCACTTCCACCACACACGGGAAGGTGGGGGAAGATCCTTCCAGTGACAGCCGGAGTGCTTCCGGGTGTAAGGGCAGCACTTCTGCCACACCAGGGAGTGCTGCCGAAAGAGCGTCATCAGGCACCTGGAGCACATCCGGGTGGAAATAAAAGGGGCCGCCTCACTCCAATGAGGGGGCCAGAGTAGGGTGGAGGAGGACAAGGTTGCGAGTGAGGAGTCAAGGTGGCAGAAGAAGGGATTGAGTGGAGTTGGGTATTGGAGCACGGGATTGCGTGCAGGACAGAGAAAATAAATAAAAGTGTGTGTTCTGGACATTCTGGGTCTGGGTGTCCGTCTGCAGCCGGGCTATCTTCTACATGGCATCCTTCCAGGTGTCCCGGCTGACCCCCAGCCTCCTGTGACAGAGATTGAAGTGGACATTTAGAGTTTAAAGCCGAAATTTTTACTTTAACCACAAAATAGACATTTTCATTATGTCCTTATTTTTCTTTCTCTGTGGTTCAAATACACCGCTATACATTCTGATGGTATTGTGAAGGTGCAAAAAAAAAAAAAAAAAAAGACGGCACAGAAGATGGTATGTGAGACTTTTAAAATGTATCGTGTCATTAATTTGGGGAATATGCAACGCTTGAATATAAAAGCAACATGAACACATTTGTATGTCTGCATTTTGCTTCACCACATTGAACCATTCATCAAACATCAAAGCAGGCACATCGATCCTGGAGGGTCCTAAAAGCGGCTGATGTTGCAAGAAATTCAGGCTGGAATTCAGGCTTTGAACGTGGAGAGTTATGACGATATTCCAGAAGCAGATGACATGACTATATTTGGATAAATATATATTGTTGTACATAAATAAATAAGACATCCCAGGAAAATAAGCCCTAGTGCATCTTTTGGAGCAGAAATTTATATAAGACCCTGTCTTATTTTCAGGGAAACACGGTATTAAAAACAACTTTAAATTCAAACACAGGTCATCAAATTTCCTTAGAATGAACCCTGTTTCAACAATTTTTTCTGGTCCTGCTCAATTTCCTATTGAACTAATGCGCAAAAAAAAAAAAAAAAAAAAAAAAAAAAAAAAAAAAAAAAATTATTGCATTGAAATGTTTTTTTTTTTTTTTCTTTTTTGCAAAAATTAGTACAGCTAAGTCATTTTTCACAAGAAAGCAGCAAAACGTGCATATTTCTCCTGTACCTGGCCCAAAAATCGTAATTCTGGAGCTCTGCTGAGCAGCCAATTAGATTGCATGTTGATGTCACTTGGATTACTTGACAGCCGTCATACTCTAAGAAGGTTTGCTGCAGACCAAAGGCATTGTGGGCGTGTCTAGGTGCGGGAAAACTGTCAATCAAATTTGACAGCTTCAGCTGCACTTGAGGAGTTATGGAGGTTCACTGCAGCTCAACTCCATTGCTTATTTCTCAGGGTATGTTTTGGCTTTGTTGAGCATGTCGATCAGACTGAGGACTCATTTTGGCTCGCCCTTCAGCAAATGTGCTGACTACTGAGCTATCTTTGTGTTTATGCTACTCAACCAATTTCCAACGTGTTTCATAAATTTACTGACATTTTACTTTATGAGCACCTGAACACCATAATTTGTATGCATAATTAGCCATGTGGTGCTGCACTGTCCCCAAGGATCAGTGTTATATATAGTACTAGGAAAATACCCGCGCTTCGCAGCGGTGAAGTACTGCCTTAAAATTTTTATTAAGAAGAAAATTTAACCTTTTTAAACTGAGGGAAAATATGCCAATAATTATTTGTTAAGGATCTCTTTGTATGCCATGTTGTCAGTTCGGCCCTCCGGTTGTAATATGACCAAGCTGTGCGCTGAGCTTACTCTTGAGCATGTAACTTACAGTTGGCCATGTGATCAGTAATCTTGTCTCAGATCTCACAGTTTGGATTGCTGCTGTCATAATCGGTTTGAGTTTCATGGTTTGTTTCAATTACGATAGTATTTGCAGGATTTGTTGTGTTGAAGTGACATTCGGCATCTGTCAAGCATTGTAAGCACACAACCAGTTTCATCGATAAAATCACATCCAGCTTTTGAGAGTTTAAACACTCATAAACATCAAAGTGTCCACTACTGAAATCGTCACCTGTGAATCTAAGATGTTTAAGAGGCATTGGCGGTTGTTGAAAGGCGTAAAATATTTGGCCATTTCGGTACACTTGAAAGCGACAACCGAACAATTCAGCGGCAGCCATCAACTCACATGCAGAACCATAGGTGAAGGGCTTAAGCATTTCACTCTTCTAGTGCTCCTGTGTGGTATAATTATCTCCTGTACCGTCATCAGTCCACACCTTGAACCTGTCCCAGTCATTCAATACATAAGACACAATGTTCCTCCAGATATCAAGAGTGAGCCTGATATGGCCGTGCAATATGTAACAAAGAGAATGGAAAAGGTAGGTGCCATCTCCGGGCATGGAAACCACTCAGTAAGTGACAGTTCTTTGATCGATAGTGATCACCTCGATAGACATGGTAATGGGGGTTGGAATGATAAAGGAAATGGGTACCTGAGCAATGTAAAGTAAGTCTAAAATACCTATACAATAACTATAATTGTAATAAACAAACAATAAAACAGCGGAGAAGCCGTGGATTAAACAAAAAGGCTGTAGTTATCAGTAGGGAGACGTGAATCCCGTGGCGAAGCAAGGAAGGGAATGTAGAGACCGGAGCGACGGACAGTCTTATATAGGCAGGCAGCCAACAACGTGGGAGGCGTTGGGATGGGGGGACCCAACGCCACCTCACACAGTGACTGAGCTGCAGGCTATGGACATATATATGTACGTAAGTAGGATTCAGTTAGCGTTGGGAACCCGTGTACCAAATTTCTTGAAGATGGGCCCATAAGTAACAAAGACTGTTGAAAAGTTCAATATGGCGGCCGACAGTGGCATCATACCACCGAAATAAGTACGTACATTGGTTTCGGTTAGCTCAGGGAAGCCACCTACCAAATTTCGTGAAGACGGGGTCATTCTTCTACCTACACGGGAAGTTGGAAAATTGGTGACGTTGGAAAGTTCAATATGGCGGCCAACAGTGGCGTCATACCATCGAAATAAGTAAGTACATCGGTTTCGGTTAGCACAGGGAAGCCGCCTACCAAATTTCGTGATGATGGGGCCATAAATAAGAAAGTTCAACATGGCGGACGTTGTCAACCTTTATCGACCGTTACGTGTAGAATTTCGAAATGAAACCTGCTTAACTTTTGTAAGTAAGCTGTAAGGAATGAGCCTGCCAAATTTCAGCCTTCTACCTACACGGGAAGTTGGAGAATTAGTGATGAGTCAGTGAGTGAGTGAGTGAGTGAGTGAGGGCTTTGCCTTTTATTAGTATAGATATCTTGGGCAATACTCGTAATACTATAAGGTTTTTTTTTTTTTTTAATGCATGCAGGATGGACATCTGACAGTGTTTTTCAAAGTTTGTGGTTTTGGAATCCATTTTTACCCTTTTAAGTTCACTGACGACCCACATGCAACAATCAAAATGCCCTTCAGGTTGAAACAAACATGACTTCTTAAGTGCAGTTAGAGACGGGGAATTACATAGCACTGTCACTTACTTCGCATCTCAGTAGTTGAAACTGCATTTTTTTCCCCCCATTCTGTGCTCGCGACCCAGCAATGGTCACAACATTCTTACATTAGGCATGCCTTACAGTTGCACACATGGAAGCTACAGCTCTGCAATATCATCCTGGCCCCTTAAAAATACAAACATATGCAGGTGCTGACCTTTTGACTACTCTCTAGGCAAGCAGCAAGATTCAAGGATTTTATTTAGAGGTTATTATACAAAATCCTCTATACAAGCACTGTACAAGATATCTTATCACATAAGGAGTATAAATTCTCACTTAGACTTGCAGTAGATTTTCCCTATTTGAATGACATAAAACTGTTGAATCCTAAAGAAAATTAAAATACCGTATTTTATGAGGTCTTGTGGGGTCTTACGCACAACTCTTAATTTTACTTGCATTAAACAGTGTATGGCACAAAAAAATTAATTAATCAATCATCCTTAATAAAAGGATAGGTGAGGCGGCACAGTGGCGCAGTGGTAGCGCTGCTGCCTTGCATTTATGAGACCTGGGTTCGCTTCCTAGGTCCTCCCTGCGTTGAGTTTGAATGTTCTCCCTGTGTCTGCGTGGGTTTCCTCCCACAGTCCAAAGACATGCAGATTAGGTGCATTGGCGATCCTAGTGTGTGCTTGGTGTGTGTGTGTGTGCCCTGCGGTGGGCTGGCACCCTGCCCGGGGTTTGTTTCCTGCCTTGCACCCTGTGCTGGCTGGGAATGGCTCCAGCAGACCCCCGTGACCCTGTAGTTAGGATATAGCGGGTTGGATGATGGATGGATGAAAAGGATAGGTGTCTGTGTGTATCGCTGTTTGCTATATTTCAGTCACTCCAACAGATGGTGCATCACAAACATTTTGAGTAACAAAATGCATTGCAACTGTCTTTCCAACACATAGCGCATCACAAACATTAACACTGCTTTTATGAATCCAAACCTAAAGGCAAATAACAGCAAAGATATCAACCCATCTTGGTTAGCCAGAACAGCTAGTAGGCATAAGGTTTCTGTGAGAAATATAAGTGCAACAGGTGGTTGAGGCCTCCAGGAGTTCTTATATGAATCCATCCATCCATCCATTGTCCAACCTGCTATATCCTAATTACAGTGTCACGGGGGTCTGCTGGAGCCAATCCCAGCCAACACAGAGAGCAAGGCAGGAAACAAACCCCGGGCAGGGCGCCAACCCACCGCAGGGCACACACACACACCAAGCACACACTAGGGACAATTTAGGACTGCCAATGCACCCAACCTGCATGTCTTTGGACTGTGGGAGGAAACCCACACAGACACGGGGAGAACATCCAAACTCCACACAGGGAGGACCCGGGAAGCAAACCCGGGTCTCCTAACTGCGAGCAGGCAGCACTAAACACTGCGCCACCATGCTGCCCTCTTATATGAATTACTTGTTGCAAATATAGTTGTATGGGGTCATTATTGCCATTTGGCAAAAAGTATTGGGGAATTCTTAACTGCTTGTGCTAATCAACATGCAAATATAAATACGATAACACTTTAATCTTTTACACTGAATTTGTTGAATATTATATAAATCTAATACATCAATGCAATAAACAGATATTAATTGAAAAAAAAATTAAACTTTAATTTTGTCCGCATCACTAATACATAGCTCTTAAATTCTTTATTTTCCCCATGGGACAAATAGACAATTAAGTACTTTACCCTTCTTACAAAATGCACTTCAGAGAGGTGGCAAAATGAAATCCTTTTTATATGCAGTGACATGCAAAAGTCTGGGCCCCCCTTGCTTAAACTGTCTGTTAACTGTGAACAGTTAAGTGAGCAGAAGGTGAACTGATCACCAAATGGCATAAAGTTAAAGAGAACATATTTCTTTTAATATTTTAAGAAAGATTATATTTTTATTTCCATCATTCACAGGTATAAAATGCCAAAATGAAAAGAGCTTGAAGCAAACGTTTGGGCCCCTGACATGGTCAGTACTTACCAAGACCCCTTTGGCGAGTATCGCAGCTTTTTGCTGCCAGCTAAGAGTCTTTCAGTTCTTACTTGTGGTATTTTCGCCCATTCATCCTTGCAAAAGCTTCTCATTCCTCGAGATTCTTGGGCCGTCGTACATGCACTGCTCTCTCTTTTGAGGTATATCCACAGATTTCTAATGATGTTTAGCTCGAGGGACTGTGATGGTCATGACAAAACCGTCAGCTTGCGCCTCTTGAGGTATTCTACTGTAGATTTGGAGGTCTGTTTCAGATCATTATCTTGTCGTAGGCCCCATCCTCTTTTTAACTTCAACTTTTTTTTTTTTTTACAGATGGTGTGATGTTTGCTTCCAGACTTAGCTGGTATTTATTCGAATCCATCCTTCCTTCTACCAATGATGTGTTCCCGGTGCCACCAGCTAAAACAAAAGCCCAAAGCCTGATCGATCTACGCCCATACTTATTAGTTGGAGACGTGTTCTCTTCCTATAATTCCACCCCCTTTTTCCTCCAAACATACTTTTTGCACATTGTGGTCAAAAACTTCTATCTTGACTCCATCAGTCCACAGGACTTGTTTCTAAAAGGCAGCATGTTTCTTTAGATGTTCAATTGCAAACATCAGGCACTGAATTTTGTGGATCGGACACAGGAAAGGTTTTCTTCTACTGACTGTGCCATGAAGATCATATTTATTCAGGTGTAGCTGCACAGTAGGACAGTGGACCACCACTCCAGAGTCTGCTAAAACTTCCTGAAGGTCTTTGGCAGTCAGATGGGAGTTTTTATTTGCCTTTCTAGTAATCCAACGAGCAGCTCTTTCAGAAAGTTTTCTTGGTCTTCCAGACCTCAACTTGACCTCCACCATTCCTGTTAAATGCCATGTCTTAATAACATTACAAACGGAGGAAACGGCGACCCCAAAACGCTTTGCTGTCTTCTTGTAGCCGCGTCCTGCTTTATAAGCCTTAAATCTTTTATTTTTTTCAGAGTGCTAGGAGGCTGCCGATTGTTGGCAGAAGATTTGAAGAGGTCAAGAATTTATACAGCTTTGACATCTGCATCACCTGGAGGTTCCTAATGATGACTGTGAACAAGCCATAGTCCTAAATAGCTAATTAAGGTCTGAGACCACCTTGGGAAATGTTATCTGAGACCTCAGATATATTGGGGTGCCCAGATTTTTGCATGGTGCTCCCTTCCCTTTTTCACTATATAATTGTACAAAACAAAAGAAATATGCTAATCTTGCAAAAAATGTTGAAGGGAAATGTGTCATCTTTAACTTTATGATTTTTGGCCATCAGTTCAACTTCTGCTCACTTAACTAGTCACATTAACAGTTTTAGCAAAGGTGCCCAAACTTTTGCATACAAGTCAAGTAAAGCATGCACTGGTACAGTGCGTTGCTTCACCCACTACACGACAAAACACCTCGAGATCCCAGTTGGCAACCCCCCAGGCAGACACACGGAAAAGACCTTCTATCTGCCGTAGCCAGGTGTTATGCAGACGAACCCTTGGCCTGGTGCAGCCACTCGGGTCCCCAACAATGAGGATCTTATGAGCTGAATCACCCTCGGGGGAACGCGCCACATGGCCGTAGTGCCGTAACTGACACTCCCTCACAATGCTGGGCTTGTGCCTCATTCGGGACTGCGTGAGCAACACAAAGTCAAACCAACGGTAGCAAAGGATTTTCCGGAGAGACACAGTACCAAAGGAGTCAAGTCTTCATCTCAGGTCATTGGATAGCAGCCATGTCTCACAAGCAGGAAGCACCAGGACTCTAAAGACTTGAGAGCTCTCTCAATCTCAGCATGGTGATCACACGCACTTCACCAACAAAGACCAGGTCAGGTCAGGTTGGGTAGCATGCACTGGTACAGCGCATTGCCACACCCGCCACATGACGAAACAGCTCAGGATCCTGGTTGGTAACCCCCCAGTCCAGTCCCACCCTCTGGAAACGATAATCCATCTCCCACTGCCAGGTGTTATGTGGGTGTTCCCCTGGCCTGGTCCAGCTGCTCGGGTCTTCAACAATGAGGGTCCTATGAGCCAGATCACCCTCGGGTAATCGCGCCACATGTGCCTTCATTCGGGACTCCATAAGCAACACAAAGTCAAACCAATGGTAGCAAAGGATTATCCAGAGAGACACAGTACCAAAGGAGTCCAGTCTTCATCTCGGGTCACTGGATAGCGTCCATGTCTCACAAACAGGAAGCACCAGGACTCTAAAGACTTGGACCTTCATCCTTATGCATAGATATCGGGAGCGCCACACACCCCTTTTCAGCGAACCCATGACCCCCCTGCTCTCCCAATCTGTCTACTGACTTCATAGGAAGAGTCACCAGAGACATTAATATTTTATATACTGTATATATACATTTTGCATACCACTATATATAAAAGATGGATGCATTTTTCAGATTACAAGTTTAAAAATATCTCAGACCCTCATGGCTTTGAGAATATTATGTCACTAGCACTCCAACACTGCTTTTAATCAAATTCTCCAATGTGAACGTTATTAATAAAAATTTCTGCCCTAAAGACAGTAAATGTGAGTTGAGATAAACTAAGCAGACACTGCGTTCATATAGTTGGCTGCCCGAGAGTAAACATGCAGCATCAGACTGTCTAAATGTCAGTGAAGTGGTCACACCATCGCATCGCCCCCTTTGAGCTTACCACCTTCTCTACAGTCACCCAGATGAATGCTTTTCTTTCTGCAGCAAGTGGACTGCCGTATTATTTTTGTGTGCTCTTCGAGTTTTCTCATAACAGACATTCTGCTCTCAGAGGTGTGTTTGGTAAACAAGCCACACAATTACTGCAAATGCAGTGGTGCACAAACACAACTTTGGTCAACCCTGCACGAGTATCCTAAGAGTAAAAATGATTACATTGCCTGAAGAAGGGGCCCGAGTTGCCTCGAAAGCTTGCATATTGTAATCTTTTTAGTTAGCCAATTAAAGGGGTCATTTTGCTTGACTTCTCACTACATTTCTGCCCAATCAAAGAAGTTTGTGCCTCATCCATAGAGTGTTTATTGTTATTTACAGTTCGCCTGATAGTTTGCTGTATGAAACACACCAGAACTAACCGCAGACTAGTGCTAGGCGGTATGACCAAAATTCTGTATCATGATATTTTTCAAAATTATACCGGTTTCACGGTATTCAACAGTATGTTTTTCCCCCATGCATGAGTGGATGTTAACCACATTGTCCACTGCAATTACTGCAGTAGACTGGCTAAGAATAACCTCTTCCACTGTCATGAGAATTGTACATTGTACAATCGTAAACCAACTACAATTTCTGTTAATGATAACAATCTCTCTCCACTGATATGTTAGCTATATGGATTGTAATGGCGTTGATTATCTCGATCCACCGCTTGCTTTTTTTGTCGTAGGCAGTACCTCTAGCAAACGTGTCTACAAGTGACGTCTGACTCGAGTGTCCTCTAGCTTTTTCAGTTTTACGTGAGGGCGTGGAGGGTGCCAATCTTAGTTCCATATGTTCATGGTACTCCAAAGCATGTTTGCAGCTAAGGTGGTGCAGCAAATCGCTGGAACTTTAGCTTGACAGCATTTGCAGTAGACAGTTGCTTGGTCCACATCCGACCTTTTAAAACAAAGTATCTCCAGACAACAGACAATACAATTTATTTTTTGTATAGCCCAAAATCACACAAGAAGTGCCGCAATGGGCTTTAACAGGCCCTGCCTCTTGACGGCCCTCCAGCCTTGACTCTCTGAGAAGACAAGGAAAAACTCCCAAAAAAACAATTGTAGGGAAAAAATGGAAGAAACCTTGGGAAAGGCAGTTCATACAGAGACCCCTTACCAGGTAGGTTGGGCGTGCAGTGGGTGTCAACAAGAAGGGGGTCAGACACGTGTCATCATGTTCAACTTTATTGTCTGTTACAGTTTTGGAATATTCTGTGTTCATTTTCACTGTTCAGTACAGTATAGCAGTGAAAAAGGTCCCCCCTTAAACAGTTTCCCACTGCGCCGCGCTCCTAACGTTGTTTAGGCTATTTAAACTGGTGTTGCGGTATAAGAAAAATCCATATCATAACAAAAATAAAAAACGGTTTTCGGTATGAACCAGTATTCCTCCCAGCACTACTGGAGACTGACACAAAGAAAATAAGTATGTTCTGATCTGGCACAGTATAAATGGACCAAGAGTGTGAAAATGCCTTATGTGTGTCATGTATGAGTGTGAACGCATTTGTGTAGGTGACTGAGCCCTACAATGGACTGGCACCCTGTCCTGTTTTCTATCTTGTTCTGTAGCTAGGAATAGAATTAAGCCCCTATTAAACTTAAATGGATTAAGTCGGCCTGAGAATAAGATGTTATGGAAATCCACTATCACCCATGGATAACAATGGAGTTGAAACAAGCCAGCACTCCTACAACAAACTCTATGCACTTTACTAAATCCTTCCACAGATTCATTCTGGAAGTTTTAGAGGACAAACGGCAGATTGAATTGCTAAGAAACGGAGTTAATCCAAACATCCAAAAACAGAAATTGCTCAGCTTTGTACCTTCTTCATAACACAGCTTGATTAGAGAAAGGCTGCAACTCATTCACTTTACCAAATTTATTTTTAGGTGGAGGTAAAAGGTAATGAGGTCAAATATTCACTATTGAAATATGTAGAGAGTCTGATTATGCAATGTTTTAAACATCAAAAAAGCAGATTTTAGCAGGTTGTGGGTGCTTGTGGAAAATCGAAATTGACTTCCATGTCTTAAAATGACAGTTTTAGTCAATATTAGGCCTTTTTTTGTATATGACTCTGCGATACCTAAATCTCGGCAAAGAAACAAAAATGTGGCACATGTGGCTTCTTAAATATCCACCCTCAATGCACAGAATAACTTCTGAAAAAATGACGTATCTTGTTTAAACAAGTTACATCATTCTCACAGGCTCCAAGCCCACAGTACAGACTGCATCTCTGTTGTTAGTTAAAATTTGATACTGACCCTCACCTATTTCTGTGTCTCTTCTTAGTACTCAAATGGAACACTTGGTGAAACGGCCCACCTGCCAAGTTGTTCTGCCTGCCTAAGGTAAAGTTATCCCTGATGGAGGATCGCAGGAATCGTAGGGTAAAGGGGTCCTTTCATCGGATTGGCTGGCCCAGCGCGGACTCAGCTGTGGAATGACCAATAGGGGGAGGCAGCTTGATGGCTGAGGTCTCCAGGACTCTAAACAAATCCAAATCATATTACTGTTAAATTCTGCTCCGAACTTGTAAAATTTTTATTTTTATACTGTATTGAGGATGTGTTCAGTTCTGTGTATTGTAATGGCCCCCCTCTTTTTGACACCCACTGCACGCCCAACCTACCAGGAAAGGGGTCTCTTTTTGAACTGCCTTTCCTGAGGTTTCTTCCATGTTTTCCTACTAAGGCTTTTTTTGGGAGTTTTTTCTTATCTTCTTTGAGAGTCAAGGCTGGGGGGCTGATAAGGGGCAGGGCCGGTTAAAGCCCACTGCGGCACTTCTTGTGTGATTTTGGGCTATACAAAAATAAATTGTATCGTATTGTACTGTTTCTGATCCAGTTTGGTCCAGACGTTCTCTCTGTATTTTTCAGTTTGACCTATGTCTAAGGGTAGCTGCAATAGAATTGTTTATTTTAATTGTGAGTTTTGCAGTTTGCTCCACTTAGTCATGGTACCAGGCCTGCTGATTTCCAAAGATTTCACACAAGTAGTTTGAGACACGTAATTTACTTAAATATACAGTACAGGCCAAAAGTTTGGCCACACCTCCTCATTCAATGTGTTTTCTTTATTTTCATGCCCATTTACAGCACTCCATCACTCTCCTTCTTGGTCAAATAGCCCTTACACAGCCTGGAGGTGTGTTTGGGGTCATTGTCCTGTTGAAAAATAAATGATCATCCAACTAACCTGACTTCTGCACAACACAACTGCTGG
Organism: Polypterus bichir lapradei; assembly: GCA_026402145.1. Lineage (NCBI taxonomy): Eukaryota > Metazoa > Chordata > Cladistia > Polypteriformes > Polypteridae > Polypterus > Polypterus bichir. Next base: position 32,756,283 of record JANRMT010062820.1, read on the forward strand.
TCCCAACCCCATTGATAAAGCAAGAAATTCCACTAAATAACCCTGATAAGGCACACCTGTGAAGTGAAAACCATTTCAGGTGACTGACTACCTGTTGAAGCTCATCGAGAGAATGCCAAGAGTGTGCAAAGCAGTAATCAGAGCAAAGGGTGGCTATTTTGAAGAAACTAGAATATAAAACATGTTTTCAGTTATTTCACCTTTTTTTGTTAAGTACATAACTCCACATGTGTTCATTCATAGTTTTGATGCCTTCAGTCATGAAAATAAAGAAAATGCATTGAATGAGGAGGTGTGTCCAAACTTTTGGCCTGTACTGTACATACAGGTGGACATGGAGGCACCCAGCTACGTTTGGACAGCTTGCTTGAACTATCAGATCATAAGCTTGATGATAAACAGAAAGAAATGAACACACACAAAAGCACACAAACTTAGATCTGTAAAGGTAGACACTGACAGAGGTATTAAGTCACTCCACGCCAATCTATCAAGCTGTGTATACCTTGTTGACTTCATTCTGTGCTGCCCCCTACCCTCAAATCTGCTCCTAGTGGCTTATTTATATGCAGTACATTTGGTACTCCTTCTTAATACAATTGTTTTTTTGTTTTTTTTTTTATTATCAGTTGTTATTATTTATTACTCTCTATTTCCTTACCCATTATTTACTGTTAATATATTTATAGTATAGTGTCTTGCACTTGTCCTGTGTTTATGTACTGTACTGTATATGTTGCACCGCGGCCCTGTTACTTCGTACCACTGTATGCTGCAATACTGCATATGGATGGCATGATAATAGAGCCATTTGACTTGATGAAATGTGTTATGGATTAAACTAATATTATTTAAACTGTTCACTTTACTCACCATTCATTTCTTTACATAATAAATGTATGTACTGGATTATACAAGCGTAAAATCGTATAGCACTTCTTCTTCTTTCGGCTGCTCCCATTAAGGGTTGCACAGCAGATCATCTCTTTCCATCTATAAACTGTATAGCACAATCAGTGATATTATAAAATCTTCCACTGAGTGATTTCCTACAATATCACAAAAGTTTAATTTGCATGGAAGTAGGATAAAAGCCAATCCATACCGATTTTTAGGTGCATTTGCATTCAATGCGCAAAGCACATATTGAGAAAGCCCATGTCTTCTTTCTCTCTGTCTGTCTTTCCATATAAAACAACTTGTTTCAACATGGACCAATGTTGTTGAGATGTGGCACACTTTTCTTCAAAGAAATTAACAGTCAGTTAAACTTCCCATCAGATATCTCAAACTGATCACACTGTATGAAGCTTTAAAACATCAAAATCTCCCATTAGAAAGCATTTGCAAATTTGCGAATTTGTGTGTCTTTAAACAGAGAAACATTCTGCGTGATTTCAACTAGTAATTAGGTTACTGCAAAAACTTTACGGTGAGAGCGGTTGCTTAAACTTGTATACTTTGTATATTGTCCTCCTTAACTCATCTGACAGCTGCACGGATGCCAAATGCATGCGAGTCAAACACGAGCACACACAACTCACACTGTTAACTAATAAGAGTAGGAAAAAAACACGTATCACTTCTCTGGAACGGCAAAACAATTACGTAAGCACATACAAGACTGAACTGATGAAACAATATTATCTGCAGACTTTTATTGTAAACAAACGACATTATCCACCTGCAAATAAACTGCGTCTGAACTAATTAATAACTTGGAAGGGGCAGTTGCTCTAACTTTTATAAACACAGGTTCAAAAATGGACAGTGGCATCAGGTTGGGGCTTCAGTGGCATAATCCCCTGATCTCCGAGACCCAGATATACACAAATAATCGCAACAAGCCCCTCATCTTCTTGCCCATCGTAAACCATTTGTATTCCCATTATCCAGTAAATCAGTTCCTTTCAAAGTTCATATTTATTTTTATAATTTTAGTGAATTACTGGATTTTAATAAATATTAATAGCTAGATTGGGAAATTATTTCAGCTCCTTTCATTGGTTAATATTGATACTGATTTTATTCTGTCCTCCCAGCCATCACACCTTACTTTAGACAAGTATTGCCTTATCTTATTTTTATATTTTTCTTCCTTCATCTTGTAAAGCACTTTGAGCAACATAATTTGTATGAAAATGTGCTATAGAAATAAATGCTGCTGTTGCTAGTAACAGTCATTTTGTATTAATGGAAACTTTGCTAATTATTGATACGACTCTATTGGGTAGACTTTCAAAAATGTTATTTTTTTTGGAAAACTGAACAACAGTCAGTGACAGACAGCTCCACCATTAACACACACCAGTTGATGACATTTTCACTTTTACCTGAATTGCAGTCTGCTCTGTGTGAGAGCACTGAGCCACCACACGCCTCGACGTGTGACATTTTGATCCCCATTGTAAAGTGCTGCTACAAAGTGTGGATTGAAGTCTGCTAACACATGGAGTTGTACTCTGTCATCGTTATTAGTTTTTGAAAATGGCTCCCTGTTTAGTAAAGAAAAACGTAACAACTGATTCTTGGATGAAGCACATACAAATATGAAATGCTCCAAATTCCCTATCAGTTAACTTGTTTGCCAGACACACCTGAATGTTGAGACTGTCTGACTTGTATTAATTCTGACAAAACAGAAAACTTCCTGCAGTTTTATTTCCAGTGATGTGGCCTGCGTACTGATCTGATCTATGTACTTATTAGGGTATGCTAAAGGCGCTATATGGCCTGGCTGACATGTTTATAAAAAAAACAAAAACTTTAGTTCATCCCACTACCCTCAGTTACGATCAGGTGTTTCACCGTCCAAGTGAAATCAACAGACGTACGAGCCCCCCAATCTATCAGTTATGACAGCAGAGACCCGCACGTTACGAACACGTAAAGCCTCGTATTTGTGATGCGCCTGCGACTCCCGTCAAACGGGGGTGGAGAAGGAGGGCGGAGTTTCACTTACAAAGCCCAGGCACGTCCAGCATGTTGGAGATGCCCCTGTCGGACATGTCCACCTCGATGAGGCTCTTCTCCCGAGTCTCCTCAACGATTTTCTTCAAAGATTTGGACATTTTCTGAAAAGAGAAATAAACATACAAGTTTCGCTTTACGGGTCATACACACACAAGCCTGAGCAACTTGTACTCGGGACTACAAAGTTGGCTGACAAGCGAACTCTCCTCCGACCTGCACAGGACGAGACAAGCAAAAAGGATGCAACCGACCTTTACGTCTAAATTCCGGGCTGCGTGGAAATGCCGATTCGCGTTATCGAAGAATGAATACGGAAAGAAAACGAGCAAAAAAAAAATCGCCCTTCCTCGTAAAGCGGAGCACGCCCAACAGGAAATGAGCGCCGAAGGCAGTGAAAATGCTCACATTCCGTAAAAGGAGACTTCCTCACTCGACGGCCGTGCAGGCCCTGGCGCCTCGGGAAAGCGAGCGAGCCGGGCGGGAGAAACTCGGGACGAGCCAATCAGTCGCACGTGTGGGCCGGTGTCGGAGACGAGGGCGTGGCCGAGCGTGTTACCGGGGCAACGGGCACCCCAGCTGGCGCGGGAGGCTGAACGGCGGGCGCCTGTAGTGGCAGTGGAGGCGCCGAGTGGCGCAGCACGCTACGAGGAGATCGTGAGTGAAGATGCAGGACGGACCGACGTCGCCTAGTTAGAAAGCTTATAAGGACGCCAGTTTTAAAATGATTTAAACAGAAAGGCTGGGGTAAAGTACTTTATAATAAGTGTAAATATTCGCCTTCTTCTGTTGTTCCGTACGGCCATGGTTATCGCTCAGCCTTTAGTGCGGCCAGGATGGGCACCCGCATGCCGAGGTTGAATGGGGACGTCAGCTTTATGTGTTGCCTTGTGCATTTAGGGCAGTAAAACAATTACTTTCATGTTTTCTTAAAACTGGTCACAAAAAAACAATACAAGATGATAAACACGAGATAAAAAGTATACATGTAGCACGTAAGATACGTTGTATACAATTATGTTTTTTCAAATGCAGAGGGGGCCAAAAAATGTATACACACTTCAACAAAAAAACCCTGTTATTAAAGTGTGATATTAAATTGATACAAATATCAAGGGATTAACTTAAGTACTTTTGACTTCAACATTTACAACAGGTGCTCACAATGGTTACCATGAGTGCCCAGACAATGCTGATTATGGCAGACTACTGCTTGAAGAACATTAGCTTAAGTGTCCAGTGAGACTAATGTGCGTCCCGCTTCAATTTCTTCTCAAAGCGCTGCCAGTGTAGCTGGTTTCATTCTTGTGAGTAATGACATCTTCCGAGATCACGTCATACTACACATTGTTTCCGTAATTCGGTTAAACTTCAGAAAAGTCCTGAGATAACAACTGTTAAAGTGTGTATACATTTTTTAACACCCCCCCCCCCCCCATACTGGTGTAGCATATTTCCGTATTGTATATAGTATGCATCAGCTGTACTTGAGTAAAAATAGAAATACCATTCTATACCATTTGCCCCTGAGCAAAATACAAGTCTGTCCATCTGTTTTCCAAACCCACATATCCAGATGAGAGTTTGGGGGGAAGCAGGAACCTAAACCAGAAAACATCGGGCGCAATGCAGAAAGATTCCCTGGACAGAACGCCATTACCGGGTGATCACACAAACACGTACTAGGGCCAGTTTAGCATCGCCAATCCACCTAACTTGCCTGTCTTCAAACTGTTGGAGGACACCAGAGCAGCAAGAGGAACTCCACATGGACAAGGGGAGAACATGCAAATTCTATGCAGGGAGGAAACCATGACATGAAACTCTATCTCCTTGCTGCAAGACCACTGTGTGCACCCCAAACTGCAAGTGGAAGTTTTAAAATATTTGATATTAATTGTACTTAAGTTTATTTGGCCCTCTGTATCCGTGGGGATTTGGTTCCAGGACCCCCCTGTGCGATGCTTTAAGTCCATCCAGCCATCCATTATCCAACCCACTATACAGTATCCTCGCCTTATGTAAAAAAAAAAAAAAATACAGAGTAATATAACCTACGCACATCCTTTCATATACTTTAAATCATCTCCAGATTAGTTATAGTGCCTAATGCAATGTAAGTTTAATTTACATAGTTGTTATACAGGGTTGTGTTGTTTAGGGAATAATGACAGGAAAATAAAAGTTTCTGTACGTGTTGAGCACAGACTCAGTCATGGGTGCGCCTAACTGCATAGTACATGTTAATGGCAACATAATTCTTTTTTTTTTTTTTTTTTTTTAATTCTTTTGCATTCACAGTATCTCACAAAAGTGAGTACACCCCTCACATTTTTGTGAATATTTTATGATATCTTTTCATGGGACAACACTGAAGATATGACACTTTGATACAATGTAAAATAGTCCGTGTACAGCTTGTGTAACAGTGTAAAGTTGCTGTCCCCTCAGAATAACTCAACACACAGCCATATCCCAAATTGTGCTGAATTATAGAACGATGTACAGATACACCATCTGCAGCGAGATGTTCTTGCAGGTCTTTGGAGGTGATCTGTGGGTTGTCTGTAACCATTCTCACAATCCTGCCTCTGCATATGTCGCTCCTGGATTTTTCTTGGCCTGTGTGGCAGTCGGCTGGGGGTGGTACCCAACCAGGATGCCCAGGAAGACCGGAGGAGGGCTTGTGCCTCCTCCAGACCACGAGGGGGCGACCGCCCTGGTTGTGTTGGGGGCCACGGGTAGAGGGCTTGGAATCCCAACCCTGTAGGGGCCCGCAGCCACCACCAGGGGGTGCCCCGGTGCCTGAAGAACCCTGGACCGCAGCACTTCCGCCACACCAGGAAGTGCTGGGGGGAAGAAGACTGGGGACACCCGGAGGGCTTCCGGGTGCGCAGCCGGCACTTCTGCCACACAGGGGTGTGTCCGCGGAGGACTGCCGGGAAGCTGCTGGAGCCCATCCGGGCTGGTATATGAGGAGCCGCCTCCCTGCATTCGAGGGCAAGATTCGGGTGGAAGAGGACAGAGATGAGAGAGAGGAGTGGAGGCGGCCAGAAGGAAGGCACTGGGAAGAGAGGCCTGGACTTTGGGGGATCGGTGCAGGAGGCACTGGGTTTATGCACAAAAGATAATTGTAAATACTGTAAATAAATATGAGTGTGTTGGGTGGAAAACCGTTGTCCGTCTGTCTGTGTCCGGGTCACGTTCCACACCTGCCAGACCTGCTGGGTTGGTTTAACAGTAACTGTGCCTGTGGCCTTCCATTTCCTGATTCCATTCCTTACAGTTGAAACTGACAGTTTAAACCTCTGAGATCGCTTTTTGTAGTCTTCACCTAGACCATGAGACTGAACAATCTTTGTTTTCAGATCTTTGGAGAGTTGCTTTGAGGACCCCATGCTGTCTGTCACTCTTCAGAGGAGAGTCAAAGGGAAGGAAGCACAACTTGCGATTGACCACCTTAAATACCTTTTACCACTCATGACTGGACACTCCTGTCTATGAAGTTCAAGGCTTTATGAGCTCATCCAACCAAGTAATCAGCATTGAGCAGTGACAGGCATTCAAATCAGCACAATGACAAGGGGACACACATTTGTGCACAGCCAGTTTTTCACATTTGATTTAATTTCATACAACTAAATACTGCTTGGGTGGCGCAGTGGTAGCGCTGGTGACTAACAGTTAGGAGACCTGGGTTCGCTTCCCGGGTCCTCCCTGCGTGGAGTTTGCATGTTCTCCCCGTGTCTGCGTGGGTTTCCTCCCACAGTCCAAAAACATTCAGGTTAGTTGCATTGGCGATCCTAAATTGTCCCTAGTGTGTGCTTGGTGTGTGTGTGTGTGTGCCCTGTGGTGGGCTGGCACCCTGCCCGGAGTTTGTTTCCTGCCTTGAGCCCTGTGTTGGCTGGGATTGGCTCCAGCAGACCCCTGTGACCCTGTAGTTAAGATATACAGTGGTGTGAAAAACTATTTGCCCCCTTCCTGATTTCTTATTCTTTTGCATGTTTGTCACACAAAATGTTTCTGATCATCAAACACATGTAACCATTAGTCAAATATAACACAAGTAAACACAAAATGCAGTTTTTAAATGATGGTTTTTATTATTTAGGGAGAAAAAAAAATCCAAACCTACATGGCTCTGTGTGAAAAAGTAATTGCCCCCTGAACCTAATAACTGGTTGGGCCACCCTTAGCAGCAATAACTGCAATCAAGCGTTTGCGATAACTTGCAATGAGTCTTTTACAGCGCTCTGGAGGAATTTTGGCCCACTCATCTTTGCAGAATTGTTGTAATTCAGCTTTATTTGAGGGTTTTCTAGCATGAACCGCCTTTTTAAGGTCATGCCATAGCATCTCAATTGGAGGCCACTCCAAAGTCTTCATTTTGTTTTTCTTCAGCCATTCAGAGGTGGATTTGCTGGTGTGTTTTGGGTCATTGTCCTGTTACAGCACCCAAGATCGCTTCAGCTTGAGTTGACGAACAGATGGCCGGACATTCTCCTTCAGGATTTTTTGGTAGACAGTAGAATTCATGGTATCATCTATCACAGCAAGCCTTCCAGGTCCTGAAGCAGCAAAACAACCCCAGACCATCACACTACCACCACCATATTTTACTGTTGGTATGATGTTCTTTTTCTGAAATGCTGTGTTCCTTTTACGCCAGATGTAACGGGACATTTGCCTTCCAAAAAGTTCAACTTTTGTCTCATCAGTCCACAAGGTATTTTCCCAAAAGTCTTGGCAATCATTGAGATGTTTCTTAGCAAAATTGAGATGAGCCCTAATGTTCTTTTTGCTTAACAGTGGTTTGCGTCTTGGAAATCTGCCATGCAGGCCGTTTTTGCCCAGTCTCTTTCTTATGGTGGAGTCGTGAACACTGACCTTAATTGAGGCAAGTGAGGCCTGCAGTTCTTTAGACGTTGTCCTGGGGTCTTTTGTGACCTCTCGGATGAGTCGTCTCTGCGCTCTTGGGGTAATTTTGGTCGGCCGGCCACTCCTGGGAAGGTTCACCACTGTTCCATGTTTTTGCCATTTGTGGATAATGGCTCTCACTGTGGTTCGCTGGAGTCCCAAAGCTTTAGAAATGGCTTTATAACCTTTACCAGACTGATAGATCTCAATTACTTCTGTTCTCATTTGTTCCTGAATTTCTTTGGATCTTGGCATGATGTCTAGCTTTTGAGGTGCTTTTGGTCTACTTCTCTGTGTCAGGCAGCTCCTATTGAAGTGATTTCTTGATTGAAACAGGTGTGGCAGTAATCAGGCCTGGGGGTGGCTACGGAAATTGAACTCAGGTGTGATACACCACAGTTAGGTTATTTTTTAACAAGGGGGCAATTACTTTTTCACACAGGGCCATGTAGGTTTGGATTTTTTTTCTCCCTAAATAATAAAAACCATCATTTAAAAACTGCATTTTGTGTTTACTTGTGTTATATTTGACTAATGGTTACATGTGTTTGATGATCAGAAACATTTTGTGTGACAAACATGAAAAAGAATAAGAAATCAGGAAGGGGGCCAATAGTTTTTCACACCACTGTAAATAGATAGATAGATAGATAGATATGAAAGGCACTATATGATAGATAGATAGATAGATAGATAGATAGATAGATAGATAGATAGAT
>JANRMT010062820.1:32764898-32833092 GCA_026402145.1 Polypterus bichir lapradei
GATAGATAGATAGATAGATAGATAGATAGATAGATAGATAGATAGATAGATAGATAGATAGATATGAAAGGCACTATATGATAGATAGATAGACAGATAGACAGATACTTTATTAATCCTAAGGGGAAATTCACATACTCCAGCAGCAGCATAATGATAAAAACAATAAAAACAATATTAATTAAAGAGTGATAAAAATGCAGTGCAAGTTAAAAAATGCAAGGTGGAGAGTGTGAGGCAGGTGTAACAAACTATAATTTTGTATAATGTTAACGTGAATGTTTTGCCTGAACATTTACAAAATGTCGGTGGCCACAACTCACCTTTTGCATTAAAACATCACAACAAAATATTGAGTGCATTTTGTATGTCTGTCTGCATTTCCTAGTGTATCTCACACTACTGAATTAAAACATGAAGGCTGTCAAAACAAAACAATGCAATTCCAAATCCACAGTGTGTCCATGCCTGGCCGGGACGCCCCTTCAGTATATGTTTCGGGAGAGCAAGCGTGGGCTACCCAATACCTCTCCTGGGATGCTAGATGGAAACCCCCCTGGGTTGCAACGGTGCCTCGGACTCCCGCAGGGCTTCATGGGAGTTGGAGTTTGGTGCAGCCCTGTTGGGATCCACAGGCACCACCAGGGGGTGCTGCAGAAAGAGCTGCTGAGCCCTTATGGGCAGTGTTTTCACCACACCCGGAAGTGCAGCTGGAAATGGGCAATCAAGCACCTGGAGCACTTCCGGGTGCCTTATAAAAGGAGCCAGTAGCCACCACTCAGGAGCCAGAGTCGGGAGGAGGGAGACAAAGCTTGATGGAGAGGAGTGGGGGAGAATGAAGAAGAGAAAGAGAATTGAGACGGCGCTGTGTTTGTGGGACTGTGTTGTGCCTGTGGGGACGGCGAAGGCGTTACCCACAGGCGAAGAAATAGAAATAAAACATTTTTTTTGTTTTATCAGTGTGTCTCCTGTGTCTGTCTGTGTTGGGTCAGGTGCCAATATAGCACAATTTATTACAACAGATACTCCTTATTCATTTGTCATTTTGTCACATGTCACTGTGTCACTTTATTCCCTTTATTATGTACAGTTGCACGTGTGATTTGTTTTATAGTTAGTTAGATGACTGGCACTGAGGTGTATGGTGGAGTGTAGGCAATTAGGTTCACTCTTCTGAAATCATTTAAATGTCCGTCTGTCAGTCTTGTTCTGAACTTTGGTGTCATGACATTCATGTCAGACTCACAGAGGTATGGAGACCCAAACAAAGCAGACATTTTCAGAGCTGCTTGGTGAAGATTCTTATAGTTATCTGGCTCTACTAAGCTCCAAAAATGCTGAGAATGCTGTTGAGACTTTAACTGCACATTATTTTGAAGGTTTACTAATATACAGTGGGTACGGAAAGTATTCAGACCCCCTTCAATTTTTCACTCTTTGTTATATTGCAGCCATTTGCTAAAATCATTTAAATTATTTTTTTTCCTCATTAATGTACACACAGCACCCCATATTGACAGACAAAAAAAAGAATTTTTGAAATTGTTGCAGATTTATTAAAAAAGAAATACTGAAATATCACCTGGTCCTAAGTATTCAGACCCTTTGCTGTGACACTCATATTTAACTCCGGTGCTTTCCATTTCTTCTGTTCATCCTTGAGATCACCTTCATGTGAGTCCAGCTGTGTTTGATTCTACTGATTGGACTTGATTAGGAAAGCCACACACCTGTCTATATAAGACCTTACAGCTCACAATGCATGTCAGAGCAAATGAGAATCATGAGGTCAAAGGAACTGCCTGAAGAGCTCGGAGACAGAATTGTGGCAAGGCACAGATCTGGCCAAGGTTACAAAAAAATTTCTGCTGCACTTAAGGTTCCCAAGAGCACAGTGACCTCCATAATCCTTAAATGGAAGACGTTTGGGACGACCAGAACCCTTCCTAGAGCTGGCCGTCCGGCCAAGCTGAGCTACCGGGGGAGAAGAGCCTTGGTGAGAGAGGTAAAGAAGAACCCAAAGATCACTTTGGCTGAGCTCCAGAGATGCAGTCAGGAGAAGGGAGAAAGTTGTAGAAAGTCAACCATCACTGCAGCCCTCCACCAGTCAGGGCTTTATGGCAGAGTGGCCTGTCGGAAGCCTCTCCTCAATGTAAGACACATGACAGCCCGCATGGAGTTTGCTAAAAGACACCTGAAGATTCTCTGGTCTGATGAGACCAAGATAGAACTTTGTGGCCTTAATTCTAAGCGGTATGTGTGGAGACAACCAGGCACTGCTCATCACTTGTCCAATACAGTCCCCACAGTGAAGCATGGCGGTGGCAGCATTATGCTGTGGGGGTGTTTTTCAGCTGCAGGGACAGGACGACTGGTTGCAATCGAGGGAAAGATGAATGCAGCCAAGTACAGGGATATCCTGGACAAAAACCTTCTCCAGAGTGCTAAGGACCTCAGACTGGGCCGAAGATTTACCTTCCATCAAGACAACGACCCTAAGCACACAGCTAAAATAACGAAGGAGTGGCTTCACAACAACTCTGTGACTGTTCTTGAATGGCCCAGCCAGAGCCCTGACTTAAACCCAATTGAGCATCTCTGGAGAGACCTAAAAATGGCTGTCCACCAACGTTTACCATCCAACCTGACAGAACTGGAGAGGATCTGCAAGGAGGAATGGCAGAGGATCCCCAAATCCAGGTGTGAAAAGACTCATGGCTGTATTAGCTCAAAAGGGTGCTTCTACTAAATACTGAGCAAAGGGTCTGAATACTTAGGACCATGTGATATTTCAGTTTTTCTTTTTTAATAAATCTGCAACAATTTCAAAAATTCTTTTTTTTGTCTGTCAATATGGGGTGCTGTGTGTACATTAATGAGGGAAAAAATTAATTTAAATGATTTTAGCAAATGGCTGCAATATAACAAAGAGTGAAAAATTGAAGGGGGTCTGAATACTTTCCGTACCCACTGTTTAATGTATAAAATTCAACATCAGTTTGTCTGTATGTCTGTCCGCTTTTCACAAGAGAACTACTTAACGGATTTAGATTGGATTTTTTCTATAATTTGCTTGAACATCCCGGTCGATTTTGCGACTTCTCTCATTTCGCTATGCAACAGAGTTCACTTACGGTAACGATTTATTTGCGCGAATCCGAGAGACATGCAGCGAGCCGAGGGGAGGGGCCTTCCTCACTCACTCGCCAGCTTCGGGGCGTCTTCCTTAACTCTGCTTAGGTAGCGAATGACAGAACAATTGAAGTCAACTTTGATATTTAAAATACAGTGTTACTTAGGTTGGGCAGCATGGTGGCACAGTGGTAGCACTACTGCCTGGCAGTAAGGAGACCTGGGTTTGCTGAGTTTGCATGTTCTCCCCATGTCTGCGTGGATTTCCTCCGAGTGCTCCGGTTTCCTCCTGCAGTCCAAAGACATGCATGTTAGGTGCACTGGTGATCCTAAATTGTCCCTGGTGTGTGCTTAGTGAGTGTGTGCCTGCGGTGGGCTGACGTCCTGCCCAGGGTTTGTTCCTGCCTTGCGCCCTGTGCTGGCTGGAATTGGCTCCAGCAGCCCCCCGTGACCCTGTTTTAGGATATAGCAGGTTGGATAATGACTGACTAACTGTTACTTAGGGATTGATGAGTTTGAGTCCGGATATTCTCTAAAGTGTATGCCACATTGACACGATAGATTGCAGTTCAGATTGTGGGTTGTGATTTTGTGTTAAAAGGATCGTGATATGATTTTTTTGGAAAGATGGCCCAGCACTAATTTGACTACTCAAGTTTTCAAATTTCTGTAGGATTCATTAACCCTTTGGCGAGCTGCTTGGAAAGGGGTGGCCTGCTACCGGTAGCTCGCGAGCGACGTGTTTGCATACCCCTGCTTTAAGGCTTTCTTTTTATTTGTGCCAAAAAGATTCGAAACTTTGAAGCCTCAGCCCCAGTATGAACAGCGACATCTGGTGGTTAACTGAGGTCAAGGCGAGCTCTCCAGAGCGCAAGTGAAGCGGCACTCACTGTTTCAGTCTCATGTCACCAGTAAAAAGGTGTGTTCATTTTATTCTACTAAGGTCCTTGTCCATTTATACTATTTAATTGGATACACAATCATTAGACATTAAAGTCTGAATCCGAAACAATGGACTAAAAAGACATACCAGAGGTATGTTCTGCTGCAGCTTTACAAATGGCGACGCAGGTGTCTCAACATGGATGACGCGTTGTTGTTGTAAGACAAGTCTTGTGTGGACATCAAACACCACATCTACACAGCATTGTATAACTGAGACACAATCATTTTATTATTTCATTTAACAGTGTAAGAGTACGATTCTAATCAGAACATCAAATGTAGACCATAAGGAGGCGACATATTGTATTCGGTGGTATAAGTGCTCCCAAACTTTGGAACGCCATTTTCCGCTGTTCGTTCCGCATCTGTCACCTAAGCTCTCCAAATTTCTCTCTCTCCTCACAGCCCAACATTGTTGAATGAGAATGATACATTTTCTTATAGGCGAACTGTTAATTTAGCGCCAAAGCTGTCAAACTAATAAAGCGCGCTGTGAAGCACTTACGACGTTCTAACTTTCAAACGTCACGGGGTCACATGACAGTGGTGTTTTGACCCAGTGCTTCGACTCGCTACACTTCAGATTGACTGACACCAGCTTCGACGCGTCGCTATCATTTTACCATCTCTAGTGCTTTGTAAGGCTGAATGGCAGCTGTCAACTGAGGTGATGTGGATGAGGCCGTGTGAGGCCACCTTGGCGTCCAGTCTAGGGTGGGCTCCGGCCTTGTGCTGTGTAGAGTTGAGGCCCCCCTGAATCTCGTAAACAGCATGATCAATAAAGAGAGATCAATAAATATTAGGTGAATGCCAGAATCATTCATGATACGTTGTAACATTGTTGCACTTCCTTTTCATCTCGCGTTATTTTAAATTTCACAGCGCACAGTCCATCCCCGCTCGCCAGCACCTGCTCTTGTATTGTAATGTTATACTTTCCTTCATCATCCACCCACGTTTGCCCTTCTTTCACATTATAACACAACCCTGTGATGGCACACTGAACAGACTGGAAAATGAAAGGCCAGGGCAGGACACGGACCCCCTCACAGCCTCAGTCACATCCCACCCCAGCAGGAAGCCTAAAACTGTGAATTTGGAGTGGGTGGACAAGATTGCCTTAAGTAACGTTTTGATGGACGCCTCAGTTCCTATTTTTCATGGCAGGAGACCTGATTTAATTATTGCTTCCCTGTGATGGCTGTCAGGAACACTTGAAGAGGCTGGATTTGTCGTGAAGAGACCCCCTTAGTTTAGCTCTCTTGGGTCCTCTGCATAGCAGGGTAGATATTTCAGGAGATAAGACCCCTCAGGTGACACGTAGAGGTGTCCTCTGTATTCTCAGGTCCGGCTTTCAGTGCAGGATGTGTGCCACTTTGGATAAAAGTCGAGAGAAATGAAGAAGGAAATTCTCTTCAGATTCTGTTTCCAGTCTCCATGCCACGTTTAACACCAAATGTCCCTTTACTTGATGCTACGCACATTATAGAAGGGTGGGAATGGTTGTATGGTGCCAGGATAGGGCTTGGCGGGCTGGCAATGGTGAGCACCATAGAAGGGCTTTGACAGGATCCTCATTGGCAAAACAAACTATAAAGCTTTACAATAAGAAGCCAAAACCCATAAGAGCTCATAGCAACCACACGAATGACAAATGTAAAGAAGATGGTAAAAAAACACATTAAAGAAATAAATGGATTTAGATACTTTAGATTCAGTGGCCAACCCAACATCTGGCACCGCTTATCTTCTCTTACACCGCATATTCAGTTTTCAGTCTGCTGCAGGTGAGAACTTTAAACATTAAAAAGCATCGGTGGTTGGCCAATTGGCATATTTCATCTCATTTTAAATATTCCAGCCACAGGGGATGCACAAACCAGTGTGTTTCTTCATGCCAGTCCCAAGCCTGGATAAATGGGGAGGGTTACGTCAGGAAGGGCATCCGGTGTAAAATTTTGCCAAATCAATATGCGGACAACAATATAAATTTCCATACCGGATTGGTCGACCCCTGGGTTAACAACGACTGCCACCAGTCAACAGGGTGCTTGTGGAAATTGGGCTACTGTTGGCCGAAGAAGAAGAAGGAAAAGAAGAGGGGGAGACGTGTCCAGAGGCAGGAGAGAGGAGGAAGATAAAGAGAGTGGAACTGAGGGTAGGAACTTTGAATGTTGGCAATATGACCGGTAAGGGGAGAGAGTCAGCAGATATGATGGAGGGATCCTTCTCTATATTGTGTGTGCAAGAGAATAAATGGAAGGGGAGTAAGGCCAGGTGGATCGGAGGTGGATTCAAATTGATCTATCATGGTGTGGATGGGAGGATAAATGGAGTAAGAGTTATTTTGAAGGAACAGTATGGCAAGAGTGTTTGGAGGTGAAAAGAGTGTCAGACAGAGTGATGATGATGAAGCTGGAAATTGAAAGTGTGGTGATGAATGTTGTTAGTGCATATGCACCACAAGTTGGGTGTGCAATGGATAACAAAGATTTCTGGAGTAATTTGAATGAAGTGATGAACAGTGTACCCTAGGGACAGAGATTGGTGATTGGAGCTGATTTCAATTAACATCTGGATGAAGGGAGCAGTGGAGATGGAGGTGATGAGTAGGTATGGTGTCAAGGAGAGGAATGAAGAAGGTCAGAGGATAGTGGATTTTGCAAAAAGGATGAATATGGCTGTGGTGAATATGTATTTTAAGAAGAGGGAGGAACATAGGGTGATGTACAAGAGTGGAGGAAGATGCACACAGGTAGATGACATCCTATGCAGAAGAGTTGATCTGAAGGAGATTGGAGACTGCAAAGTGGTGGCAGGGGAAAGTGTAGTTAGACAGCATAGGATGGTGGTCTGTAGGATGATGTTGGAGATCAAGAAGAGGAAGAGAGTGAGGGCAGAGCCAAGGATCAAATGGTGGAAGTTGAAAAAGGAAGACTGCAAGGTTGAGTTTAGGGAGAAGGTGAGACAGGCACTGGGTGGCAGTGAAGAATTACCAGACAGCTGGGAAACTACAGCAGGTGTAGTGAGGGTGACAGCAAGAAGGGTGCTTGGCGTGACATCTGGAAAGAGGAAGGAGGAAAAGGAAACCTGGTGGTGGAATGAGGAAATACAGGAGAGTATACAGAGGAAGAGGATGGCAAAGAAGAAGTGGGATAGTCAGAGAGATGCAGAAAGTAGACAAGAGTACAAGGAGATAAGGCGTAAGGTGAAGAGAGAGGTGGTGAAGGCTAAAGAAAAGGCGTATGATGAGTTATATGAGAGGTTGGAGACTAAGGAGGGAGAAAAGGACCGGTGGGCTACAGAGGGACTGAGCTGGGAAAGATGAGCAGCAGGTTAGGGTGATAAAGGATAAAGATGGAAACGTACTCACAAGAGAGGAGAGTGTGCTGAGCAGATGGAAAGAGTACTTTGAGAGGCTGATGAATGAAGAAAACGAGAGAGAGAAGAGGTTGGATGATGTGGAGATAGTGAATCAGGAAGTACAGCGGATTAGCAAGGAGGAAGTAAAGCGATGAAGAGGATGAAGAATGGAAAGGCCTTTGGTCCAGATGACATACCAGTAGAATCACAGAGGTGTTTAGGAGAGATAGCAGTGGAGTTTTTAAAGGAATCTTGGAAAGTGAGAGGATGCCTGAGGAGTGGAGAAGAAGTGGATTGATGCCGATATTTAAGAATAAGGGGGATGTGCAGGACTGCAGTAACTACAGGGGGATAAAACTGATGAGCAGTGAAAGCTCAGTTAAGAAGTGAGGTGATGATTAGTGAGCAGCAGGATGGTTTCATGCCAAGAAAGAGCACCAGAGATGAGATATTTGCTCAGAGGATGTTGATGGAGAAGCAGAGAGAAGGCCAGAAGGAGTTGCATTGCGTCTTTGTAGACCTGGAGAAAGCATATGACAGGGTGACTGAAAGGAGCTGTGGTATTGTATGAGGAAGTCGGGAGTGGCAGAGAAGTATGTAAGAGTGGTAAAGGATATGTACGAGGGAAGTGTGACCGTGGTGAGGTCTGCGGTAGGAGTGACGGAGGTGGGATTACATCAGGGATCGGCTCTGAGCCCTTTCTTATTTCCAATGGTGATGGACAGGTTGACAGACGAGATAGACAGGCGTCCCCGTGGACTGTGATGTTTGCTGATGACATTGTGATCTGTAGTAAGAGTAAGGAGCAGGTTGAGGAGACCCTGGAGAGGTGGAGATCTGAGAGGAGAGCAATGAAGGTCAGTAGGACAACCAAGACAGAATACATGTGTGTGAATGAGAGGGAAGTCAGTGGAGTGGTGAGGATGAGGAGAGTAGAGTTGGTGAAGGTGGATGAGTTTAAATACTTGGGATCAACAGTACAGTGTAATGGGAATTGTGGAAGAGAAGTGAAGAAGAGAGTGCAGGCAGGGTGGAGTGGGTGGAGAAGAGTGTCAGGAGTGATTTGTGACAGACGAGTATCAGCAAGAGTGACAGGGAAGGTCTACAGGACGGTAGTGAGACCAGCTATGTTATATGGGTTGGAGACGGTGGCACAGGAGACAGAGCTGGAGGTGGCAGAGTTAAAGATGCTAAGATTTGCATTGGGTGTGACGAGGATGGACAGGATTAGGAATGAGGACATTAGAGGGTCAGCTCAGGTGGGATGGTTGGGAGACAAAGTCAGAGAGGCGAGATTATGTTGGTTTGGACATATGCAGAGGAGAGATGCTGGGTATATTGGGAGAAGGTTACTAAGGATAGAGATGCCAGGTAAGAGGAGAAGAGGAAGGCTTAAGAGGAGGTTTATGGATGTGGTGAGAGATGACATGCAGGTGATGGGGTTGACAGAGTAAGATGACGAGGACAGGAAGATATTGAAGAAGATGATCCACGGTGACAACCCCTGACGGGAGCAGCCGAATAATGAAGAAGCTTGACCCATCAAAATATGACCTTCTCTGCATTCCTTCAATGAAATCTTCTAAGCATAAAAATGAGTTAATAAAAATGGTTCCCAGTTTCTCAAGCTGGAACACTGAGCAGTGATGTTTCTCCAGTCCAGCACAATGACAAATGGTTTCTTTTGGTTCCAGATGGGAGAGGTTGACATGATTTTTACTTTGCTATATCAGCTAATGGCTCAGGACGCTGGCTCCCCCCTTCGTCTCACAGAAGTCTTTACTAAACTCCTACACTCTGCACTGGCAACTCCTTTGTGCTTTTTTAACGTTTTATTTTAAGCGACTGCCGTGCAGTGATTACGGAGCACAGCTGACGTGCGCCCCCTCCTGGTTGAGACGTTGCCTTCACCCCACCCACATCCCCCCCGCCTTGCCTTCATTATAGCAGTGGTGATGGCCGCAGTTCCACTTCTACGTGCTGCTTCTCTCTTCTTCACTCCCACTTACCTTCATTTGGTGTGCCAGGCCCGGCACCTTCTGGAGGTGAGTCTGCTGAAGCTCGCCAAGCTGAAGTGCTCGAGGCTACAAGTAAAGGGCTGATGAGACGATCGCCTCAGGACACGACAGACACTCCTGCTAATTAGGTGTAAAGTAGCACTCAGTATGCAGAGTATGCAAAAAATGAGCAAATAGTTTTGAGCTGACAGGCTGCCCGCCATTTGACTGCCATTATGCCTAAATTAGGCTCTGTGTGTTATTGTGCAGCCCCCTTCGCTGAGGACAGGCTCTGAGTGCTTACACAAATTTACAACTCTAATTTGAAAAACAATAAAATCCTTTGTTGTTTCAGCATTCACAAACCTAAACACACATAACAAGCAAAACAAACACTTAAAGAGAAATGAGATTCACTGACTAACAGGGACGATTTTTGCTAAGACAGCACCCTGCCAGCGGTGGGCATTTCAGTTCACTTTGCTGATTCAGTTGTTTCAAAGTAACCATTTAAGTGAATTGATTTGTTTGATTCAGTTCTGGGATTAGAGGTTGGTACGTTTGGTAAGGGGGGGGTTGTGGGGGTCCCTCCACTGGTCACATCACAAACATGTAATTTCATAATTCATACCTTATTTTGTATATATGTGTATATAATGAATTATATATTTAACACATTGACAATTCATATGACTCAGGCCGATATGTTCATGTGGAGCCATCTTGGGGTCTCACCAACTGAAAGATGAAAGGTGAGGGTCAGGTGTGATGCCAACGTAGTGGGCATGTATAGGCAGAAAAGACCTGGATAGACTAGACCCTGGCATTGGAGACTAGAGGTTTGGGCATGTCGTGAGGCGGCTCCCTCTAGGGCTGGTCCCCCTGTAGTAGACTTGGGACACGCTGGTAGGGATTGTATGTCTCAGCAGGCCTGGGAATGCCTGGAAATTAGGAAGAGCTGGAATCTTTAGCTGGAGACAGAGAAGACTGGGCTGACCTGCTTGGCCTGCTGCCACCACAACCCTCACTGGGAAAAGTGGATGGAAAAATGAGATACGATGAGACAATTCATATGTCATTGCTCTGTTTCAGTACGGCACAGTTAAGATGTCTGAATAAAATAAGACGCTACATTACAGAATCACAGCTGGATGAGTATCAAGTGACTTCTACAGGCGTAAAGATTCTTTCCACATTCAAAACAATCAGGCACAGCCAAGTGAATGTGCTGTAAAAAAATGTGCACTAATGTAAAGTTGGTGGAAAATAATTGTTAGAAATTAGAAAATTTTATACAGTTCAGTTCTGTGCGTTTCATTTGTTGAAATGTAATTGTTTTTGAATTGTTTATATTGTTCTGACTTGCCGTTCAAGCACTAGCAGTAGAGTGTTGTACCGCGTTAGCCATAGATTGATACAGGAGAACGGAGGGTGAAATGACACCTTTTATGGGCTAACTAAATAGATTAACCATCCAAGCTTTCGAGGCGACTAAGGCCCCTTCATCAGGCAAGGAAACTGAAAAATACTCTCGCTTATATTGGGACAGCAAAGTGATTTTTTTATTTCATCTGAACAACCTTTTTGTTCAAATGTTAACAAAATTAATAAACCTTAGATGATATAGCCCTGAAAGAAGAGAACAATGAACTACACTGAAAAACATATAACCACCATTCAACTTAAAATAATTAAGGTAATGATTCACACTTAATATTTTCAATCTGAACCAATATAATTCTTTTAATCTTATTGAACCTGCGGTGGGCTGGCACCCTGCCGGGGGTTTGTTCCTGCCTTGCGCCCTGTGTTGGCTGGGATTGGCTCCAGCAGACCCCCGTGACCCTGTAGTTAGGATATAGCAGGTTGGATAATGGATGGATCTTATTGAACCCACAATTTTAAAGTTAAGGCAATTCATTTAGAGTGATTGGGTGTAATTCACTTGTTTTATACTGAAGTAAATCTAGTTTTTTAAGTTGTTACAATTTAAAATGGTTTATTGGTCATAACCTGTTTTTATGCTATTAGAAATATTATGAACATGACACATTCCAATGCTGTACTTTTTACATTTATTTAAAAATCTAGTGCAAATACACAAGAATTTTGCAGTGTAAATCTTAAATATATGAGAAAAAAATTATTAAAAGTTTCTATAGCTTTCTTGAAAGTATGTTTTATTACGAGTTCTTATACTTAAATGTAACAGTTGAGAAGCAGGGTTACTTACCAGAAATCCTCCATTATAAAAGTCTGCTGCTGAAAATAACCAGACCTGGATAGCCACGTCCACTCCACTCGGGAAAGTGTTCTTCTTTTTAGACAGTTGGAAAGCCAGCACGCTGAAAAATATATAAACGGCCCTCAAACACAGCACACAAACAACCAAAAATATTAGGTTAACTGAAATAGGATTTTTATGTTTATTCCCTCCACCATAACTTACTTTGGTGCAAACATATTTTTTTTACTTTGATTGAGATCTGAAACCAAATATTTCAAGCTACAACACTAAATGACTAATCTTAAGTTGCTTGAAAGAGAAAATTTACATTGAATGAACAACATCAATGTTAGACTTTTTTCAGTGTAATACAATGTAGAGATAAGATAACCGTCACTAGAGAAAGTCCGGCAAGGTTTTTTTTTAATTGTATTGTCTGTAAGATCGGCCACTGATGTAGTCAGCTGGTCACTCAGTCTGTCAGTCCACATATCTGCTCATAAAACTCTTGTCCCTATTCAGACCATTTTGTAGAGTGTTGAATTTAAGCAGAAGTTTCTATTCCCATTCTCTCCACTCCTGTTGGGTCTTGAAGTTCCCCATAAGCACAGTGACCCTCAGATCCTTTATGCTGTGGTCATTACTGTTAAAGTGTGCTGCCACCGGATGATCAATACTGTTCTGATTGATATGAAACCTATGTGAGTTCATTCGCTGGCACAGTGTCTGACCAGTGTCCCCAACATACAGTCCAGTGTTGGGGCACCTTATGCACCTGATTAGGTCGACCACATTAGCAGATCTGCATGTGAATGACCTCTTTATTTTATGCTCCTGCTGGCAATGTGGTATAACTACCTGATCTGTCGTGTAGACGTGTGCACAGGTGCCACACCTGTTCTGTGGGCAGGGGGATGTGCCACTTGCTGCTGAGCCACACATAGAGTTTCAAACAAACCTGTAGTTTGAGGTTTGGTGGTTGTCTGTATGCAAGGAGGGGAGGTTCTGGGAATACAGCATATTATCCTTCAGTTTATTGTCTTTGGGTTGAAGCTCTTTCATAATTTTCAAAGTGTTTCCAGATGTGGATGATAAGTTACAACTAGTGGGACTCGGTTCTTGGTCTCTGCACCTTTGTATTTCAGAAGGTTTTCCCTGGGCATAGCCGTAGCTCTCCTGATTTGTAGCTCTCCTGATTTGGGAGTGTATCCTTGTTTGATGAAGTCTGTCCTGAGTTTCTGTAGTTGTGTGTCCCGATCCATTGGGTCTGAGCAAATACGATTGTAATGTATTGCCCGGCTGTAGATTATAGCAGTGCTACTATTAGTTAAAACTGCATCTCCCAGCAGTCCCTGCAGGGGCTGTTTGGGTCGAAGGTAGTCAGAGGGGTTTAAAAGGAGGGCAGGTGTCTGAAAGGGGAGAAGTGTTTGTTGTTGTTGTATTTTGTGTTTCATTTACCTGTCGGACTGCCGTCTGTTAATTCAGCCATATTTAGTCGCTGTGTCCTGGATTGTATTCGTTGTTGGGGTCTGGATCGTCTTCTGTCTACCTGTGTGCTAAGGACTGATTGTGGATTCACGGCTTTCCACAAGTGTAGGAGCGCTCCTGAACCATCCATCCGTCTTCACCCTTACAGTGTCTACCGGTAGGACCGTTTCTTTCATTCCGTTTCAACATACAGATCTCTGGACTTACTATCGTCATCTCTCATTACATCCAGTGTGGTATTCCTTGGACTTTGCTGTGTGGATTTGTGTTTTACGTATGTAATATCGCCGTAGGGGTACAGGGGTGGTATTATTGTTTTCATTTATATTATTTAATTTCATTATCTTCTTTAATTGATGTTAGTTCCCAGTGTGCTTTATTTTGTCTCTGTTTGTGAGTGTGTGCGGGTCGGGCCAAAGCTGGGAGCGTCCCTGGGATCCTCTATAAAAATAAATAAATCACCGTCATCTTGACAGTGTGAATCTTAGTGGCACCGGACTGCCACCTGATGATGGAGTTCAGTATATGCTTTGGGTGGAAACTGTCATTTCTTAGATATGTCCGTCTGTCTGTTGGTTTGTGAAAAATAGAAGTCATAAGGGTACCGTCCTTTATGCGAATGGTAGTGACGAGAAAGCGGATTTCTGTTTGTGAATAATTGAATTTAAGTTTTATGTTGGGGTGGAATGAATTGTAATTCCTATGGAAGCAAAGAAGGTCTTTTCCGCTTGCAGTCCAGATTATAAGAATGTCATCTGTGTAGCGAAGGTAAAGCATTGGTTTAATGGCACATGTTGACAAGAAGTTCTAACCCTGCCATGAAGAAGTTTGCTTAGTGGGGTGCGAAACGACATCCCATTGCAGTTCCCATTAGTTGTAAGTAAATGTCCTGACCAAAAGAAAACACATTGTGAGTTAGTATGAATTTTATCAATTGTATCGCTGGCTCTGTTTGTAAGCCATGTTGTTGCAGGTACGTCTGACAGGCCATAGTTCCATCATCATGAGGGATGTTTGTGTATAATGCCTTCACATCCATTGTAACAAGGGAGGCTCCCTCAGAAATGGTGTCTAGGGCAGCACGTTTCTTAAGGAGGTGGGTGGTGTCCTGTACATAGCTGGGTGTGCTTCTGGCATGGGGTTTGAGAATGCTTTCAACCCATCCTGAAATATTTTCTGTCAGTGTGCCAATTCCTGAGATTATTGGTCTTCCTGGGTTCCCATCTTTATGGATCTTGGGGAGCATATAGAAGTATCCCACTTTTAAATTCTCAGGGGTTCGACTACTGATGTGGTCCTTGATGTTAACAGGTAAGTTGCTTAACAGTTTCTTCAGTTCTTTCATGTAAACATCAGTGGGGTCCTCCTGTAGTTTGCAGTAATAAGTGGTATTAGAAAGCTGCCTCTTTTATATAATCAGATGTGTTCATGATTCACGAGCTGTGGCCCTGTGGGACACCCTGAGGGTTCACAGGATCCCCTCGAGGTTGCTGGATATCATGGCCGGCCTGTCCACTGGTACTGGGAGTGCTGTACGGAGAGGAGGCACACCCTCTGTGTTTTTCCCAGTTGATTCTGGGGTTCTTCAGCAGTGTGTTCTTCTCCTACTCTGTTCAATGCTTCTATGGACTGGGTGTTGGTCAAGGTCATGGGGTCCAGCGGCTGGGGGGCATCTGTTGGTGAAGAGAGATTCACGGATCTTGACTTTGCTGACGATGCTGTGATCTTTGCGTAGTCAATGGAGGCTCTGATCGAGGCTCTCGAGAGACTGAGAGAGGGGTGTGAGTGTCTGGGCTTGCAAGTGTCCTGATAAAAACCAACATCCAGGCCTTTAATGACCTCTTGGGCACGGCCATCAGCAGTGTGTCTGTCTGCGGAGAGAGTGTCGACCTCGTCATCGAGAGGTTTACTTACCTCGGCAGTGACATTCATGTCACTGGTGACTCTTCATGTGAAGTCAGTAGACGGATTGGGAGAGCATGTGGGGTCATGAGGTCGCTGAAAAGTGGTGTGTGGTACTCCCGATCTCTATGCTAAAGGACGAAGGTCCAAGTCTCTAGAGTCCTGGTGCTTCCTGTCTTGCTATATGGTTGTGAGACATGGACGCTATCCAGTGACCCGAGACGAAGACTCTTCGGAGAATCCTTGGGTGTTGCTGGTTTGACTTTGTGTTGCTCATGGAGTCCTGAATGAAGCACATGACCTGCATTGTGAGGGAGTGTCAGTTACGGCACTACGGCCATGTGGCGCGTTATCCCGAGGGTGATCTGGCTCATAAGATCCTCATTGTTGGGGACCCAAGTGGCTGGACCAGGCCAAGGGGTCGCCCATGTAACACCTGGCTGTGGTAGATGGAGGGTCATTTCCGGAGGGTAGGACTGGACCGGGATACCGAGTTGTTCCGCCATGTAGTGGGTGCAGCAACGTGCTGTACCTGTGCATGCTCCCCAATTTGACTTGACTTGTTCATGATTACTAAAGCACCCCCTTTATTGGCTGGTTTGACAATGATCTCTATGGTTTCCCTTAGTCAATGTATGGCTTGCTTTTCTAGTAAACTGATATTGTATACCTAGTTCTGCTCTCGGCCCAGGATCCCAGATCTGACCCTCTGTCGGAAGCTGTCTATATATCTGTCCAGAGTGGATGACTCATGCTTGCTTCCTGTGTATTACTGTCCTCCTTATTATGGAAGAATTCTTTAAGCACTAAAAAGTCCTGCAATTCTCCAAAAACACTTCCAAAAATGTCCACGTGAGGGCGGCATACTGCCAGACCCTGGCTAGATATAAGAGCAAACACAAAAAATCTTTATAAAATTAAAAAGCTTTACGTCCATACAAATGATTATAGCAAGAATGAAGCTCCATGGAGCACAAAAGCCAAATAGGAGTGGCCTTAAACAATAACGGAAATCTAAAGCAAACACAATCCCGATACAACATTGAGAAAGGACAAACCAAGAGGCTCAACAATGCAGAAATTCACAAAAGTACAAAGCTCAACCAAGACACAAAATCTCACTGACTCCCGAGCACATTCACAATGAACTGCCTGGAACTTTGGGGAAACCAAATGGTTTGATAGGGCTGGAGGGCAGTTCCCGGCGGAGATTGGCAGGTAGCTCCACCCCCCCCCATTTCTTGTGGGACCACCCTAAAACACCTGGATTCTAACAACATCAGCTTACATAAAGTACATCGACAAAGTCAAAAATAGAGAATGATACACATACAGTAATCAACATAAACAGAGGAATCAAAATGAACAAAAGAGACACGAAGGGGGGAATGTTGGCTGAGACATTTCCTAAACTTTCAGCCTTAAACAATTCCAATAATAAATTGTACAGAATGAACGAACAATGAATGCATTCTAATATACGAAATGTGTCATTGCTGTATTGTACTTGCACGATGACCGAGAGAATCATCTTGTTTGCCGATAACGATAAAGTTTGAACTCAAAAGAATGAGAAGTGAAGCGAGTCGAAGTTCTCGATTCAGGCGGTTCTTCTGCCTGTACTTCAAACATCTGCGAAATGAAAGATGCTGATGCCATCACACAGGATACGCATGCGCTTTAGCATTCCCGTCGCACTCCACTCAATCGATCCGTTCATGCTCACAAACCGATTGGTATGATTCACTGAAAAGAGTTGTTAAAAAATGACGGAATCATTCTCAAATCCCCCATTGCTATCCTGCTATCATGACAAGTGCGATATGAGCAGCCGGAGAAGACAGAAGCACACTGAAGATTTTTGAAATTGGACTGAAGGCAGAGCAGACATTAAAATAAAGCAGCAAACCCCTTGTATGATGGAAATGGGCGCACAGTAAGAGAAGACCTGGCCACCAGAAGCCTTAGTAATATACGTTATAGTGTAGACGTGTGCACTGAATTGAGGACTGACGCTGATAACCAGGAGTTTTCAATAGAAAGTGCTGTTTTGGATTTACAGATGAGGAGAGGAGGTGGAGTTTGCACGCTGTCAACAACCATTGTCAAAACGTAGAACGTTAGGAAAATGAGAGGTTCTGCAGGATCAGGGGCTAGAAGCCTAACTTCATTGGACAGGTAGGTGAGAGTGTTCCAATCGAGTCCTAAAAGCTCCCCTCAAAATACTCTACTGGTGCCAAAGTGGTTCTATAGAGAGAGGCCACAGAAGAACCATTTTTGGTCCGTTAAAGAACCATCCATGTGAAGGGTCCAAAAAGAACCTTAGATAATAGAATAGATTATAACAGATTTGTGAAATGCCAATGGATTTATGATTTCTAAAGGACTCAATAGCACGAGGCAAAGTTCCTGTTTTCTTGACCTGTTAGGTAAACTTCACGTTCTCTTGTGTCCACCTATTAGGAACCTTTCCATAGCCCCAAGATCCAGTTTCGTATGCAGATACCCCTTCTCAGAATGAAATGGTTCTTTATCAAGCAAAGGCTCCACGAGAATCCACACCACCCAGTAAAGTGCCATCAAAGAGCCATTATTTTTAAGACTGTAGGCAGGAAAATGATAGGAAAAATGTACCTGTGATATAATATACTGAACTCAATATTTATTAGGGTACTATTTATTTAAAAAAAACAAAGTCATGAGCTTACTGTACAACTTGAATCAAAAAAGAGAAGACATGTTAAGACCTGGAATGGACTAACCAGTTTATTATAGTCTCCTCTAGGCCAGCAGTTCCCAAACCCTTTTTAGCTATTGACTGGGCAAGGCATGTGTGACATTTCTAGATGAGTCTAACAGCAGCCCATAATAAGTATGACACAGGTGACGGAGCACCCACAATGTCACAGAACGCCCACATTAGCCATGAAATGCCAACTGAGTCACACTGTACAAATCCCAGCAGCCTTGGCAGTGTTACACCGTTGGGCAGCTTTACAGTGTTGCAGGGGTTTGCTGGGAAGAAAGATGATTAGGTGCCATCTTTAAAAAATAACTGAAAGGCACCGATAGAGATCATGATCTTCAGTGTCAATTTATAGCTACGCTTCACACTCTTGGGATTACAATTACAACGACCGTGAATTACAGTTTTTATCTGGATGTACGTGCTTCCATACATGGAGGAACAAACAATGGTGTAAAAATAAAGATGAGTAGCAATGTAAATTCTAACCCAACGTTTAAATTTAAAGGGAGTGATACATTAAAAAATAGCTTGTTTTAATGCTAGAAGTATCAAAAATAAAACAAATGAATTGGAGTTGTATGTAATCGAGCAAAATTATATTGCAGCAATAATGGAAACCTGGCTAAATAATAAAGATTGAGATGAGTCTACACATTTATTAGGAAGGATAGACAGAACAGGAAAGGAGGTGGGGTTGCTATCATTTAAAGCGCACATTACAAAGTTGTCCAAATCATGTTTCTTCCATCTTAAAAATGTTGGGAAATTAAGGCGCTTCCTAAATAAACAGGATTCTGAGAAATTAATTCCTGCATTTATTTCTAGTAGGATTGACTACTGCAATGCGGTGTTCACTGGATGTTCAAACTGTTCTTTATTCAGCCTCCAGTTAATCCAAAATGCTGCTGCAAGAATTATTACAAGAACAAGAAAATACAAACACATAACTCCAGTTCTTAAATCCTTACACTGGCGCCCGGTTAAGTTTAGGGCAGATTTCAAAATCCTCCTTTTAACATATAAAGCATTAAATGGCCGAGGTCCGGCTTACTTGTCTGAACTTATCATGACTTAAAAATCAGAGCACACATTAAGATCTCAAAATGCTGGTCTGCTTATGATTCCAAGGATTAATAAAATAACAGTGGGAGGTCGAGCTTTTAGTTACAGGACCCCCCTAAACTGTGGAGTGGTCTGCCTGCTACTATAAGAGATGCCCCCTCAGTCTCAGCTTTTAAATCCCGGCTGAAGACTCACTACTTCAGTTTAGCACACCCTGACTAGAGCTGCTGATTAACTGTACAGACTCTGTTGTTAGTCATTAGCACTAAAACATAAGTAATATGGCAGTTATAACTGGATACTAACCCTCACCTATTCTGTTTCTCTTCTCGGTACTCAAATGTGGCACTTGGTGCCACGGCCCACCTGCCAAGTTGTTTTGCCTGCCTATGGTAAAGTCATCCCTGATGGAAGATTGCAGGAATCGTGGGGTGGAAGGGTCCTTTCATCGGATTAGCCCTATTTCAGCTGTGGAATGGCCAAATGGGGGAGGCAGCTTGATGACTGAGGTCTCCAGGACTCTAAACAAATCCAAATCTTATTATGTGAGATCATCTACTGTTAAATTCTACTCCGTACTTCTAAAATTTTTATTTTTATACTGTATTGAGTATTCGTTCTGTTCTGTGTATGGCAGTAGTTCTTAACCTGTGGGGTGGGCCCCCCTAGGGGGGCACGAAGTAACAAAAAGGGGGGCGCAAAGATGTGAAAAAAAGAAAACAAGAATCAAAAATATGAAAAAACATCTGTTGAAACCAAAACAAATGAACTTAAACTACATTCTGATACTAGAACAATAAATATAGCGTTAGATAAATGTCGATAAAAGTTAAGTAGGTATAATAAAATATGCATCTACATTTCAAAAAAATGTTAGGGGGGGGTGCGATTAAAACTGTTATGAAAACTCGGGTCGCAAATACTTAAAGGTTGAGAAACGCTGGTGTATGGTATTGTATTGATGCCCTTCTTTTTGACACCCACTGCACGCCCAACCTACCTGTTAAGGGGTCTCTCTTTGAATTGCCTTTCCCAAGGTTTCTTCCATTTTTTCCCTATTGGGGTTTTTTTGGGAGTTTTTCCTTGTCTTCTTAGAGAGTCAAGGCTGGGGGGCTGTCAAGAGGCAGGGCCTGTTAAAGCCCACTGCGGCACTTCTTGTGTTATTTTGGGCTGTACAAAAAATAAATTGTATTGTATTCTAATGTATTTATGTCAAACAGAACTTAAACGCAAGTCTTCTTCAGTTGGGTGATGAGCCCCATCTTAGTGAGAACATCTGGCTTCGCCGGAAGAGCATTAGAGAAAGAGATCTTATTTTAGGAGTGTGTTACAGACCACACAATGCAGGCAGTAATTTCAACACACATTTTTTTAGTAATATTAAAAAGGCACGTTTACAGGGAGGTATTATAATCACAGGAGAACATTAACTACCTGAATATTAACTGGGATAACCTTGCAGATGGAGGTGCAGAAGTTTTTAAACACAGTATGTTAAAGCAGCAGCATGGCGTGAAGCCTGTCTGGATTTAGTATTTGGTAATAATCAGGATAGAATTGAGGGTGTGGAGGGGACCATAATGTAATACAAAGTCACATGACCATGATGTAATACAGGGTCACATGACCATGATGTAATACAGTTCTCAGTGTTTCATAAGAGTGCGCTGATGCAAAGACAAAAACTGTTACGTTTAACTTTGGTAGGGCAAATTTTGAACAGATGCAGCAAAGTCTAAGGAGGTTGGACAGGGATAAGCTTTTAATTGAGGACACCGTCGAGGAGCAGTGGAACAGGTTTAAAAAATGTTTTACATGTAATGCAGGACAGATACGCACCTAAATTTTGAATTAATAGGAAATTAAAAAAAAAATTGGTAGTTGGTTAATAAAGAGTTAAAAAAGAAACTGCAAAGGAATAAATACTCTGTGAAGACCAGCCCGGCCACAGACAGACAGACAGAGAGACAACGGATGTCCCGAATATACACACACTTTTATTTCTCTAAATATGACAAGCAGCCCCACAATGCCTAAATCGGACAACTCAGTCCCTTTTCTCTCTCTCTCTCGCTTATCCTTTCTTTTCCCTCTTTGGCCACCTACTCCTCCGGCTCCTGTCTTCTCCTTCCCGACTCTGGCCCAGAGTGGAGTGCGGCGGCCTCCTTTAAACAGCACCCGGAAGTGCTCCAGGTGTTTCTTGATTAACATCTGGCAGCACTTCCGGGTGTGGAGGAAGTGCTGCATACGGGTTCAGCTCCTCTTCTGGCAGCACTTCTTGTTGTGGCAGAAGTGCCGTCGGCCATCATTCCAGAGCTGTCCAGGCGGCCACTGGCGGTGGATAAGTCCTCTCACAAGGTTTAGCGTTCCTGGCTTTGTGGCCCCCATGCAACACAGGAAGGCTGCCCTCTCATGTTCCGGGGAAAATACTGCCCTTCTCCCGGTCCTTCCCTTCTCTCAGCGTCCTGGTGGGGCAATGTCCCCGGACATCTTTCACAACACGAGTAAAATGTATAAGACTAATAACTCCAGTGATAATCGTAGGGCACATGAAAACATGAGGGCAACTAGTAAGAACAATCTTGAGGCAGCTAAAAGACAGTTGGAGAGGAATACAGTATAGCAGATACGGAGAGAGACGACCCTAAGAGATTCTTTCAGTATTTTAGTAGCAAAAGAACAGTCAGGGAGGAGGTCAAGTGCATCAGAAATAGTGATGGGGAACTAAAAGATTTAGACAGGGAAATAGCAGACGCTCTAAACTCTCGTTTTTCTGAGATCTTATCAAGTGAGGAAGTGAATAACCTCCCAGCAGTAACAGGGACTACTAAGGAGGTGCTGAGGGATTTGGAAATTGTAGAGAGAGAAGAGCTGCTGAGATTAAATAAGCTGAAATCAAACAAATCACCAGGACCAGATAATATTTATCACAGAGTTCTTAATGAGGTTAGAAAGTACAGATATAAATCCTTGATGCATATTTTTAGGCAGACTGGGGAGACTCCAAAGGACTGGAAAATGGCAAATATTATCACATTATTTAAAGAGGGTGACCGAGCAGATCTGAGCAACTGGATCTTGAATTTCAGAAAGCATTTGATAAGGTGCCACATGAGAGGGAGGGCATCAAACTAAAAGTAGTGGGAGGTCAAGGTGTGGGGTGTAGGTGGGTGCAGAATTGGCTCAGACACAGGAAGCAGAGGGTGATGGTGTGAGGAACCTCATCAGAATTGAGTGATGTTAAGAGTGGTGACCAGCAGGGGGCATTGCTGGGGCTGCTGCTGTTTTTAATAAATATAAATGATTTAGATTGGATGGAGAAGTAACAAGCTGGTTAAGTTTGCGGATGATACCAAGAGAGGTGGACTGGCAGATAATCTGGAATCCGTTATATCATCACAGTGGGACTTAGACAGCAGACTGGCTTGGGCAGATTTGTGGCAGATGAAATTTAATGTCAGTAAATGTAAAGAATTACACATAGGAAGTAAAAATGTGAGGTTTGAATACACAATGGGAGGTCTGAAAATCGAGAGTCCATCTTATGAGAAGGATTTAGGAGTAATAGTGGACTCTAAGCTATCGACTTCCCAAAAGTGTTCAGAAGCCATTAACAGAATGTCAGGTTATATAGCGCCTTGACGTGTGGAGTACAAGTCACAGGAGGTTCTGCTCAAGCTTTATAACACACTGGTGAGGCCTCATCTGGAGTCATGGGTGCAGTTTTGGTCTCCAGGCTACAAAAGGACATAACAGCACAAGAAAAGGTCCAGAGAAGAGCGACTAGGGTGATGAGGTAGGAAAGATTAAAAGAGCTGAGCCTTTACAGTTTAATCAAAAGAAGATTAAGAGGAGACCTGATTGAAGTCTTTAAAATTTTGAAGAGAATGAGTCCAGTGGATGAAGACTGCTATTTTAAAATGAGTTCATCAAGAACACGGGGACACAGTTGGAAACTTTTAAAGGGTGAATTTCACACAAACATTAGGAAGTTTTTCTTTAGACAAGGAACGATAGACACTTGGAATGAGCGACCAAGTAGCATGGTAGACAGTAGGACTTTAGGGACTTTCAAAACTCAGGAGAAGCTGAGTCAGATGGCACAGCTCTTGATTTACCAGACTATCTACATTCCCTACCCTCACCTATCGCTTTGGGTAAGGATGAGATCACAGGTACAAATGGCCGAAATGAGCTTTCTGCGCAGGATGTCTGGGCCCATAGAGATAGGGTAAGAAGTACGGAAATACGGGAGAGGCTCAGAGTAGAGCTGCTGACCCTCCACATCAAGAGCAGCCAACTGAGGTGGTTCGGGCATCTGATATGGATGTGGAGGCTTTACAGTCTCAATTAGCTGGGTGGACACCCCAGGGAAGACCCAGGGCTCACTTGGAGGATAATATTATATGTCCCAGATGGCCTGGGAATGCCTTGGTGATCCCACAGAATGAGTTGGCAAGTGGAGAAAGGGACATGTGGGCCTCTCTACCCGGTCTCAGACAGTAAAAATGAACAAATTAATCAATGGGGAGAAATCAGGGCTGACCCCTCAAAGATCAGGGGCCATATAAAAGGTGACAGGGAGGTGTGCTCTTGAAGATCTGGGTCTATACACCTAACATCAGGGGCTAAAGTGTGTTGATGGTGTTAAACAGGACACGATCGGCCAGTGTAGAGGCATTAAAATGTCTGTGAAAAATACAGAAGACATATTTTTTTCATACAAGTTAATATATATTTCAGGGCCCCTCTGGGCTGTAGTTCAGGTTTTCTTGTGCAGAAGTCGTACTAATCGTCAATACTAATTCTGCTCCATTGTTCTCCCAAACAAAACCCCTCTTCTCACGTCCTTGTCTGTACTTTTAAAGAACACTAGTTCAGTCATAACAAACAAGAAGCACCAAACACATTTCTGTCTTTAACTCTGAATTTCCTCGTTTATTCCTCTTTTGTTCACTAGATGGCAGTAGAGCACCGCTTTACTCAGCCATTGCAGTTGAGCCCAAATGGCCGCACATTCGAGCCGCGCATCTGCTTAAGCTGCCTTCTTGCAGTCTTAAACCCCCAAAATGAGGTTTTGATTATTTTTATAGGCCAAGGAGAAACTATAAGGAAGTTAAAGCAAAATCCAGGGCATGACAATCATGATACCCATCTTGTTCTTATTCTTCTTTCCCGTGTTGGTTATTCAGCATTTGTGAGTGGTTGATTATTAGTGTCCCTTGCTTGCTCTTCTCATTTGAGTTTTAAGCTGGAGCTTTAATCGTATCGTCCAGCAACTGGACATCCTTACAGTTCAGAGTTCTTCACTCTGAGGTGGGCAACTGCTCGATTAAAAGTCTGTGATGCAGAACTCTCTGTGTAAGGCACTATATTACACAATACTGATGGAACAAGCAGGCGGATGGAAAAAAGAAAATGAACAGAACATCAAGTTCAGTTAATTTAATAAGAAAATAAGTGATCTCACAAGTTTGTTTGACCAATTTTAAACATCAATGAATATGAAGTATTCAAAATCTATACAACAGATTGCACAGAAGACACAAATCTCAAAGGCTAAAAGATCAGCGCAGACTCAAACCAAATGCCCGGCACATCAGCCGCTGCTCAGGCATTTTAAATTCTTGTTTTGTGGGCCTCCTCAGCTGCTCCACGTCAGTCTAAACCCTGATGGATTCACCACCAATTCGGCGTGGAACTTGACCAACACTTGGAACGATGATGAAGTGAAAGGAGCGATGTTGGTTTCCTGTGGAATAGAAATAAAGAAAGAAAAACACGTTGAGAAGGGACTGTGAGCGAGTGTATGATATTATCTTGATAACGATAAGGCATGTATAGGCAGTGTGATGTAGTGGGTACGGCTTTGGCCTTCAGACTCCAAGGATGTGAGTCCAAATCCCACTACTGACACCATTGGCAGAGTGGTGACTCTGAAGCTAAGGATCTGCGTCGGCATCCTGAAGGTTGCCAGTTTGAATCCCCGTCACTGCCAAAAGAGATGCTACTCTGCTGGGCCCTTGAGCAAGGCCCTTAACCTTCAATGGCTGACCCTGCATTCTGACCCCAAGGGGTATGCAAAAAAAACAAGTAATTTCCTTCGGGATTAATAAAGTATAATAAAATGTAAAAAAAATAAAAAATGTGACCATGAGCAATGCATTTCACCTGCCTCTGCTCCAATTGGAATCAAATGTGTCTCAAATATTGTAAGTCGCCTTTAATAAAGACATCGGCCAAATGTATACATTTAAAAAGAATTAAGCCCTCGATATGTGGATGGGTTTTATAACAGGATGAGGTAAAGTCATTATGACCAGAGGACCTTTGTAATGTTAGTTTCGTCCGACTCGCTCAAGTCAGTAACTTTTTACAATCTTCACATTCATGTCTCAGTAAAGCCTTCTGTAGTTCAGGGGGCTCCAGCGGTGGTCCAGGAGCACGACTGTGGTTGCAGGTTTTCATTCTAACACTTTTATTACTTTCTCCTGTACGAAGTTTAGGGAAAGTATTGGAATCCTCCAAAAATTCCATTTCAAGATTTTCATGAATCTCGATGTTTTTGACCTCCCCGAGTCCGAAAATACCATTTTTGGAATTACGTCTGTGTGTGTTTGTATGTAAACACGATAACCTGAGGACGCTTTCATGTAGGTCAACCAAATTTTGCATACAAGTATTAGGTACAAAATGTACATTTCTATCAACTTTTGAGCTATTTCCACTAACTGGAAGTGATACTTTTTTATTCATGTAGCTGTAGAATCCAATTTATTCAATTTTACTTTTCTAATAATTGTTCAATATATTATTAATTTGATTTGATTTGTTGTTGATGGTTCTTTAATGTAATTTGGACAGGACTAGAATGAGAGAGTCCTCCTCCAGTCATAATGACCTCCGTCCAAATAGGGCTTAGCAAAAACTTTCTTGCATTCTAGAGGGGATCTCCACTGTAACATCTCAGTTAACAGATAATCTCAAATTGTTTGCTTTGCACGCCCACGGCCAGCCATGACAAGTCACAAGAGGAATGCCAGGTTGACTAATTATAGCTTATCTGCCATCACACCTTAACCACAGTCAACAGACACGTTTTACCTCCGGCCAAACATCAATTGGTAGAAGGCTTGAGAATGTGGGTAATGCATGATCACGATTGGCTCAAAGTCACAAGGCATGCACAAATGAAGGAGGTTGGCTCCTAAACTTTAATGTCCCATTGGTTCAAAGGGTGCAGTAAAGAAACTCAAGACCAATGTAAATATAGAAACCACCAGCATCTCACGGTCTAAGCCTCCTCATCCATCTAGGAGACCATGTCGCACCTAAGACTAACCATCACAAGATCTGATAGGACCACCTGACATCTTGGGCCCACTGAGTGCCTGGAATTTTGTAGTAAGCAGTCCTGCTGTCCATCCAGGTTGTATGGCGTGTTTTCCTCAACCAACTCACTTTGCTTTTATTCCAGGTTGGGGATGAACCACCTGGATTGGGACCCGAGTGCAGCGGGTGACACCTCAGCACCACAATGTGAGGTTTTGTACAGTGGCTGGAGTTGCAGTCCTGCCACTAACCCCTGAGCTTTCCCTGTAAGTTGAAGGACCTGCTTGCAGGGCTAGAGGCACATTAACGTCATACCCAAGATGGAGCAATGGTAGGTTAAGGGTCTTGCTCAAGGCACAAATTAAACTGAAATGTATGTAAATCTTCTTCTTCTATCGGCTGCTCCCGTTAGGGGTTGCCACAGTAGATCATCTTCTTCCATATCTTTCTGTCCTCGTCATCTTGTTCTGTCACCCCCATCACCTGCATGTCCTCTCTCACCACATCCATAAACCTTCTCTTAGGCCTTCCTCTTCTCCTCTTCCCTGGCAGCTCTATCCTTAGCATCCTTCTCCCAGTATACCCCTCATCTCTCCTCTTCACATGTCCAAACCAACAACATCTCGCCTCTCTGACTTTGTCTCCCAACCATCCAACCTGAGCTGACCCTCTAATGTCCTCATTTCTAATCCTGTCCATCCTCGTCACAGGAGTACATGAAAGTGTGAAGCCGCTCCTCTGCTTGCTTTGTACTCTGCCAGGGGTGAAATAAATAAGTAAAGCAAGGGTATCAAACCTTGAAGTGAAGCAAGTCACTTGAGTTTGAGACCCCTGATGTAAAGCGTGGGGACCCCTGATGGTGGCAGGAACTACACTAGGCTGGTAAGTTTATATACAAAGAACTGAGATCCAAGAGTATAGGATATTCAGGTCTATAAAGAGCAAAGGTCATAAAAGTGAGTAGAACCCTCCACATTGAGTATTGCAATAGTTGTGTGTGAAGCACAGAAAGCCCCTTTAAATGGCACAATGGAAACCTAGAGGCTTTGTGTGGTGGACCACGCTGGGATCCATTTGAATGAATGAATGAGTGACTAATGGCAGTGATGAATTGAGTCCTCACAGAGTTGCCTTGATTGAAAGATGGACCGGCGCCCCCTGCAGGCCACCGTGTAGCCTTCTACCTGCTACTGCCACAATTGGTTCTTGTTCCTAAGTGGGACAGAAGACCAGTGGATGGATGGATGGAAGGATGGAGTAAAATGAGGGCTATGCCATTTGAGTTTACTGTATTTCAGTTCCTTGTTTTCTAACACGGAGTTTAATCCTATGCCAACACTTCAATTATTCAACGGTACATTTTTCACAGGATGCCATGGAATTGCAATACCTGTTTTTTAATCATTTCTTTAAAACAAAATTGCCAAGAACTAAAGTTTATCCTGGCAGAGCAGTTAACAACCATGGATGGCACACATATTGGTCCACTGTTGTTGGCATCAAGAGGCGTTGCCTGACACGCACAGCCATGGCGTCCACCTACCAGTCCACAATAAGGGCCCACGTAGCTGCTGCTCTCGTTGGGTCCATCGAACAGCTTCAGGTAGTTGCTCACACAGTCGCCTGGGTCATCGATGCTTACAAAGGCAAAGGTGACTCTGACCACACGTCCAACTGGTGCCACGATGGTCCACTCACAGTCTGTGCCATTGGCATATGAGGCAGGGTAGTTTGGACTGGTGAAGGAACCATGATCTCCGTAAAGGGTTCCTCCACATCCTGGAAAAGAAGGACACAAAACGAGAATAAAAATGGAAGAAAACGTCCAAACACAACCAAGTCAGCAGTTCTCAGCTTTATTGGAGGTTTGGCTCTCAAGGCTAATTTGAGCGACATGGCTCAGTAAGGGGGTCCACAATTGTCTAAGTGAATGCAGGTTTTGAACAAGTACATTAGCAAGGCTCCTTCCATGGGTCACCCATGCCTTTGTTGAACAAAAAGATTTTATGGTCACACATCTTGTTAGCTCCGTCCTAGAAGTCAAAGTATGCTGTGAAACGTCTTCAGGATTGCAGCAGCACAACGCTAACAGCAAAGTGCAAAACACGACAAGACAATGGAAGATGAGTCATGACAAACACAAAAAACCAAATGATGTCTATTCAACATCCAAAATTCAGATTAATAATCAAAAACAAAAATAGGAGTGAGTAGGGGAACAAATTAAAAAGGGAACCAAGGAGAGAGCCGCAAAACTAAATATCAAAAAGTCAAAATGCCCCAAAATCATTGAACATTAGAACAAATGGCTCAGATGGTGGTCTTTGTAAAGACACGATACACATAATGCTAGAGCAACGACACCATCTCAGCTCCGCCTTCTTATTAACCCCACCCCATCATACAATACAACACCATTTATTTTTATATAACCCAAAATCACACAAGCAGTGCCACATTGGGCTTTAACAGGCCCTGCCTCTTGACAGCCCCCCAGGCTTGACTCTCTAAGAAGACAAGGAACAACCCTTGAAGGGGAAAAAAATGGAAGAAATCCTGGGAAAGGCAATTCAGAGAGAGACCCCTTTCCATGTAGGTTGGGGGTGCAGTCGGTGTCAAAAAAAGGGGTTAAATACAATACAATACACAGAACATTATGTGACTGCTATATAAGTAGAGTAGCAACAGGCACAGATTGGAGGGACAAAGGCAAATAGCTGACAAAAGAAGTAATGGGGCGGAGCTTCAGACATAGATAGGAGGGGCAAACGCTAATAGACAAAAAGAAATAGTGAGGCGGAGCTTCAGACACAATTAAGGAAGGGCCAAGTCTAACAGAGAAAAGGAAGGGGCGGGCTGGATGAGAGGAGGGGCCAAAACGAACAGCACACAAAGGAAGGGCTCAGTCTGTGCTTTAGACAAAGACAGGAAGGGCCAAGGTGAATACACAAAAGGAAGTACTGGGGCGGAGCTTCAGGCACAGATAGGAGGGTCCATGGTAAATTGAAAAAACGAAGGAGAGTAAGACAGATTTAGGAGAAGCCAAGAGAAACAGCAGACAAAAGGAAGGACTGGAGCTGAGCCTCAACAGCGATAGTAAGGTCCAAAGCAAATAGCAGGCAAAAGAAAGGCCAAGATGGAGCTTCAGACACAGACGGGAGAGGCCAGAGCATACATACGAAAGGAATGAATGGAGCTGAGCCTCAACAGAGATAGGGAGGTCCAAAGCAAATAGCAGAGAAAAGAAAGGCAAAGGTGGAGCTTCAGATACAGATGGGAGGAGCCAGGAAGGGCTGGGACAGTGCTTCAGATGCAGAGAGGAGGGGTGAAAGCAAACAGCACACAAAGGAAAGGTTGGGGTGGAGCTTCAGACACAGATAGGAGGGGCCAAGGCATGCAAACAAAATGAAGGGCTGGGGTGGAGTTTCAGGCAAAACTGGGAGGAGCTAAGGTAAATAAACAAAAGGAAGAGTTGGGGTGGAGCTTCAGACACAGATAGGAGGGGCCAAGGCAAACAGTTAGCAGGGGCTAAGGGCAAAGAGCAGACAAATGGACGGGTTGGAGTAAAGGATTTTGCTAAATGTAATTTTCAACTTTTCACGGATTTGCTTACCATTGGGCGAGGAAGTCCACGTTATTTCAAAGCCATTGCGTGCCCTTGAAAAGTCACTCTTAAAATAGAGATAAAGCAGGTTGCTCCCAGGGAAGACAGGATTAGGCAGGGTGCTGCCACAGTACTTTCCAAGCAGAGCGGCAGAGGCGTCGCTGCCATTTCTGATCTGAAATAAAAGTGAAATGTGAAAGGTCAGTTGAGAAAGCATCCTGAGCGAGTTCTGCTCCTTGCAGAAAAGCACACTGCTGTCTGTCTGCATGCTGTCACCCTCAGTCCTTACCACGGACCCCATTCAGCCACTGCTCTGTATTTGCCCCCAACAGCACTTCAGGGGTCTGCTGTTTATGTGGATTTGTCATCTAACCCCTCCACTTGTGTGTGTGAGCTGAGTGTTCCTGGTGATGACACAGCAGAGCGAGAGGAGCCTTCTGGGGTCCTGGAGTATCCCAATAGTTTAGGGTGCTGCTCATCCATTTTGGAGTTGAATGTGACAGGTTTGATTCCTGCACTGACCACTACACTGGTGTCAGAGATGGGATTTTTGTCATAGCGGAAAGAACAAACTTCTACCTCAGAAAGTTAAAGAGTAATTTCTGAAAACCTTTAACTAAGACAATTGATGTGACATTAGGACATTGCTGTTAGCTTATCGATTAAATGAATGCAATGGTCTCAATGGCCTTGTCGTTCTTCTGCCAAGAAAAGGAAATAAGGCACACGACTGCACTAAGGGGACCAGGAGAGGACAACGATGCCGAGAAATGGGCCAAAAGTTGTAAACCGTGAGGTCAGTAAATCAGGACGTCAAAAGAAAAACACTAAATTATGTCGGAGATCGGAAGCAAATGGATTGGGAACCAGAACACTACATCCCAAAAGGCACATAGGAAAGATTTGTTTGATTATCCGGTTTGTAGCACCCCAGTGGATTAAATATCAATAAGCTATCGACGCAACAAGCTAGGACTTCCAGGAAATGATACCAAAGTCACAACAACAACAGGACAAAAATGCCGGTGACCAACCGAGTTATGGGAAATAAACAAATAAACAAAATGTGACAATTTATGAACTTGTCTAAAATGAAAAAGATAAAACTAAACAAAAGAAATGGACTTAATTTGATGATTTGATGAAAAGAAACCACACAGGAAGGAGCAAAGAGGAGCACAAGACAAACTGTAAAGCGATCCTGTCGTGGTCAGGCCAGGGTTTTTATCCGTGGCTCACGTCAATTTTCATTTTTAAAGTCTGTTAGATGTTATTTTGTACATTTCTGTGATTATTCACATCCTTGTCATGATGTGTTGCACATTATTTGGTTAATCTGTTGTTTTTAAGGTGTTTAGTTATGTGCCCTGTCACCTTCGGGTAGAGAATCAATGGGCGGAGCCTCTGTGACATCACCACTGAGAGCCCGCCCTCCCTCTTTATACTGAGGTGGAGGAGTTGAGTCCCTCCGAGCATCGTTGAGGTGGCTGTGGTGTGTATTCACATTGGGTTTTCCGTTTCATTATTTTGTGAATTCTTGCTATTATTTATTTGGATTTTATTTTTGGCCTACAGATTAGGGCTTGCTGGCTTTTTAGGAAAATCCTTTTTGCCTTTATTTTACCTCCTGATTCAGTAATTAGAATGTTTCTCACTGTCTCTTTCTGAGATAGAACAGAAAGATGGCAGGTACACCTGAATATCAAACTTTACAAACGTCTGACAGAAATGACAGACGTCCGTGAGGGGGTGGAGCATCTGAAATACAGCAGAGAGCCTCCTAGTGGCCCTTGGCAGTACGGCACCTCCAGGCAAACACACAAGACAAACCTCCAGATAGTCATAGCTGCATGCCGTGTGAGACTCCAAGTCAAAGGCGTCAAAGAAGAGCGAGATGGAGCTGTTGAGGGGCGCCCGCAGGACGATGGTGCACTCGATGTTATGAGGGTAGACGTCAGGCCAGCCGGGGCTCTTCAGGAGGCCGAATGATTGGTTGTACTCTCGACTGCAACCTGCAAAGCAAAAGAGAAGATTTTGTCAGATTTCACTGGCGCCAGCCATTTTCATTTGTCGTGATGTGAAGACGTTGATCTTTAGCCCTATTTCTGATCTGCCTTTCTTAAGTAAAATCTCAGAGAAGGCCGTCTTTACGCAGCTAAATGACCACCTCAATAAACCTGCTGTTCTTGATAAGTTTCAGTCAGATTTCAGAACAAATCACAGCACAGAAACTGCACTCGTTAAAGTAATAAATGCAGACAGAGGCCGTCTATCTGTTCTCATCCTCTTAGATCTGAGTGCCGCATTTGACACCATTGATCACAATATTCTTACAAATCACCTTAGTCAGTGGGTGGGCCTCTCTGGCAGGGTCTTAAATTGCTTTGAGTCTCACTTAACAGGTAGAAAATTCTTTGTTAGTTGTGGTAATTATACTTCAAAGACCCCTGATATTCTATATGGTGGTCCACAAGGCTCTGTCCTGGGTTTGCTGCTCTTTTCGATTTACATGCTTCCGTTAGGTCAGATTATCTCAGGGCGTAACATGAGCTACCACAGCTATGCTGATGACACGCAGCAGTATTTATCAATAGCGCCTGATGATCCCAACTCTCTTGATTCACTCACCCCCAATGTCTTCCTCAAACTAAATAAGGAGAAATCAGAAATTGTAGTGATTGGCAAAAATGGATATAATTAGGTTATTAGGAATAAATTTGATCCATTAGGCTAATCGTCAAGACGGAGGTAAAGAATTTAGGGGTAACTATTCACCCTAACCTTAATTTTAAATTACATATTAATCAAATTACTATGACAGCATTTTTTCACTTAAGAAATATAACAAAAGTTAGACCTCTTATAACATCGCTAGATGCTGAGAAATGAGTTGACGCTTTTGTTTTCAGTCGACTAGATTACTGTAACGCACTCCTCTCAGGACAACCCAAGAAAGACATAAATCAGTTACAACGAGTGCAGAATGGAGGTGCCAGAATCTTAACTAGGAAAAGAAAATCCGAGCACATCACACCAGTCTGAGCGTCACTACACTGGTTACCAGTGCCATTTAGAATTGACTTTAAACTACTGCTGATGGTTTACAAAGCCTTAAATAATCTGCTCCATCTTATATCGCAGAACGCCTCTCACCTTACATTCCGAATCGTCACCTTAGATCTTCAAATGAGGGTCTGCTTAGAATTCCAAGAGCTAAACTTAAAAGAAGTGGTGAGGCAGGTGGCCTTCTGCTGTTATGCACCTAAAATCTGCAATATGAGTTTACCGATAGAAATTCACCAGGCTGATACAGTGGAGCACTTTAAAAAACTGCTGAAAACACATTACTTTAACATGGCTTTCTCAGAGCTTCATTTTAGTTTAATCCTGATACTCTGTATATGCATTGAATTATCATTATTATTCATGGTGGCTCCGTAATCCATACTAACTCCTACTTTCTCTGCTGTTCTATTTCTGGTTTTCTGTGGTGCTGATCTGCGCCACCACCACCTGATCAGGGCATCGTGATGTCACTACATTGATGGGTTAAAGATCAGAAATTCACATGACCGTCATCATCAACCCTGAATACCATGAGGACTGATTGAGATCATTGATGTTAGGTAGAATGCCTAGAGGGGGCTGGCTGGGTGGTCTCGTGGCCTCGGACCCCCTGCAGATTTTTTTTTTTCTCCAGCCGTCTGGAGTTTTTTTTTGTTTTTTCTGTCCTCCCTTACATTTATTCTATGTTAATTAGTGTTCCCTAATTCTATTTTCTGATTTATTTTGTCTTCATTATGTAAAGCACTTTGAGCTCCATCACTTGTATAAAAATGTGCTCTAGAAATAAATGTTGTTGTTGTTACGTCTCCAGCCATCTTCTGGTGTGACCAGAGTAGACTGTGGACGTTGTGTGGAACATTTTATTTTAGGCTTGAATTATACAATTTCTGTACCTATAAAATGGTATGGATACAACATTTATTTTTATATGTATATAATTCATTATAAAGTGAACAATTTGGATATACAATGTTAATCTCTGATGAAGAAAATCTCTTTTTCACATGACCTTTGGGGGTCAGAGGGCAGGGTCAGCCATTGTACGGCACCCCCAGAGTGATGTTCAGGTTAAGGGCTGTGCTCGAGGGTCCAGGGTCCGTATTTTAACTTCAACACATTTCAAGCTAGCAGGATCAGTTTGTCACTGTCTGTCATTGTCTAATGTAAGGACAGCTGTGATGTGACGCAGACCATTGTAAAAGCGCACATGATAAAGATCATGTGATCAGGACCATCTTAGCAGCATTATAGTCCCCCCGGGCAAAGCAGTGCACTGGCACCCCTATCTACATCACAACATACAGTACATAGATTAGCATGGGGACCCCTGGCTACTGCCCAGCGTGCCCGCGCGTTAAGGCGGCCCTGCATGTCATACACAGAAGCGGCACATTTTTCAAATGAATTTTGGAATGACCAAAACGGATTCTACAAATCTTAACTGGGA
Source organism: Polypterus bichir lapradei (assembly GCA_026402145.1). NCBI lineage: Eukaryota > Metazoa > Chordata > Cladistia > Polypteriformes > Polypteridae > Polypterus > Polypterus bichir. Next base: position 32,799,213 of record JANRMT010062820.1, read on the forward strand.
AAAACGGTTGAAGAAAACGTACAAAATAAGGTCAGAAATAATCAGAAATGGATTCTGCCCATAACCGGATGATAAATAAATAATCGGGTCTCGGAGCGTGCAGACTCCGAATGGGTGTGGATGAAGGTCTACGCCAACCAGGACTCTCATGGTCTCCCCTTGGGTTTGGACTGTGCGGATTTCTAAGCGAAGCTCCTAATGTGAGCAACAACCATCAGAACGGAGGACATACCTGCTATCTGAAAGGTCAGGCTGAAGCCGTTGCCAGGCTGGTACTCATCAGATTGAAACGTCACGTGAAGCGTTCGCCCGTACGAGTAGAAGTCGGGAATCCTTGTGTCCACTCCGCAGAATCGGTGGACCTGGCCGTAGTCACCCTGAAAACCAAAAGATAAAATGAAAGTTAGAGCGAGTCTGCATGAGACGGGACAATGAAGTGGAGGCCCAATGCAAGAGCGCTTGGGGAAGAATACTAAACATCGTGAGGCAATGGGTGTTGCTATAAAAACTATCATTAAAAGAGCACAGCCATGCTGCTCCTCCTCCTTAACCGAACTCGTGAGCCCAGCAGATGACGGCACTCCACACCTGACCCCCCGTTGTGTATTGTGGAGGACAAGCCTCAAGGGGGTTTGTCTGGACCTTGTGGTCCAAGATTGAAGGGACACCTGGAGCCACCATGGAGTTCTAGGTTGACACTATTCCTGACTCTAAACATGATCTGAGGGATCAACCAGAATTGTTGCTGCCAGTAGCCATACTGTACCACCCGCACTTCAGAAGAGGTCATCCACCTGACACTAAGCATGTTCAGGCCCAGATAGTACTTCAGTGGGACACCAACCAGAATAAAGCTTGGGTTGCTGCTGGAAGAGGTGTTGGTGAGGCCAGCAGGGGGAGCTTGCCCTGTGGTTTGAATGTGGATCCTAATGCGCCAGTGCAGGGACTGTAAAAATGGTGCCGTCATTTGGATTAGACCTAAAACTGTGGTCCTGACCTTCTGTGGTCATAAAAAATCCCTGAGCATCCTTCATGAAGAGTAGGGTGTATCCTAATCTCTTGGCTAAATTGCCCACCTCAGCCCAGTCATTCCGGCCCCCTAATTATCCCCTGTCTCTTATTGGCTATCTCACCACTTCACCACCTGACAGCTGATGTGTGGTGAATGTACAGGAGCAAAAATGGCTGCCGTCGCATCAACCAGGTGGGTGCTACACATTAATGGTGGTTGAAGTGGCTCCCCACTCACTGAAGCACTTTGAGTAGCGAGAAATAAATGTAAATCCAACCAACCAACCATTTTCCAACCCGCTGAATCCAAACACAGGGTCACGGGGGTCTGCTGGAGCCAATCCCAGCCAACAAGGCAGGAACCAATCCTGGGCAGGGTGCCAGCCCACCGCAGTAAATGTAAATAATTATTATTACTATTAGGAAGGCATATGAACTCCTTGTGGCCTTAGGTCTACTGAGCAAGTGACAGCAGAAGGAAAAAGGGACCAACGTGGTGAGAAAGGTCCAGGAGGTGTTTGAAATCTGTGAAGACCTAACAGATGGCAGCTTATGTGTTAGCCCTTCGCCTTTTTGTGGATTACTTTGCCCCCTTCAGCTCATCCTTCCTCGTTTGATGTGTGTTTATAATTAATTGTCCCAGTATGAGTGTGTTCTGTGATTCAGGAATGACTCAAGAGTACCCCCTACAGGCCACAAGTGGAACGTGCTGCTTCATCAGAAACATCCATCCATCCATCATCCAACCCGCTATATCCTAACTACAGGGTCACAGGGGTCTGCTGGAGCCAATGCCAGCCAACACAGGGCGCAAGGCAGGAAACAAACCCTGGGGCACGTATAAACATACACACACGCACCAAGCACACACTAGGGATTGCCAGTGCACCTAACCAGCATGTCTTTGGACTGTGGGAGGAAACCCACACAGACACAGGGAGAACATGCAAATTCCACGCAGGGAGGACCCGGGAAGCGAACCCAGACGAGTCTCCTACCTGCGAGGCAGCAGCGCTACCCACTGCGCCACCGTGCTGCCCCCATCAGAAACAGAGAACACCATATTGCCCCTCCATTTTGAAAGAACGTTCTTCAAGGCAGCAGCTCCTTAACTCTTTTAGGGCAGATGTCGACTTTTGTCGACACAAGGGGTTGAGGGCGGATGTCGACTAAAGTTAACATCCAGGGGCAGGGCGATAAAAGCTGTAAACACTGACAAAACTCAGCGTTACGTTACAGGTAGACCCTCTTTGCTGAGAGGACTGTTAGACTCATTGACTTGACATCAGATCCCTGCGTGTGCGTGAGCAGCGTAGATTAAACAGCGTCTACAAAGGCATCGGGCGAGAGAGCAGAGCAAAATACTCCATGCGTATTTATTTATTTATTTATTTTTTGCGTATTATTGCTGAATCGGATTCTGACTCATCGAACTCTGATTTTGATGCAAGTGATGTGAAGATAAAAAACGAAAATCAGGGACCTGCATCAGCTTAACTTGCAACGCCTATGGTGACGTTCACCTGGGACGACTACACAGACATCGATACGTGGGAGGCAAGCTGGCTACTGGACTTCATCAAACGACCCACCCGGCGTCTCAGGGGCACACTGCGGATTACCAGCCCCTCAGCTACTTCAAGCTGGTTTGTTTGTTTCTTTCCCCAGAAAATGTCTTTCATCTTAAAAGTGATGAGACAAACAGGCACGTAATAAGTATGTGGATTTACATACTGCAGAGGGTCATGGAACATAAACCCGAGTGATCTTTGTCATAAATAAGTATTTTACGTTGATTTATGTGTGAACCCTTTGCTCTGTGTGCTCTTTAGAAAACTGAGTTATCTGGAATAATATTCAGCCCTGGGACAAAAGGAAAAAAAAAAATGAGCCCTAAAAGAGTGCAGATGTAAAGTGCCTGTAGGGGGCGCCAGTGTCAAAGACGGCACAATTGGGCACACACCCACAGGGAGTCCTGTATGAGTGTGTATGTGTGAGCACAGAGGCAAGGGGGAGTGAATGGAGGGGCTAAGGGGACAAAGGGCAAGCTGCTGCCATCTTTAATGTCCTGGCGCCCCCTGCAGGACCCACTGCTGTCTTACTGCTGTTGGTGCCAAGACCAGGCTTTGATTCTCAGTGAAAAGGACCTGGAGAAGCTCAAGGCTGAAGGTGGGATTCCAGTTGATTTCATTTTTGATTTATTGATTTGTTTGTCCATTTGTTCATTTATATTTATTAATCAATCGATTGGTAGATTTATATATTTATTTATTTATGTATTTATTTACCACCGGCCAGTCTTTAAACTCCAAGTAATCCTGGGCACAGTCCTGACTGGGCTGCAGATGGAAGTGCTGGATGACCAGCTTGACGTTCTCTTGATATGCGGCGTCGATGACCCAGCGGCAGAGCAGAGAGTCGGGGTACGCCCCGGGATAGGCGGGCGATGAGATGGTCTGTGGGGTGCTGTTGGCATAAAATACCCCACCACATTGTGCTGGAGAAAAAGAAGAGCAAAGACAACAAGTAGAATAAGCAGCGGCACTCACCTGAAATATAAAAGTAGCAGAGAATTGTAACACTAGTCAGTCAGTCAGTGATGGAATACACGGAAAAATCTTTGATAGCTCGAGCCCCACGTGCACCTCCAGCGCCTTTTGTTAGTATCCTAGTGTGTCTGAACCTCTCCTGACCGGCACTTGTGTCCTCGTAAAGCCTGATTCTCAAACTCGGCCATTTTCAGACTTCTAGCTTGTCTCCTTTCCACTCGGCCCAGAAGGAGGCGCCATTTGCACTAAGAGCGACCCGCCAGACGGAGCTCCAGTGAGCGGCTCTTATTCGACGGCCAGGAGCCGGACACTTTGCTATTGCTGTGCTCAACAGGCTATTTACTTTAATGCCTAAGAGTCGTGATTTTGTTTTGGACTTTAACCCTTTCGGCCCTGGATTTTCTGTTTTTATCGGAAAAAATATTTTGTGGCATATTCTACCTTCTAGGAAGTTCAAAAATGAAAAAACAAAAAAAATGATCACTATTATTATACAGTAGCTGCCAAATACTTCAATCTTCTTGAGGAAATAAAATTGAAAGCGGTGCGCACAGTCCAGAGGCGTCCATTTTCATTTCCGTGTTTCGCGCACCTTATGCCAGTCTCTCCAGTCTGCGGGCACACGCCCGCTTCTAATGGCTTTACACAAATGGCTGCATATATGGAATAGTAATAGGATGTCAGGGCCCAAAGGGGGTCCCAGCTTTTCCTTTGTGCCGTGACCTGTCATTCCAGCACCTGGCCGCAGTCTGAATGTGTTTTTTTACTGACGAGAGGCTTCAATCTGGCCACTCTGTCATAAAGCCCACGGTCATCCCTCAGGAAGTGCCCACCTATTTCCACACATGCTCTCTGGAGCTCAGCTGGAGTTTTCATCGGGTTTACGGTCACCTCTCTCATCGAGGCACTTCTCCTGTGATCGCTCAACTCTAGGCAGAGTTGTGTTTGTTCCAAAGTCCTTCCGTGTAAGAATTGGGAAGGCCGCTATGCTCTTCAATGCTGCAGCCATTCCTCAGATCTGAGCCTTGACCCCATTCTGTCTCTTTTGACCTCCTGGCCTGGTTTTTCACTCACATGCCAGGACCTCCGACAGACAAGTGTGTGCCTTTCCTAATCCATCCAATCAACTGAGTGGACCACCGGAGGGCAGGAGGCAGAAACATCTCATTTATGATCAGGCACCTCAGCCAAAGCCAAAGCCAACACTTGGCTCAATGTGACAGTTCAGTTTTTTACTTTTAATAAATTTGCAGAAATTCCTCAAATTCTTTTTTTTTTTTTGCTTTCTCATTCTGCAGTATTAAATGTTTGATGAAGAAAAAAAATGAATTTAAAAATATTTTACCAGAAGTCTGCAACCCAACAAAATGTGAAAAAAGTGATGACGTCTGAATCCTTTCTGAAGTAACTCAACTTCAGGCCTCCCCGCGTTACGAAAATTCATTCATTTCTGAAAATCTCTTGATAATGTGAATATTTATAAAGTGAACCGTTAATGTAACCCCCTTAGCGTTATGTTTAGCCCCGCAAAAATGAGCCAAAAATAATAAAATTGTTTACAATAAAACAAAAATGTCATTCTGTGTAAAAACAGAAAACGTTGACGTAAATACAGCAGGAGGGGCGCCGGTCGAGTCTCCACTGCTGGGCTGTTTGCCGATTTCGTGCGCGGCCTTCATGTGTTACGTCACCAATGCACAGCCTGGCGTTTCTTATAATATTTTAGTCTGACGCATGTACACGAGATTGTCGAACGTCAGTGTCTGATTGGCTCAATCGACCCACCGCTTATGTTACTGACGACTTCCATAGCTCCAGGCTCAGTGACGTCCACATGCCCCCCGACACGTACATGGACAGTTGCAGCATTGTGACCAGTGATTAGGAGGGCTGACGTCTTTCTTGTCCTTCCATTTGATCGCAAACCTTTTGCCTTTTTGCCACACACCTGTTTGCACCACAGTGGATTTCGTGTAACTGAAGTCGCCAGGCGTATCACGGCGGTTCGGCTGTTCAGTGCCACATGCATCAGGTTTACTATCCGTGAATGTGTCACCTTGTAACGGCCAACACAATCATCCGGAACGGCGGCTACACCACCAAGACCCGTGGCCTGGCAAGATGAGGACCGTTAGACATGATAAGCCGTACTTCTTCCAAATAAACTTCCCTAGTCGATGGTTAAATAATCATAAGGCAGAGAGTTGGTAAAATAATAATAATGGGTGTATATATTAATAGTGACAGGAGTAAGCGTAACATGCATCACAGGCAAATTAATGGAAGGAATTATTAAGGATAAGATTGAGAAACACATGGCAAGGACAGGACAGTCAGTGTGGGGTCAGAAGAGGGAGGTCGTGTTTTACTAACAGGCTGGAATTCTATGTGGAGGAAACAAAAGGATACGACCAGAAAGGAGCAGATGAGATGATTGATGTGGACTTTCAGAAAACATTTGATGAGGTGCCACATGAGCAGAGGTGGGTAGGGTAACCAAAACTTGTACTCAAGTAAGAGCAGCGTAACTTCAAAATAATATCACTCAAGCAGAAGTAAAACGTAGTCCACCAAAAAATGTACTCAAGTAAGAGTAAAAAAGTACTGGATGAAAAGACTACTCAGGTACTGAGTAACCGTTTGAACATAATAAATGATTTATTTTTTAGAAATGTTGAAATAAGACAGACAAAAATATAAAATAATGTGCAAATTCTGCTATTTCCAAATAATAAAATTAAAAAATGAGTAAAAATAAATAACATATTTACAAAATAAAGATGCACAAATAACACAAAGTTCCATATCTCAGTTTTTCACAACAAAGCTTTTAAAGGTGATACCTACAGTAGGTGACATGAACAGTGCCGACTATTTAGAGTGACGAGATCTCCTGTACACTGACAGTATAATACTGTACATGCACTTTGTGGTGTAGAGGGTCCGCGGCTTAAAAAAAAAAAAAAAAAATCCATAAAGCCGTGTCACTCTCCGTGGGCACAACTGCACGACTGCGGGGAGTTAATGAGGTAGTTGGAGCGAGTCACACGTAAACGTGCAGGTCCAATCATTCTCAATTGATTTATTGGTTTCCTGTGCCTTGTGATTAAGGCCCACAGAGACAGGAGTGTATATATACGGTTCAGCACAAAAAAGAAGGGGGAATCAAAGAAAAGGAGAAAAGGCATGAAAGGCAGGCTTGGGAACGACGATTTGGTTCTTGCAGTGAAGCTGTGACCGTTTAGCAGTGAACAGGAGCCCCGCATGACTAAAAAGTCTCTTAGAAGTTTGTGTGTGGTCATGTGACTGCATGGCTACGTCTGATTGGTAAAACAGTCATGCAGTAGATCCACTGGCAACTTCGCTCTTGAAAAATATGGTTTAATGTATAAATGGAAAAAAGTAACGAGCCGAGTGTTGCCCAATGTAGCGGAGTAAGAGTAGCGTTTCATCTTCGCAAATGTACTCAAGTAAAAGTAAAAAGTATGGTGCAGTAAAACTACTCTTAGAAGTAGAATTTTTGTAAAAAGTTAATCAAGTAAATGTAACGGAGTAAATGTAACTCGTTACTACCCACCTCTGCACATGAGAGGGTGGGCATCAAACTAAACGAAGTGGAAGTTCAGGGTGATGTTTTTAGATGGGTGCAGAATTGGCTCAGACAGGGACAGGGTGATGGTGAAAGGAACCTCATCAGAATTGGGTGACGTTAAGAATGGTGACCAGCAGGTGGCAGTGCTAGGGTTGGTGCTATTTTAATATCTATAAATGATTTAGATAGGAATATAAGGAACAAGCTGGTAAAGTTTGCAGAAGATACCAAGATGACATGAGCTGTGACCCCCAATACCACATAATCATGTAGCTCCGCTCCAAGCTCACCAGACCCCCGTTGTGCAGGCTGCAATGAGGTGTACTTGGATTGACCGTGAAGGGTGTTAGTGCTTCACGGTGCACATCTGGAAACTTCCTCGGACTTGGATGTTGTACCCGCAAAAATCCAGCTTCATTGTGGTTTGCGAAATGAAATCGGGAATAAAAGAACTTTCTTCGTGTGTTCAAATTTTCGTTAGTTTGTAATTTGTATCGTCAATTGAAGATTTTTCAGATGAGCTCTAATGCGTTTTACTAAGCAGCTTCAGGGTGGTGTTAACAAACAAGTGCTTTGACTCGTAAAATGGCTGATTTTAAGGGGGGATTCAAAAAGTCACAAGTAATCTCTGCACATTCATCGTAACACTGCGTGTTCATCTCGGAGATTCATCGGTTTTGGAAAAATCCCCCCAGATTGGACACTCATGACTACTCACCATCGACGGCAGCGTATGTGGCAATGAAGCCGCTCTTGACTATGGAGCCGTCTGAGATGAAGCGCGCCGTCAGGAAGTTGCTGCTGGAGACAAAGGTCGCTGGTACATCTGAACCACAGAAGGTGCCCACCAGCGGGAATTGTTCACTGTCGCCATCGTAGATCTGAAAGGAGAGAGCTGAGCTGAGATGACAGAGGAACACACAATCTTACGATCTGACGGTAATCCAGCAAGTCAAACTGCTGTCGTCATTGTGGCCGCTGGCTAAGAGGTGACGCTATTAGTAGTGAAGTCAAATCATCAGCGTTCATTTGGTGTTAATAATTCTACTAACACTTTTACAATCCATCCCTCCATCCTTTCTTCTACCACTGGGGCACAGGTACCCAGAGGTCCCTATTTCCCTGCCAGGACCTCCAACTCCTCTAGTGACATATTTACTGTGACCACTTCTGCTGCAGGGGGACGTGGCAGCCCCTCAGAGATCCCCCTTTTAAACAGTTTTTCAAAGGGAGACAAACTCACTCTTACCGCTCCTCTTTGCGGGATCAGCTGTTGACTTGTGCACAACATGACCCTCGCGTGGAGCTTCAAACATTTACAAGACCGAGCCGCGGCCATCCTGGGCTCTCTCACTCTCATGTCCCTGTCTCTCTTCCCTCTGATTCCCTCCAATCCACAGGGCCATCTTAATGCCCGGGAGCTCCACAAGAATAGGTGCCCCATGCTAATCTATGTATGCTGTGACTTGCTGAGTGGTTGTGTAGGTAGGGGTCCCAGTGCCAGGGGGCCTGTAATGCTTTAAGATGGCCCTGACGCTCTGGCCGCCGCTACTGGGCCGCTGTACCCCCGTGATGAAGAAGACTTTGTGGGCCGATGCGCCACGTTTGACGCCTGTTCCTTGCGAGGCCGGATCGCCTCTGTAAAAAACTTGGTGTTTGTAACTGGCAGAACTGCAATAAAGTTTCTGCTCCTTGGAAAACCTGCTGAACTCTCCCGTGCAACTCTGTGACCCAAGCTTGACATTACTTATTTACTCGAGCACGTCCTAGTTGCCCAAAACACCTTTGCAGGGAGGCGTCCGGTAGAGACCCTGATGAGATGGCTGAATCACCTCAATGGGCTCCTTTTTGTGTGAAGGAGCAGCGACTTTACTTTGAGTTCCCCTCGATTGTCTGTGTTCCTCCCCGTATCTCTAAAGCTGAGCACAGACGCCCTGTGAAGGACGCTCATCGCTGCTTCGTGTCCACAATCTTGATCTTTTGTGGCCGTAGGTGAGAGTAACAATGTAGATCGACCGGTAAATCAAGAGCTTTGCCTTTTAGTTTCAGCACGACTGACCGGTAGAACGTCTGCGTGACTCTGGACGCTGCTGATCTCTCACTCCCTTCTTCCCTCATTCCTGAACAAGACCCCACGCTACTTAAACTCCTCCGCTTGAGGCAGCACCTCATCCCCAACCTGACGAGGACCCTCCACTCTTTGTCCGGCTGAGGACCACCACCTCATACTTGGAGGTGCTGATCCTCATCCTGACCGCTTCACACTCAGCTGCCAGCCACCCCAGTGTGCACCTGAGGTCACAGCCCGATGAAGCCAACAGCACTACATCAACTGCAGATATGAGGATGGAGTAAACCGCAAGACAATGATTCATCCATCCATTATCCAACCCGCTATATCCTAACATAGGGTCACGGGGATCTGCTGGAGACAATCCCAGCCAACATAGGGCGCAAGGCAGAAAACAAACTCCGGACAGGGCGCCAGCCCACCACAGGGCAAGACAGTGATTATATTGTATATTATGTACATTAAAGAACCATCAACAACAAATCAAATCAAATTAATAATATATTGAACAATTATTATAAAAGTAAAGTTGAATAAATCAGACTCTGCAGATGCACAAAAGTACCACTCCCAATTATTTCCTGATTGGGAAATAGCCCAAAAGTAGCTAGAAATCCATGTTTTGTACCTAATACTTATATGCAAAATTTGGTTGACCGAAGTGAAAGAGCACTCAAGTTATCATGTTTACGCACACACACACAGACATACATTATTCCAAAAATGGTATTTTGGGACTCAGGGAGGTCTAAAACGTCGCGAGTCATCAAAATCTCGAAGTCGAATTTTTGGACGATTCCAATACTTTCCCTAAGAGAAAGTAAATCGGACTCAGGGAGGTCTAAAACGTCGAGACTCATTAAAATCTCAAAATTGAACTTTTGGACGACTGCAATACTTTCCCACTTCTGGTACCACTTGTCATGCTTGGGTCACAAAGTTGCACAGGTTCATTCAGGGCTTTCAAGAAACAGAAACTTTATTCAAATACAGTATAATAAAGCATAAAGAATAAAACAGAGGATATCTGAGGGAAGAGAGACAAGGCAGTGAGACAAAAAGGACAGCTGCGGTGCAGGTTGTTAAATGTTCGAAACCCCGTGCGAGATGCAGCTCACATGGCACAGCAGCAGCAGGAAGCCAGCAGCTGATCCAGCAAAGAGGAGATAAAAAAAAAACTGTGTTTGTTTCCCATTGAATCACTGTTTAAGAGGGGGTTTTGGAGGAGCGGCCACATCCCTTTGGGTGTGCGTTCAGCGTGTTCACACCCTATGAGAAAGTAAAGCGGACTCAGGGAGGTCTAAAACTCAAGGCCAAATTTTAAGATGATTACAATACTTTCCCAACGAGAAAGTAAATCGGATTCAAAAGTGTTGGAGTGAAAACCTGCGACCACAGTAGTGCTCCTGGACCACAGCTGAAGACCCCTGAACTACAGAAGGTTTTACTGAGACATGAATGAGAAGCCTGTAAAAAGTTACCGACCTGAGCGATTTGGACGAGACTCTGGTCATAATGACTACACCATCCTGCTGTAAAACCCATCCACATATCGAGGGCTTAATTCTTTATATATTTCTGCACTGGCCGGTGTCTTTATTAAAGGCAACTTACAACATCGAGATGCATCAAAATCTTGACAATGAAGAGTCAGACAAAACTAAAATTAAAAAGGTCCTCTGGTCATGATGACTTTACCCCATCCTTCTGTACAACCCATCCAAATAGTGAGGGCTTCATTCTTTATAGATGTGATCCCCGGCCGGGCTCCCAGGAGGACCAGAGGAGGGCTTGTGCCTCCTCAAGACCGCGAGGGGGCGTCCGTCCTGGTTACGTTGGGGGCCTCGGGTAGAGGGCTTGGAAACCCAGCCCTGTAGGGACCCGTGGCCACCGCCAGGCGGCGCCCCGATGCCGGTATATCCCGTGTGGTCCCCGGCCGGGACGCCCAGGAGGACCAGAGGAGGGCTTGTGCCTCCTCCAGACCGAGAGGGGGCGTCCGTCCTGGTTATGCTGGAGGCCTCGGGTAGAGGGCTTGGAAGCCCAGCCCTGTAGGGACCCGTGGCCATCGGCAGGCGGCGCCCCAGTGCCTGATTATCCCGGAAGCCCGGCACTTCCACCACACCAGGAAGTGCCGGGGGGAAGACGACCGGGGACACCCGGACGGCTTCCGGAGGCGCAGCCGGCACGTCCGCCACACGGGGGTGTGTCCGCGGGAGATTGCCGGGAAGCAGCTGGAGCCCATCCGGGTTCCTATAAAAAGGGGCCGCCTCCCTCCAGTCATTAGTGGATGTCGGGTGGAAGAGGACAGAGCTGGAGAGAGGACGGGAGGCGGTCAAAGAGAGAGAGGCACAGAGACCGTGAGGCCTGGACTGTGGGGAATCGGTGCAAGAGGCACTGGGGTTCGTGCATTGTAAATATTGTAAAAATAAACGTGTGTTGGGTGAACTATGTTGTCCGTCTGCCTGTGTCCGGGTCCAAGTTCACATAGATATTTATGCATTTGGCCGATGTCTTTATTAAAAGTGACTTACAACACTGAGATTCATCAAAATCTCAACATCGAATCTTTGGATGATTACAATTCTTTTCCTATACTTCGTACACAAGAAAGTAAAAAAAGGCAGAAATGCCATCCTGAGGTCACTGAACTGGGCCCCATTCATATAGACAAGTATTCTCTTAAAGATGATGGTTTGCATATATTCAAAGAGAATTATGAGCGTATATGAAAATAAGCATTATATCATAGTGCATGCTAGTATAGCAAGGGTTAAGTCATAAAAAGGCCTGTATATTTTTTTTATTTTTCATAGCAAGCTGGAAACCCACCAATATTTCAGAAGTCAAGGTCAGGTATGCAGAGAGGGGCTGACAGACAGACAGACAGACAGACAGACAGACAGACAGACAGACAGGGCCCCCCGCCCATTTCTAGGTGGTGAATGTGAGCTGAGGACTGGAAATGATGGTGGCAGGAAATGGTCAGGTTCAATGGATAGAACAGAGTACTACACTCATTAGCGGCAGGACCATAGGATGCTGGGAGTCAGATATGGGGGACAAATTAACTGAGTGAGGTAAACTTTTGATAAGAACGGTAGTAAAAGTTGGGGTAGCCCCATTGCTAATCACTCAAGTCATCTGAGTTGAGTCCCTATGTGCGTTGAATTCTGCTGCCTATCCTGAGACTCCAAATGCCTTCTTTGGGCAAAGAGTGCCCATTTCCGCTTCGACGTCCACCCCTTGGCTGCACCTGCAAATCCTCTCCATAACAATTATGAACAAAGTCGGTGACAGAGTTGAGTCTCAAACCCACTGGGAACATGTTTGAGTTACTGCCAGCAATGCGAGCCAAGCTTTCACTCCAGTCGTACAGGAAATGAAAAGCCCACAACCACAGGCCTGGCACCCGATACTCCTGAAGTACCCATCACAGGACACCCCAGAGGACCCTGGTAAATGCCTTTTCCAAGTCCTCAGGACACTTGTAAACTGGTTGGGCATACACCCATGGACCTGCAGGAATTCTAATGAGGATAAGGAGTTGCTCAAGTGTTCTGCAACTGCTGTTCCTCCTGGATCTGAGGTTTGACCAACAGACAGACCCTCCTTTCTAATGCCCGGGCAGAGGCCTTCAGAGAGGCTGAGGAGTGTCACCCGATTGTTACTGTTCTTATATCTTTATTATAATGGCGGTGTAGCCTTTATGATTTCAACACTGGATGATAAAATCAGATGCTTTGAATGACATCGGTAGCTTCACAGTCACACTAATAAAAACACAAGGCCTTCCAATGGTCTGCCATCTTATGCAGGATTGGTTTCCACTTCACACCCATGAGCGGCTCCGGCCTACGCTACTCCAGAGAGAATTGAGCAGGTCTGAGTAATGATGTCTTATTAAAAATAAAACCCCACAGACATACAGGGAAATTCCCAAATTCCCAACTGTCGGTACCTTGAGGTAGTCGTATCGGCAGATCCCTCCAGAGGTTCCTTCCAGATCGAACTGTGTGAAGGAGAGGTTGACCAATTTGTTGGGCTGCACCATTATGGACCACAGGCAGTCCAGGTTTATTTCATATTTGCCATCAGAGTTGATGTCAGGTGAGCTGAAGGAGCCCGTGGACGCGTTGAGGAAGCCACCGCAGCCTTGCTGTGGTCCTGTCAGAGGAGATAAGTGAGAGCTTAGCAGTGAAAACAGCACTGGGATGGAACCTCCTGGAGTGTCTCGACACTTTTATGGAGGCCGCATGATGGAGAAAAATCATAAACAGTGAGCTAAGAGGGACAGAAATGAAATGAGACAGCAGGGCATGCAGCACACATACAAGAAACTCCAGTGGGGGACACATGGGGTGTCACCGAAAATCGAGACCCTGACATCACTTCGTCTATTAGTGGGGCCCCATAGTCAGACTTGATTAATGACTGCTGCTTTCTAATTCTGACTAAGGAGTGTCACTAACTAAACATGGACACTAAGGTCAGCCCTCCTGTAATGTCTAAGGACGAGTCTGAGGAGCACAAGAAAACAGAAGCCTAAAACTGCCTTGAGAAGCAACATGGCGCTAACCTCACTAGGGGGCGTTACTCTGGCATTCAGTTACCTGGCTGACCTTATACTGACACGCGCTGGCAGTTATGTGACGACCACTAAGGCAATGAGAAAGGTGTGTCTTGGGGTTTGTGCCTACCAGAATATGAGTGACAGGAAATTGTCGAATTGCATACCAGCCCCTCCATTCCTTCGCCAGGGGTCACCTCCAGATAGCAGGTGCTCATAGGAGATGAAATTGTGATCTGTGAGGTCGGAGACGACCCCTTCAAGAGGGCAATCGGTTTAAGTCTGCCTGTCCCGTAGAGACCAACCCCAAATTACTACCTGCAGGCTCTGGCCTACTCAAGCCTAAATGAGTAACTACCTTTAAAGTTGAAAAAATTAAAGAGAGTTCCGAAAATATGCTTCAGAAACATCACAGAAGGGACAATTGTCTTATAGAGACATGTCCCGCAATTAATCTTTATATAGTGGCTGGAAAAAACTGGAACATATGCCAATCGATTTTTGGTCATGCAAACTGACATAGTTCAGCGACAAGTTCAGCAACCACAGTCACAAAGTCCGACATACCCCATGACTCAAAGTCACGCAATGTGACATCTGCTTTTAGGTGCGTCCACATAAAATGCAAAAAGCACCTACTGTTGACGCCATGTCTTTGTGTCTGTCGCTCCAAATGAAATAACTGAGCTGCCTGTGCCTGTGATCTTGTTTAAGCTTGGCACACGTATTCTTCAAGGAAATTGTTTGGGAATGTTCAATTTTCAATAAGATATCTTGAATACAACACATTGTATAACGATGTGAAATTTAGGACGATGTAGTGGCTCAAGGTTGTCATGATGTCCTAATCCCAGGCCTTAAAATGGGGACAGTCAAAGCATTACAATATGTCTGTCTCCATGATGTAGAAAAACACAGAAATAGTTCAAATACATGGCTAAGCATTAATAACAATAATAATAATGAAATAATAATAATAACAATCACAATAATAATAATAACAATAATAGTGATAACAACAATAATAATAATTCTTAACCCTTAAACCGCCAGAGCTGGCTATAGTTGGTTCCCAATACAATTTGGAAGCACGCCGGAGCCGAGTATATTAGGCGACATGCATTCGGCGACTTACATTCATTGAACTCCGCAACCGGCTAAAGTTGTTTCCCAATGCAATTTGCCAGCACGTCGGAGCCGAGTATATTTGGCAACGTATATTCATTGAACGCCACAACCGGCTCTAGTCGCGTCACAGAGCAATTTGTCAACACGCCGGAGCTGATCAGTCCGTGCCGTCCAGTCGTTGAGCAGCCGGCTCGTGAGCACTGGCGCCCCCTGCAGCACTGCAGCCTCACTGTCCCTGGGATTCAGCCGCTGCACTAGACTAGCCTGCCAGCATCAGCGTTGGCCACTTGCGTGCAGCCAGTTCAAGCACAGTTGGCTCTGTGATTTACTGAATTTCATCAATGGCGTCAGTTGCACCTTGTACATATACCTGTAGTAGTAGATTGTTCCAGTAGTTTTTACAGTTCATTGGCGGTGTGTAAATTGATCAGTGTTGCAGTAATTGTGATGCTCTTTGCATGAAAAAAAATATGTGTTCCATTAAAATTTCACTATTTCTTTGTCAATTGTGACATTTACTTAAAAGGTGCAGCAAAAAAGTGTTTACTGTCCGGGGGCATTAACCCCAAGTATGTGGCAGCTTAAAGGTTAACTATTATCAATTACATAAGGAGTTAGGAGCCACCTCAACCACCACCAATGTGTAGCACCCACCTAGATGACGTGACGGCAGCCATTTTGTGCCAGTACATTCATTACACATTAGTTATTATGTGGTGAAGGGATGAGAGAGGTAGTTAGGGGATGACTAGGGCAGAATGGTGGGCAATTTAGCCAGGACATCACGATACACCCTACTCTTTAGGAAGGATGCCCATGATGACAGAAAGTCAGGACCTCGGTTTTATGTCTCATTTGAAGGACAGCACCACTTTCACATCGGTGTCCCCCATCACTGCCCTGGGGCATTGGGATCCACGCACAGACCTCAGGGTAAGCGCCCCCTACTGGCCTCACCCACATCTCATCCAGCAGCAACCCCAGCCCATTCAAGTACTGGCCGGGTCTGATCACGCTTAACTTCAGGTGGATGATCTGTTCTGAAGTGCATGTGGTATGGCTGCTGCCTTGACCTATGAACTTGTCACCACTAGGGGTCACTGCCTCCCTATTAACATCAAGCAGCCATCAGCACTATTCTCATAGTTTGTCTGTTTTTAGCACTTAGTGAAGAATCTCTCTGTCTTCCCTTAATTAGCCAACACACTGGAATTTTATATAGCGCCTTTTTCTTTTGTGAACACAATCCAAAGTTACTTTATGAGCCTGTGTGCTTTCATATTTTATAAAGTCAATACTGACAGTTGAAATAAGTCATGCACGCTCAGTGTGATGGCTGTGATGAAGAACGGTTAGGATGAGAAAGAGAAGATGAACTGGGAAATGGAAGAGTCAAGCCGAGGTCACAATGCCATCCTACATCCTGCAGCGTTGACCTTCTGTTGAATGGCTCCAGGGACCAGGAAGCTGAGAGGTCAGCAAATTCAACAGACAGTAAGGACAAAAATCAGAACAAAAGATGCTGGAGGCCAGGTCACTTACCTAAAGTCGCACGGAATGTGGCCCTCCAGCCACCCGCCGTAATGGAGGCGTCTGTCTTGAACACCAAGAAGAGGTTATTTGAGGAGCTTTTAATGACTGGTGGGGTGACCCGGCCACAGAATTTACCAAGCAAGGGGGCAAAGGTGTCCACTCCGTCATAGACAGCCACGTAATCAAAGGCGCAGTTGGAGGAGACCTCCAGGTCAAACGAATTAAACCTGCAAGAGAAACAGACATGAGAGAGAGAGTACAGGGCACTGCGTTAGAGGGGGCAGAAGGAGAGCCAGCAAATGGCACTGCAGTGCCCACATGGCACCCAAGAGGCTGAAAAAAAAGGCACTCTGAGCCAGGCTTGGCACATCCTCACCTTGTCTGTACCAGACAGAATTCACACCTCGCAGCTGAGTATGAAGGAAAAACAGAGTTAGGCAAAGGGCAGAGGGCACTGGGTAAACTGGGAATTTCTTCAGAGAATTTAACCATAAGTCACCATTTATAAAAAGAATAAAAAAAAAATAAAAAGCTAATGAAGTCATTGAATTTATTTATTAACTGATAAAAATAGTGGCAGAGTGGCACAGTGCCTCACAGATCACAATTCCTTGGTTGTCGTCCAATTTGGAGGTTAAACTTCATAGCCGAGGTTACGGATACACCCAAAGTTTTATTGTGAGGTTTGGAGTTGCAGGATAAACAAGTTTCACTAACGACTCCCGACTGTGAGTTTGCTTTGTGTTTTGGTTGCTGGTTTGATTTTTGGTTGTAAATGTTTGCTGTTTTTTCTAAATTTGTACTCATTTCTGGTGGAGAATTTCAGATTTTTTTGTGTTGTTGTTATGGTTTCTGCTGAATTGGGTTAAGAGGCATTTTTTTGGTTATTATGTCATATTCATATCGTTATGAATTATTTTCTTCTTTTTTTTGACGCCATTTTATTTTTTGTCATCACCAGCATTTCGTGGCGCCGTTGCTACTGTGTTGTCAGATGTGCACAGCATGTGACGTCACCGTTGTGCTGCCACGGATGTTCAGGTCGGCCAAGATTTGGACAAAACCCGAGACATTTTTAGTAGGTTTAATTTTCTGGTAAAAGAGTTTATTACTGTAACTTTTGGACTACGAGTTTCGGGTTGTTATATAGTTTAGTATATGGTAGTATAGTCAGCCTAGTAGTTGTTACTGTATATTATTATGTGAGGTCCTTCCCATAAGAAACTGAACTTCCTAAAAAGAGTGCCAACGAGCCAACTTAGCAGACTTGCATTCGCAGAGGTGTGCAGTGGTGAGTGACCGTCACCTTTAGAGACCCCACTTGCTCAATGGCGCCATGTCAGCTATTCATCCAGTACATGGAGAACAGCAAACTCGTCTCCGGTGCCTTTTCATGAAATGTAAGACCCTGACGACACCACACTGGACACGCACCGCGCTTTAGCACCCCGTTGAGCTCCACTGAATCCATTTGTTTGTACCTGCGAATCGATGCGTCTTCACTAAAATGAACAAATCATCCGAGAGTCGCCCATCACCAGCATTCACCTCTTGAAGGGCCGGTGGTCTCTCCTTTTTTATTGTATTTTCCAACTGTTGACTGGGGCTTTCGGCTTGGCACCCTGACCCGCTGGCACTCTCTCTCTCACCTCCTTGCCACACTATCTGTTAGACATGTCTGGGGTCCTTGCTGTCCCGTGTTCTCACCTGCACCTGCTATGCCGCCACTCTCGCCTCACCTCCAAACTTCAGGTTTCAGAACCTGAAAATCTTCACCATACATTTTTTCTGTAACAATTCTTAACCAGGTGGTCTCTCTTGAATAATTTTTTAAAATATAATATCGTAATTATTATGCCACCACAGGAAAAGGCCACATGAATAAAGAGTAAGAAATTCAAACATCATGATGGAGTCCCACCCGCTCCCTTAGCCGTTATTACATGGAGACCCCACTGCAGTTTACGACGGTGCGACTTACTTGAGCTCGACGACCCTGCCATTGGCCACCACCAGGTGGTAGGTGCAGTTCATGTTACTGTGGTAGTTGGAGACGGAGTGCGTCGGACTGCTGATGGTGCCGGATGACTGGTTGAATGTGCCGCCACAGGCTGGGAAAACACAAAATGTGGGACATGTGAGAGGAGGCCTGGCAGAGGACGAGGGACATTCGGTGCCATGCGAGGAGTAGACTGGGATGGCATCATCTCAATGGTTTAACCTGTTAACCACTAGGGGGCTCCACTATCTGTGAGACCACCACAAGGCACTTCACAGCTGTGACACTTTTTGATTTCTAGGGTCGTTACTGTCACTTGCGGCTCCCTTAGATTAAAAACGTGAGCTGTTGATGCCCCAGAGGACGGTCGGGTATCCCGCCCCGGACAGGAAGCTATAATGGAAAGATGGAGTAAAATGGGGGTGCCTTATGATTCCCATCAGGAACTGGAAAAAGAGGCCAGCAGGAAGCAGTGCATCCCCCACAATAATAGGTGGCAGTGTCCCTCATATAGAGTGCCAGTTTGGACACCCTTGGGGTGGCATGGGAGTTGGAGTCCAGAGGTGCAGCCCTGTAGGGGTCCCTGTGTGCTGCTGAGGGGAGGAGCTCCCCGACTTTGTTATAACTCAGAAGTGCTTCTAAGTGGCCACAATAAAAGGAGCCCACTTCCATAACCCGACAAGTCGGAGCTGAGAAGAAGGAAACCAACACTTGACTTGGAGGAGTAAAAGTGAGGAGAGAAGAGAAGAGGCGGACCTGTTTATTGGTATACAAGGTATTTGTGTAATTTGTGATTTGAACCCGGGACCATTTAGTGCATTTATGTTTGGGGATTGGGGCTCAGTGACGCCCCCTAGCTTTCACAGAGCACACCGTTCTGCTTTAGTGACTAACTCAGGGTCTGACAGTCAGTCCGGGTGGGCACTGAACCAGCATCCTTGGACTTTAAAGGCGGGGCCTCGTGGGGAGACCCCCTAAATGTTTGGTTTATTCTTCTTCAGGGCAGAATGTTGGGACAGCAGCTCATTTACTGTCTTCACTTTGCACATTCCCCCCATGACTGGGTGGGGTTTCTTCTGGGGGGGCTGTGGTTTTCTCTCCATTTCCAAGTGTTAAGTGTCTACCTGTTCATGACAGTATTCTCTGTTTAAGTTAAACTGATTTTTATATAATAGTTACTTAGTTCACTTTTGTGTAAATTATGTTTCTGTGTGTTAAGTTGTCGTGTTTTGTGGGTGGTTTCCCAAGAGGTGGGGACAATGGTCCCTCCCCTTCAAGGCACCGCCCCCAGCCCTATAAAGGTGGTGCAGGTGGGCAGTTCAATGGGTACGTCAGTAATGTTGGGTTTCGTGTTGGCGACTGCTCTCCGTTTTTTACTTTTACTAATTTAGATTTATGGGACTGTGGCCTTCTTCAATCCGTTTCTTGACCATTCTTTCAGATTGTGTTTTGGGACATCATTGACTACTGGACTGGAACTGCTTCTTCTAGGCCAGTCCATCTGTACCTTTGGTGCTCTTTGGAGTTCTTGTTTTTCAAGAGTATTTATGAAAAGTACATTTTTATCCATAAAGATTCTCTGTGAGCCATTTAATGACAAGCCAAAGGTTTGCTGTCACCCTTCCACTTGTAGGGCTGTTGTGACATTTTTTGGTCTTTACTGAGCTGCTTTGCCATCTTCCTATTATTGGGGCCTGCTGCAGATGAAGCCAGCAGTTTGCTTCTTGGTTTGCCTGAAGTTAAGGCT
This sequence comes from Polypterus bichir lapradei, assembly GCA_026402145.1. Lineage (NCBI taxonomy): Eukaryota > Metazoa > Chordata > Cladistia > Polypteriformes > Polypteridae > Polypterus > Polypterus bichir. The sequence continues at coordinate 32,819,410 of JANRMT010062820.1, forward strand.
GCCTATGCCGGGCAGGCCTGGTACTGTAGCTTTCTGGCCTGCTTCCTAACTTCTTATTGAAGGCCTTGCCATATTATGCCTGGCAGAACCTCTTCAGATCATGACAGTTTGAACTGGCATTTTTAAAATGACCTTGTGTGAGTGAGTGGACAGGCATCCCATCTACATTTTGTCACCTTCTAATGACCAGTCATACCAGACCAGCCCTAGAACATCAACTCCCACCACATCAGTGAGGAGTCCACCTCTGACCATCAGTGTGCACCATCCAGACGACTGAGGAAGCTCCACACATGAAAAGCTGAGGAACCAGATGGAGTCCGTCCTCAAGTTGTTAAGGCCCGTGTGGTGTCCTCTGTCACCTGTCCAGTCCATCACCGAGGCTCCAGAAAGTGCCACTGCTGTGGAAACCATCCTGCATTGTAAGGTGGGCACCTCTTCACCTCATGACTACAGACCAGTGGCACTCACATCTCAAATCATGAAGATCTTTGAGGAGCTGGTCCTGGATTGACCACCTGGACACATTGCAGTTGCAGCCTATTGGCCAAAGACTGGAGCAGAGGATGCAATTATTATTATTAGCATTATTATTATTAATTATCTGTCTGCTCCACAAGGATGGACAAAGCTGGCCACAATGTGAGGACTGTGTTTTTAGATTTCTCCAATGCCTTCCAGCCATCTCTATTAAGGGTCAAAGTCAGAGATATTCAAGTGGATGAGCCTGTGGGGTCCTGACGATGGACTCTCTGTGGGGCAGACCACCCATTGTGAGACTCAAGGACTGTGTGGGCAACCTTGGAGCACCACAAGGAACAGGCCTATCTTATTTGTTCTTCACTCCTTACACCTCGGACTAGAAATAGTGCAGCAGGTCAGGTCAGTTGTAGAAATTCTCGGAGGATTCTGCACTTATGGGGGTACTAATGAGGGGGATGAGACCAAGGAGAGGAGTCAGGGAGAGAACTTGAAGATTTGTCTGACACTTAATAGCAAAATCTAGGAATTGCTGCATCAGTGAGGCTCAGAGCCAGGTGACCATTCAAGGGGTGGATGTCCATTGCTACAAATACTTGGGGGTCCACCTCAAGAGCACAGAGGAACACAGAGGATCTACAGGACAACTGTCCGCAGCTTAACATCAGCAAAATGAAGGAACTGCTTATTGACTTTCACAGCAACAAAGAGCCTGCATGTCTGGTGGTGGAGTGGATGTAGAGGTGGTCCACCCCTATAAGTACTTGTGGGTCCCCATCAATGACGGGTTGGACTGATCTTGTATGACAGAGGAAGTAGAGAAGAAAGGGCAGAGCAGACTCTTCTTTAGGAGACTGCGGCCCTTTAATGTGGGAAGTGACATCCTTCATACCGTTGTGCTTGAACATTTGTGAACCCTTTAGAATTTTCTATATTTCTGCATAAATATGACCTAAAACATCATCAGATTTTCACTCAGCTCCTAAAAGTAGATAAAGAGAAACCATTTAAACAAATGAGACAAAAATATTATACTTGGTCATTTATTTATTAAGGAAAATGATCGAATATTACATATTTGTGAGTGGCAAAAGTATGTGAACCTCACGGATGATCAGTTAGTTTGAAGGTGAGGTGTCAGGTGTCCGGTGTTTTCAATCAATGGGATGCCAATCAGGTGTGAGTGGGCACGCTGTGTTATTTAAAGAACAGGATCTATCAAAGTCTGCTCTTCACAACACATGTTTGTGGACGTGTATCATGGCACGAACAAAGGAGATTTCTGAGGACCTCACAAAAAGAGTTGTTGATGCTCATCAGGCTGTTAAAGGTTACCAAACCATCTCTAAAGAGTTTGGACTCCACCAATCCACAGTCAGAGAGATTGTGTACAAATGGAGGAAATTCAAGACCATTGTTACCCTCCGCAGGAGTGCTCGACCAACAAAGATCACGCCAAGAGCAAGGCACACGTGTAATAGTCGACAAGGTCACAGAGGACCCCAGGGTAACGTCTAAGCAACTGAAGGCCTCTCTCACATTGGCTAATGTTCATGTTCATGAGTCCACCATCAGGAGAACACTGAACAACAATGGTGTGCATGGCAGGGTTGTAAGGAGAAAGCCACTGCTCTCCAAAGAAAAAACATTGCTGCTCGTCTGCAGTTTGCTAAAGATCACGTGGACAAAACAGAAGGCTATTGGAAGAATGCTTTGTGGATGGATGAGAGCAAAATAAAACTTTTTGGTTTAAATGTAAAGCGTTATGTTTGGAGAAAGGAAAACACTGCATTCCAGCATAAGAACCTTATCCCATCTGTGAAACATGGTGGTGGTGGGAGTATCACGGTTTGGGCCTGTTTTTCTGCATCTGGGCCAGGGTGGCTTGCCTTCAGTGATGGAACAATGAATTCTGAATGATATCAGAGAATTCTAAAAGAAAATGTCAGGACATCTGTCCATGAACTGAATCTCAAGAGAAGGTGGGTCATGCAGCAAGACAACGACCCTAAGCACACAAGTCGTTCTACCAAAGAATGGTTAAAGAAGAATAAAGTGAATGTTTTGGAATGACCAAGTCAAAGTCCTGACCTTAATCCAATCGAAATGTTGTGGAAGGACCTGAAGTGAGCAGTTCATGTGAGGAAACCCACCAACATCCCAGAGTTGAAGCTCTTCTGTACGGAGGAATGGGCCGGCGTGCAGGAATGATCAAAAGTTACTGGAAACGTTTAGTAAAGGGGGGTCACACCAGATACTGAAAGCAAAGGTTCACATACTTTTGCCACTCACAAATATGTAATATTCGATCATTTTCCTCAATAAATAAATGATCAAGTATAATATTTTTGTCTCATTTGTTTAACTGGTTTCTCTTTATCTACTTTTAGGACTTGAGTGAAAATCTGATGATGTTTTAGGTCATATTTATGCAGAAATATAGAAAATTCTAAAGGGTTCACAAACTTTCAAGCACAACTGTATCTTCTGCACCTCTGTGGTGGCCAGTGTGGTGTGCTGGGCTGGTGACGTCACCTCAGGAGAGGCCCACCGAATCACCAAGCTCATTACAAGAGCAGGCTCAGTTATGGGGCCCTCCTCCAGACGCACACTTTCCAAATGCTGCTCTGCTCAGCCCTCATGTTGTCTTTTTTTCCTTCAGATTTTCATGACGTGAAGCCCGCGCCTCCCGCTTTCCTGGCCTCACCTAAGGTACTTTTGAACTGCTGCTGTGATGACTTCATAAAAATGGATCCACAGGGGGGCGCTGTGGCGCTTGATTTCATCCACAGAGCACCAGCAGTTGTTACTCCTGTCAGACGTCTCAGCAGTCAGTTGGGCCTCTGGATCCAATTAAACTCTGGCACTTCAACAAAGAGGAGCTAAAAAAAGAAACTTGTGGGCTTTCTGCCCCTCAGACATGGCCATGTGGACCCCCGGGAGGCCTCTGACTCAGCCCGTTCATCTGTCATCTTGTTGCACATATTAGCACGTCGGAATCTTCCATTCATGGCACTGCAGGAGCAGAGAGTGGCCTGCTGGGTCCTTACAAGATGAAGATTGTGTGTGGAACTGAGTGGACGGCGTCTTTTTGTGCTCACACACTGAAACTGAAGGGTCTTACTTGACGTTGATGTCCCTGTGGACCCACATTTGACATTTGGGACCCGAGTTTAATGGCAGAGAAAGAGAGACTGGGAAGAAAACCCACAAGCATACAGTAGTAGCCATGACAGGAGATCAGTGGGCCATCTTCTGCCTTTATGAATCTCACCCACTTCGGCCAAACGTTCAATAACTGCGTACCTTAACCAAAAGTTCAGCATGCAAAAAAAGAGACACGTCCATCCATCCACCCATCATGCAAATGGCACAACATAAAATAAAGATGGGCCGAGTGATCCTGAACACAAGCCACAGCCGGTGCTGACAGGCCCATCCCGTCCGCCCAAATGCCACATAAGAGTGAAACTCACGAATCACTTGGTATTTTGCCAGGAAGCCTTTGTCTGACACCATGGAGTCTGAGTAGAAGTTAAGTAGCATGGGACCATGCGTGGTCACCGGTCCAGGAATCTGCGTCCCGCACAGAGTCACCATCGGAAAGCCTGTGACCGCAGTGCCCCTGTAGATCTTCAGGCCATCATAGTTGCAGGTGGAGTGTTCTGTGGGGCAAAACCAGAAAAGCGGCAGTTAAAATGGAGACTGTGGACTGGCACAGACGTGACGCTGGGCGGCTGCAGCCCTAAACAGGGATTCCAAATTCAAGTTTTACAATTCTGCAAAACTCCAGATGAGGTGCCAGTCTATCACATGGCACACTCACCCACACGGGGCCAGCTTAAAGACTCCCATCAATCAATCAATCATCTGTCTGGACTACAAGGCTGAGTAAAGCTGGCAGCACCGTGAGGATGAGGTGTTTTGGTTTCTCCAGTGGCTTCAATGCCATCTTACCATCTCTGTTACATTGACATTTATTGGCTTTGCAGATGCAACTTACAAAAGAGGTCAACATAATCAAGTAAACACCCGTCTGGGGGGTTGTTTGGGACCAAATGTGACCAGGACAAAGGGACAAGCCACATCGTCACAAGTGAAGAGCTCAGAAGTTGTCATTTCTAAATAATAAAAAATCTAACAGAAACTCAGCTATGGGCTCAGCTCAGTGACATGCAGGTGGGTGAGCCGGTGGTGACCTGATGATGGACTGACTGCCCAGCAGACCACAACAGACAGGAAATGTCAGCAAGATGTTCACACCTAGAAGATGTGACCCCTACTGGCCCCTGGTCTGTCCTTCCAAGTCCATCTGGTGCTGCTGCTAAACAACTGTAACCCTGACAACAGTCACGTGATGGAGAGGTGGGGCTGAACTGCCCTTTAGCAGTGTGTGTGTGTGTGTGAATGAGTGGGCTCTCTGATGGACAAAGTGAGTTTCTGTGTTGACTTCAGCTCCACCATCATTCTGTATTTAGTTAAGTGAGAGTACAAAGTGAAGTGAATGAGCGAATCAACACGTTTTCTATTCTTTAAACAGTGATGATGAGCATCTCTGGGCGGGACCACTTTGACCAGAATGATGGTTGGTGGATTAGACTCGAGTTTGATGGGCACTGGGACAAGAAAATGAAGTAGTATCACTTCATGTGAAATTAAATGAAATCCAATGTAAAAACCATCAATAAGACACATTGAGCATACAAGAATGACTACAGACCAGTGGCTCTCATGTCCAGTGTTATGAGTGACTGCTCCTGGGCTCTACAAGTCCTCTTATGAAAGACCTCCTGGACCCCCTGTACACAAAGACTGGAATGGAAGATGCAGTTATCTACCTTCTCCACAAGGTTAAGTAAAGCTGGCCACACCGTGAGGATTCTGTGTCTTTGGATGTCTCCAGTGCCTCCAAAACCATCCAGTCATTCCCAGATAAGGTGTCTGCTCAGACATATGCAGGTGGATGAGCCTGTAGGGTCCTGAAGGATGGACTATCTGTTGGACAGACCACCAGCCATGAGGCTCAAGGACTGTGTGAGCAACACTGGAGCACCACGAGGTGCAAGTCCATCTCCTTCTCTGTTCACCTCTGACCACCGCGGACTAGAAATACAACAGCAGCGCACGTCACTTGCAGAACTTCTAAGGTGTTTACTGACAAAGGAGAGGAGTCAGGCGGATGACTTTGAGATTTGCCGGACATTTAATAGCAAAATCTATGAATTGCTGCACCAACGAGACTCTGGGCCCAGTGACCATTCAGGGGGTGCATGTGGAGGTGGTGCATTGCTACAAATATATTTGGGGGTCCACATCAATAACAGGCTGAACTGGTGTAGGAACACAGAGGGTCTACAGGACAAGGGGTAGAGCAGACTGTTTTACTTCATTGTAAGTGGAAGTCTGGTGATATAAGCCAACAATTCACTAGTGAGTTCAGATCAGATGCCCCGCTGGATGCCCCACGTCATGGTGAAGATCTTGTTATATGGTAGTGTTGTGGTGTGCAAAATCTGTCCATTTTTGCTCTGTATTTTCATTATATTTTGTTTAAGACAAAAACAAGATGAACTTAAATACAGGACGCTTGCATGGGCCGTTTAACATTCTGTTTTCCTGAATTGTCCCAGTAATCAATCAGAGTGCCATCTGTTTGAACTGAGCAGGAATTCAGGAGACGCCTCAGGCTATAGTGATGACTTCATCACCTGTGAAGAGGTGGGCACCAGGACTAAATTAGTTTACAGCGTGAGGCAGGAGATTGTTAAAACAGCAAAAACGTATTGCTTGGGAAAACGGACGTATTCAAATAGATTAAAGAGTCTGAGTGAAATCATCCACGATACAGACAGCCAGCCAGCCAATCGGAATATCTAACAATCACGTGTTACGAAATCCCCATGGAGAATTTTATAATAAATTCGCTGTTTAAGGCCGTGTTATAAAAAAGCCCGTGCTCCTAGAAGCCCTCGCATCGGTCGTGCATCAGCAGCTAAGCGAGTTTCTCTTTCCTCTGAAGATTCATTTTGCCGATGTGTTCACCTCGCTTGCGTATCAGCAGCTAAGCAAGTTTCTCTTTTCTTGGCGGTTTCACTTTGGCGACAGAGTCGCTCTCTTTGAGCTTCATGCTGTAGCCTCGCACTTCCAGGCCGTACTTCCACGCGTAGACGTTTACCGTATATACTCACATATAAGTCGGGTCTTGATACCCGAAAAATTGATCATAAAATCAAACCCTGACTTATACGCTTGTTCAAAAATACGACACTTAATTTTGTTTTCTTTTACATCTTCTTGCCTCTTCCAATCTCGCATCAGTTTCTCAGATGCATCAAATTTTGTTGCAGCAGCGCAGTTACCAATTTCTTTCGCTACTTCAATGACTTTTAATATAAAACCAGCTTCATATTTTCTTCTGATCGAACGCTCCATTGCAGATAATGGATGCTCTTACAATAAAGGTGTATGAGGGTGTGAGATATAAAAAACACAAATCAGTGCAAACGTCGCTTTAGAATAGTTTGGGTATTACTGTGTGGTCACGTAGGCACAACAGAGAGAGTGAAGTTAGGAGGACGCGCTGATACAGAGCATTGCTGCACCCACATAAAATAAAAAGGCAGTGAGCGCCGTGGTTACTCTCTAAGGTGGGCATTAGCATAGAATTCTTCACATTCGGCTTATACGACCGACATTATAAAATACCAGAAATGATACTATAAAATCAAGTCTCGACTTATCCACAGAAGAACTTACTCACGAGTATATACAGTATATATAAGATTTTCCTCATCTGAACAGTGACAGCAGAAGAAGAGGAGGAAACGGCGACAACAGAAGAGCAACATCGGAAGAAGAAGAGGAAACAGTGACGTCAGACAAGTGACATTAGAAGAAGAAGAGGAAACGGTGAGGACAGAAGAGCGACATTAGAAGAACAAGAGAAAACGGTGACGTCAGAAGAGTGACATCAAAAGAAGAGGAAATGGCAACGTCAGGAGAACGACATCAGAAGAAGAGGAGGAAACGGCATCGACAGAAGAGCGACATCAAAAGAAGAGGAAACAGCGACGTCAGAAGAGCGACAGCAGAAGAAGAGGAAACGATGATGTCAGGAGAACGACATCAGAAGAAGAGGAGGAAACGGCGACGACAGAAGAGCGACATCAGAAGAACAAGAGAAAACGGCGACGTCAGAAGAGTGACATCAGAAGAAGAGGAAACGGCAACGTCAGGAGAGCGACATCAGAAGAAGAGGAGGAAACGGCGACGACAGAAGAGCGACATCAGAAGAAGGAGAGGAAACGACGACGTCAGAAGAGCGACAGCAGAAGAAGAGGAAATGGTGACGTCAGGAGAACGACATCAGAAGAAGAGGAGGAAACAGTGACGTCAGGAGAGCGACAGCAGAAGAAGAAGAAGAAACGGCAACATCAAGAGAACGATATCAGAAGAAGAAGAGGAAACGGCGAAGTCAGAAGAGTGACATCAGAAGAAGAAGAGGAAATGGCAACGTCAGAAGAGCAACAGCGGAAGAAGAGGAAACAGCAATGTCAGGAGAACGACATCAAAAGAAGAGGAGAAAAACGGCGATGACAGAAGAGCGACATCAGAAGAAGAAGAGGAAACGGCAATGTCAGAAGAGCAATATCAGAAGAAGAAGAGGAAACGGAAACGTCAGAAGAGCGACATCAGAAGAAGAAGAGGAAACAGCGATGTCAAGAGAGCGACGTCAGAAGAGGGTGTCAGCAACGTGCGGCCGTTTCCATATGATTGTCAGCAAAGCATCTCATGAACAACTTTGAGAGCTAAGATCACAAGCTGCCTGGGACGTTCATCTTTGACATCTTGACTTTTTTGTAAGCTTTTCTTAAAGACTATATATATATCTGGACTTATTTTTAGTTATTTCTTATTCTGTTTAGTGTTTATTATTCATGTAATAAATACCAAGCTGATTTTAACTTTCTATACTTTGTCTTCATATGTGGAGTGATTTAGGTAATAAGGTCATTTTTATTAAGAGCACCTGGAGCAGTCGGCAGTGTGCCATACCCTCCGTGTTGCGAGGTTTATTAAGGCTGAGGGTGTTAGCTCCACCCAATAGTAGGGAACAAGACGTCAAGTGAGGCATTCTGGGTGGATAAATGGCTTCCTAGAATAGATTGCTAGAGACGAAAATAGTATTTAGGTCTGTGTTATATTTAAAACATCGAGTGTTGTGTGCCGATAATAAGTAAGTCTCCTGAAGTGCTAGAGGTTAACCAGCTGTGTGTGCGTCACTCATAGGGCCCCATTGTGGTTAGAGTCTGTGAGTGTGTGTGTTAATCTTCAGGTGTGACAGTAGACCATCCCAGTAACAAACCTGATTAAGTACACTTATTCTCGAAGACAACAGGTAAAGGGTAAGTAGAGGGAAATATCACGATGAAACAGGCAGGGAGAGACAAACAACCATCCCTGCGTATTCTGAAGTGTCAACCCTTAGTGAGAACATTCAGATCCCGCACAGAAAGTGTGCCAGCGCTCAGTCCTCTTCTTGTAGCAGGCACTTCATAAGACAAACGGGCCCACTGTATCCGCCATGCAAACAGCCCACACACATCCCTCCATTTTTAAGTCTATTTCTACAGTTAAATACAGCAATTCTTCAATATGTTTTCTTCTTGTGACCCAATTTTGGCTTTTTTGGTTTTCTTTGCCACCCACTGCCTCCATGGAGTGCCATCCCCCTTGTCACGTTGCCCCCCAGTCATCATCCTGTTTGGTGATTCTTTCCCGGGGCCCATGGTGTCCCATTTCAAGTCATTCCACCCTCTGTTTGTGACTTTTTCCTAGGCAGTACTGTCGTGAATCACGACTCAGTGTGACCCATGGTCAGACATCATTTGACCCAAAACGAGTCACGACCCCAAGTTTGAGAAACACTCCTTCAGTATGTGTGAGTGGCACAGTGCCTGCAGTCATACTGACTTTAATGAGCTTCACTGATCCCTTATGGCCTGGTGCCACATCACGCCATTCAACTCTCACTCATCTGACAGCAAGGCCTGACGTGAGCAGCGCGGCTTGGCGGCACAACACTTACGCTCAATCTGGAACGTCTCGAACTGCAGGATGACAGTCTTCTGTTCGCCTGCGTCAATGAGGTACAGGCAGTTCATACGAGCCGGGTAGTTTTGAGGGTAATTGGGAGACACCATGCGGCCAATGGGGTTTGTGAAATTCGCGCCACAGCCTGTAAACCGAGAAAAATAAGATGTGAACATTGAAAAATAAAATAAAATAAAAGTGTATGGATAAAGAGGAGTGAAACTAGAAATGACAATAAAGGGGTCATGTGACCAGCAGGATGAGCGTCGCTGCCTCATACCTCACGGATCCCGCTTCACTTCAGGGCTCACCCTGACATTTCCACCTGATTAAGACCTGCAAACCTGGAGCTCAATTCGGTGAACCAGCAGGAGATAAAGACTACAGATAACAGGAGGGTCCCTCAGGGCTCTCTGCTTGGGTCCATTACTTGTTCGGACTTTTATCTGTGATCTTCATTCCAGTGTAGTTAGTAAACTTGTCAAATTCACAGATGACACTAAAACTGGGGCAATGGCAGACACTGAAGAGGCTGCAGAAACAACCGTCAGACCTGGGCGAACACTTCGAAAATGGAGCTTAATGGAAAAAAGTGCAAAGTGCTGCTCATGGGCAACAGGAACATCAATTACAAATAAGAGATGGGAGCCACAGAAGAGACCTCGGAAAACGATTTAGGGGTTTACGTTGACGCAACACTTTTATCATCTAAGCAATGTGCAGAAATGATTAAAAAGGCAAATGAAATGTTAGGTCATATCATAAAAACTGCTGAACATAAGTCAAGGGACATGATGCTGTATGACACACTAGTGTGACCACATCTGGAGCTTTGTGTGCACAAGAAAGACACAGCAGCACTGGAAGCTGTGCAGAGGAGAGCAACCTGGTACATCATGGGACTTGAGGACATGTCACACTGCGACAGACTCAAAGAACAAAACCTGTTCAGTCTCAAGTAGAGGAGACCGCTTGGGGACCTCATGCAGGGCTTCAAAATCCTCAAAGACATTGATGAAGGACATCCAGCAGAATCCCCTCAAGCTAAGGATGAAGCACTTTACTCAAGGACAAGAGGAAGAGTACTGAGGATTGAAACCAGGAAGAAGAGTTTCAGGAATCTGAAATAAACTACCGAGACGTGGAGCTGAAGCAGAAACCTTAACAACCTTTATGAAGGATCTGATGGAGACACTGGGACAGATGAGCTATCAGCTAAAGAAACGAGCAACAGGTGGACTGACTGGAGGGTCTCCTCTCGTATGTCTTATCTCTTAGGTTCTTATGGTCACAGATTGGCTGCTGACAGGTACCTCCTCCAGATCACCGTCCATGGCTGACTTCAACTTTCTACACTTGAAAAGCACAGACGTGTTCAACCAGCGGGAGACACATTGTGATTCTCTGGACCCATGACAAAGAAGAATGGACCAAAATACAGAACCTTAAAATGAAATCAACCTAGACAGATAGAGCTGAAAGACACTATATAACAGATAGATAGATAGATAGATAGATAGATAGATAGATAGATAGATAGATAGATAGATAGATATGAAAGGCACTATATAATATTTAGAGAAATCCTTCCCTTACACAAACTCCTGCTGACTGCTGGGAATTATGATCTCCTGGATGCTCAGCTGCAGGTTCTTCACAACGACAGGTTTAAGTAACAACAACAAACTGCAACACGGCACCATAATACCCTAACAAGCCCAATGACTTCACTTTCATGTTTTTAAAAGCCACCAGAAAAAAACAAAATGGCAAACTAGAAACTGAGAATGAGATGTAGCTACTAGCCTCACACTATTCTCAAACTGAATATAATTGGTACCATGGCATCTGCAGTTGGCATCATTCTCTTCATGCCAATGAAGTGCTTCGGTGTTTTCATTTCCTATGAAAGTCTTCACCCTCTCTTTCTAACTGTCCAGAATTAAATGATGGGGTCCACCTCCTAATTGACATGCTGATGCCACTCACTGATTCAGTCCTCCAGCCAGCTGCCACTCATTCTTCACATCCCACTCAGATAACTGCCACTCACTTATCTCATCCCCACTCATTCAGTTGCCACTTTGTCATCTAGTTCAGCCCCACTTCTGAGTCTAACTCCGTTCAACCAGCTGCCAATTACCCGGAGTCATCTAGTCCCACCTCACCTGTGAGGCACTCACTCATTTAGCCCCACCCAGTCAGCTGCCACACTCCCATCTAGCCCCGCCCAATTAGCTGCCACTCATCTGTTTAGCCCGCCCCCACTTGTGAGGCACTCACTCATCTTGCCCCACCCAAACAGTTGCCAGTCATTCCTCTGACCGTCACTCATCCAAGGCTGTCTACCCGTTCTGCCTGTTGCCAGCTTTCTGTACTCTGCTTCAATTTTTTTGGCAAACTCAGTCATAGGCACCAAGTAATTTAAAAAAATATTATAAAAATGCATTTCAGGGACATCCCCACAAGTCTGATTTTCGGGCTTTATTTATTTATTATGCTCTCATATTATGCACCTTGTTCCCATCACAGAAGAAAAAGAAATGAACCTCCAGTCCCGGAAGACTTTAAAAGTGATGGATGAGTCAGCCGAGGGTCACTTAAAAGTTAAAACTAAATAAATGGACACAAGACTACAAAAGCAAGGCCTACGTGTTGAGAATGAAGCTGAGAATCCAATTCCTGGGGTGCCTACTGTCTGGAAACGCGCTGTTATCACGTTGGCTGGGGCGACAACTGGCCCTGGAGGGTGGGCACCGCAGCCCACAGACAAAAGGTGTTCATCTGCTTCTCTGTTGCCAGCCCACATCTGTGAAGAAAAGGCAAGTAAAACAGTTGAGAGATTGAGACGTGTGCTGGTGATTAATCAGGACAGTGTAACGCCTCCATTGGTATGACACAGTGTGACACACAGCGGGCACAAAAACAGTTGCTGCTCTACTGACTGACCACTGGGTAGCTGATCCTCACTGGACAACTTGAGAGAATCAACACTGAAAACGCCTGAACACTACAGCGCCACCCAGTGGACAGACACACAAAGGCTATTAAAGAACAATACAACCAATAGAAAACAGTGGAGGACAGAAGCGCATGACACACAGGTGACAAAATCCAATTCAAGGTGAGACAAGCCTGCCCACTTTCATTGTTACTCCAAAATAATGAAGAACGAGGAAATAGGACGACATCACGGAAGGAGAGAGAGTGGCAGAGCAACCAATAAAAGAGATACCCCCTGACAGCTTCACCACTGGGAGAGCAAAGCACAACAGGAAGCCCTCCAAGATGGAGAAGCAGCCCATTTATCAACAGAATGGTCTCTGTTTATGCCAGGGTGCAGCCTCATAGGGCCACACGTGATTCTTGAATGAGAACACACATCTGGAGGCCACTTGCTGAAACGTTTGTAGTGAAGAGCAGCACAATCCACCATTAAAACAAATCTGCCAAGCCTCTCATGCAGCCATCTTCAGCTCCTGCTTGTTTTGGGGGTCTTGTCCTTTTAAGCTTTCTCTGCAGCATATGGAAGGCCTGCTCAGCTGGATTGAAATCAGGTGACAGACTTGGCCATTTAAGAATTTGCAATTTTTTTAAAATTTGCTAAACTCTTGTGTGGCCTCAGCAGTTAGTTTGGATCATCATCTTGTTGTAAGAGCGTCATTCAGTGAGTTTGGAGACATTTAAAGGAACTTGAGCAGATCACACCTCAGAATTCACTGTGCCACTGCTGTCAGCAGTTCCATCATCAGTAGAGAGAAGTGTGCCAGCCATACATGCCCAAGCCATAACACCCCCAAGTACCACCATGTTTAACAGATGAGGAGGTCTGCTTCCTGGTCGTCTCCACACTTTGCTCTTGCCATCACTCTGATGAGGTTCATCTTTGTCTCGTCTGTCCACAAGACCCTTTCCCAGAATTCTGCAGGCTCTTTGAAGTCCTTTATCACAAACTGTAATCTGGCCATCCTGTTTGTGTGGCTAACTAGTGGTTTGCATCTTGGAGTGTGGCATCTGTAATTCTGTTCATGAAGCCCTCTGTGGATAACCTGCCTTCAGATATGATAGATAGATAGATAGATAGATAGATAGATAGATAGATAGATAGAT
>JANRMT010062820.1:32833102-32855464 GCA_026402145.1 Polypterus bichir lapradei
AGATAGATAGATAGATAGATAGATAGATAGATAGATAGATAGATATGGTGCATCACTGATCCTTCGTGTAACCCCTTAATTTTTCTTACACCCCACGTTAAGAGTTCATATTTTTTTTTCCCCAGAGAGTTGCTTCCCCAGTTCCTTCTTGGATCAAAGCCGCCATCTGTGAGTTGTTTTCTTCTTTCCAACTTACTAAAACGGTAATTCTAAACAAATTGGAGCCGAAGTGCCACTTTATGCTTAAATCTGACATTCAAAACCAGCGCCCGCATGTCCTTGAAGGCATTCTACTGCACTTGCACATCTGTTTTTCACTTTCTGCCGTTTCCTTCTTCGACTGCCATCGTCAGCTAGCTTATGATCCTAATTGGTGGGGGGGGGGGTACATCTGTCTTAAATAACGTAACTTGCTTGTCTTTTATTCTTTTCATTCTGCATTCATATTTCATAAGAAAACAATTTTGCAGTCTAAGCCCTGTAACAAATAAGCGAATAGAAGTTTGGTCATCAGCCGCCCCTCTCTTCACGTATAACCCACCTTGATAAAGCTGCTCTGGCACTGGCCGCTGCTGTCAGGAATCTCAAAGTTGCTGTCAAAGTTGACTTCCAAGTGGCTGCTTTCATGTGCGATGATGGTCCACATGCACTCTGAATTTGTGGGGAACTGCCCGGGGTGTCCTGGAGACTTGAAGGTGCCGCTGTCAGTGTGAAGGGTCCCACCACATCCTGAACAGACAAAAAAAAGCAAAGATGAGAGTGGAAGTGCACTGAGAAAAGAAGGCCTTTTATTTGGTAGAAAACGACTCAATTTATCTTTATTTTTTATCACATCTCGCAGAGCAAGCAATATCACAAAGTGTTTAATGAAGCAACACACAATTATAAAGGCAGATCACAAAATAATTCAAATAAATCAAGCCTTCTATGTTTTATATGATGTCTGTAGATGGAGGCCTAATAGGGAAAGGCAGGCAGAGGTAACGACTACCACAAGAAGACAGAGATGGCAAGTTATGAGGTCCTGAAAGAGGAAGTTATGTCAGGTCAGGACGGGGGGCATGTACTGGTCCAACCACACAATGAAATAGCTTGGGATCCTGTTTGGCAACCCCCCAGGCAGACACGCGGTCCAGTCCCACCCTCCAGAAATGACCGTCTTTCTGCCACAGCCAGGTGTTAGGTAGGTGTCCTCTTGGCATGGTCCAGTTGTTCGGGTCCTCAAAAATGAGGGTCACCCTCGGGCAATCGCACCACATGGCTGTAGTACCGTAACTGACGCTCCCTCACAATGCAGGTCATGTGCCTCATTCAGGACTCCATGAGCAACACAAAGTCAAACCAGAGGCCCCCAAGGATTCTCCAAAGAGACACAAGAGTCCAGTCTTCGTCTCAGGTCACTGGATAGCGTCTATGTCTCGCAAACAGGAAGCACCAGGATTCTAAAGACTTGGACCTTCTGCAGAGATATCGGGAGTGCCACACACCCCTTTCTAGTGACCTCATGACCCCCCATGCTCTCCCAATCTGTCTACTGACTCCATAGGAAGAATCACCAGAGACATGAATGTTACTGCCGAGGTAAGCAAACCTCTCGACGAGATCGACACTCTCCACAGACAGACATACTGCTGATGGCCATGCCCAAGAGGTCATTAAGGCCTGGATGTTAGTTTTTATCAGGACCCTAACAAGCCCAGACACTCAGACTCCTCACTCAGACTCTTGAGACACCCGATCAGAGCCTGCATCGACTTTATGAAGATCACAGCATCATCAGTAATGTCAAGATTAGTGAATCTCTCTTTGCCAACAGATGCCCCACAGCTGCTGGACCCCACGACTCTGCCCAACACCCAGTCGAACCTAGCACTGACCAGAGTAGGAGCCGAACACACCGCTGACGAACCTCAGAATCAACTGGGAAAAACACAGAGATCCTGCCTCCACTCTGCACAGCACTCACAGTACCAGTGGACAGGCCGGCCATGATATCCAGCAACCTCGAGAAGATCCCACAAAATCTCAGGATGTCCCACAGGGCAGCTCGATCAAATGAGTCAAATGCTTTATGAAAATCAACAAAGGCTGCAAAGAAACTCTGCCAATATTTGTGTTTACGCTCCATGACAACCCTCGGTGCCAGGATGTGGTCGATTGGTTTTAGGCGTAAAACCAGACTGTTCCAGTCGCTGGCAGGTGAGCAAGTGATCACGGATCCTATTGAGGACGACCCTAGCGAGGACCTTACCTGGTACCGAGAGCAGTGTTATCCCCCTGTAGCTGCTACAATCCAGGCCATCACCCTTCCCTATCCAGTGGGAGACGACAAGTCCCATTTTCCAGTCAGTTGTTATGACGCCAGTCTCCCAAACAGAAGCAAAGATTACTTGCAATGCCATGAGGACAGCCTTACCACCAGCCTGGAGAAGTTCACCGTGGATACCACATATCCCTGCAGTCTTTTGCCCCTTCACCACCTGTGCCATCTCAGTGAGACTGGGGGGTTCACAGCTAACTGGAGGATCAGCCTCAGGAACTGTGGACCAGAGATGTCCAAGTCCTGACCAGAGGATCAGCTTTAAACAACTGCTCAAAGTAGTCAGCCCAGCGAGTCGCTACTGCATCATCACCCACAATGTGAGGAATGAAGGAATTTTAATCATAATGAAGGATATGGAATTTCATGGGTGGGCAGTGCTAGACCTCTAATGCCTCTGACCCAGCTGATGAGTTAGTCTCTCGTAACCCTTGTGGCAAGTGGCTGGAGGTGGTACCCAGCCGGGATGCCCAGGAGGACCAAAGGATGGCTTGCGCCTCCTCCAGACCACAAGGGGGCGACTGCCCTGGTGGCTTTGGGGACCACAGAAACAGAGCTTGGAAGCTCAACCCTATAGAGGCCCGTGGTCACCGCCAGGGGGCGCCCCAATGCCTGAGGAGCCCTGGCTCTCAGCACTTCCGCCACACCCGGAAGTGCTGTGGGAAAGAAGACCAGGGACACCCAGAGTGCTTCCGGGTGTGCAGCTGGTACTTCCGCCACACTGGGGAGTGCCAGCGGAAGATTATCGGGAGGCACCTGGAGCACATCCGGGTGATTATAAAAAGGGGCCGCCTCCCTCCGTTCAGTGGCTGGAGTCGGGTGGAAGAGGACGGAGCTCGGAGGAGTGGAGTGGAGGCGGTCAGCAAGTGAGAAAAGGCATTGTGAGAGGCCTGGACTTGAGGGGTGATTGGTGTGGGGTACTGAGTTGTGTGTGTGTTCACTGTAAATAAGTATGAATAAACGCGTGTTGGGTGATAAAACATCGGTGTCTGCCTGTCTGTGTCCGGGCTGTTCCCCACACCCTGTTATGTTTGGACTTGCTCATGAAACATTCTCGAATAAAATAACACGTATCAGAAAGGAACGGGTAAGGATTGAACAGCTTAATATGTATATTCTGGAAGGATCCTGGACAAGAAAATGAACTTTAGTATATTTAATATTTTCAATCTTTGGTCAAGCTGCACGGTAATATCCCCTACCCCAACCCTAACCTGACAGACGGTGCACTATTGTGTTAATAAGAATTCCTTCCGAACGCTTTGAAATCACTTTTAGTTTTGTTTTGTCTAGCATATCCTGACTCATCGGTACAAGAAGCCGCTCAACTCGTCTCAATGTCTGGATATGTCAGATGTCAAACTTTGTGGAGTTTTCCGCTGCTGTTGGGCCTCTAAGACCTAAAAACCCCTCATTTTCAGGCCATATGTTGAACAGGACATTACACCTTTATGACTAATAAATAAACCAACAGACGTCTTCATCACAAACAATCAGAAAGACCTGAAGTTGTGCAGGCCACATCATCTGACCCCAGGGGATGACCTTCTACTGGGATACGAGGGGTCAAATTTTCTCCTCTTCAGATCTTCAAAAAAATGGGAATGTTTAATAGAGGCATGTGGTGTGTTGTTTTCTGAGATTTCAAGCTTGCTGATCAATAACATGATCATATTTTTGACATTTAAATCTTTACCGGTGGTCCTAGCCCTCTGAGGCCTACACACATTTCAAATAGAAGTATGCAGGGTATCATTTTAGACCGGAGTTTCCTAACCTTTGCTATGTCGTGACCCGTTTTATTCACATGCCAGTGTGTTGGTGAATCGTGTGTGACTGTCAAAGTCTGGGGGTGGGGGGCCGTGTGTGAGTTTGGACCCTCACGATCACCAGCGTGACTGTCAATGCTTATCCTCCTTAGTGAATCGAGCATGAAACTCAGAGCAGGGGGTTCTGCTCTCTCTGTGAGACCCTTGAATCGAGCTCGATCAGCAGATTGGGGGTTCATCCAGGGTTGGCCCCTGTGGACCACTGGTTGTGAGACAATGACTGTTTAGACTATTTGAAGGTCAATGATCGTGAATATGATGCTCTTTTTGATTTCTGATCCTTTTCTAGCCCTCTACAGAGGGTGACAAGTGACACATTTCTATTACAATTCAGGAGGTTTAGACTTTTAATATGTAAATGAAGGCACACAATATTTTAAATCTTTGACGCAACTCTTTATGCTCGTTTATGATGTACTTCCACCTCATGACATTTCCTTTGAACACCCCGAATTAGGGTGGCTTAGGCTCATTCGGACTTTTATTATGCCTGTCATTAGAGCAGCCTGGCACTTTAAGGGAAAGCTGGCACTCGGGGCAGGCTGCTAGTGGTCTGCGGAAAGCATGTGTGTTTAAAAGGAAGAATGAGGAGAAAGGGCACTTGATAATCAACCAAGTCCGTTAGATGTTTCGTCAAACCCAAAAAAATGAAAACAAACCCATGTACCATAATTGTCGTTGTGCTGGCAATCCAGAAACAAAAAGCACTTTCCCAGTTCACAGATAGCTTCCAAACTCAGATAACCTGGAAATGCTTGAAGTTGACCTGAACAGCTGTTGCAATGGTGGCGTCACATTTAGCAATATACCCTATGAATCAGTGGCGTAGCTAAGGGCGGGCGGAGGGGGTGGTCCGCCCCAGGCAGCACATTTTAGGGGACGGCATTATTGGTCAAAAGGCTCAGTACAATTGATATGTAAGCAGCCGGGTTCGGAAAAAATATCATTCATGAATGAAAAAAGTCAAACTCTCTGATTTTTAAAAATCATTTTCAGATGGCATCAGACACAGCAGTTGAAATTTATGAGGCAATAACAAAAATAAACAGAAACATCACATGATAAGAATTTCTAGGAAGATGAACAACTAATTTACAATTTGTAATTTCGTTTTGTGGTCAATCCAAAATGTTCTTGCTCCCCACCTATCACTTGTATGCTACACGTGTTCTGGTTTTCGCAGCGTAATTATATTAAACTAATACTTACAACACGGCTTATCAGTGCGCCTATACTATATTCTTGTCTAGTTGATGCTTATAAATAATTATTTGTGAATAATTATGGGGCGGCATGGTGGCGCAGTGGTAGCACTGCTGCCTCGCAGTAAGGAGACCCGTCTGGGTTTGCATCCCGGGTCCTCCCTGCGTGGAGTTTGCTTGTTCTCCCCGTGTCTGCGTGGGTTTCCTCCCACAGTCCAAAGATATACAGGTGAGGTGCATTGGTGATCCTAAATTGGCCCTAGTGTGTGCTTGGTGTGTGGGTGTGTGTCCTGTGGTGGGTTGGCACCCTGCCCGGGATTGGTTCCTGCCTTGTGCCCTTTGTTGGCTGGGATTGGCTCCAGCAGACCCCCGTGACCCTGTGTTCGGATTCAGGGATTCAGGGAAAAAAAAAATGGATGGATGGATGAATAATTATTGCTGTTTCTCTATATATGAATAAATCTATGCCAAATGTATCTTATTTTTTCTCTATACGTCATTTTAATTTTCAATTTAAATTGGTTAACACATTCAGATATGCTGGAGGACGGCAAATTGAAGCAACGAGTGGCACGAACTCCAGCTATGCCACTGCTATGAACTGCTCAGTAATGTGGGGGCAAATGCACCACAAAATGGCAGCACAGGTGAAAACCAAGATGGCATCGAAAGATGGCCAGGCCACAATCATAACCGCTAGAGGAAGATCATGGAGGACAGTCCCAGGATTTCCAGGGGGCATTCCTGACTCTGGAAGTAATTTGGAGAAATGACATCAGAAGTACTTCCCGGCTGCAGTTTAAAAGCCCTGGTGAAGTTTGGGCCGAGTAGTGACTTAAGGGTTGGGCTCATCCACCTGGAGAAAGAAAGGTCAGAGGACTAGAGGACAAGGGAAAAAGAGAAGAGACAGAGAGGGGAAGATTTCTGGGACTTTCTTTACATTTTGAACTTTAAAAGCCTGCAAGTAGTAGTTGGGGACCGTGCTGCCTGGTGGTAAAGCTACATTAAGACAGGCTAGTGAAGGTCCAGGCCTGCTTTGTGGGTTATTTTGGTGGGCTCACACCCTCTTTGTCCCACTTGAGACTCACTTTCACAACACTGTGAGGGACATGACCTCCATGGCCTGTCTGACAATCGCATGTACTGTAAAGGCCTCATTCTTAGGCGCTCTCAGCTTATCAAGAGGCATTTGGTTTTAAGGTACTGCCGGGGGGCTTAGACACGACTGATATCACCTGGAGAAAAATGGAATTTCTACAGCAGACAGTGAGGGAGAGTTTAGAAAGCTGGCCAGATCACTTTTCATAAAGTCGTACAAGAAATGTGTGGATGAAAAATTGAACCCGACACACGGCGAGTCAAAGACATTCTCAACATACAGGCAGCACCAGGTCTCAGCGTATTCCATATTATAAACTAGCCGTCCCACAGGGCTCCACCCGCGTAGTACTGAAACAGGACAAACTTTAAAAACTGATGAACAAAAAGGTATCGCTTGCTAAGCAGAGGCAAGGTATGCTCCAAAATGCAGAGGTATATTATATATATATATATTGCTGCTGCAAGAAAACTCTGATGCTTAGCGCGATGAGAGAAGTCGCAAAATCAACCAGAATGTTCAGGCAAATTCTAGAAAAAAAAAACCAATCTAAATAGAAGTAGTTGATCTTAGCAGATGTAAGATACGCCCCCCAGGCGGGTGCGTGAGTGAGGAGGGCCCCACCCACCTTCCCTCGGGCAACTGTGTGTCTCTCGGATTCATGCAAATAAATCGGTACCACAAACGAACTATAATACTTAGTACGATAAGAGAAGTCACAAAATCAACTGGAATGTTCAAGCAAATTATAGAAAAAAACACCCGATCTAAATTGGTGAAGTAGTTCTCTCATTCACTAGTTAAGCAGATGTAAGATACGAGATGTGAGTGAGGACCGCCCCGCCCGCCTCCCCCTTGGCCCCGCCCACCTCCCCCCTGGCCCCGCCCACCTCCCTCTCGGATTCATGCAATCTTTGATACTTAGCACGATGAGAGAAGTCGCAAATTCAGCTGGAGTGTTCAAGCAAATCGTAGAAAAAGACTCAATCTAAATCCGTTAAGTAGTTCTCTTGTGAAAAGTGAACAGACAGACGAACAGAAAGACATTGGATTTTGTATATATATATATATAGAGAGAGAGAGAGAGAGTGATGTTCTACACTTAATGACCAAAATAAAAACTCACCTGTGGAGTCGGTGCTCCAGGTTGCATAAAATCCCCCCTTCACGACGGAATGGTCAGAGATGAAGACCACAAGCAGTTTATTGGAGCCAGAGTGGACGGTGCCAGGCGAGTTTGTGCCACAGTATCGGCCAAGCACAGGTGAGCTGGTGGAGCCTCCATTCATTATTGTCAAGGAGTCAAACTTGCACTCTGAGTGGGCTTCGACATCAAAGTACGTAAAAGAAAGCTGGCAACATAAAAATAAAGACATGAAATCAGTGCTGGGAGTGACAGTTACAGAAGGACAGCCGCCACTCTAACTCGACTCTCCTCATCTGCTGCCATCTGCAGGGTTGCGCTGCTCACTTTGAAAGGCACTATAGTGTAACGTCATGGTGCTGACCTGAGAAGCTCGTGGCTGAGGACTACCTGGAGGTGTCGGCCAGAAAAGCAGCTCTGGAGTGCGGACTGAGCACTTATTGTGACGTCTCCTGCCCGCTTAGTCCACTGGCAAGGGTGCAATGTGTTGGTATTGTCTCTGGCTTGAGTTAAGTTTTCTTAAATGTAATGTTTAAGTTTTCTTTGGAATATTTTGTTGTTGCATTTGTAATTTCCTTGGATGTATGTCATATTATGGTTTTAATAAATAATGTGTTTATTTGCTATGTTGCTATTTTCTTATTTGAATTTTAATTATTCACCCTGCTTCCTTAAAGTGCAGCTCAAGGAGGCGGGGCCACCCGAGTATGAGGCTGAGGGTGTGGCCTCAGCAATATAAAAGGAGACACTTCACTTCAGTTTGAACTCGGGCTGTGGTGCTGCCATTTTCTGCTATTCTTGGTGGATTTCCTGAATTTTGCGCCCTGCTGTCTTTTAAGGGACTTTTATCGGATTTGTGTTCTTGGTTTTGATCATCTTCAGAAAGGGCAAAACCTATTTTTGATTGTTTTGTCCTACCAGGCTAATGCTTTTCTTTTTCTTTTAAATAATTGTTTTTTATTTATACTAGGGGGGCTCTGCCCCCAACTCGCTTCACTTGCCAACCCCCAGGGGGAGGGCGCTTGGTGCCCACTCTCGCAGATGAGCTGCTCAAAGGATGTCAAGGCGCTCCTCCATTAGAGAATTTCATTTATTTAAAGAGTTGGCATATAGAAGAGGAAGCAGGGCACGGGATGAAGACGGTTTGGTTCTTAGTAATAATTGATAGAAAATCAGTTACTTGAATATTTCACTCCTGCAGCTTGGTATTTAAAATATCAATGAATAATAAAATGGAGTAAAAGGTAAAAGTGAAGAAGTAGTTGTAAAAAAGTAAAAAGTAGTAAAGAGTAAGTAAACAATTAAATTACATTAACACCCACTCCACCACCACCCTCCAGGAAGTAATTTGGTGACTACCTGCTCGTCGGAGCTTCACCAGAGAGGAACCCCTCAATCCAAAGCAGTCCACGACACGGAGGCTCGAGAGGTGGCTAAACTTCGACATCCTTGATTAGATAACTTGCCTTGCCATTGTAACTGACTGTGTTGAAAGGCGAGTTAGTGTACGGAGAGAGGACGTGCGCAGCAGGAGTAATGATTGGGCGAGCGGTATGGAGGGGCGTGGTCAAGGCTGAATAACGTGGACACAAAAGAAAACTTTATTAATATTATAGAGAGAAAAGGACTTTTGTTCTGTCATTTTGATCCTGAGGTCTGATGGGGTTCCTCCTGTCTCTCTTAATTTTAGTTTTGAACTTTAAAATCTTGTGCTCCATTATTGGGCCTGTGAAGGCCAAAGCCTGCCTGTTGAATTGTTGGGTTAGGCCACCTGTAGTGAAACCTACCCTGGGGAGTCAGACTTAGGTGAAGGGCTGGTCGGGTTTATGTTTTGGTTTTTTTGTTTTTTTTGAGGCCTGCACCCATTTTTGCAATTCATTTTGACAAGAAATCATAAAATGTGAACAATGGCAAGTCTTGGATAGGATTGTGACTTTCGATCAGCTCATGGATCTCAGGAAAGTGTGGCTGATGGTGTTATAGCTGACCACAGGTGAGCGGAGCCGACATTGAGTGTGGGATGAACTAACCAGGAGCTGCAGAACACTGGAGAGTGCAGCTGAGATGGAGGCAGCGGGTTCAACAGCAAAGTCACCAATGGTCCTTTTAAAGGCCAATTCCCACCAACCCTGAGGGTTAAATCCATCCCCTGGTTCGTTAAAATATATAAAACCTGCTATCAGTCATTCTTCGTCATTTCATGTTGTGATGAGATGTGAAATATTTGAGATAACTTAACGATTGTCTTTGACACAAAATAAACCTTAATTATGGATTCTCCGTATTCCAAAACCTTCAAAGAAGCATGAAGGACATGAAATAAATGGAAACAAACCCATCAGGAAATAAATAAAAAAAAATTTGGACATGGGCGTCAGTAGGCCTTGTGCCCTAAGAACCAAGTTACCCGAACTATTCTACAACATTTTAGTCATTATTTTCCGCTTTGACCTTAAAATAGGTCATTACGATAGCAACTGACGAGAAGAATTCCTAATTCATTGCAGAATCCCAGTATTTGAGGGTTCCTCTCGAGTTCCACTTTCTCTTGCATGATTTAGCTCAAAAACGAATCGGCACATCGTCCTCTCATAACAGACTGAAGTTTTGAGTTTGGTGTTTTTCCGTCCAGCCGTTTTAAGATCGAGACTGTCCCAAAGAAACTGTGACACCTGGACAGACAGACACACACCCATCATCGAGATATCAATGTTTTTGGAATCAGGTGACCCTAAAATATCGAGATCCATAGAAAAACCAGAGATCCAAATTTTTTGACGAATCTAAAGCTTTTGCTCCTCCCCCATAGATGATAACAAAAAAGGAGACCATAACGGGCTTTCCTGGAAGCCTTCAGGTCCGAATCTCCCATCAGACACTATGAAGAATTAGCAAACCTCAACAGGGAGCTCAAGGTTGGTTGCCAAAGCTTTGAGACAACAACACAAACCCCACTGTGCCAGCCAGCCAGCCCTGATTAAGAAGACCATGTGAAGAACGCATCACACGCATCAAATGGACCAGCTAAAGCGCATCCAGGCTTCATGGACAGAGAGTCAAGCTGCTTCTGTGAAAATGACAGCGACGTATGACTCGTATTCCAGACCCTTTGAAGTTTGGAAGGTGGAGACCTACCAGGGAGTGAGACACACACAAAGATGGACTTACTTTAATGGTGTGACCTTCTGGTGCCTCCAGCAGCCAAGCACAGCGATGGACGTGACTGTACTGTTCGGGGTAACCAGGACTCGCCACCACTCCACTCTCACCAGTCTGCAGGCCTCCACAATCTGGAAGACATCAGAGCCATGACACTTACTGAGGGTAGACGACTGATATGTTCTTGGTATCCATAGTTCTCCAGATTCAGAAATATTACCAGTGAGTAGAATCAAGTGGTGCTCCCTGGGCTTTAGCTGAAGGACATGTTTTACTGGAACAGTTGGAATTCATCCCACTAACTCAATTCATAATTTTAAAAACTTCTTTGAGTCTCCATTTTTTTAAATGAAAAGACTCGGTTCCTTCCATCTCTCCTCTTTGTTCACACTCTGTGGTCCTGAACCAGTCTGGTTGCTCTTCTCTGGACTTCCTCTAGATATGTTGTGTCTTTTTTTTATATAAAATTGAGATTAAAACTGGGCACAGTGCTCTAGAAGTGTGCCATACATATTCAGTAGAGCAGATCATCTTTGTACTGGTACTCCACATATAGGGGGCGCTATATTCCCCAGTTTTAAGTTAACATTTATATGCAGTTGCCTTTGGTTTTGGACAGGAATTCAAGGTAGCTCATTCCTCCTCCAGACTCCACCACTATATAATTATAATTTATCCCGATGTTCTCAGAGGCGCTTAATTTGATTCCAGGCCTCAGGGAGCTTGGGCCGATTCTGTTAGCATTAGGTGCAAGGCAGGACATTAGATGTTCAATTTCCACAAATCCGCATCCTATCGACAGGCATCATAATCTGCCAAACCTCAAGTGTCAGAGGGGGACATTTTTTGTACACTGGGTGGTTCCATTCCTCTCTTAGGCAGAGGAACATGTACTGTAAATATTACATTTAAAACACAGCAGATGAAGAGGCAATAGGCACCCATTGTCTGGACTGGGGTGAGAAGTTAAAAAGCAAATTTCCTGGGTAATCCCGCTACTGATTGTTGTCATGGTTGTCTACAGGATATCGGTATTTGCTGTCTTGCATAAGAATCACCACTTTGAAGTTTTATTTGGTGAAATATACAAACAATACAAAATTGCGATAACAGAACTGCTCCTTCCTTGGATAAGGTTTGTACTTTGTATTTACCTCACTTGGAAATTAACATGTCTGAGAATTTTGGTTTCTAATCAGCATATGTGTACTCATTGATAGTTGCTAACAATACATTTTGTTAACTTGTGCTTTCATTATTTGTTAAACCCAGCAAATTTAGATGTGCCATTGTTTAAACCGATTGTCCAGAACTGATAATGGCAGGGACTGAAGGAGATTTAAGCTTCTGGGCAGGAGAAGGCAGGGAGTGGGACGGTCCACTGAGAATGCTGCCAAGACACTGGCACAGAGCACAGGGGCTCGCTGGCAGACTGGGGTATGTGGCTGGTGCGACGTGAGGGACACAGGCAGCAAAATTCACCCCGAGGGAGGAAGAGACAGCTCCACAAGGAGACGGTTGTGGGTCCAGCGAGAGAGGGAGGCTGCATGAAAGGACCAAGCGACCAAGCAAGGCTGGTGGACGAGAAGTGAGGGCGTGCCGAGGTCTCAGCAACACAAGGAGCCCAGAGTGGAAAAAAGCGAACAACGAGGAGACGCTGACAGGGATTCCAGGATTGTGACAAAACTTCTGTTGGGAAACGAGTGTCCGGTGAACAGTTGGACGATGAACTGTTGGGGTAACCGTGCACAAACTGGACTCGGCACCACTAAAGGTTGTATCCTCCAATTCTTGTTTTTAATGGACTTTTAGAGTGTGGACTGTGTGTTTTCCTTTTAAAAGAAAAAGAATTTTGTTCTTGATATTTTTAGATTTTGTTATGTTTGGTTATCTTTTTCATGTACTTTATATTGTCTTGTGTAATAGAAGTTAGTGTTGCTTTTCCTGAAATTACTGTGTGTCTTTCATTGTGTGTTTACTCAGCGCCCAATTTAAACAAACCTGTGTGCTGTTATCGGTAAATTTCAAGAGTTCCCAGTCTCTTAATGAAACTGGGTGGGGTAGTCGGATATTTTAACAGTGTCTAAGTTAGATTACCAGTAAGTGTGACCAAACACCTGTCACATAAATTTTAAGTATCTACAAGTCCACCTACTACAGACATTCTTGATGGAGTCCTCACAACCCTGAACTGGATCAGGCAAGTATGATGAAGACCGATAAATGGATGTGCTCAACTTTGATTGGTGGAAAGAACAGCCTTCAGTCATTGACTAAGTCTAGTTGAAGTGAACGAGAGCCCATCAGTCAGTGAGCAACTCTGACTGGTGGAAATAAGAGTGCGTTAGCCAGTGATCAGCCCTGATTGGTGGAAAATAAGAACCCCTTCAGTCAGCACTTGTCTCTGATTGGTGAAAATAAAAGCCTTCAGTTCAAGCTTAGTTGTGATGGGTCAAAATAGGAGCCTATCATTCTTTGCTTATCTGTAGTTGGTGAAATAAGAATACTTTAGTCAGAAGTTAAATCTTATTTTTGGAAATAAAAGCATCTCAACCAGCGCACAGTTGTGATTGGAGGAACTAAAAACCCTTCAGCCAATGTTAAACTCCGACTGGTGGAAATGACAATCACTGAGAAGTTCAAATCAATGCCTAATTCTAGTTGGTGGTAACAAGAACTCTACAGCCAGTACTCAATTATGATTGGTTGAGAAAAAAAGCTGACAGTTAGTGCCCAATTCTGATTGGCGGAAAAAACAGCCCTTCAGGCTTTACTGTGTTCTTATTGGTGGAAATAAGAATCCAATAATTGGTACTCAACTAACCCAGCCTTCATATTTTAGCTGGTCTCAAGCACAGATAAAAGGGGAAGGCTGGCATCAGGAAAAGTATCCGGCTGTAAAATCACGATGAAACCTCTATTGGAGAAGACTAGTCAGACTTCATCTAAAAAGTCACGGAAGAAGAACGAGAAGAAGTCAGTGCTCAAGGCTGATTGGTAGAAAAGCAGCCCTTCAGGCTTTACTGTGTTCTCAGTGGTGGAAATAAGAATCCGGTACTTAGTGCTCGGCTCTGATTGGTGGAAATTCATTTGTTTTTTCTGTGCACTGTCTTGAGGTGGAGGCAATGGTAAGGGAGCGTCACTTACTGTGTGTGTTTCATCTGCTGCAGTGAATGCTGTCAGGAGAGTATGGCCTCGGCTTCTGAGTCCCATTTCCATCGTTCTACACCAGGTTTCTTTAAGTCTGCCTCGGCTTCTTTTCCGTTGTGGCATCCCACACATGGCTGTCCTGAAGATGGAGATGGATGGCATTCAGTGGACTTTACCCAGCCATCTCCATCAATACAACTGTGTGACCTCTGAGATCATTTTCATACTGGTCCTGTTCCTGAGGTCCTTGTTTGAGATGGGGTTTGCCCAGAAGATCCTCAGTTTTCACGGCTGGAGCACCTCAAGATTTTTCAATGGAGGTGGTGGTCTTCCAGCATTCTGAGCCATACAGAAGGATGACAAGGACGTGGCTCTTCAATATCCTGATCTTTGTATGGATACTCAGTTTGTTGAATTTCCAGATGTTGTTCAGCTTAACAAAGACTTGATTGGCTCAGCTAGTTCTGTTGCTACTTTCTGGCTGGCAGTCGCCATTCGTCGTAACTTTACTGTTAAACATGACTTTCACTACTTGATTATATTGAATGGCGTCTATTCTTAGAAGCATTTTAAATAAGGTCTCTTAATTGTGGACCAGTCACACTGTTACTTTGCACAAGGTTAATCAGTATAATCGAGTGTAGCAGAATTCTGATTCTGAGGGTCCGCTCATCGGTAACTTGCAAGCACATCAGAGATGCCCACTAATCACGTTCTCCTGTAATTGACAGTGTATTGAAGAAGTGTAATCAGCAGCTGTAACTCAGTGGTCTCCTTCCTGTTACTGTGCTGACCCCACACGTGTGTCAATGTTAAAGGGTATTCTTCCCATCCTGAACTTTGACAGTGTCCAGCTACTCAACCTCTTCTGCCTATTCCAACGCTCTACCATTCACTGTAATTCCACCCTGGGATTCTGGACTTCCACTAAGACCTCCACTCTGGTGTTCCACCTCATTAGCTGATGGGGTTTCCTCGTGTTGACTTTGAGACCTTTAGTTCTGGCTGTTTTGACCAGGTTTTCAGTCTTCTGCTGTGAGTCTTGGCATCTGCTTGATAGCACACCAAGCAAAGTCTTCTTATTAAATCCAAGTCTTTCAGCATTTTGGTGGCAGTGGAAACCCCAGTCTGTGAGGAACAAGCTGGATTCATGAAAGGAAGATCTTAGGTGGGCCACATCTTTGTCCTCCAACAGATACTTCTTTCAGTTAAAGGAGGTCCCTAAACTGTGGAGTGGTCTGCCAGCTACTATAAGGGATGCCCCTTCGGTCTCAGCTTTCAAACCCCAGCTGAAGACTTATTACTTCAGTTTAGCCCACCCTGATTAGAGCTGCTGATTAACTGTACAGACTGTCATTTGCACTAAAACATTAAGTAATATGATTGTTAGAATTTGTTACTAACCCTCACCTATTCTGTTTCTCTTCTTGGTACTCAAATGTGGCACTTGGTGCCACTGCCCACCTGCCAAGTTGTTCTGCCTGCCTAAGGTAAAGTCATCTCTGATGGAGGATCACAAGAATCATCAGGTACAGGATTGGCTGGCTCAGCACTGACTCAGCTGTTGAATGGCCAATAGGGGGAGGCAGCTTGATGGCCGAGGTCTCCAGGACTCGTATTATGAGATATCATCTACTGTCAAATTCTGCTCTGTACTTGTAATATTTCTATTGCACTATTGCATTGTATTGAGGATTACTTGTTTTCTCTTCAGTGAATTGTATTGTGTCCCCAGGGGTCATGCTGCCAGTCCTAAGGTCCATTGGAGGATCTGTGTGCTGAGAGTCAGTTTGAATGGTCAGCATCGTGGAGGTGCTGATTTCCTGGCACATCCAGGAACTGGCAAAGTGTAAGGAAAAAACATACAATCCAGAGCGCAGATTAAGATCTCAAGATGCCGGTCTGCTTCTGATTCCAAGGATTGATAAAATAGCAACGGGTGGATGAGATTTTAGTTACAGGACCCCCCTAAACTGTGGAGTGGTCTGCCTGCTACTATAAGAGATGCCCCTTCGGTTTCAGGTTTCAAATCCCAGCTGAAGACTCACAACTTCAGTTCAGCACACCCTGACTAGAGCTGCTGATTATCTGTACAGACTGCATCTCTGTTGTTAGTCATTTGCACTAAAACATTAAGTAATATGATTGTTAGAATTTGTTACTAACCCTCGCCTATTCTGTTTCTCTTCCCGGTACTCAAATGTGCTACTTGGTGCCACTGCCCACCTGCCAAGTTGTTCTGCCTGCCTAAGGTAAAGTCATCTCTGATGGAGGATCACTGGAGTCGTCAGGTAGAGGGGTCCTTTTATCAGATTGGCTGGCCCAGCGCTGTCTCAGCTGTTGAACAGCCAATAGGGGAGGCAGCTTGATGGCCGAGGTCTCCAGGACTCTGAACAAATCCAAATCCTATTATGGGATATTATCTACTGTAGAATTCTGGCCTGTATTTGTAATATTTCTGTTGCACTATTCTATTGTATTGAGGATGACTTGTGTTCTGTTCTGTGTATTCTATTGTATTGACCCCCTTTTTTGACACTCACTGCACACCCAACCTACCAGGTCAGGGGTCTCTCTTTGAACTGCCTTTTCTCTACAAGGGATTTTTGGGAGTTTTTCTTGTCTTCTTAGAGAGTCAAGGCTGGGGGGCTGTCAAGAGGCAGGGCGTGTTAAAGCCCATTGCGGCCCTCCTTGCGTGATTTTGGGCTATACATAATAAATAAATGGTATTGTGTTGTATTGTATACCTGGACAATAGAACGTCCAACACTTCATATTGTGTTTGTGGACACCCTACATCAGTCCTCCCTGTGGAAGATCGCCCGACACAACGGCACACCCCAGAACCTAATCAGAGCACAGAGTCATTCATAAGAATCAGTGGACAGGAGACTCCAAGGTTGAAGTGGGTGTCAGGTAAGGTGGCCTCCTCTCACCCCTGATGTTTGACAACACAACAGTGCAACTCATTCTGTGTGTGGCGCACGTCACCGAGTGCAGGGACATCAACAAGGAGACGTAGATGGGGACACAATGGACTGGTGGAGATAACAGCCCTAAACTGAGCACTGAGCGCACTAAGTGGGGCTCACTTTAGAGGGTGCAGATGTTCTGCTTGTACAGGTTTGGTTTTCCTGGTTGCTCAACCTTCCTCTTGTTAAGGGTTGGGAGGTCCACATCAAAGAATGGATGTGCTGAGCTCTCAGGACTCACCTTCTTGTACTCCTGTAAACTTTTATTTTCTTAATAATATAACTCCAAGGCACTTTATGTAGAGAGGAATTTTTTGAAGTCACCTTTGGTAAATGTTTTTAATACATAACAAAAAATATGAATAATTAACAATAAAGAAGACCCCAAAGCACCCAGAAAGACAATCTGTTTCACTTGGATTACCTGTGAACGTGTATTTGGCTAAAAATCCAATGTCGTTGACCAGCTCATCGCTGTGGAACAGCACCCAGATGCGAGACGCATAGGTCACCAGAGGTATGTCGGGAGCTCGTTCTCCACAGAACCTTGCGAGGAACTCCCCGTCTGAATTATCTAGAAAGAAAACAGAATGAGGGTCATCTCATGTCACGATAGAATCTTGCATTGTTCTCCCAGTCCATATGTAGTGTGAATTGTGGGACCTTCTATACACAGGTACACGTGTGCCCTTCTAAATCTAAGAAACTCTCTGTAGGCTTCCATGATTCAATATTGGTTAGGCAAAGATCAGCGCAAGGGGATCAAACCATTTCTACAGGAACACAGTGGCCTCAAAAATTGTGAAATGGAAGAAGTTTGGAAGCACTGGGACTCTTCCTTGAGCTGGCTGTTCAGCCAAACTCAGTAATGGGGCAAGATGGCCCTTCGTCAGGAGAGGTGACCAAGAACCCAGTGGCCAGAACTTCATAAATCCCCTGCTGTGATGGGAGAACCTGACAGAAGAACCACCACTGCAGCAGTACTCCATCATTTAGGTGTTTACTCCGCCCACGTAGAGGTGAAACAGGACAGTGAGGATGGCCCCGCCCAGCTCCCCACTCCTGACATCACGCTTCCCCCTCCCCTCGGCCCGCAGCCTCTGTGTCGGATTAGCGCGAATATATCACTCCTGCAAGCGACCTATGATTCTAAGCCCGATCTAAATTCCGCTTTCATTTGCTAGCTAAGCGAAGGTAAGATACGCCCTGAGGCGTGTGAGTGAGGAGGTCCCCGCCCACTTCCCTCGCCCCTCGGCCCGCTGTGTCTCTCTCGGATTCATGTAAATAAATCATTACTGCAAGCGAACTCTTATACTTAGCATGATGAGTGAAATCGCAATATCAACCGGAATGTTCAAGAAAATTCTAGAAGAAAACGATCTAAATCCTTGAAGTAGTTCTCTTGTTCGCTAGCTAAGCGGAGGTAAGGTACCACCCCATTCCCCTCGGCCCGCTGCATCTCTCTTAGATTTGCACAAATAAATCAGTACCACAAGTGAACTCTGATACTTAGTGCGATGAGAGAATTCGTAAAATCAACCGGAATGTTCAAGAAAATTCTAAAAGAAACCAATCTAAATCCGTGAAGTAGTTCTCTCGTTTGCTAGCTAAGAAGATGTAAGATACACCCTGAGGTGTGGGAGTGAGGAGGGCCCCGCCCACTTCCCCAACCCCTCCACCCCTCTCACGGATTCACGTAAATAAATCGGTACTGCAAGAGAACTCTGATACTTAGCGCAATGCGTGAGGTCACAAAATCAACCAGAATGTTCAAGCAAATTATAGAAAAAAACCTGATCTAAATCCGTGAAGTAGTTCTCTCGTGAAAAGCGGACAGACAGACAGACGTTGGATTATATATATATATATATATATATATATATATATATATATATATATATATACTGTAAATATGGAGATGTTATGTGAGTAAAAGACATATGATGGCATTTAAAGGACTCTGAGAGCGAACGTGTTCTGATCTGATGAGACAAAAATTAAAGTTTGCAGTTAGAACTTTAAGCACGCACTATATCTGGTGAAGACCAGGAACTGCTCCTAACTTGCCTAATGCCATCTCTACAGTAAAACATGGTGGTAGCAGCCGGACGCCATGGGGGTGCCTGGCAGAGGTAAGGACAGGGACGGCTGCTCACCACTGAGAGAAGGATGAATGAAGCCAAATCCAGAGAGGTCCTTGAAGACAACATTCTCCAGAGTGTCAGACCCCTCAGACTGAGGCGACGGCTCACCTTTCATTATTACAACGACCCAAAGCGTACAGCTGAGACAACGCTGGAGGGGCTTCGGGACAAGTCTCTGAGTGTCCTGGAGTGGCCCAGCCAAAGCCCAGACTTAAACCCCATAGAACATCTGTGGAGAGACCTGACGATGGCAGTTCACATCTGTATTGTCTTGGTAGAGTTCTATATTATTCTACTTTCACCTTTTGCATTGTTTATTGTGTAGAGCAGGTGTCCCCAACTCCAGTCCTGGAGGGTCCTAGTGGCTGCAGGTTTTCATTCTAACCCTTTTCCTAATTATTGACCTGTTTTTGCTGCTAATGAACTTCTTTTGAATTCATTTTATTTGACCTGCTCTTGAAGACTCCGCCCCCTTCATTGTTACTTTTTCCTTAATTAGCAGCCAAACAATAACGAGATACAAAAGGAGCAAAAAACAACTGGTGTCCATCATACAATATCTGAAAAGAAAGAAAGATGAAGGTCTCAGGAATGACGATCTGCTCAGGTCCCCAGTGCTCTTAGAAAAGAGAAAATCAACAGTTTCGGAAATGTCTGCTGTTACACCATGAAGGCAGCAATAAGCCATGGAATTAAAGAACGGGATTAATTAATGACAAGACTCAGTGCCTAATTAAGCAACTGCTTTAAGTGAAATTGATTGGAGTTTGAGGCCCTGACTTAGTTGGTCTTCTGTTGGCTCCCTCACTTCACATTTCATTTCTGTTTAGGTGCCATTTAAGGAAAGAAATTAAGAAATTCAGGGGAACAAATCTTAAAAAAGCAAGTCAATTAAAATGAATTCAAAAGAAGTTAACTAGCAGCAAAAACAGGGCACTAATTAGAATGAAAACCTGCAGCCATTGGGGTCCTCCAGGCCCGGAGTTGGAGACCCCTGGGGTTGACTTTATCAGAATGCCGCACATCTGTTTATGAGGTATTGTACTTTAGCACTTCTCCCCAACTTCCCTACTACATCTATAACATCAGGCAATTAGACAAAGTAAAAGACAAGAAGGAGTTAAGTTACAAATTAATAATGCATTATTGATGATATTAATAAAATAATAATCTTCTTCCTCTTTTGACTGCTCCCGTTAATGGTTGCCATAGCAGATCATCTTCTCTCATATCTTTCTGTCCTCGTCATCTTGTTCTGTTACACCATCACCTGCATGTCCTCTCTCACCACATCCATAAACCTTCTCTTAGGCCTTCCTGTTTTCCTCTTCCCTGGCAGCTCTATCCTTAGCATCCTTCTCCCAATATTCCCAGCATCTCTCTTCTACACATGTCCAAACCAACACAATCTCACCTCTCTGACTTTGTCTCCCAACCATCCAACTTGAGCTGACCCTCTAATGTCCTCATTTCTAATCCTGTCCATCCTCGTCACACCCAATGCCAATCTTCACATCTTTAACTCTGCCACCTCCAGCTCTGTCTCCTGTGCCACCGTCTTCAGCCCATATAACACAGCTGGTCTCACTACCATCCTGTAGACCTTCCCTGTCACTCTTGCTGCTACCCGTCTGTCACAAATCACTCCTGACACTCTTCTCCACCCACTCCACTCTGCCTGCACTCTCTTCTTCATTTCTCTTCCACAATTCCCATTACTCTGTGCTGTTGATCCCAAGTATTTAAACTCATCCACCTTCGCCAACTCTACTCGCTCATCCTCACCACTCCACTGACCTCCCTCTCATTCACACACATGTATTCTGTCCTGGTGGTCCTACTGACCTTCATTCCTCTTCCCTCCTCCTAATATCTCCATCTCTCCTCAACCTGCTCCCTACAGATCACAATGTCATCAGCAAACATCACAGTCCACAGGGACTCCTGTCTAATCTCATCTGTCAGCCTGTCCATCACCATTACAAATAAGAAAGGGCTCAGAGCTGATCCCTGATGTAATCCCACCTCCGTCACTCCCACCGCAGACCTCACCACGGTCACACTTAATAATGAGGCAAAGAACATGTGAATACTGGTAAACATACACCCTGATAATTGCTAGATGTGTACAGGAGTGTCAAGCGGCACACAGACTTGTAGTTACTCAAATGTCTGCTGGTCAATTCATCATTTCTAGTCGGCTTTCTACAGGAGAGGCTGCCTGCCTGCGTGCCTGTGCCAATATGGCTGCCGAGTTGAGCTCTACATTGTGGTGTTCTCTTCATGGCCATAGTGTGCGTGTGGGAGGGAGGGTTAGGCCAATAGTGCAGTGTGGCCTTCTGATTCAAACCAAATCCCAAAACAGCCATACTTCAGACCAATGCTGGGCACACGCTCATTCTTTTAACGCCTGCCCCCAAGACCATTTGTTTAGCTGAAGCTTGCCAGCCACTGTAGGTTTATGGCCTTATGGCAGTTTGGTTAGTTAGACATCAAAGCACCGCTGTTCTCATCAATGAAATCCTGAAACACTAATATTACATTTGGATTGCCTGACTTACAAATAAAGGCATACCAAATATTTTTCAACTTATATACAAAATATCACTTTACCACAGCATCCAACCTAATGGAGCTTCAGAGGATCTGCCAGGATGAATAGGATAAACTGGCCAAACCCAGGTGGGCAAAGCTTGGAAATACTGCTAAAGGGACTTCTAAAAAGCAGGCTCTGAATACTTCTATGAAGGAGAGATGTCAAGTTTTGGCTTTTCATAAATCTGCAAACCTCTATAATTGAGCGTACACTGATTGGCAAAATGGCCAGTTTATCAATTGTGTGAATTTCCCCTTGAGATTAATATCTATCTATCTATCTATCATCTATCTATCTATCTATCATCTATCTAAATTATATAGTGCCTTTCACATCTGTCTATCTATCTAAATTATATAGCGCCTTTCACATCTATCTATCTAAATTATATAGCGCTTTTCACATCTATCTAAATTATATAGCGCCTTTCACATGTATCTATCTAAATTATATAGCGCTTTTCACATCTATCTAAATTATATAGTGCCTTTCACATCTATCTATCTAAATTATATAGTGCCTTTCACATCTATCTAAATTATATAGCGCCTTTCACATCTATCTCTCTAAATTATATAGTGCCTTTCACATCTATCTATCTATCTAAATTATATAGCACCTTTCACATCTATCTATCTATCTAAATTATATAGCGCCTTTCACATCTATCTATGTAAATTATATAGTGCCTTTCACATCTATCTATCTATCTATCTAAATTATATAGCACCTTTCACATCTATCTAT
>JANRMT010062820.1:32871556-32892752 GCA_026402145.1 Polypterus bichir lapradei
ATAGATAGATAGATAGATAGATAGATAGATAGATAGATAGATAGATAGATAGATAGATAGATAGATGTGAAAGGCACTGTATAAAGGACTCACCATAACTCAGAGCCTCATACGTCAGTTTAAATCCATTTCCTTCGGCACTCGAATCAGACAGGAACCGAATAAAGAGCTGGTTGTCAGAGGTGTGCATGGTAGCAGGTGGTGCTGACCCACAGTAGCGCCCGTTTCCAGTGTTGGTGCCAAGGGGTGGCGATGAAGCATCGGGTCCATTTCTCAACTGAAATGAAGAGTACAGATTACTTTCATTTTAAACAAAGGGCCTTGCAGATTCTTTCCTACAGATTACCGATGCGGAGACATGAAGGAAATCGACTTTGGTGTTTCAGCCCAGGGTGCCCGCTTTAATCAGAAGACAGCTATAAGGTGAGTGTATCTGTGAGCAGATCACAGTCGAGAGGTTTATGCAGGTGGAAACCTGAAAATGTCTGTCTGATGCTTAAGTCTTGGGTTCGTTACAGAGCATCCCTAACAAATGGCCTAAAGCACAGGGTGGATGATGGTAGTGAATGGTGGGCACCCAGTGTGCATCTTAGGTCCAGGGGGTTGGTTCATGATGCAGTGTTGTGAAAGGCTGGCATTACTTCATTGCCCAGTTTTCACCATCTACACCTGAATTAGCAGTCTGGACTGGGGCTGCGGTGGCTTTTCACTGGAAACGTGACCTCCCAGTGTCCCTAAATAAGACAGGCCACCCAGATGTGGCTTCCCTGATGATCATCATGACACATGAACAAGGATTTTAGGCTTCACTAACTCCCAGACAGGATCTTGAGAATCGCTTCCCCTAGCAGTTCATTGTGTGATGGCCATCCACAGGATCACAGATTGTCACCAAGCCCACTTATCATTAAGGGGCCTACTCTTGGCTCATCCTGCCCCTTACCTCAATGTAGTCCCCACTTGTACAAGTGCTGCCAGAACCGATGACCTGGAATGGTGCATCAAAGTGCACAGTCACTGTAAACCCACTGGTCACCATCACATGGTATGTGCAGTTCAGGTTTGGGGTATATGACTGCGGATAATTCGGAGACGAGATGACACCTCGGTTGGCGTGGAAAAGCCCTCCACAACCTGAGCAAAATGAAAATAAAATAGAAGCATTTGTGTGAGCCACCTGTATTTGGGAAGCTGGGGACATCATGAAGGTGAGGATGGACAGATTCCAGGAAGAAGGTGTAATGAACTCACTCTTGTGGTATGACGCATTGAAGCCTCCTCCGGTGATGGAGCTGTCAGAGATAAATTCAATGTACATGCTGTCCCCAGAAGATCGGATTGGTCCAGGAAGCTCTCGACCGCACACAGTGGCCAAGATGGGTGACAACATATTCTTCCCTGCAAACACAAAACAGCCATCAGACATAATTGAGGACTTGAACGGCTCTCACTGTTGGGTGAGTCCTGTGCCTTTACATATGAAGTGGTAATGTGAGCAAAAAAAAAAAAGTGCCCAAAAGAAAAGGAGTGCCAACCTTGCTTAATTTTTAAAAAAAAAAATATATATATTGTCACGCACGTGTGAGTAGGGGGCCGCGGACGGACCCAAATGATATGGCGAAATCATATGCCAGGAGGCAGTGGCGGGGTACTAACCTTTCTCTCTTTGTTTCCCGCAGAAAGAAAGACGCACCGCCGCCATGAATCTGCCTGCACCACTACCCGCACTACGCTACTTCCGCCCTTCCTCTGTCTACTCCTTGTGACGTCAGCAATCCCACCATCCATCTTGGCTCCTACCCAGCATACCTCTCTACTTCCGGCCCCTCCTCCATAAATGTTCCTCCTCCGCCATCTTTGGGCGGTCGACTCTGTGATACAATCACGCATTGACCGTTGTGGATGAATTTAATATTTTTGTTGATATTTCTACAGTATACAGGGCCAGAAACCCCAAACCTTTATGCTTGTTTGTGTGTTCTTTTACAATATATATATATATATATATATATAGTCACACACGTGCGATTGAGAGACAGCTCGAGGTCCTAAATACTAGTAGTACCATGCCAGACCAGGGGGTGGCGAGCTGCACTAACTTCTCTCTCCGTCCTCTGCAGACTATCCACTGGAAATCCCACTAGGTGCTGGCGCTATTGATGATGTCACTTCTGGTACCCGGGATGGGTTGTTTGGGGGTGGGGTTTAGAGGGGTGGGTATATTGATGATGTCACTTCCGGTTCCAGCGCCATGGATGACATCAGTTCTGGCCCACAAAGATGTCACTTCCGGTTCTGGCGCTATGGATGATGTCACTTCCCGTCACGGCTTTTAAAGCCGCCATGTCCTCAAACTAAAGTCAGTTCTGTTTTGGATTTCAACCTGAACACAACTCAAAAAAAATACCCATTTGCAGCCAGGGCATATAATTCGGGTGGCTGCCCCAAACCTTCGATGTCTCTTGACTATCATTGTCTGGCCTCCACTTACTTTGCAGAAGATGTGTTCTTATTAAGGCTGTCACACACGTGCTCATGGGGGACAGTGTGCAGGTTCAAATATTGAGACTTGTCAACCAGACCAGGGGTTTGGCACTCTCAATTAATCCTCTCTCCTCTTGTTCCTCTGCAGCTCACCCAAAGACCCGGCGGCCTCTTGATGACATCACCACCGATCCACCAACCGATGACGTCACTTCGGCCCAGACGGATGACGTCATTTCCCATTCCCAGAATCCATCATACCGCCACATTCATTTCCTGCTCCGCCCATCCTGACTCCACCCCTTCCTTTTTTTCCGCCACATTAAATCCCAGTACTTGTCCTGTTAGTCGGCTTCATTCTGAACTCGTCCTGTAAACCGAGTTTTCTTTATTTTGCATCATTTTTGCAGTACACGGAGTGGCCATCCCCAAACCTTTTTCTGTCTGCTGTCTGCTTTTTATCCCAGGCCTATTCATTACCTAGCGGCTTATCTGAAAGCAGTCTAAAGGCACTGAAAGAAAATGTTTATTTTTACTGCTTCAGATTAGCGAAACTCTACAAACTGGTGGACAGCATTTCTTCTTCCCGGTGCCCTCAGCCATCTGGAGATGCGTCCTGTGTCGTCTTTGTGACTTACGACAAGAACAGTGACATTCAAAGTGCACTGTTGTTAAAAACGTCATTCGAGTTTGCAGGTTTATTGTACTGTCATTTTCTTTTTGTTCTCCCAGTGTAGCTCCTTCCCCATAGGAATGAAAAATCAAAATAAGAGATCTCGTTAATATCTTTTTGATTTCTCCTTCGACAACAACGAGATCAGAAAGAAATAAAATAGACCTAAGTTTGAGGATGATACCAAGATAGGTGGATTAGCAGATAATTTGGAATCAGTTATATCATCACAGTGGGACTTAGACAGCAGACAGGCTTGGGCAGATGAAATTTAATGTCAGTAAATGTAAAGAATTACACATAGGAAGTGAAAATGTGAGGTTTGAATACACAATGGGCAGTCAGAAAATCGAGAGTCCACCTTATGAGAAGGATTTAGGAGTCATAGTGGACTCTAAGCTATCGACTTCCTGACAGTGTTCAGAGGCCATTAGGAAGGCTAACAGAATGTCAGGTTATATAGCGCCTTGACATGTGGAGTACAAGTCACAGGAGGTTCTGCTCAAGCTTTATAACACACTTGTGAGGCCTCATCTGGAGTCCTGGGTGCAGTTTGGGTCTCCGTAAAGACATAACAGCACAAGAGAAGGTCCAGAGAAGAGCAACTAGGCTGATTCAGGGCTACAGTAGATGAGTTATGAGGAAAAGATTAGAAGAGCTGAGCCTAATTCTTGCATTAAGTTTAGGTCTTGTTAGGTCCAAATACACAAAGGGAGGTCTGAAACTCAAAAGTCCACCTTCTGAGAAGGACTTAGGAGTCGTAGTGGACTCTAAGCTATCGACTTCCAGACAGTGTTCAGAAGCCATTAAGAAGGCTAACAGAATGTCAGGTCATATAGCGCCTTGATGTGTGCAGTACAAGTTACAGGAGGTTCTGCTTAGCTTTATAACACACTGGTGAGGCCTCATCTGGAGTATTGGGTGCAGTTTGGGTCTCCAGGCTACAAAAAGGACATAACAGCACAAGAAAAGGTCCAGAGAAGAGCGACTAGGCTGATTCAGAGCTACAGGGGTGAATTATGAAGATTAGAAGAGCTGAGATTAGGGTTTGTATTAAGTTTAGGTGTTTTTAAGGTCTGAGTACACAATGGGAGGTCTGACAATCAAAAGTCCACCTTATGAGAAGGATTTAGGAGTCGTAGTGGACTCTAAGCTATCGACTGGCAGACAGTGTTCAGAGGCCATTAAGAAGGCTAACAGAATGTCAGGTTATATAGCGCCTTGATGTGATGTGTGGAGTACAAGTCACAGGAGGTTCTGCTCAGGCTTTATAACACACTGGTGAGGCCTCATCTGCAGTCCTGGGTGCAGTTTGGGTCTCCATAAAGACATAACAGCACAAGAAAAGGTCCAGAGAAGAGCGACTAGGCTGATTCAGGGCTACAGGGGATGAGTTATGAGGAAAGATTACAAGAGCTGAGCCTTTAGAGTTTAAACAAAAGAAGATGACTCCTAAATCCTTCTCATAAGGTGGACTCTCGATTTTCAGACCTCCCATTGTGTATTCAAACCTCACATTTTTACTTCCTATGTGTAATACTTTACATTTACTGATATTAAATTTCATCTGCCACAAATCTGCCCGAGCCTGTCTGCTGTCCAAGTCCTTCTGTGATGATATAACAGATTCCAAATTATCTGCTAATCCACCTATCTTGGTATTATCTGCAGACTTTACCAGCTTGTTTCTTATATTCCTCTCTAAATCATTTATAGATATTAAACTGGGTGTGACGAGGATGGATAGGACCAGAAATGAGGACATTAGAGGGTCAGCTCAGGTGGGATGGTTGGGAGACAAAGTCAGAGAAGCGAGATTGTGTTGGTTTGGACATGTGCAGAGGAGAGATGCTGAGTATATTGGGAGAAGGATGCTAAGGATGGAGCTGCCAGAATAGAGGAGAAGAGGAAGGCCTAAGAGAAGGTTTATGGATGTGGGGAGGGAGGACATGCAGGTGATGGGTGTGACAGAACAAGATGACGAGGACAGAAAGATATGAGAGAAGATGATCCGCTGTGGCAACCCCTAATGGGAGCAGCATGAAACCGAAGAAGAAAAATGGCAGCAGCCCTAGCACTGCCCCCTGCTGGTCACCATTCTTAACGTCACCCAATTCTGAAGAGGTTCCTCTCACCATCACCCTCTGCTTCCTGTGTCTGAGCCAATTCTGCACCCATCTAAAAACATCACCCTGAACTGCCATTTCTTTTAATTTGATGCCCACCCTCTCATGTGGCACCTTATCAAATGCTTGTCTTCTCTATAATCTCTGTAATTGTATCTGGCAGGCCACACAAAGCACCACAGACCACAGTGACCAGGAAGACTTTAAGGACCTTCAGAACTCGTGGGGCTGAACGTCCTGCTCCTCATAAAGAGTTGGAATGCTCTAAAGATCAGGACACCTGCAGAATAAGCCGATTGAGTCACGTTTTGTTTTTGCCGTGGATCATTTTTTCAAAAACAGAAGAAAAAAAGAAGGCAAAAAGAAACCCAAACTGCTAAAAAGCAAACGCCTACCATCTCTGATGATGAGGCTGTCGTAATAACAGGTGCTATGGGCCTCGATATCGACAGCTAGGACGTTGAACTCCACGGTGGAGTCTGGCGCTCTGATCAGCCACATGCAGTGCAGGTTGTTCTGGTAGTTCTCTGGCCAGCCAGGTGAGAGGAGGAAGCCGGGGGAGTCACCGACGATGAAGACACC
Organism: Polypterus bichir lapradei; assembly: GCA_026402145.1. Taxonomy (NCBI): domain Eukaryota; kingdom Metazoa; phylum Chordata; class Cladistia; order Polypteriformes; family Polypteridae; genus Polypterus; species Polypterus bichir. The sequence goes on from JANRMT010062820.1 coordinate 32,877,422, forward strand.
TTCACAAGCTCCTGAAATGAAGAAGAGTCCGACTTGTAGTCTTATATTCACAGTCATGGCTGATGTACAGTCCAACATTTCGTTATTACTAGCATGTACAGCATTTCATTTTACACACAGCTTCTCTCTACGTTCACACTCTTTCATTCTCATTCAAACATGCAGACATTAGTCTCTGTTTTCGCCTTTTCCCCCCAAACTTCTTCAGTGTTTTAAACTCACAGAAATGGAGACTTTTGAAAAAGCTCTGCAGAATCGCAGATGTCAGAAAATGTCTGTTTAGTGTTGTAGTCTGGACGGGTGAAAATGTAGAATTTCAAAAACGCAAGACTCTAATCGCACTCTGATTGGTTTGTGCGTATTACGGCTCTCTTCCGTGATTGGATCCTGCTGCCTACATCTTCTCATTCTCTGATTGGTCATCCTTCACAGAAGAAAAGTCCAACAGAGCAAGGCCAGAAGAGTTGTGTCCAGTGACGCTTACTTGTACGCATCTCAGTCGTATTTATTTGCACAAAAAGCAAATCATTTACTGACTGCTACAGTTGTGCGGTAAATCCTTTGGCTGGCAGCATTACTATCCCTTCAAGGTGCCCATGCCCAGTGCGGGCGAAAAGCTACGTCATGTGGATGTTTGGTTGTTTTAGTGCGGAATCCTTTCTGTTTAACTGGATGGTTTTAAAAAAAATTTAGTAATGTGATCATCCTCACGGTTTCATTTTTCGATTTTTCTTACTGTTACGGGCACATCCCGGAGATTATTGTGAGCGCCAAAATATACTGGGAGATGTAAAGAGATGTGAGCGGCACGGTGGCGCAATGGGTAGTGCTGCTGCCTCGCAGTACGGAGACCTGGGTTCATTTCCCGAGTCCTCTCTGCGTGGAGTTTTCATGTTCTCCTCGTGTCTGCGTGGGTTTCCTCCCACAGTCCAAAGACACGGAGGTTAGGTGCATTGGCGATCCTAAATTGTCCCTAGTGTGTGCTTGGTGTGTGTGTGTGCGTGTGTGCCCTGCGGTGGGCTGGCGCCCTGCCTGAGGTTTGTTTCCTGCCTTGCACCCTGTGTTGACTGGGATTGGCTCCAGCAGACCCCCAATGACCCTGTAGTTAGGATATAGCGGGTTGGATAATGGATGGAATTCACACAGTGTTCACATAGAATTTCTGCCTCAGAAATTTGTATTCGCCATCTGTCTCCCAGAATATGAATGCAGTAATAATTAAATGCCATTAGTGCCCATGTTACTTAGCATCCCTAAGCCCCTCACCAGTGATAAATGGGCAGAAAGTGTGCCACTGTGATGGCCTTGCCACATCAAAATGTCACAAAGTGTTTCAGGCCAGGGAAAGAAAGCAGGCCTCACCACCAAAGACAGCCTAGCCCCAAACTCAAAAGGTAGGGACCTGGCCTGCACCGGCCTAAAGTGGGTCTTTAACGTTCAAAATATTGGAAAATAACCTAGGAGTGGAGGAGATGAAAACTGTTAGAAACTTGTGATTCAAAGGAGAAACAAAAAAAAAGTGTGTTTACAATTAAAAAAAACACAAAAGGACAAGGTAGGAAAAAGGAGAAACAAATACGTATTCTCTTTAAACAAATTAAAATCACAATTCAAGAAACAGTAGCTTAAATAATTGCAGGATCCAAAAGCTGGGAAATCCAAAAAATCAACAAGAATCCAAATTGATGAAATTGGAGTCTGAAATGCATGCTGGTCCAACATTGCAGCTTCTGCACTGCTAAGAGGTGGAAATAGCAGCGTCAGTGCAAAGGATCGGACAGTGTCGTATGTAAGGTAAAGATCAAAACTTCTCATAGAGAAACTCCTGATCCCAATTCGTCATTTGAGAATCAAAGTCAAAGGAAAGTGCTTAAACAATCGTAACGATAAAAATCAAGAAAAGAGTCCGTTACAATGAATTTTGCTTTTGTTATCATATCCGTAATCTTGGACAGAGACAGGACAATAGAGCTGACATTTCAAACTGCTGAACTACTGAAACTGCATTCCATGGCCTCCATGACCAACGGCTTTGACAACTGGAAGTCACAGCCTGACTACGGTATTCCCAGAAATAGTGGAAAATAATTTTAACCACTTTAAATACTTTTCAAAAGCAAGTAGCGATGGTAAGTTTAAATTCATCATGCTCAAAAGGCCAAATTAAGTGTATAAAATCAAAGATAAATGTGGCAAAGAAATGACACTAAAGTATAAGAACAGCAGGATCAAGTGGGCCCACCTCCTTGGGCTCCACATACAGGAGACAGGGCAGAATACATTAAACAATCCACACTACATTAAATATACGCAAACCAACAAGCAAATCATCAAAGTAATAAACAACAAACATCCGTCAGCCAGGGATGTGAAATAACAGCCTGTCATCACTGACCTGGTGGGACGGTGGGCACCGGTCCGGACTCTTCGATTGCAGTCCATTCGATGAAGAAGCCTTTTCCGTTGATGATGTTATCTGACAGGAACTGCAGGGTCATGATGTTGTCGGAGCTTTGGATTGGAGGAGGAGGAGAGATGCCACAGAAAGTGCCCAGTGGGTACGAGTGGACATCAGGCCCATCGAAGAACTGCGGGCAAAAGCAAGCAAGGAGCCACTCAGAATGAAAGAGGTAGAAGAATACATGGCTGTCTTATCTTAAAGAACAAAAATATGTTTACACTTGTAAGGAACTTCATATTACGGTAAATGTGTCCGTTTGTCTGTCAGCAGACTGGACGGCTCAGCGCCAACTCTACAATGGAATCCCGAAAGAGGTGGTGGACTGGCTGAGGGGTCCAGGACTTCGACACTGTCTGACCGTGTCTTTGCCTTTCTCTGTTACAGTTGACCATGGACCCCCTTGTTGATGCTGCTGAATAAGTTTTTATTTTCAACTCCTCCGTTGTCAACTGGCCAGAGTTCAACAATTAAAAAATGGACGCATGCCGCTGGCTTCTATTAATGCTAATCTGTTTCTACTGTGATTTCTGTGTGCTAATTCTGTATTAAGTCAGATTTGCATTTCACCTGAGAACTTATCACCTGTCCTCAGTGAAGGGTGCTATCTGAACTGAATTATATGGCGGGAGGCAGCCGTCAATGGGATGCCAGGCTGTCCCTTGCCACACTCTCACTTACAGTCATAAGGGGACAATTCACAGGTGACAATTAAGCTAAGCTTCTTATCTTTGTGATGTGGGGGACCACAGCACACAAAGTAGACCTAAGAGAGGATAACGTTAAAATATCACAGGTGCCCTACGTCAGGCTATCCAAGTCGAAGATTAGCTGGGCTGAAATGGCAGGTTTAGGATTAGGTTTGTGTGATTTTACTTTATAAATTCTAACATCTTGCCTGCTATTCTATCGGCACCAATTTGAGAGGCATCACCTCGGAATTTCTCGGGGTTTCCTAAACGAAGGCACTGCATTTGTGTCTTGTAATGACTGGACGGATTGAGAAAGGCACACACCTCTCTGTAGAAGGTCTTATAATTGAGCAGAAACCGAGCCATGAAGTCGAAGGAACTGCCAAAGAAAGCTTAGAGTCTGGATTGTGTTGAGGCACAGACTTAAAGGAACCATTGAAGGGTCCCAAGAAAGCACAGTGGCCTCCGTAATTCTTAAATGGAAGAAGAGTGGAACAGCCACAACTCTACTGACGACTGAACACTCGGCCAAATGGAGCAGTCAAGCGAGGAGGGCACTGGTAAAGAAAGTGACCTGGACCTCAACAGTCTCCGTGGCTAAGCCGGAGAGGATCTGTGAGGAGAGGAGTGGAACGTCCAGAAGGACAACCAGCGCTTTATAACAGAGTGACCTAAAGGACCTTCAGACTACGACAAACAAGAGTCTCTGGTCTGATGACACCAAAACTGAACTGTTTGGTCTCAACTCTAATCATCACACCTGGGTGTTTTGTGTTGATTGCTTTAAGCATCTTATGAACCAAAGACAATCATAGAAGGGAGCTCTGCCTCCCTGAAGGCTGCCAAAGGAAGTGACCTGATGGATTGTGGGCCCAACACCACTTGACCACACTTTCCCCCATTCATCCATTTTCTTAGCCAGCTGCCTAAATTGCACAGAAGAAGCCCATGTGAAGTGAGAAGGATGGGATAAGCAGAATGACTTCACCTTGAGTTTGTCAGCGTAACAGTCATAGTAGTCCTCAATGTCCATCTGGACGATCTGAGCCTGAATGAAAGAGCCTGCAGCCACGGTGATCGTCCAGCGGTAGTTGGCGTTCATCGGATATGGCCGTGGCCAAAGTGGAGAGGCGATCTGTCCGGATGATCCTGAAATTTCATTGCCAAACACTGTGGGGGTAAAAAAAAAGAACAGATTACACCAATGAAGAAACAAAATTTTATACATCTCAAGATCTGGTTTTAAAGGAATTTAGGGGAAAAAATGAACTGTAAAGGTAATGGACTGAGAGTAGCAGGCAGAAAATGGCCATCTGCTCCAGAAGTGAGTCCAAGGCTGGCAGGGGACAAGTCATTAATGTGACACTGTGACGCTAGGGCATGGAGCACACCGTGATGAGCGCATGTACAGAACCTTCAGAAAGTCTTCAGACGCCTTCACTTTTTACTCCTTGTGTGGTGTTGCAGATAAAATCACTTTCATTATTTGGTTTCCCTCATCAAGCTACACCCTGCAGCACTGCCACATTAGAAAAATATCATCGCCATATACTTCTCATGTGCGTTGTATTGTATTGTGTCTGTTCTATGTGTGCTGCTCGGCCCTGCCTGGGGGGCTTCCACACAGCTTCAGGTGGTGATGGATGACATTGCCCTTCAAGTCAGACCTCTTATATCATTGAAAGATGCTGAGAAATGAGTTCACGCTTTTGTTTTCAGTTGACTAGATTACTGTGACGCACGTCTCTCAGGACCACCCAAAAAAGACATCAATCAGATACAACGAGTGCAGAATGGAGCTGCTAGAATCTTAACTAGGAAAAGAAAATCCGATCACATCACACCAGTCTGAGTGTCACTACACTGGTTACCTGTGTCATTTAGAATTGACTTTAAAATACTGCTGATGGTTTACAAAGCCTTCAATAATCTGCTCCATCTTATATATCAGAGTGTCTGACATCTTATATACAAATCGTAACCTTAGATCTTCAAATGAGAGTCTGCTTGGAATTCCAAGAGCTAAACTTTAAAGAAGTGGTGAGGCGGGCGGCCTTTATGCACCTCAAATCTGGAATAGCCTGCCAATAGGAATTCGCCAGGCTGATACGGTGGAGCACTTTAAAAACATATTACTTTAACATGGCCTTCTCATAACTTCATTTTAGTTTAATCCTGATGCTCTGTATATTCAATTCATTATCATTACTATTCCTGGTGGCTCCATAATCCGTACTGACCCCTACTCTCTCTTCTGTTCTTTTTCTGGTTTTCTGTGGTGTTGATCTGCGCCACCACCACCTGATCAAAGCACCGTGATGTCCCTTCATTGATGGATTAATGGCCAGAAGTCCACATGACCACCATCATCAAGTCCTTCCATGAGAACCCTGAATACCATGAGGACTGATTGAGGTCATTTATGTTAGGTAGAATGCCCAGAGGGGGCCGGGTGGTCTCATGGCCTGGAACCCCTGCAGCCGTCTGGAGTTTTTTTGTTTTTTCTGTCCTCCCTGACCATCAGACCTTACTTTTATTCCTTGTTAATTAGTGTTCTCTGATTTTAATTCTTACTTTGTCGTTTTTCTCTTTCTTCATCATGTAAAGCACTTTGAGCTCCATTATTGTATGAAAATGTGCTCTAGAAATAAAGGTGGTTGTTGTTGTTGTTCATGGGTGGGCGCTGGAATGGTCTGTCAGAAACTGTTCTGGTTGGTAGCCAATGAAGGGTCGGAGCACCAAAATTAAACCAGGCAGGGAGGAAGTAATCAGGAGGAATGGCCGATCTGTGTGCCACTTGCAACTTAAGCCAAGGAAAGGAGTGCCAGACAGTAACGATGCCGAGGGGAAAAAAGTAGAAACGACTCGCCCTGACTCTTGGACAAGGTTAGTGAGGCGGCCACCTGCACGACTTTTTGCAAGACGCTCCATACGCCTGGCTTACCAGTTTCAGAGGATGAGATTTAAGAATTTTTACTTTCAGGGTGGCGCCATCTTCAGTTCTCCTCCAGATCTTTCAAATCTGCCTCTCATCTTCCCACATTTCTCCTCCTCTCACAGACAATAATACATTGGACTTTTGGGTCTGGACACTCTCGAGCGTTTTGTCTATATTTCTGTATACGTATGTGCTTAACCTGATTTGTTGGGGGGCGTCATTTGTTCCTTAAGTTCATACTGAGAGTGGTGCTTACATTTAGGTGTATCGATGTGTGTGCCTCGCCTGAGCGGGACGTCTTTTGTTCCTTACGGTCATGTTGAGAGTTTTGAGTATATTTATTGATATATATGAGGGGGTTGTTGGGATGGGCCATCCTTTCTAATTTGGTGTGTTCTGAGGGATTTTATATGAATATGGGGCGGGAAATTGCCCAAGGGACAGCTAAAGGGGAGTTTATTTAGTCGATGCTGTTGTGTAAAGTGAATGTGTGTAATTGTCCAGTTCAAATACATCTAAGTTTGTAATTTTTTCTTTTATGTTGTTCCATAAGTGTTTCCTTTTGTTTTCTGTCTTTGCTTAATAACAAGCTGAGGAGGAGAAGTGACAGAACAGCCTGGTCTACTGTCCTAACGAGAGCTTAATAAGTTAATCATCAATGAATGCAGCATTTCTCTCTTTGAGTTTAGGGGAATCATAATACATAAAGACAAAGTAAAAACAGGATTCTAGGAATGTTACAAATTTATTAAAAATCAAAATCCTGACATATCCTATTGACACAAGTATTCAGAACCTTTACTTTTGTAGAAGCCCCTTTTGTCAGCGATTCCAGTCTGGGGTCTTCCTGGGTTTGATGCCACAACCTTCACACACACACACCTGGCTTTGGGGAGTCTCTGCTATTACCTGCATTGCGAGGGAGCGTCAGTTAAGGCACTACGACCATGTGACGTGTTTACCTGAGGGTGATCCGGCTCAATGTTGGGGACCAGGCCAAGGGGGCACCGACGTAACACCTGACAGTGGCAGACAGATAAGTGGGACTGGTCAGGCGGTCTCATGGTCTGGAATCCCTGCAGATTTTATTTTTTCTCCAGCCGTCTGGAGTTTTTTTTTTGTTTTTTCTGTCCTCCCTGGCCATCGGACCACCTCACTCTTATTCTATGTTAATTAATGTTGACTGTGTCTTCTATTTTTCTATTCCTCATTATGTAAAACACTTTGAGCTACATTTTTTGTATGAAAATGTGCTATATAAATAAATGTTGTTGTTGTTGTTGTTGTGTATGCCTGGGATGGGGTTCCAACTGAGACCCTGAGCGCTATCATCGTGTTGCGGGTGCGGCGACACTCTGTACCAGTCCCTGCTCCCCAACCTGACCTGACCTGACCTCTGCCATTCTTCTCTGCAGATCTTCTCAAGCTCTGTCAGGTTAAATGGAGAACATCAATGGGTGGCTGTTTTCAGGTCTCTTGAATGTGTTCAAGCCTGGACTCTGGCTGAGCCACTCAAGAACATTCCCCGTGTTGTCCCTGAGCCACCTCTGTTTTGTCTTTGCTTTGTCCTGTTGAAAGGGAACTTTCAGCCCAATCTCGGGTCCAGAGCTCAGTACGCAGGTCTTCATGAAAGATATCTTGATCGTGATTAGTCCTCTAGTCCTTTATGCTGCCACCACCACACTTCACTGTATTAATGGTATTGCACAGGAGAAGAGTGGGTCCTGGTTTCCTTCAGACATGATGCTAACCTTGGTCTCATCAGACCAGAGAATCTCGTTTCTCACAGTCTCAAGTCCTTTTGTAATTACAAGTGGACTTCCGTAACTGAGGAAAGGTTTCTCTCTGGCCGATCTATCATAACGATCAAATCGAGGGAGTATTGTAGTGGTGGTTGTCCTTCTGGGAGTTTCCTCCATCTCCACACAGGTTCTTTGGCCCTCAACAAGAGTGACCATTGGGTCCTTGGTCACCCATCTTGACGAGGTCCTTCTCTTACGATGGCTCAGTTTGGTACAAGTGGCCAACTCTCAAAAGAGTTGTGGTTGTTGCAACCTTCTTTCATTTAGAATCACCGAAGATACTTTCCTTTGGGAAACCTTCAATGCTGCAGCCTTCCCAGATCTGAGCTTCAACACAATCCTGTTTTTGAGATCAGCAGACAATTCTTTCGACCTCATGGCTTGGTCATTGTCAGCTGTGGACTTTCTACAGCCAGGTGTGCACCTTTCCTAATCAGTCCAGTCAACTGAACTGACCACAGGTGTGTGTGGAAACATCTCAACAATCGCCAATAGAATGGGATGCACCTGAGGTAAATTTCACATTTGAATACTTGGGTCAATGGGATATTTCAATTGTAATTAATTTGTAAAAACTTCTGAAATCCTGTTTTTGCTTCATTATTCTGGGGGTACAGAGTGTTTGGGGGGTGGAATTTAAATGATTTTAGCAAACATTAACAAATTGTGAAAAAAGTGAAGGGGTCTGAATTCTTTCTGAATTCACCAGAATTGAAAATTAGTGAAAATACAAGAAATGTAAGGAGGGAAGAGGGTGGAAATTACAGAAATAAAGTAGAAAAGAAAACAGCTCAAAAGCCAAGACACAATCGCTACGATTCACCACGTTTAAAGTGATGAGTTAATTACGGATTGCACGTCAACCTCAAACTACCTTCGGACCCCTTCCTGCGGCGCCAAAAGATTACATCAACTAATAACATCAATTTTTATACAAAAAATGAACCAGAGAATCCAAATGTAATTAATGACGTATATACAAATCCCACAAATTCCCCCAGACCTGTGCCGACTCCGAAACTGCCCCCCCCTTTCCCAATACATACAGTATACAAATAATATAAAATTCTTGGACCCAAACTATCGCACAATGTCCACTCAGCTTTGTTTCTTTATAAGATCAAATATTCCCCAATGTTTCCCATTCTTCACACGTGCTATCCCAGAATAAAAAGATTGTTATTTGCTCACTCAGATCTCGAACCTTACGACTGTCCAGTCCAGTCCAGTATATGGGGATTTCATCGAGGTGGCCACCATCAAACCGTACAGGACTTCGGAGCTCCACATGAACACAATCTCCTTCTTGGCTTCAGCTCGCTCATGTCTGTCCCCCCTCCGCCATAAAGCTCGGCTCTGTCCTTTTCTTCTCTTCCTGCCCTTTCGCGCTCTTTTTCTAACAAGTGTATCCGCGTCTGTTTCCATGGCAACCTCCGGGAAATCATGGCCACAGACCCCTACCTTACAAAGGTCCTCCCTATTGACAGATACCTAATCCTCCCATCTTAACCTTCACAGTATATGCCACGTGTGCTCCGGTGGAGACGCGGGTCACACATTGGTTATAACGTAATGGAGAGACAAAAGATAACCCAGCAAATAAAATGATGTGGCGGTCATCACATCTTATCATGCCACTGTCATATCCAGGTAAGAGTGTCCTTAAGACCTTCATCGGTGCATGTAGGGCCTCAGGAACATTCATGGAGAATGTGGTCCATTGTTTGGGTGGGCTCACCACAGGGACATTCAGTGCAGCAATTGGTCCCTATCTGGTAGGGCACCATGAGAAGGTTTGCTACATGCCCCCTATGTGGCGGTGCTACACAATCACAACGCTTTGTCCTTCTCTGCGTGATCATAGCCATAGCTCTGTTATTCCTGTCACCCTGATGTTGTCTGTCAGACCATATTGGGGTCTTTTGGAGGCCTCACCCCGTTTTCTGTGAAGTTTCTGACTCCATGACATGACAACACTGAGTCGCACCGTCGGGTCTACTCCATGTGTCACTTCACCACCGTAGCGTCAACTGAAAGGAGTGCATATTTTCCATAATGCAGTATTCCACACTCCTTCAAAGATTCACCTAATGCTGCTGGCCTAAGCTCACGTCATGGTCGGGTACATCTGGTATAAGGTATGAGCCCACCAGCTCTGCCCACTTGTAGTAGTCAAACTCACAGTGTGCAAACGTGGCCCTGAAGCCCTGGCCGCTGACCGAGGCGTCCGACACGAACTTCACCCACAGTATGTGGCCCGTCATGGAGGTGTAGTTGGCGGGCAGGGAGCTCCCACAGAAGCGGGCCACCAGCATGCCAGTCGCGTTTCCTTCTCGGACCTCCAAGTAATCATGGGAGCAATCAGCGCTGTCCTGGAGGTGAAACATGCTGTGTTAGAGACAAAAGAGAGAGGAAAAAAAGATGGGATCAGTCAGGAAAAAACGGTGTGGCAGCACCACGTGACAAGACTTCAGTTCCCAGCAGCCTTGGGGTCACTGCACCCACTGGGCGGCTTTAGCTGTTCATTCAGGGGGCTGCTGGGAGAAGGAAGATGAGGTGCTGAATTTAAAATGGAAGCCGTAAAAGCTGCCAAGAGCTACTCTCATCGCTTCCTCCCCATTCCTTTCCAACCACAACTATTCATACCACGAGGATCCCAGTTGCCTTAGATTTCCAGTCGCGTTCACAAAGAAAGCGCAAAGTACCTACTGTGAAAGCCCCCGTCTGTCTGTCTGTCCGCACAAGACAACTCGCCACCCCCTGGACCGGTTTTGTTGAGTTGTGGCGCCGTGATTCTTCACAGAAATTTGTTCAGACAGCTCACTTCTCGTTCAGGTATCTGGAACACGTGGCACTCTACGCAGTTTTAACATTGCAAAAATTTCCCATCGACGGTACGCGTTCTGGTGTTCGACTTTTGGCCGTCCTACCTTCGACTTTGTTAATGGTTTAGCGTTTACATTTTGCTGACGGTGTGTGCTTTGGTTATCGACTTCTGGAAGTTCTCCTTTCTACGTCAATAACGGTTTAGCATTTACATTTTGACGACAGGACGTCTCTTGGTTCTTCATTTCTAGTAATTCCCCTTTTCAATCTGTTATTGGTTGAGTATTTCGTGTTCGGCCCTCATTACAATTTTTTTCACTCAGATGGTAAAATTTGATGTGACGGTTGTGCTTGGTGTCTTTCTACGTAATGTGCTTCCACTTTCCCATTTGTCTTCTTTTATATTTGAGATTTGTGATTAGGCCCGGATTGAGTGTTTATCTGTTCAGTCAGTGATTACCTGAGGGCTCCGTCACATACGCCTGCCGCCACTGCCGCCGCCGCCGCTCCTCTGCTTTGTGGTTTTCATCTCTTTTTGAAAATTCTTTTGGCCTTTTTTGAGCTGGAAGTTCTGGATTTTGGTTCATGTTTTAGTGGACTTGTCTTTTCTTTACAGTTCCTTAGCACTTTTGGTATTTCTCTTTTAAAACTGATTGGATTTTTCTTTGTAAATTGTTGCGTTTCTTCTCATTATTTTCACTTTTCAGTTGCTTTGTGTGATAAGGCAGTGACTCACATGGGGTTGAATTCAAAGTGAAAACTGTCATCCAATACGATCCACAATGTGTAACTTTTTATACAGGACGCGTTTCAGAATGGAAAGATTCCAATGCTAGCTGTAATTTTTATTTATTTATTTAGTTAGTTAATGGGCGGCACGGTGGCGCAGTGGGTAGCGCTGCTGCCTCACAGTTAGGAGACCCGGGTTCGCTTCCCTGCGTGGAGTTTGCATGTTCTCCCCGTGTCTGCATGGGTTTCCTTCCACAGTCCAAAGACATTCAGGTTAGGTGCATTGGTGAATCTAAATTGTCCCTAGTGTGTGCTTGGTGTGTGGGTGTGTGTGCCCTGCGGTGGACTGGCGCCCTGCCCAGGGTTTGTTTCCTGCCTTGCGCCTTGCGTTGGCTGGGACTGACTCTAGCAGACCCCCGCGATCCTGTAGTTAGGATATAGTGGGTTGGATAATGGATGAATGGATAGTTAGTTAGTTAGTGGGTGGTACGGTGGCGCAGTGGGTAGCGCTACTGCCTCACAGTTAGGAGATTCGGGTTTGCTTCCTCTCTGTTTGGACTCTGCATGTTCTCCCCGTGTCTGCGTGGGTTTTCTCCCACAGTCCAAAGACATGCAGGTTAGGTGGATTGGTGATTCTAAATTGTCTCTAGTGTGTGCTTGGTGTGCATGTTTGTGTGTGTGTGTGCCCTGCGGTGGGCTAGCACCCTGCCCGGGGTTTGTTTCCTGCCTTGCGCCCTGTGTTGGCTGGGATTGGCTCCAGCAGACCCCCATGACCCTATAGTTAGGATATAGCGGGTTGGATAATGGATGAATGGATAGTTAGTGGGTGGTACGGTGGCGCAGTGGGTAGTGCTACTGCCTCACAGTTAGGAGACTCGGGTTTGCTTCCTCTCTGTTTGGAGTCTGCATGTTCTCCTCATGTCTGCGTGAGTTTCCTTCCACAGTCCAAAGACATGCAGGTGAGGTGCATTGGCGATCCTAAATTGACCCTGTAGTTATGATATAGCAGGTTGGATAATGGATGGATGAATATATTTTAATCATACTTTGAGCAATACACCAATATTGTTAATATCTTCTAATAAAAATCTGTCCTTGTTTTTCAATATATAGTATAGTATAGTTCACCCACTGCGGTGGGCTGGCACCCTGCCCAGGGTTTGTTTCCTGCCTTGCGCCCTGTGTTGGCTGGGATTGGCTCCAGCAGACCCCCGTGACCCTGTAGTTAGGATATAGCGGGTTGGATAATGGATGTTAGATAGTTAGTTAGTTGTGGTTTGATGGATATTTTACGCACCTTCATATACAATGGCTGGATGGACACATAAAGCCAAGGCCTAAATTCTAAGCCAGCCAACTCTTCAAGCTGCAACCTCCAATTCTGTTAACCAGTTAGCCTCGTTGTTTCCCGTATAACTTATGGAGTCAGCGATCAAGGATGTGGACTTGTGTAAGCATACGTTTGATACGTCACTGTGCTCTGTGCAAATCTATCTGTTTTTTGCTCACACGCACAGCTGACACAGACAGCCATATTAAGCACAGGGGCTCACACAGAAGTGCCAGGTAAGCAGATGGGTGAGGACAAACGGGCAGCGTGCAGTCAGACTGAGAGTCTCTGTGTGCTGCTTCTATCTGTTTAAGTCAGCATGGAGCCGTATCCTCGTTTAAGCTCCATTGCCTTGTTTGGAAGTGCACGTTCGCCTAACGGGGGCTCTGCACGCGAAAGCGAACAATCGAAAGCCTTTGACGCTGACGGACGGATAGGAGATAACGTCATCCGGTCCTGAAAATGCCTTCCACTGCACCGACGAGACCGACAGACTCTACGCCTCGGGCCTCCACTCCCGGACCGGGTCTTGTTCCTTCGTCAGTTACGCGGCGTAAGTTGACATTAAACAAAATGAAGTTATTTCTTTTGCGTGATTTATTACCGCCCATATCACTAGGGTGGGGTATCAAGTTGATCGAGTGACATATCGTGTCGGAGAAACTCGAAAGTTCAAGTTCAGAAAGTTGCACAGTGCCCGAAATAAATAAGTTGGCGTGAAAAGGCAAGTCATTGCCCACCGTCTGAGAGTCATATGGAAGCGTATTGGGGTACAGACAAAAGAAGAAAAAAAATAGGGACACAGTGGGGGAAAAAAAAGTCGAAATGTCCACTTTAATAACAAAGTTTATTTTGTCATTAAAGTGGAATGTCATAAACTTAAAATCGTTTAATTTACTAGTTTTTCAAATCCCATCGTAACTAAAGTAGCACGTTAAATGCTTTGTTTTGTATTTGATCTTCTTTGTGCTCTCTCTGTGTGAATCACTACGTGCTTCTTAAACGGGCTTTCTCTTCCGCCGACAGGACGCAGAATCCATTACATTCGTGATATTACAGCTCTCTGAATAGTTGATGAGTTGGCACCACTTCCTGCCTCCCGCAAGATCCTCGCTGCGCTGTGCGCTACCCTCGATTCCTGTCCTTCCTTTTCTTTCTCTAAATACCGAGTCGGCACACAATCAGCTCTTTAATAAATATGAAGCCATCTGTAAGCTTCCTTCGTCAGTTACGCAGTGTAAGTCGACATTAAAGAAAGCGAAGTTATTTCTCTTGCGTGATTTCTTACCGCCGTATCGCTAGGGTGGGGTATCGTTTTCTGTGTTATATCTAATTAGACTCGGGCTATGTGACACGCACCATTACAAAAGAACTCATTCCCAGGGAGCGAGCGCCCCCTGCTGGACACAACTTGCCAAACCTTTGATATGTGAATCAAGAGGGAAAAGTCACGCACACCTTCCAGTGCAGTTTCTGGGTTTCAGGTCACCCAAGGCATTAAGAAAAGGACGAGAAACAGAGAGAAAAAACTGGCAAAGAGAAGACAACTCGGTCAGATTTTGCCACCGGCAGACCACCCGTCTGTTTTTATAGGGTGGAGGTGACTCTGATGTTAAAGATCTGTGCTGGTATCTTGAGGGTGGCCGGTTCAAGTCCCGCTACTGACATTACTCCATTGGGATCTTAACCTGAAAGTCACTCCAGGGGACGCTGTACAATGGCTGACCCAAAGGTCACACAAAAACACAAATTCCCATTCGGGATGAACAAAGTATATCAAAAAAAAAAAAGAAAGCTTTGCAGTAAATGAGGTTCAAATTACGTGAAGGAGAGCTGCACGCGGTTTCCAGGTGAGCTGATGATGTTCCACACACACTCGGTGTTCGGAGGGTAGGCGTCAGGGTAGTTGGGGCTGTTGAAGGCTCCCGTTTCCATGTACAGGACCCCACCACAGGCTGCGAGAGACAGCAGGACAAGAAGGGTTAATAAACCTCGGGAATTCTCCCTGCCTTCCACGGATTCAACTCCATTCTCGGCCTTCGTCTCTGACCAGCAGTACCTGATAAAGAAGCTGCGTAGGTGGCTCTGAACCCTCTGGCACTGCCCACGCCGTTGGAGAAGAAGTTCACAACCAGAGCATTGCTGAAGGAGGTTTCTGGGTGAGGGACCACCGTTCCACAATGGCGACCTGAAAGAGAACAATTCAAGATTTATTCGGAGCAGGTGCCTGGGAATATCATGTGTTATGAACGTGAGCAAACTAACAGTCATACAGAGAGGAAGAGGAAGGAACTCGTTTAGCAGAGCAAGATTCCATGCTAAGAGCTGGAGAGTTGTTTTCAGATGGGTCACATGGCCTGCTAAGATGGATTAGAGTGTGGCACACATGTGAGCATGGGAGGCAGCTAGAAGGACCAAAAGAAGGTAATGCCACGCCAGGCCAGGAGGTGGCGGGGTGCAGTAAATCATCCTCTTTTATCTTTGCAGACCAGACATGGGAAATTCTGAACGATTCCAACAACGTCACTTCTGGTTCCGCCTCCAGATGATGTCACT
>JANRMT010062820.1:32897752-32929161 GCA_026402145.1 Polypterus bichir lapradei
ATTTTTATTTGTAACGTCTTTCTTTCCTCAACTTCCAACACAGCAAAACCGGATGTTGTTTTTTCCTCCTCGTGATGATTTCTTGCACTGACACCTGGTGGAATCCTCCAGATTCTCCTAAAGTAGCAGCAACAGCGTCCTCGAGCGCACGTGTGGCGTAGTGTTAAGCACGTCCCCGGCCAAACTGTCAGGAGGGGCAAACGGCTGGCGAATGGGGGAAGAGTGAGTGCCACTAACTGACACGTTGGCAAAACTAAAGCGGCTTTCAGCGGGCAGTGTGGTGAGGCGACAAGGTCCACAGCTTTTCTCGCGTGTGTTGGGACAAATAGGATGATCAAGGGAAGCAAACTAACCCTAAGCCTATGATTTGATTCTTAAAAGCAGATGTATAGTATATAGATAGCATCACTATTTAAGATTATTTATTTTAATATTCATGTGTATTTTAATGAAAACATATTTTTATACATTGTAATTTATCCTATTTTTTAAAATTAACTTATTATGGATATAGGAGGGGATATCTGTTTTTAGACCCTACTCTTACAACCAATATACTGTATATATATAAAATTCTTTTCACGTTTGAAACAGAAATTACGTATGACCACACGAAACGGAAATTACGTATGACCACAGAACATATTATAATACCGGATCTAATCACTTCGTTTGTGGACGTCATTTTTATATCGTCTTTATGAATTGTTATTATTTGTATGAGAGTTATTTTACTGATATTCAAAAGAAGTAAACACAAACACGCCGATCTATCCCATAGAAGTGCGCCCCGCGTCGCCCTCCACTCTGGACTCCAGCGCTGAGCCGTTCGCCGCCAGGCGCGTTCTGACAGAGAAGTTTTATTTATTCGTCCAGAAACTGCCACATTGGCAGTACTTGATAGTAGAAGAGATGAGGAAAACAGCTTTGCGTCTTTCTACTTTTTAACTGCGCCGAGCTGTATACAATGTGAAGACGAGACCGCTTTCAGTGGCGAGGGGTCGTGAGAACAAAGTGGATGCTCGGAGGCGCGGCATGTTGGGCTGCTCCGCCAGGTCAAGAGCTTCGCAATTTCGGGCCGCGTCCTCTCTTCTCGCACTGTTTGTGACACTTCTAGTGCCTCGTCGGCTCCTGGAAATCATTGTGAATGGGTGTGATCGGCGCCATCGAAGCAGGACTCTCTTTGTAAATTGCGCTTCACGACTACTTACTGTCCCTTAAGGTGAGCTCAGGTCACTTAAACCCCGCAACATTCAAGGTTGCTTTTGTAATGAATTCTTTTAAGAAGATGGAGGGTTTACATCTAAGAAGATGTACCGACCTCTTCATGTTAAGTTTTGGTCTTGGAAATTGTTTGGACCTTCTGCACGTTAAGCACGGAAAGGCAGCATCCACATTTCTCAGAATAATTTTTCTCTTAAATCACAGGCACGTAGTGCAAGGTTGTCAGGCAGAAATTTGCAGGGTCGCATAGAAAATGTAATTTCTACACCACAGCGGTCGTGTGGCGCCTTTCACAAGAGACCTCCTACCGAGAGATGATCCAAATACATTTAAGCTGCTGTTATTGCTACTTACCTGTTGTGTTATAGCGCCTTTAAAATGTACTTTACCCGAAAGCATTCCAGTACTGCTCAATGTATCTTTACTTCTCACAAAAAGGGATATTAACATTGTATTTTAAATATGAGTTATGCACAGGATAGATACATGATATTAATTAAATTATGTATTCATTTATTGATTTATTTATTTAGAGAGACAGCCGTGCTGGTACAAGGCCTCTTATTAAATTGAATATAATATTTTAGACTATGTGTGCCACAGCTGCCTATAAGGCCATATCCCCTAACCCTAACCCTAACCCTAGGTTATTCCAGATCCTTCCTAAGAAATTGCCTGAGGACGTATTTGCAGAGTAGACAGACTATGAATACACAGGACATTATGCCGTTAATAACTACCTATCCACAATTCTGGCAAAAAGCCTACCGTATGATTAAAGACAACAGGCACAGCAGTCCAACCCGGTATCGAGTAATTTCTGCATTCCGTAAAAATGCCAATCGAAAAAAAATAAATTGGTCTCGAGTAAAATTAGATCTGAGTCCCAACCTAGTAAGCAAAAATATTGGATCAGGGCAACAATAATCCATAATACTCGCACAGAAATATCTCGCCCGATTCAACAGGGACTTAATCTAAACACTAGAAACTGTTTGTATGCCATTCTGGTGCAAAAACTGTCAGATAATATACAGAGGGGAGACAGGGAATTCACTCAGACCCCGCTTACATCAGCATTTGCACAATATCTGGCTGCCATGCGTTCCCAGTTTTCATTCTGACGCGTCCTCCTAGCACGTCCTCAGAAATCAACGCAACGTGTGCACGAGTTGCAGTACCAGCAAAAAATATGGGTGGCGTGTGTGTGTGTGTGCTCAAGTTTTGCTTACCCGATGCCAGCATCGTCATTGTTTGGAACCCACACATCTGGTCCAACACTTTATCACTCATAATCTGGAAGCCTGAACTGTCACAGCAGTGGAACTTAATCCAAGATGGCAGAGTAGGAAGAGGAAAAATGGCAGAAAGGAACAGGATGAAACTGCTCAAGACACACTTCCCGACAGGTTTGAACAAGAGGGGAACCTCGTGACAGCCCAAAACAAATTGGTGTTGATGGCCCGTGCCTTCTGGCCACCCAAAAGACTGGAAGCAAACAGTTCATATTGGCAGCACTGTGAACGGAGCCAATGGGAAGCCTGCATTTTCCCTAACTCTAAACCTAACCCTATTTCTAGTGTTCATGTATTACGCCCAACTCTTAATTGTTTCCTCTCCTTGTAACTTTCTTTTTGTCATTTTGTAAAGCACCTTGAGCTCCATTGTTGTATGACGATTTACTACAGAAATTAATGTTGTAAAAGAAGGCCAGGCCGCCCCTGAGATGGAAGGACAGGGAAAGGCAGCTTTTTTAGGACACTGCCTCCCCCAAAATACTAGATGGTGGCTTCCCTGGACTGCAGTGGTGCCCCAGATTCCCGCAGGGCAGTATGGGACTTTAAGTTAGACAACACAGCCCTGTTGGGTATCATGGGTGCTGCCAGGGGACGCTGTGGGAAGATGGTGGGAGAACAAATTCTCACCTAATGGATTACGATAACGGAAGCCCTGAAGTACTTCTGGGCTGATTAAAGAACTTTAATTCTCCGTCTAACCTGGAAGTGCTGGCACGTCACATGGATGGAAGAGTAGAAGCACTTCCGGGTCAAGAACCACGTAAATGACTGCTGAAGACCCAGCAAACGAGTTAAAGTCGGGAGGAGTAGGACAGAGCTTGCCGGGAGGTGTGGAGGAGAGATTTTGAGAAATTGTAGTAACTACAGGGGGATAAAATTGATGAGCCACAGCATGAAGTTATGGGAAAGAGTAGTGGAAGCTCAGTTAAGAAGTGATGTGATGATTAGCGAGCAGCAGGATGGTTTCATGCCAAGAAAGAGCACCACAGATGAGATGTTTGCTCTGAGAATGTTGATGGTAAGGAGTTGCATTGCGTCTTTGTGGACCTGGAGAAAGCAAATGACAGGGTGACTGAGAGGAGCTGTGGTATTGTATGAGGAAGTCGGGAGTGGCAGAGAAGTACGTAACAGTGGCACAGGATGTGTACGAGGGAAGTGTGACCGTGGTGAGGTCTGCGGTAGGAGTGACGGAGGTGGGATTACATCAGGGATCGGCTCTGAGCCCCTTTCTTATTGGCAATGGTGATGGACAGGCTGACAGAGTAGATTAGACAGGAGTCCCCGTGGACTGTGATGTTTGCTGATGACATTGTGATCTGTAGTGAGAGTAGGGAGCAGGTTGAGGAGACCCTGGAGAGGTGGAGATATGAGAGGAGAGGAATGAAGGTCAGTAGGACCATCAAGACAGAATACATGTGTGTGAATGAGAGGGAGGTCAGTGGAGTGGTGAGGATGAGGGAGTAGAGTTGGCGAAGGTGGACGAGTTTAAATATTTTGGATCAACAGTACAGAGTAATGGGGATTGTGGAAGAGAAGTGAAGAAGAGAGTGCAGGCAGGGTGGAGTGGGTGGAGATGAGTGTCAGGAGTGACTTGTGACAGACGAGTATCAGCAAGAGTGACAGGGAAGGTCTACAGGACGGTAGTGAGACCAGCTGTGTTATATGGGCTGGAGACGGTGGCACAGGAGACAGAGCTGGAGGTGGCAGAGCTAAAGATGTGCATTGGGTGTGATGAGGATGCATAGGATTAGAAATGAGAACATTAGAGGGTCAGCTCAAGTTGGAGACAAAGTCAGAGAGGCAAGATTGTGTTGGTTTGGACATGTGCAGAGGAGAGATGAGGAGTATATTGGGAGAAGGGTGCTAAGGATAGAGCTGCCAGGGAAGAGGAGAAGAGGAAGGCCTAAGAGGAGGTTTATGGATGTGGTGAGAGAGGACATGCAGATGATGGGTGTGACAGAACAAGATGATGAGGACAGAAAGATATGGAAGAAGATGATCCGCTGTGGTGACCCCTAACAGGAGCAGCCAAAAGAAGAAGAAGAAGTGATTATTGTGTATTATTTGCCTGTTCATTGTGGCTGTGGTGCTTTGGGCAGCGAAGAAAAATATTAAAAATGCTCATTTCTTTTATCCTGTTGTCCTGGGAGTCTGTCTTTTGGGTTAAAAGGGGCAACAGCGACCTCTAATGTCCACAATGTTGTCATCTCTGTGCTCACTGTGAAAGGCGCTATATAAAATAACAAGCACCGGACGACATCCTCAGGGCCGCCCTTGCTGGCTGTTACTCACTTTTCACCGGCGCCCCATAGTTGTCTCCATCCAGGATTTCTACAAAGTCCGTAGTGCAGTTGCCATTTGAGTTCTCCAAACTGAAGTCGCTGAAGGACAACGTGACGTGAGTAACTGTACAAAAAAAGAAAAAGAAAAAGAAACCAATCAGGGCAAACCAGGACAGGACTCGGCAGCATTTTATGGTGGGTGTTTTTGCTGAACAATAAAGACCACAAATTGCAAGTGTTTTGTCATCTGTTTCCTGCAAGCTTTTGGCAGCCGATGACAGAGCTTCTCGTTGGAATGGCTTTGGTGTTTTTTACATCCAACTCAGCCAACAAGACAATGGCTGCCAAGTGAGTAAATTCCAGAGGAGGTGGGTCATTTCCTTGTCATGAAGACGAAAATAGCAGGGATGTCAAAAGTCAAGTGTATGCAGGTTAATAATAAAAAAAAAAGAACTTCTCACGAGTAAAGGGAGGGACCCCAGTGGTTTGGTTTTAGTTTTCTGGCCATGTGGGTGCCACAGTCACATCAGCGGACGGGCGCCTGGGCAGAACATAAAGGACAGACTGAGCTCCCTGTACTTGCCCAGATGTCCTCCTCAGGAACAACTACAATGACACTCGGGATTGCAGGTCTGCCAGGCTGTTTGGAATATGCGGGCACAGCCACATAACTCATCAGAGGGGCACAGGAGATGAAAGGAGACCTGGTCGTGATGTGGCTGGGTCTTACCAATGCATACGGGTCCATGCTACACCAGCTGGTGTTAAAACCGTAACCAGTGTTCCCAGGAGGATCACGGGCCTCATCCAGGAACACCATAGTTGATTTGGGGGGGGGGGGGGCCACTTCTGCATCTACTACATCATCAGACTGGCATTAGCTGGAGAAGGGCATCATCACTGGTTACCCAATCTCAGTGATCATCATGTCATGGATTTGCTACTGAAAGCAGTAGAGGTCCCCAAACCAGTTTGGCATGCAGAAGCCCACCCTATCACTACCATTAACAGATGACCTCAAAGTCCAAAGGCAGCGGGTGGATCTCTTGGGCAAGGATGAGCATCATGCCAACCAAGTCTTAAAGAAGAGCAGAGTCATGGACAAGTTGCGCTTTGAATTAGGTGGCACTGCAATCCTACCGGTCACTGGGAAGCTGCTCAAGACCCCTGGGAGAGGACTTGGACTGCACTCTCTGAGAGACATCTGCCATCAGTACGACTGGCAAGGAGCTTGTGGCTTTACTCACTGAGGTAGACAACTCTGATCTGCCAGGGGGATTTCAATTCTGCCGTCCTACTCCAAATTCTGTGACCTCTTTTGGTGTGCGAGGCGCCTGATTTTTTTTGAAGAGGAGGTTAGATGCCATGGATCCTGAGCTGCAGCTTCCACTCAGAAGCATCTGTGAGGGTTTTAAAGTTTCTCACACATGATGCATAGCAGCGCACAAAATCCAAAGAACCTAAATTTTTTAAAAGCTGGCATAGCGGTTTGGATGGCGGGAGGCAGAGTGCCCACAACAACCAGAAGTTGGCGTTGTCTTGGCTGAGGCCTAAGGCACTGCTGGGAACACCGGCAAGGCAACTAGGGGGGCAGGGCCAGGCAGGTCTTTGAGACCCTGGTGTGACAAGACCCAAGGATAAAGAAAATGTGCCAACCCATCAAAGGTGGACTTGCCAGCAGGATGGTAGGGATGAGCATGGCCGGATTAAGACCCCCCCACAGGCCCCTGGGCACTTAGCTACTTAAGAGTGAGCTGATTAGACTTCTAATAATCGAAAGGTCATTTAATGCAGTGTGGCATTTCTCACTCTCGATCTGATCGCCCCAGAGGGTCTCCCTCGATCGTTTCAGCCCCCAGATACTCTGTTGTTTCCTTAAATGGAGGAAGCTCCTCTTGATCATCTTCACTTGCAGATACTCTTAGTGTTTTATCGAGTTCCTACTTGATCATTTCTGCACACAAATACTCCTTTAGACTATCGCTTTTAGGGGTCTTGCCATCACAGGCTCCCAGGTGCGCACCCAGTAAACCCTGATGGCAGCTGAGCTCCCTTGGATGAGACCAGTGGGAGGGGGTGCTGAAGCAGAAGATTGCCTGGTGTGGCATCTGGCGAGTAAAGCCCTGGCACTTTAATCACCCTCTACAAGATGTCCACATCGGGGGCTGCAATGAGACCCCATCTCAGGTCTTTGCTGCTCTTTCTTGGGTTATCAGTGAGGATTTTGTGGGACCTCCTATACACCGGGGCCCGTGTGGCTCTCTGAATGCTGCCCGGTCTATTCAGGTGGCCACTGGTGGCCTCCAGTGAAGTTCTAGAAACATCTCAAGGCAAATTAAAGCAAACAGGATGAGCCTGAGCACCACAACAGCAGCAAAGGGTCTTAATACTTCAAAGAAGGAGAGGCATCAGTTCTTGAATTTTAATAAATCGTTCTGAAAACATCTTGTCACTTTGTCATCGAGGAGTGTCAACGGAGTGTAGTTTGACATTCAGAAATGACAAAGGTATCCAAATAAGTTTATGTTGATGATGCAGCAAGGGGCTTACATACATGGCTCCTGGGCGATGAGGATCCAGCTGCAGTTCTGGTTGTGCAGGTAGTTGCTCGGGTACAATGGTGAGGCAATCACTTTACACCATCGCTTTCAGGGGTCTTGCCATCATAGGCCCCCAGGTCTGCACCCAAAACACCCTCATGGCAGATGTGCCCCTGTGGGGGAGACCACTGGGAGAGGGCGCTGAAGCAAAAGATTGCCTGGTGTGGCATCTGGCACATTCAACATCCGCTTCAAGATGTCCATTCATGAGGATTTTGTTGGACCTCCTATACCACCGTGACTTGTATGGCTCTCTGAACGCTGCCCAGTCTATTCAGGGGCCACTGGTGGACTCCAGTGAAGTTCTAGAAACATCTCAAGGCAAATTAAAGCAAACAGGATGAGTCCGAGCACCACAACAGCAAAGGGTCTTAATACTTCAAAGAAGGAGAGGCAGCAGTTCTTGAATTTTAATAAATCGTTCTGGAAACATCTTGTCACTTTGTCATCGAGGAGTGTCAACGGAGTGTAGGTTGACATTCATAAATGACAAATGTATCCATTTAAGTTTATGTTGATTTTTGATTTTCTTTATGTCTGTAAGCCACTTTTTTATGTTTCACGTGTTTTGTGGGCGGTCCTCCTCAAGATGAGGCCACCTGCCAGTCACCGCCCTGTAAATCCCGAGGGTCTCCCACAGTTCTTGGTGGTTCACTCTGAATGCGCTTTGGAGTTGGGGAGTCCTTGTGTTTTATTTTTCTGAAAATCTCTGAATTTTTTGGACCTCCTTGCTGCTCTGCTTTGGGACGGGTTCACCACGGATCATCCTGGCTAGCAACTCCTTTCTGCATTTTTGGTTCCACGGAGCTTCATGTATTCGTGAAATGAATAAACCCTTTAATTGGATAAAGATTTGGGGTTTGACACTGATACCCCCCCTCTAGTGGGCACTACTGGAAATGTTTTGGACTTTTTAGAGCTTGGGACCCCCAGGTCACGGAAATAACCAGCACGAGGTAATCAGGTGGATGTTTTGAAGAGAAAATAAATGAGTTTTGTTCAAACTAAGAGCTTAAGAAATCTGACAAACGAGAAGAGACCACTCAGTCCATTATGGCGTAACTAATAGCTACGTTCCACCCCCAGTGTCTCCACCAAAACCCCATTTAAAGGTGTCAGCGTTTCTGCTTCACCCTCATGCCCTCGGGATGTTGTTTCCCAGACCCCCACAGCTCTTTGCATTTAATTAATTAGCATACTAAGGTATCACCCTGATGTGACATTTGGGGTCAAAGACAAATGGACCGGACTCAGCAGCGGGGGGCTTACGTACACGGCTCCTGGGCGATGAGGATCCAGCTGCAGTTCTGGTTGTGCAGGTAGTTGCTCGGGTACAACGGTGAGGCAATCGCTCCGCCAGTGTCGTCGGTGATGATGGTCGAGCCGCAAGCTGTGGACAAATCAGAATACGATCACTTAGGGCATGAAGGGAAGATTATTTTGAGGACAGCACATCATCTACAAGGAGGCATCACAGCCTCAGAGGACAACTCTCAGTCCTCCACTGGACTCCTCTCCTCGGTCACAATCCCCACTTGTCAGTGAAGAGGACGTGACCTGCTGTTAAACTTCTAGGCTGAGATCATTCTAATGATATTATTATTAATAATAATAATAATAATAATAATAATAATTCTTTACATTTATATAGCGCCTTTCTCACAAGTCGTAGTAGTTTACACAGTGAGTGGGGAGACACTTCAACCACCTGGATGATGTGATGGCAGCCATTTTTTTTGCCAGTATGCTCACCCCACATGAGCTGTTAGGGTGTGACAGATAGTTAGCCAATTAGAGACAGGGGATAACTGGGGGGGACCAGAATGACCAGGCCATGGTGGGCAGTTTATCCAGGACATCAGGTTACTCTTTAGAGATCTTTAATGACCACAGAGAGTCAGATCCATTCATTTGAAGGATGGTGACATTTTTACAGCCCAGTGTCCCCGTCACTGCACTGGGGCATTGAGATCCACATTCAGACCATAGGGTCAGCGCCCCTTGCTGGCCTCACCAGCAGCAAGCCAAGCTTCTCCTAGACGGTCTCCTATTCAAGTACTGGCTGGGCCTGAACAGGCTTAATTTCAGGTGGTCACTCTGTGGCTAAGGGTCTGCACTGCTATCCGGAAGGTCATTGGTTAAAAATCCTGTCAATGCCAGAAGGGATCCTACTCCGCTGGGTCCTTAAGTAAGGCTGTTAACCGCTGTACAATAGTCATGCAAATCAACAATAAAGCATCTCAAATCCAAATCAGATATCAAATGATCTGTTGTGAAGCTGAAGTGACATGGCTGCTGGCTGCAGAGAGACAAAAGGTGACAGGCCTGTTCCTTGTGGCACTGTCACCATCTTTAGCCTCCTTGGTGTTAACCCCAAGTGTTGCTCAAGCTCAGAGTTCTGGGTACAAACGGTTAACCCAAAGTAGACCTCGGGGACCTCGTTCTGGTCACATGGACACAGTTAGGCCCGACCACACTCTGTTGCCATCTTATGGATAAAATACATCAGGCTGCAAAGAGATGACAGATATCTCTATGGTAACTAACTTATCAATATTCATGAGTGGGGTGGAGCCTTCAAGCAGAACCCCACAATGACATGTAAATGAGAAGCGGTAAAGGCATTGGCTGACTTGAGTGACAGTGATGACGATGTGAGGTGACATCGATAAGAAAACCGATCCACCGTGACGTGTCAGGTGACTTCAGTCACATGAAGTTTCAGTGCACAAAATGACCTTCATTGAGTGGAACAACAAGAAAGATGACAAGGCAGCAATGAGACTGTCACGGTGTAAAAATGGTGAATGTTTATTTTAATTCAGGGACCCCCAAATGAAAAATCAGTCGTTTCAAGCAGTAACAGCCGTTAAACGCACTAGTAGTGCATTGGCTGCATTTTAAATGAATTTAATGGTATCTTGATCAAGAAAGGCGTTAATTTCTATCAAAAAGCTGAACATTTGTGGGTGACCCCAAACTTCTGACCAGTAGTGGCCGAGTATGAGGGGCTGCCTAACGATCAGATGAGCGTACAACTGCCTGGCGTGAGCGCCGTGTAAACCTTTATGAAGTGTGAAACGTCCCCTGACACAAATGAGAGTCCCACTCAGTGGCTGCACTAAAGACAAACGGGAATCAAGCACTTTGCCACTCGGCCACAGCGCCCTCCGCCATTTGTGCCACACATCTCTCCATTCAGTCGCCACCGCGTCGCCCACTCAGATACCTTCAGAGAACTGAGCGCTGAAGCCCTTGTGGTTAAAGCTGCTGTCGGAGCGGAAGCGGATGTACATTGTGCTCTGCGTGGCGGTGATGGCCGCCGGCTTGTTCAGGCCACACAGCTTTCCCAGCAGAGGAGCGTTGGCATCGGGGCCGTCGTACACCTGCAGGGCAACAAGAAGAAAAAGCTTCAGGCATGCAACAGTAAGACAATACAGAAAGAGGGGGGCATTATGGACTTGACGTTCAGCGGTCTGGGAATTCATCTCATTGTCACCATAGGCACATGTGCCAGTCAGGTGGGCAGGGAAGAAGAAAGGAAGGGCACTGAACTGTACAGCACATCCTTCAAAACAAATAGAAATACAACCTTACCTTTGTTCCATGCTTTTATGATGTGAATATTTCCAGCAGGGTGACAGGGGAGGGATACACACTGCGTCTACTGGTCTGAGTGGGACTGCAATTCTAAATGAATACATTCCCAGGTGGCATGTGCCCCCAGCTGGATACCCTGCTGTAAACGGTGTCCTGAGGTACTTCAGGTAAAGAAGACTGCAGTTTAAAGGTAAACCAGCCATAGGGCCATAGGGGGCTGCTTTGCATATTCATTAGCATATGGCAGTAGGAATTTCACAGGACCCTGGACAGGTGACAGTAAAGACCCATAAACCTATGACAGAGTTCAGACACTAGAGGGCGATATAGGAAGGAGTAGCACCAGTAACAACACTGAGACACTAGAGGGCGATGTAGTTAGCATTACCATCAGTAACTATTTCTTACACACTAGAGGGCGATGGAGCTTCTCCTCAGTTGGGCCATCAGTAACAGAGTTTAGACACTGGAGGGTGCTGTAGTCAAGGACACCATCATGTTAAGGTAAGGTAGCTACTTCAGGTAAGGAAGACAGGAGCTTCAAAATAGGGCTGAGATCCTTGTTAGTCACGGCCACAGTGCCATCCGTCCATCTAATGTTGTGATCCTGCCGACCATGCCAAAATTAATATCTATCTATCATATAGTGCCTTTCACATCTATCTATTTAATATACAGTGCCTTTCACATCTATCTATCTGTTATATAGTGCCTTTCATATCTATCTATCTATTTAATATACAGTGCCTTTCACTCTATCTATCTATCTATCTAATATACAGTGCCTTTCACTCTATCTATTATATAGTGCCTTTCACATCTATCTATCTATTAAATAGTGCCTTTCCTATCCATCACAAGTCATGTTGCTGGACACTAGTGACGTATTGCTTGTTGATTCGTATGATTTGCACAGGACAATAAAGTTATCCTCAATTGCACATGCTGCGTGATCAGAGTTTTCTCCACTCTATCTTCCAGTTTAAAGCACACAGGTAGGTTGCTATGGCTACAGCCACACCCCCTTAAAATCAATTGGCTATCAATAAACTAATCAGCGTTGTCCCTGACGTGAGCCCCATAACTGTCCAGGCTGCCTTCCATTTTCTGACCCTCTTATTTAGTTCAGGAGTCACAGGGAGCTGAAGCCTACCCTGGCAGCACTGGGTGTACAGTGGGACTGGGGTGCCAGTGGGCACAGCGATGCACACCACCATTAGCCAGTCTTTAGTGTGTATGATGCCTTACAGGGTGAGTACCATCCAGAGCAGCATAACCAGCACATTGTAGTCAGTTTGTTTCTCTCTTTTTTGCTGTAAGATCTCTCACTTTCTGCACTCTGCACATGTGACACCTGACAGGTCACCTCTCCTTCCCTACACATGACGAGTCCAAGCCCATCAGCCTTCTCTTTCTGCAGCGCCTGCCACACGCCACACCACCCAATCGGCCTTAATCAGTCTTTGTCAGGACACATTTGCACTATTAGAAGAATCAGCTGCTGAGTCAACGGCTGACAGCAAATCATTCATCACACCCAGAAGAGCTGATTCTGCACTATAAAGTGACCTGAACCAGCCTGATCAGAAGCAAGTTTTTGCAGAATTTTGGCTAAAAAAGATAAATTCAAAATTGGGGAAAAATTATTAGGAACAATTATTTGGTTTCTATTTAACATGGCCACACTCACATGGTGCTTGTGAAAGACAGAGGGAGCACCTGAGCTGCCAGTGAACCCAGAAGTAACACCACGCAGACTCAAGAGCAGCCCCCGTTTCATCATGAAGGACTCTGATCATACAAGGAGTGGTCGACACACAAAAACAGGAAGCCTCAGGGCCTCTCTGGGTCTGGTGGGCCTCCATCCAGCTCATCCTGTCAGGTGGCTGCTAAACTGCAATACTACAAACCAACAAACAACAGCCCACCTATTGCGCCTCGGTCTCTCTCCACGCCCAGGCCTCTGCTCCTCCTAACCATTCATCTCCAGGTGACTAGAAGAAGCTTTAAAGGCATTCAGGGACATGAGCAGCTCCTGAAGCCCATCAGCCTGGCACTCACCACCAGTGTGGCCTAGCAGTGCTCTACCTAGGCTACGTCTCCCAAGGACACCTGGTGAAGTACATTTTGAAGTGAAACCAGAAAGCAAAGCATTGTGTGAAAATCTGAAACAAACTACCGAGTGACGGAGTTGAAGCAGAAAGCTCACCGACCTCTAAGAAGGATCTGGATGGGATACTGGGGCAGTGGAGCGGATGTGAGAGGCTGATATCAAATGAGAAAAAACACGAAGATGCGAAAGCCATGGGGGGCAATTACTTTTTCACATGGGTGACAGGGATGCTGGATAACTTTGTTCCTTGAATAAAATATTCTCATCTACAGAGTGTCTTATGTGTTCACTCGGGTTCTCTTAAACTGATAAAGCATTTGGTCTGAAGGTCCAAGACGACTTGTTATCTACGGTGGTGGCTAGAAGTTTGGAGAAGAACCCCAATGTTGGTTTTCACCAAGTTTTCTGCTTCAGTGTTTTTAGATCTTTGTGTCAGATGTTTCTCTGGTGTACTGAAGTAGAATGACAAGCAGTTCAGAAGTTTCAAAGGCTTTGATTGACAATGACATGAAGTTTATTTGCAGTGTAGTCCATATTTGTAGTGTTGACCCTTCTTTCTTTTTCAAGACCTCTGCAATTCGCCCTGGCAGGCTGTCTGTCAATCAGCTTCTGGGCCAAATCCTGACTGATGGCACCTGCCCATTCTTGTAGAATCAGAATTGGTGGGTGTTTGTTTGTCCACCCGCCTTCTCAATTGGATTAAAGGTCTGGGGAGTTTCCCGGCCACGGACCCCAAATGTCGATGTTTTTGTTCCCCAAGCCACTTGGTTGTCACTTTGGCCTTATGGCCTGGTGCTCCATCATGTTGGTCACCAAACTGTTGTTGGATGGCTGGAAGAAGTTGCTCTTGGAGGAGGTTTTGGTCCCTTTCTTTATTCATGGCTGTGTTCACAGGCTAAATTGTGAGTGACCCTGCACTGCCTTGGCTGAGAAGCCACCCCACGTGACACGAATGGTCTCAGGATGCTTTACTGTTGGCCTGACACAGGACTGATGCTAGCGCCGCTCACCTTTTCTTTTTTCTGGATACCCCAAACAATCGGAAAGGGGATTCATCAGAGACAATGACTTGACCCCAGCAGTCCTCAGCAGTCCAGTCTGTCCCTGAAGGTTTCTTTGCTGCCCTTCTTGACACCCAACAGGCCATCCTCCCAAAGTCTTCACCTCACTCACACCTGCCTACTGCCATTTCTTGAGCAAGCTCTGCCCTGGTGGTGCCCCAATCCCGAGCCATGAATAAGGAATGGGACCAAAATGCCCTCCGAGAGCAACTTCTCCCAACCATCCAAGAACAATTTGGTGACCAACAATGATGGAGCACCGGGCCAGAAGGCAAAACATCAGAATGTTAGGTCTATGGCCATAAAACTCACCAGACGTTTAATCCAAATTAGAACTTGTGGTCAAGTGGCGAGTGGACAAATAAAAACTCCCCAAATTCTGACAAACTCCAAGCATTGATTCTGCAAGAATGGGCAGCTGCCATCAGTCAGGATTTGGCCCAGAAGTTGATGGACAGACAGCCTGCCAGGGTGAATTGCAGAGGTCTTGAAAAAGAAGGAAGGGGCAACACTCAAATATGGACTGTTTGCATAAACTTCATGTCATTGTCAATCAAAGCCTTTGAAACTTCTGAACTGCTTGTTATTCTACTTCAGTACACCAGAGAAACATCTGACACAAAGATCTAAAAACACTGAAGCAGCAAACTTGGTGAAAACCAACACTGGTCTCATTCTCAAAACATTTGGCCAAGGCTGTAAATTTTGCACAAAATGAGGATGAGGGGGGCAAATACTTTTTCACACCGCCGTTTCTTCTTTCTAGTTGATGGATCATATGGATCATCTTATTTCTGTCAGTTTTATGGCCCGTCTCCCATCCATTACTACCTGCAGCCCTAGTCCTGATTTGCTCTTTCTGCATGATGCTCTCATTCCTAACACAATAAATAAATCATTTTATCATAAAGCTCCATTTCAAGGTGAAAATGGCCAACCAGTAATGCTTTACATGACCCCATATACTGTAATCAGTCTTTGTTACATAAAATGTTTTTTGTGATCACCACCTTCCAAAGTGCTTTATAGGCGGAGCACATTCTCTTTGTTATCCGGTACTTTTGATGAAGCCACTGATATCAAGCGAGTCCATCACATCTGCTCAGACGTCAGCCCTTATGGTGACCAACGAGGTAAACGCCTGACGTATTCATCCTCCTTGTGTTCATCCTTGTCAACACAGAGAGACACCCAGGCTGATTACACTTGGAGTAAGCAGTTGGTGGCAGAGGTGGGATTTAAAGATTTGGACTCAATGGTTAAATTTAGACATTTAGAGTCAGCGGTGGGATTTCAAAACTTGAAGTCAATGGTGGGATTTGGACATTTGGTGTCAGTACAGTAATTGAAAATGATAGGGAAGTCAATGGTGGGCCTTAGGGATTTGGAGTCAATAGTGGGATTTGGACGTTTGGTGTCAGTAGTGGGATTTCAAAACTTAGAGTCAATGGTAGGATTTGGACAGTTGGTGTCAGAGGTGGGATTTAAAAACCTGAGGTCAATAGTGGGATTTGGACATTTGGTGTCAGTACTGTAATTGAAAAGGATAGGGAAGTCAATGGTGGGCCTTAGAGATTTGGAGTCAGTGATGAAATTTAATTCCAGACATCTGGTCTCCAGTTTACTACCGAGATGTGAAGGTGGATATCATGAGCTGGTAGTGAAATGTAAAGCCATGGATTCCTTACTAGTAGACTCCCAAAGATCCTGCGTTTGGTGTTGATGGACACCAGTGGGGTCAGAGCCTTGTAGACCACCCCAGTCTGGGCTCACTCTTCCAAACTGTGGAGTACCACGGAGCTCCAGCTTGCTTTTCCAACTGACTGGCCCCTCAAGGGACTCTGAGCTTTCCTCTTTTGTTCATGCTGGCCCGTCACATCCCAGATTTTGAAGACTGAAGGACATTTTGGCTTTTTTTGGATTCTCCTCCAAAAGGTGTGAAGACAGAAAATCTGAGACGTGAGAAGGTGTCCACCTTAGAAAGTTAGTTTGCCGTAAACCTGGGGGTGAAGCTGGGAGGACCACTGGTGGCCTGCCCTGCTTTGCTGATTTGATTTTAGTGATAATCTGTAACGTTACACTTGGTATGCAACAGGGGGCGCTCCCTTCAAGCTGCTACTTTGTTTTCATTCCGGTGTGCCTCCTTCATGTCACTTCTAATGGAGCTCCGACTTTCTATGTTAGCTCACTGAGGAGGCCAACATGGTAATCATAGGACACCTCAAGGAGTTCCAATGCGGACCAGAAGGCTAAGAGCCAAGATCCTCAGCCTTAGGGTGGCTCTCCACTGGCATCTATGCAGTGATGGTGTTGGTTATCCTGATTTGAAGACAGTGAAGCTTCTTCCCAAGGATCAGGTGGTGAGGAGAAACTCGGGTTCAATTGTAGCCTTGGTCACTCTCAGTGGGCCTTCTGCATGTCACCATCTTGAGGTTGGGATTTTGAATCCATTTTCTTTACCCCTCCAGTGTACTGAGAAGTGAAGCTGAACCAGGAAGCCTCAGGGCATTTCTGTCTGTTCTCACAGTAGCGGCGTCTGCAGCCGAGGCCAATCTGGTGGGCAGAAATGCTGGCCTGGGTGGCTGGAATTCCAATCCTCAGAATCATTGGGAGGAACTGGAATTTCTTCTCACAGGAACTTGGGCAGCAGACCAGGCATCTGGAACTCCTTATCTGCACGTGAGGAGGGCGTCAACGGGCAGAGTATGGCTAAAGGATGACCAAGCGTGGAGAAGCCGACACCAAGAGGTGGGCTCAGCAGTGCTGGCCCTCGTCATAGCAGGCAGATAGATACGTGTCTAGGCTGTTTGGTGGCACCCAGTGAATGGGCGTGCAAATCACCTTACCTTGTCTTTGTCGTCAGGGACTGATGGACTCCACAACTTGACAGACTGACCGCCGACCTGAACGTTTACCTAGGACGGTTTGGACGCCCGACACTCGGTTCTTTATAATCTCCACCTTTACATTTTAACGCATGGGCAGTGAACCAGAACAAGGCTGTACCACAGGACACCAGCCTCAAGGGGGCGCCAGAATCCAACGTTTCTCTGTGTTCTCAGCGTTTCACTGGGCGTTGTGAACTTTATAAACTAACTCATACAAATGGCTGCCCACTTCAGATTTACACGCCTGATGGTCACTTGGGGGTCACCCAAACCCAAGGCCTGTCCCTCACTTCAGTCCACTCCACCCTGAGAGTCACAGCCGCTGCCTGCACCCCTGCGGTAGAAATATGGGAACATCTGGAATGTGCTGGTACAGTGTCACGGGAGGGTGTTCACTATGAAAGGCGCTATATAAAATGACATAACGTCTAGTGACTCCCTGTGTGGTCCTGAAAGAGTCGCTTCAACTGCCGGGACCCTCATTATGCATTACAGCAATATGGGGCATTGCAGGATGATGTTGGTTGTGAAAGGCACTATATAATATCACAAGGCCCTAGAGCTGAACCACATAACTGACTCCCTATGGACCCCCCCCCCCATCTGCTGGTGCTCATGGAAACGTGTCGGGACGATGTGACGTGAGGGCATTCACTATGAAAGGCGCTATATAAACTCAAATCCTTCCACCGACTCCCTGAATGAGTCACTTCCTCTTCCAGGACCCCCCATTGTACATTTTAAAGTGTTGGCGTCTGTGCAGCATCACAGGATGAGGTCTATCGTGAAAGGCGCTATATAATGTGACGTGGTCCTACATTCAGTCCACACCTCTAGTACACCGAGTGGCCCTGAAGGAGTCCTTTCTTCACCTGCTGTGCTCATGCAGTAGGAATACAGAATATGCTGCTATGTGACAGTGTCATGTGAAGGGATTCACGATGAAAGGCGCTATATAAAATCAAAAGCGTAGACAGTTAACCCTTACAGTGACTCCCGGATGATTCCCTTTAACTGTACATCCTACAACAGTGAAAGCACTATATAAAATCACATGACCTTACATTGAGTCAGCCCCGGCTCCCTGTGTGGCCCTTTAATGAGTCACGTCAGCTAATGGCACAGGCGTCACGTGTCATGAGAGGATGTTCACTATGAAAGGCACTATAATAAAATCACTCCAGCCAGTAACTCCATGCCTGAATCTGAATGGCTCATGTCAACGTCTTGAACTCAGATTGCTGAACTAGCAAAGCATCATGGGATGATGTTGGCTGTGTAAGGCACTATATAAAATCACATAGTCATAGAGTCAATAAGTTGACCTCCCACGTTTGTCAGCTCACCTACTTGAGCTCACATGGAAAGAAATATGGAAACAACTGGAATACGCCAGCACAGTGTCATTCATTTTGAAAGGCACTATATAGCATCACATGATCGAAGGCTGCACCCGCCCGGCGACTTTCTGTGTGGCCCTCAGAGAAGCGCTTGGCAGGGCGCACAAGGTAGAAATCTGGAAACGATTGTACTGCGTGCCATGTTGGAAAATGTGGGGGCAGAAGATGTAAACAAAGGTGCCAATTGCAGGCCTGCCCAGAGGGGCCTCAGCACAGCCTTCACGGGCACAGAGGCCATAAAGGAGCAGCCAGGCAGGCGCTTTCAAGGCAGCAATAATCCAACTCGGGGTATGAAGAGGGCTGCTGCTGCTTCCCACCCCCAAAGGCTTTCACTGCTCAGGTGAAGTGCCAGTCATGTGGCACCCAGGCAGGGCAACTCAGAGTGGGCAGCCAACGCAATCGGGAAGAGGCAGCAAAACACAGGAGAACACGCAAAGCGCACACAGGCAGGACCTGTGGAGGAAACAACGTAAAGGCGGACCACCTCAGTGCTTTATGAGTGCAGACAGCTGTGCTGGCGCTGTGGGTGATGCCGTGTACCACCGTGGGCGACGAGCCACTGCAACTTACAGCAAGGTAGTCGTAGCCACAGGCGTTGTGGCTTTCAATTTCAAATTCATTGAATGTCAGGAGCACTCGATGGCCTCGGTCCACGTTGAGCACCCAGGAGCAGTCGACATTCGGGGGGTACGGATCAGGAAAGCTGGGAGAGTGGAGCTCACCGGCCGGAGCCGTGAAGACGCCGCCACATCCTGCAGGAGGAGAAACAGAGAGAGAGAGAGAGAGAGCAGAGGCCGTCAGGAGGATTGAGGCAGAGGGATTTACTTACTTCACTCATTCATTCATTCTTCTCTTTCACTTCCCCTTCATTCATGAGTGTGTTCATTCATTTATTTATTGTTTCATCTCCCTTCTTCTCCCTCCCTCCATTTATTTATGTTTATATTTATTTAGTCATTCCTGGCCCCACACATATATTAACTTTTCATTCATTCATTCATTCATGCATCTCTTATTTCTCTTTGTTCCTGTATATATTTATATTTATGTATATATTCTTCATGGAATTTCCCCAGTTTATTTTCATTCATTCATTCCCACCTCCCTTTCTTCCTCCCTCACTTGATTTATTTATGTTTATATTCTGTTGTTCATTACTACTGCCTACATTTTCATTCATTCATTCCCTCATTCCCTATGTATCCCTATTTTTATGTATTCAGATATTCGTCATGTTCATTTGTATCTTTAAACCTTTAGTCATTCATGTCTCTGTTTGTTTATTGTATTACTTGTTTGCTTGTGTGTTTGTTCATTCATTCGTTCATTTTTCTTTACTTTTTCCTATTTGTTCTTTTATATGTTATCTTCATTCATTTTCCCTCTGCTTATTTTTCTTTATGTGTTCATTCATTTATTCACTCATTCACTTACTATCCCTTCTATATCATTGATCATTTCATTTATTCCTCCCTCACTTGGTTTATCTTTGTTTGTATTCACTCACTACTGCCTCATCCATTACTATTCATACATTTACTGCTTCCCACATTTTCATTCATTCATTCATCCATGCATTCACTCGTTCATTTCCTATTTATCTTTTGGTTCTTTCAGATGTTCATTCTGCTTACTATTTATTTCTATCTTTCTATATTTAGTCATTATTACCTCTATTTGTTGATTTTATTGTTTCTTTGTGTGTATTTTCATTCATTCATTCGTTCAACACTCTTTCCTCTCTCTTGTTATGTTTTCATGTATTCAGTCATTCCTGTGCCCCCACATTGATGAACAATTTATTTATTCCTTCATTCGCCTCTCTTTACTTAACAGTATTTCTATTTCTTCCTTTATGTGTTTTCTTCACTCATTTTTCCTTTATGTGTTCATTGCTTTATTCATTCGTTCACTTACTCTCCCTAAATCTCACCATTCATTCTTATTTCCATTCATTTACGCCTTCTTGATTTACAGTATTTATGTTCATTTTCTCTTGTTCTCTACATTTTCATTCACTCGCTCACTCCTTTTGCTGCACGTGTGTCTCATCTCTTTATTCGGCTGTTTCTTTAGATGTTTATTCTGTAAGCCACTTGTCCCTTCATCGGTGGAGACCTGAACTCTGCCACCCTCCATGCCACCAGGGGGGGCCGAGTTATCTAAAAGCTGACAGCCACAATGAGACGCCAGAGTGGGAACAGCAGAGAGACCCTCACAAGCGCACTCGATGACATCCATTTCCTAATCCCACTTCTCTTGAGTAGGGACGTGGGGGTCCGTAGAGCCTATCCCAATAAGCATTGGGGGCAATGCAGGGACAACATCTGGAGGGGCCGTCAGACCACCACACGGGCCAGTTTAATAAACTGGATTGGCATTCATTCGTTGTGAGTGTTGGGGAGCAGCAGCCCCTGATGGAGTCATTCATCTGCAGCGTCCCACCCTGTCCTCGCCCTGTTACTGACGTGCAGATTTCGGACCCTCGCTGCTTGTTTTTCAAGTACCATGATGGGCTCTTAGTTTAATGGCAGTAGGGCTGTAGATCGACAGACTCCATGGGCCCTTTCATTGCTGTGAAAGCCGCCTGGTCATACTGAGGGGCTTTTGTTGATCATGGACAGCGGGAGCGCTCGTTTTCTTCTCGATTTTTCCATCACATGGCGCACCCCTTGCTGGCTAAATCAGAGAATCTGTTCCATTACTTTCTGTAAACACAGGGTGCTCGTGTGCAGATTTGGATGGATGGAAGACGCCCTGACATCACCAATGATGTAACAGTGGGAGTGGCTTTGCCTTGAGCGGTCTGTGGTGGTCTCTTTTGTGACACTTTACCGGCTTTCATAGATTTTTGCCTCTTAAATGTCATCAACTTCATTCATTGCCTGCCCGGGTCTCGTCTCACAGACGTTTCAAGGGTTTTCAGGACCCCAGCCCCCCATAATCTCCCACCTTAGCGAGTTATTACATTGCAGTGTGTTGCCAACACTTGTACCGCATGGCCCCCACTCTGCATGTGGGTGATGTAAGGCGATGTTGTGGCCCTGTGCCCACCCCCTTGTCCAGTTTGACACCAAGGTGAGTCGGATGGGCTAATGGGGGGCTTGGGAAAGAGTAGGAACTGCTGCAGCTGCTTCAGAGAGGCAGGCTGGCAAGAAGAAAAAGGCGAAGCTATGCCCGAGATTGACAGGGCGCTGGCTCAGCTTGAACCCACGCTGTGGCACATTTACAACTCTAAATGACCAGTTTCTGTCAAGGAGGCTTTCGTCAGCTTAGGTGCTTGTGGGCTGCTGCCCCGTGCCAGGCTGGAGGGTTGGGCTGACCACAAACCACTCATGAGAATCTAAACGAGAACGCTGGCACCAAAAATGAATCACCGGCCACTCTGGGCCTGGTGTGGGCTTTTGAATTACTACTTACCTCCTGAGACTTCATGCCAACTGGCATTAAATCCTTTCCCCTGGACGTACTCGTCTGTTTTGAATCGGATGGTCATGAAGTTGCCAGTGCTGGACACCTGGAGGGGCTGCTCAGGGGGTCTCGGGTGGCACAGCTGGGCCAGCCTTGGAGCGGACGTATCAGGACCACCATACACCTGGTTAGGAGAAAAGCACACCGTGAGACTTGTGGGAGGAGCCTTGAACCCCTGACTCTCGGCCATTGGTCCGTTCTCGTCTAAAGTGTTACGCGTCATCTGAGGAGGATTCCACTTTGGAGGACATTCCTGCTGCTTGACTTTCCTTCTTTGTTCTGAAAGCCTGTTGGGCACGCGTGCCAATTTGATGCCCACATGCTTTTCCTGGGAGTGTTTCACTTTTCAGCATTTCTAAATGACTTGGCTCATTCTGGAAGTGGCTGTCACTTAAATCACGAGGTGTGTGTATAAACAGTCACACCCTGGGGGTCCCAAGGAGATCCACAGGGGCAGCCTTATAGAAAAGGGGGATTTATTTCTTAGAAGCCTTTATCCGAGGTGACTTACAACATTTGAGATACAATGGGTGTGAAAGAACACACAAAAAGGTTTGGGGCAGCCACCCGTATATTGTCCCTGGATGCCAAAGGGGTATGGAAAATTGGCACTGATGGGCATATATTGGAATTCCACACTGAACTGAACTATTAAGCCAAAGATGGCGGCTTTAAAGGAAGTGATGATGTCATTAAGTTCAGAACAGATAGTGACATCACTCTTGAGGGCTGGAACAGGAAGTGACATCATTCTTGAGGGACAGAATTGGCGCTGTCAAGGTTGAATCAGGCACAATTTTGCGTATTTGGTCTGCAGAACTAACAGAGGAAGGTTTAGTGCACCCTGCCACCCCCTGGCCTGGCGTGGAATTACCTTCATTTGGTCCCCCTAAGCACACATGTGTGACAATGGGTTACAATTTGTCTTTTGTTTGTCCATTTGGAGCCCAGGCAGGTCTCACAGTGGTGTCAGTAGTGGGATCTGAACCTTACGGTTTCAAGTCCAAAGCCTTAACCACTGAACAAAGGGCAGGTTTTGGGATGTCGCCACCACAGAACCCCAAGAGGGTCTTGACGATGGGGTCATCAGGTGTTGCTGGGGTGACACTCCTCCTAGTGGATGGACCGCTGCATTCAGAGGGAAGAGCAGAGCCATCTTTAGTGATCTGAGTTAAAGGAGGCCTCCCTGCTCTCCAGTGACAATGAGGGAGTCATCTTCTCGTGGTGGGCTTCCTCACTCCATCTCACTAGAGCTACACTCACCAAGATGGCCGATGATCAGCTGTGTCAGAGATGGTAGAAGAAAGAGTCGACACTTGCATGGAAGAATGAAGGAGAAGCATCAGCATTAGAGTGCTGGGCTTTCATGACGTTGACATCAATGTGATGCTTCAATTCAACTCCTGGCGGGTCCTTCTATACCCAGGGGCTCATGGGCATCACATTTACATATGCAGGTGACATGGACACTGGCACAACCGCAATCACACGCAAGCAAGAATTTCACCATACTCTGTGGATTTGACAATAAGCACCCTAAAGGCTTATAAACGTAATAATCTGACACCACCAGAAGAGCTGGCACAATGTCGGGGGTCACCGTCACCACTCCTAATGCTGAAGAGCAGCCTGACAATACATTGCCATCTATGGACAGTCCTCCATGGCAGAGCTGGACAAAGCCTGAAGGCAAATGGCAGCTGCTGACAGAGCACCTCAGGGGTACCTGCAGTCCGCCATCGTCTCAGTGGAACACTTCAATGGATGTACTTTGTAAGTTGCTTTGGATAAAGGCTTCTGCTAAAGAAATAACATTCATGATGACGACCAGTTCATATAACTGAGTATCATATGACGCCTGAAAGAGGGCACATTGTGAAAGGCGCTATAAAAAATTAAGCTTCATGAAGTGATCCATCATAACACAGTCTTATATGACATGATATGTGAAAGGCGCCATATAACATTAAGGCTCAGCGAGTGTTCCATCATAACACAGTCTAATATGACATGATATGTGAAAGGCGCTATATGTAATAAATTGTTGAACTGAGTGACGTATTTAAAGCACCTTGAGATGACAGACATTAGCGTTCAGGTCTCGGAGTGATGCACACCCCCTTTTTGAGGCGCTCATTCACTTGGCGGCAGCCCCCCAGCTGACTGCGTGTGTGTCCTCGTTTGCTCGGCTCATCTCAGTTTATGACTTTTGATGGTCTCAGGTTCAAGAGGGAGAGTGGAGCCGACCCGGACGGTCACCATAGGTCAATCAGTTAATTATTTCGTTTTGTGTCACGGTGCTCACCATCAAAGGAGCTATATAAAGTGACCTGAAGTGACTGTAAAGTGTGTCTTTGCGTCACTTCTTTCTGAGCGAGTGGCATTTCAGGGTGCTGACGGAGCTCCCTTCACAGTGCACGTCATAGTGGTAGACATTAAGAAGAATCGAGTAATCTTTAATAAAGCCATCCATTTTATGGAGCTCCTTCCAGAGTGCGTGTCATCTCCAGATGTTCTGTGATGCGTGGCTCAGGTACTCTTAATGTTGTAGAGCTCCTTTCACATTGTGTGCCATAGCAAGGCGCTTCATATCACAGTGTGTGCCACTTCAGGGCGCTTCACATCACAAAAGATCCCTTCATTGAATTTGAAGCTTATATAGCGCCTTTCACAGTGAGTGAGCAGCATGATACAAAACTAAATGAATGAATCCATCGATTAACCGAGTGATTGATTGTGATGGTCCGGGTCGGCTCCACACTCCCTGGTTACTTCCAGGAACCTCTTGAACCCGAGACCATCAAAAGTCGGAAACTGAGATGAGCCGAACAAATGAGGACACACACGCAGTCAGCTGGGGGGCCGGTGCCGAGTGAACGAGTGCTTTAATTTACAACCACAAACATACAAACCAAGTGTCCATAAAGGGGGTGTGCAACAATAAATAATCCATAAAGGTCAGAGAGCTGAAGTTTCATGTCTTTCACGCTCCACCGAGGTCAGTGGGCCCAGGCTTGCCTTTGGGCTGTTATCCCCTACCTGGGTGGGGTGGGGGGTCATAGTAATGAATTAAATGCAGGGTAGGCCACCTGGGCTTTCACCCCTGATATTATGGTGGCAGCGGTGGGATGAGCCAGTGGCTCTGAGGGGTGAAGAGGCGTTTGGTGGAGAATAGCCACATCATTAAGTGCCTTGAGCAAGGGAAAGGCGCTATATAAATAAAATGTATTATTATTAGACAACTTGCCTGTCGTATTCCCAGCGGGGCTCCTTATATCCCACCCTACTGCTGCTCAGATGTGTCCCCCTCACTTGCTCTCCTTCTCTCAGCGCCGCTAACAGCCACAGCTCCATCTTTCCTTCTTCACAGATCATGGCCTTTCCTTTTTTCCTCCTTCTTAACACAAGTGACCTTTTTCCAAAAGCTGAAGACCCCCCCCGACACACCTGCCTCTCTTAAAAAGCCCCTAACAGCTCCAGCTACTCCCGTCACGCAGAAGTCATTCAATTATTCACTTAATCTGAAGATGGCAGGGGCACCGCAACCCCTCAATATAAACTCACGTCAGGGTCCCGCGGTGAACGGGGTCTCACCACAGTCTATCGCAAAGTACCCTCAAAAACAGTGCTGGCTGTGAATGGTGGTGGTGGTGGTGGGGGGGGGGGGCGCTAATTAAAACAAAGACGGATTGAAATGCACCTCTCCAGGGCGTCTGCCTATTAGGGTACCGGGTTGCCCCTCGACAAGTCACAGATGGCACAAGTTGAGCAGCGTCACGACAGAGCAGCAGGCTGAGTCAGCCCAAAATAACTCGTGCAGCCGATCACAGGATCCTTGGGTGCGGCCGCCTCATGTTCCTTGCTGGCGTCCCGTGACTCATGGCATGAGTTTTTTTTTTTGTTTTTAATGTTTCAGGCTCTTTTGTAAATTAAGAACAATGGCCTCCTCTTTCATCTCGTTCTGGATCGCTTATCTCAGACTACTTCCAGGCTTTTCCCTAAGGAATGCCGGCCGGCTACTGTACTTCAATCAAAGAGCTTTGGACTGCAGTGTGATCTGCGGCCTGTTGGGGGAGCTCACGAGCAGACTTCAAATCCAAACTGGCAGCGGTGCCCAACGCTGAACACACGAAACAAGGGGGCTTATTACAATGACAGGGGATCAACAGAAGGGTCCAGAGGGTAGGAGACAAGGACACAAACATACTAAGGGGACAACCCCCTGTGCCTCATTAAACACCCCCCTGTATACCAGGGTGGGGTGTTGGGCCAGACCACTGCCTACTTCACCACCCCTTTGAGTTCCTGCCTGGTGTTGTTCCCCCAAATGAAAGCCCAGCTATGACCCACCCAAGTTCAAGAAAGGTCTAGGGAGCTCCTGGGGTCATCCTGACAGAACTCCTCCTAGGAGGACCCCCAGATGTCCCTGAATTCCTGGCCCCCAGGTTTGTAGGAAAGGGCGAGGCTGCATTCGTTCCAAAGGGGGACAGGGAGACAATACTGCATATAAGTGGCCGTCTAGTGACGTGAGGGGCTTCCTGCATGCTCCACATGTGCCCGCTCTTGACAGTGGCCCATTGATGACCCTGTAAAGCTGTTGTCACTGGCAGTGACAGTATGGTCAGGGTACCTGCCGTATGGCCTGAATCCTGCCATGCAAGTCTAGTCACAGACGGACCCCCAAACGTCCCATTTGCAGTACACTCCAGATGCCTTTCAGGGCGCTATATAAAAACAGGCATCACCAAACCAATCCTGGCCAAGCACCCAACTTACTGGAAATAAAGATTTACGACTTCCAGTGCCATGCATTATTTCATAGTTGGCGCAAGTTTTAAATCAAGTAACACGGCAAACGTAAGCAAACCAAACGAACATCGCGTCTGGGCCAACGGCAGTAAGCGTTTTTAGCAGATGTTGCAGTCAGAAGCTGATCGGGATCAAAGAGCTCAGCTCGAATTGCCACAGCTGCCTTTCATTTGGCGGGCTCAGTTTCCATGGCAACAGCCGCACATGTCCACGATGCCCACATGCCTATCAATGTTTTTTTGGAACCCGAGGTCACATGACGGCCTTTGGCATTAAAGAAACTCTACAAAAAACATAAGGTCAGGTGGGGGGGGGGGGGGGGCGATGGGTTTGGTGGTCCGCTTAGCCGTTTGATTTCAGCAGCAGAATCGAGAGCTGGGGTAGCCACTCCAGGCCCGGCTGGTCGCTGGCATGATGCCCGCCCCCTAATCTGCGGTTTCAGTTCCCTTCTGCTCTGTTAGACCCATTGAGTTTTACAGCAGAAGTCAGCATTCCAAAGCTGTGAGCAACAGAATGCCAGCTGAACATCAGGATGTGCTGCCCGACACAAATAAGCGGCTTCAGGGCCGGGCGGGGTGGCACACGGGGTCCTTGGGGTCATATGGGTGGGGCACACAGTTGGATAGGAGAGCAGGGGAGGATTCTGGGAAAAGCAGATAGGGTAGGAGCAGAGAGATCAGCAGAAGTGGGGTGGGCACTGTCATGGCACCTCCATAAGCCTCTCCACAGGTGAAGCAATTTATGAGACTCCCGCAAGTGAATGACTTTGTGGCATGTGCCAGTGCCCCCCAGTACCCACCTGAGTGACAGGAGGAGGCAGAGGTGGACAGAATATAATATAATATAATGAAAGGATGGGTCTGTGTGTTTATCTGGTTGCTCTTTTTCTGTCATTCCAACAGATGGCGCATCATAAAATAAAAATAAATATAATAAAAGCAGTGCATCAGTGAAGATGGAGACCAACAATAACTAAGTTAGGTCTTAAACTTTCACACAATGGGTTCTCATTTCTTTCATTTCTCCATCTCAGCGCAGCACATCTTTTTCTGTCGTCTCCTCTGCTTCCCCTCCAGGTCTTCTCAGGTGGGCTAAGACCCCACCAACTGCGGCCCCCTCTCAAACCTCAGTCGGTCACCTCCATCGTCCTGCTACCTGTCCTTAGTCCTACAGAACCCCTGGAGCACACAATGAGTCCCGCTGCTTCAAGACGCTCAGACAGGAGCGACCCACCCGTGAAGCGCTGCTGCTCTCGCTCCCTCACGGGACCACCAATCACTGAGTCTCCTCTCCACCATGCTGATCCGATCTCCAGATTCTTTCTTCCTTCTTTTGTTTTTTTTTCTCATCTTTCCTATCCTGCCCATTCACTCTCCTTTATCACCTGTGGGTACAGGTGGTCTTCTTAATGACCCACGGAGTGCCAATGAAGAACAGCTGAGCTGATCACGCCTGCACGCTGACAAGCAATCGACTCGTTTGTCCATTGGCGTTCCCACATCACTCCTAAGCCTGAACCTCACGGTGTCCTGCACCGCCACGGACCCCCAACGCATAGCCCCCACACCATCTACAGCTTGTTAGGTTATCAAACAGCCAAAAACATGTGGGTGCCCCTCAAATGATTGACTTTAGGTGTTTCAGTGAAGCACATCGCCTTGATGAGGTCCTCACAGTGGTGGGTGATGAACTGGCAGCCACCAGACACGCAGTTCTCCTCCAACACCACAAGGAGTCTCACAAGCAGACCTACAGCAGATTATTAAAATGCCATGTGAGTCCAGTGGGGGGCGCAAGTGTGCCGACTGGTGTTAACTAAATGAACGAGGTGGAGGAGGAGGGTGTGGAGGTGGAGTCACGGAGTGGGCGGGGTCACGGTGTCCAAGCCTCATGTGACCATGGAGACTGTCAGGATGTCCGTTTATTGGCTGAAAAGCATTTTTACAAGACTTCAGTGCAACTTGACAGCCCCACGTAACTAGGATGACCAGCAGACAGCTGCTGTGCGGGTCCTCTCTGTCACTCCTCTTGTCACATTACTGCTGTGCGGGTCCTCTCTGTCACTCCTTTTGTCACATTACTGCTGTGCGGGTCCTCTCTGTCACTCCTCTTGTCACATTACTGCTGTGCAGGTCCTCTCTGTCACTCCTCTTGTCACATTTCTACAAGCGAAGCAATTAAAGGCCTGTGAGATAACAGACAAGAAGACAGAGGAGGCACGTCCTGAGCAGCTGCCAGGAAGACCAAGACCTCCTGTTTGTCTACAAGTGATTCATGATTGTCATAAAGTACAGGAATGCCAGCTGAGGTCACAGGGGGCTGGAGAGCAATGCAGCCACGACGCTGGTGACGGGGTCTCTGTACACAGAAGTGAATTCTGGAGTGAGAG
Organism: Polypterus bichir lapradei; assembly: GCA_026402145.1. NCBI lineage: Eukaryota > Metazoa > Chordata > Cladistia > Polypteriformes > Polypteridae > Polypterus > Polypterus bichir. Next base: position 32,926,888 of record JANRMT010062820.1, read on the forward strand.
TGCAGGAGCCTCACATCAAGACGAGAAAAGAGAAGGCGCCATAAATGGGTCTGGTTAGCCTTCAGCTTCACCACTTGAGAAGAATTTTAGGAAGTTGGTCACAATTCCATCATACTGTGCAGACTTGACGGTAAACTGGAACTTGAATCTCAGAGATCTGGCATCCTGCAGCTGAGGGAGTGAGCAACAAACTGGCATCCCATCCTGGGAGGACCTTACATAGTGGGGTCCTCACAATCCTAAATTTGGATTTAGTGAGCCAAGTAGGTAACCTAATATTCTCAAAGCCACTTAATCCAATTTCAGGCCCAACGGTGGGACACAGAAACAAACCCAACCAGTGCTGGGTGTGAAGCTGGAACCAAAGTGGAATGGGGGTGACAGTCCATTAGTGGGGTCCAGTTGGGCACACATGGGGTCTAACACATCAGTCTTTTGAAATGTGGGAGGAAACCTCACGGGGCTACGAGGAGAACATACAGAGATGACACGTACTGCACAGCGACCAGGCGGTGATGGTGAAGAACTGAAAGACGGGCCATCTGCGAGGTGGCAGCGGTAACCACCGTGGCACCATTCTACATCACTATGGCGTGAAATTCATTTTGGTGTAATCAATTCATAACATTATTAATCGATAACCTATTGATAACATTAATAATATACTATTGATATATACTATGATTATATCTTGTCACACACGTGCGCATGGGAGGCGCTAAAGGGCTTGAGTGAGGGCGATTCTGAGTCAGACCGGGATGTGGCAGAGTGCACTGACTCCTTGTCTCCCTTTCCTGCAGACCATTCACGGGAGATTCCACCTGGTCCTCTTGACGTCACTTCCGGGTCCGAGCCAATGGAAGGAGACCTTGCCGGCTCCGGCCCCTGTGATGTCACTTCCGGGTCCGAGCCAATGGAAGGAGACCCTCATGAGCCCGGCCCCTTTGACCTCACTTCCTGTCTTGCACCTTTTCCTTATTCCCTCAGTTCTGTTTTGTGCACAGCAGTGCTATCATTAATCGTCAATTTGCAGCCAGGAAACCAAATATACGGGCGGCTGTCCCAAACCTTGCTATGACTCAGAGTGGAGTTTGTGACAATATATACATATATACTATAAAATATACAATAATAATATGATAACAGTACACAGAAAGTGAGACCTGTATGTGGCGTGGCACTGTGCTGTGTATCCTGAAGATTTTATAACACTAAGAACATCGGTTCATCCATCTTCTGATCGACCGGAGGTGTGCGAGTGGTTCTCCAGGCCCATCGTAACTAAAGCAGGACGGTCACTCCTTTCTAAACTATGCACTCGCTACTCGGACATTAACCGGAAAGGGCTTTGTAAGCCGCCATCCTCTAAGGCTGAGCGTATCCAGAGGCAGCGGTCGCCACACAGAAAATGTGAAATTCACACCATGACAGCTCTCTGAACATTTGGAATGCTAAGCTTTCTATCAAGCCTGTCGTGGTTTCATGATAAAATGCAGTTAAGCTTTTTGAGGATGACGTTAAAGTGATACGCTAGCTGTGCTACCCGTCTTAGACCCGTTAAACGCAAAGTAATCAACGTAGACCTCAGCTTTAACTTGTGCTTCTGTCTCTGTTATATGCCATTTGATATGAGATTCATAAAAGCTGTCTTAATGTCTGTGATGCGCCATCTGTTGGAATGACAAATGCAATGCATTTTATGACTACAAATATTTGTGAGGTGCCATCTGTTGGAATGACAGAGAAAGAGCAACTGGATGAACGCAGAGACAATAACATAAATAGACTCTTACCCTTTTACTAAGGTGCTGTCACACTCGTGCGCATAGGGGACAGTGATGGTAATAACCCACCGCTTCAGGCATTGGTGCTGCTGTGTACTAATGGCTTTTCTCTTTCTGTCTCTCTCTGCATACTGGAAGATTGATGGCTTTCCCACCATTGATGTCACTTCCAATGTCTGCCCGCCTGGACCCGCCGCTTCCTGCCTGAAGTCCTCAAAGCTGGACGATCTGCCCAAGGAAATCTCACTACGGCGCGCTGTTCAACAATGGTGCAGTCTAGAAGTGGAGCGTCCACGTTCACTGGAACTTCGCTTCAACTAGACTAACAGCTGCTCTGTGCGTATTACCCATAAGCCATTGTAAATATGTCGTATTATGTCAGCTTCTATCTGGTGCAGTTACCATGTCATTTTCAGATTGCCTTGACATTTTGATTTACCCCCATATAATATAATATAATATAATATAATATAATATAATATAATATAAT
>JANRMT010062820.1:32929171-32953193 GCA_026402145.1 Polypterus bichir lapradei
ATATAATATAATATAATATAATATAATATAATATAATATAATATAATATAATATAATATAATATAATATAATATAAGGAGGGTCTGTGTGTCTACCTGGTTGCTCTGTTTCTGCCATTCCAACAGATGGTGCATCACAAACATTATCACTGCTTTCAAAAATCCCATACCAAATAACACATAACAAAGACACACATTGCATGGTGTACTACAAACATTAACATGGAGATCTACGTTGATTATTTAGAGTTCAACCTGTCTTAGACTGGTAACACAGTTAGTATAATACAATTTAATACCATACCATACCATAATATAAAAAATACAAGATAATACAATACCACATTTGAGGCTTGCTTATCCTTTGTGGGACAATAGGGGGAGTGGAGCCAATCCCAGTCAGCAATGGATACAAGGCAGGAACAAATCCTGGGCAGAGCACCAGCCCACTGCAGGGCACCACACACAAACACCAAGGACTATTTAGGATCGCCAGTGCACATAACCTGCATGTGTTTGGACTGTGGTAGGAAACCCAGGCACACGGGGAGAACATGCAAACTCAACACAGGGAGGACCTGGGAAGCGAACCCGGGTCCCCTAACTACGAGGCAGCAGCACTACCTACTGCACCACCATGCTGCCCTTTTAAATAAATAATTATCAATAAATATATTTGTTTATAAAATTATACTAAAAACTATTCTAATGGCTATTAGGGTTATAAATATTTAAAATTAGGGATCATAAAAGGTTAAAGGATTCTAAAATTAACATTAGGGTTAACATAAAGGCCCTGAAGGGAATTATTAAGATCAGGGACCCTAAAGAGAGTCTTTACCATAAGGGCCTGACTTTAGTGACCTTAAGATGGGGCCGAAATGAAAAGGTTGAGGTGGATGCGCGGAGTAACAAGGAAGGGCAGAATAAGAAAGTAGACTGAAGTGGTATGGGCACGTGATAAGGAGAGACAAGGGATATGTGGGCAAAAGACTGATGGGATTGGAGGTCCAAGGGAAGAGAAATTGAGGGAGTCCAAAGTTTAGATGGATGGATAAAGTAAAAGAAGATCTGCAGGAAGAGAGTCTGGGGGGATAAAGGACTGAGCCTCATGGAGAAGGTTGATCAAGCCTATCAAACTCACGTAGAAGAAGAAGAAGAAGAAGAAGAATAGAATACATAACATTTACCCATAGGTGCAGGTGGAAACCAAAGGGGGTACCAAAGACATTAAGAGGTGACCCCTACCCTAAGTCGTGAGGCGAGCGCCTACCTCCAGTACATCGTAGCTGCAGTCGGGGTGAGGCTCGATGTCAAACTCGTGGATGGTGAGCTGCACGCTGCTCTGGGCGGCCGTCTCAATGTGCCAGATACACTCCCTGTTGTCGGGATACTTGTTCGGAAAGCCGGGACTGTTGAATGAGCCTTGGGGTCCGTTCAGGTGGCCACCACAACCTTAAAAATAAAAAAGAAACACATAGAAAACACAAAAACGCATGAGAGAGCTGAGGGGTTACAGGCACTTGCACAGTGGACACCACACCAAGACGCCCCGCAGGTGGCCCCCTCAGGTCATCGGCACTTTCATTCTTTTCGAGTTTCTAAAATGTGCCCCCCGAATTCAGAGCAGAGTGAACTGACGGTCCTGTTATTTTTGAACAGTAGGGGGCTGTAAAGATGGACACGTCTTCCATGCAGGAGGTGCCCGTCTTTGCCAGGTTCCCATTCCTCTCTTTCCTCCGTTTCGCTCTCACAGTCCAGCCACCACCACCATGGTGCTTCTTCAAGATAAAGACTTTAATCATAAAGCTCAATGAAGGTGGAAATAAAACCTCTGCACAACAATATCTCATAAAAGGTGTCTGACATATTTACTGCTGACAAAGCGTTGGAACAGAAGTCACACGGCGTAAAGGAATGTCCCACCCAGAAAGGGCTTTTATTGTGCACCAGTGAAACAAATGAAACAAACACAAAACGTTCAGGCCTCAGAAAGCAGGAAGCCGGTTAATAGCTGGTATTCAACGTCCTGGCACGGCTTCCCTGCCAAGTTATAAATGTGGCTTCCTCTTCCTAAGGACCGTTGAGTCTCATTTGGGTGAAAGTCCAAGCAGAACATACGAGAGAGAGAGAGAGAGAGACGTGAAAGCGTACATTGTGTGCGATTTTCCCACTCCATTCAGTGGTGGGCACTCGGTACACACGTGGGCAAGGGGTGACCCTCTGCTCTCCACACATTCCCAGTCTGATGAAGGGTCACCGAATATGGACGGGTGGAGCAGCGTCATCGTGTGCCACCAGGCTTCAGTGTCTCCCCCAAAACCCCAGGCACATCACCTTTACCCGCCTGTGCCTCGCCCGTTTCTTCATATTTTTTTTTATTTTTCTTTGCTCCCTTACTTGCTGTCCCATTTTTTTTTTTTTTTTGTGTTTTTATTGTTTCAAAAGTTAAAATGTTGTCAGGAAAACAAGCCAAAGTTTGTCACCGGTAATTCTGTAAGCCATGTGATCGAAACTAAAAGACGAAACAAAACCCCAGCCAGAATCAGAAAAGCAAAAATCAAAAAGTAAACCTCGGAGAAAGCGCACTAAAGGTTTGGACATCTTGACATTTATAGCGTCACACGGCGTGAGCTTCTGGTCACCCACACCCAGAGTGGCTGTAAATGGTGATTGTTTTATGTTCTCCCACTTTACTGGATGGCTCGTTACGTGTGCAGTTTACGTCCTTAATATATCCCATAATGCACAGCTGGAGGTGGCAGAGTTAAAGATGCTAAGGTTTGTGTTGGGTGTGACGAGGATGGACAGGATTAGAAATGAGGACATTAGGGGGCTGGCACAGGTGGGACGGTTTGGAGACAAAGTCAGAGCGGCGAGATTGTGTTGGTTTGGAGAGATGCTGGGCATACTGGGAAAAGGGTACTAAGGATAGAGCTGCCAGGGAAGAGGAGAAGAGGAAGGCCTAAGAGAAGGTTTATGGATGTGCTGAGAGAGGACATGCAGGTGACGGGGGTGACAGAGCAAGATGACGAGGACAGAAAGATATGGAAGAAGATGATCTGTTGTGGTGACCACTAACAGGAGCAGCCGAAAGTAGAAGAAGAAGAATACACAGACCATCCCATAATATCCAGTCAATCCCATCAGCCTTACATTTAAAGTGACAGATGTCTCTGCAGATGGTACCAGACATGTGACCCCATTCTAAGCCACAGCAGTTTCATTATTGTTGGTTTATTAATATTTATATTGAATGTTGAAATTCTGGTAGGTTGAGTGGATTATGAACCGAGTTTGACACAATCGACCATCCTGCTATGGTGGGCTGCATCAGGAGTGGGCAGGAGGAGGAGTACAGGAACGTAATCAAGGACTTTGTTAAACCACTTACACCTGAACACCAGCAAAACCAAGGAGCTGGTGGTGGACTTTAGGAGGCCCAGGCCCCTCATGGACCCCGTGATCATCAGAGGTGACTGTGCAGAGGGTACAGACCTATAAATACCTGGGAGTGCAGCTGGATGATAAACTGGACTGGACTGCCAATACTGATGCTCTGTGTAAGAGAGGACAGAGCCGACTATACTTCATTAGAAGGCTGGCATCTTTCAACATCTGCAATAAGATGCTGCAGATGTTCTACCAGACGGTTGTGGCGAGCGCCCTCTTCTACGCGGTGGTGTGCTGGGGAGGCAGCGTGAAGAAGAGGGACAAACTGGTGAGGAAAGCAGGCTCTATTGTAAGCACCGAGCTGGACAGTTTGACATCCGTGGCAGAGCGATGGGCGCTGAGCAGACTCCTGTCAATCATGGAGAATCCACTGAACAGGATCATCTCCAGACAGAGGAGCAGCTTCAGTGACAGACTGCTGTCACCGTCCTGCTCCACTGACAGACTGAGGAGACTCCACACTATGTGACTCTTCAATTCCACCCGGGGGGGTAAACGTTAACATTATACAAAGTTACTGTCTGTTATACCTGCATTGTTATCACTCTTTAATTTAATATTGTTCTTTATCAGTGTGCTGCTGCTGGAGTAGGGGAATTTCCCCTAAGGGATTAATAAAGTATCTATCTATCTATCTATCTGACATTATTTAGTGCCTTTCTATCTATCTATCGTACTGCACAGCCTCATGGGCACTGAGCTTGCCTGGTTTAGTTGTAATTTATCAAACTGCTATCGGTGGGCTGACAGGACTCCATCATTTTGCTCAGCAGTTCAATATGGTGTCCCGCAGGACTCGGCTCTCTGACCCTTCCCGTTTTCACTTTACGTGTTTCCTTTGGGAACTCTCATTAGAAAACATTACATTCATTTTTGCTCGCATGCAGAGGACACCCAGCTGTACCTTTCTTTGACGTTCCTCCAATGGTGTCCTTAATTAGTTGTGCCATTAAGTTAAAGGAGTGGATGGATGGGAATGACTGGACTTGGAATACAGAAAATCAGGAACATCTTATACTGGGGTGGTGGGGGGGGGGTGATGAGACCACAACGACATCCTGTTACTCTTTAACTGCATTGGGATCTCCGGTTAGTTTTACTGAATAAGCCCGCAATCTTTTCACACTAAAGCACATTAAATAAAGCTTTCCAAAAATTGTTTTTTCCAGTCTTAAAAATGTGTGAAAATGAAGGCATCTCCTAAACAGCACATGTACTCGCGTTTAAGTTCTCCCGTGTTTAAAGTCACACCGGTCATATTCTTTTTTTTTTTTTTTTTATCATCATCACTAGGGGGTTCACCCCCTGCTTGCTTTATTCACCAAACCCCGGCCTACGCTATGTGCCAGCCACTTCACGTCTCTGTCGCTCGCGTATGTGGATTTCACTTTCACCAAACAACAAATCGTTTAATTCTCGTGGATACGTCTCTTCATTGGGAAGAAACACTTTGTCCCTGATGGCCAAACGGATTAGACGTTTCACAAGTCTCTGACTTAAAGTTTAAAGCCGAACAGTATCTACATCCTTCTGTCAGATCACCCATGTCCACATTTTCAATCTCTTTTCGCTGTTCCGTTATTTCACCGAGTGATAATTCCCGCTTGTTTGCGCTAATGTGATATTTACTATCATTTTTTTGAGACTTTAGAATTTTAGTACTTTCAGAATCTCTGGCCTGCTCTGCACTGTGGTGTAGCGGGTCCACAGCTCCCGTCAAAAATAAATAATCACCGCGCTCGCGGCTTAGCGAGGGTGTGTGCTCATGTGTGCTTCAAGTGGTTCCTGGGGTGATTTGCAATGTGGCCGTTTCTCACCTAAGTGCACAGGTGAGAAGCGGTCCGCATCTGTAATTGTTCCCAGGAGGTGAATCACGTCCCCGTTATAAACAGTAGTGCAAGGTGGCAGGGTAGAAGAAAAAGGAAGAGAAAGAAAAGAGAGAGATGGAGGTTGCAGGAAGTAGTATGGAGAGAGAACCGGTGTGAGCGAGAGCGAGAGCGAGCTAACAGGCAGGCGGGCAGCTGGACAGTGAGCCCTAGCAGAAGTGTTTGGCCGACACTCGCTGAGCGTACAAGGAGCTGGAGTGACTGGGGATGAAGGACGGCTGGCCGCGTAAGGCCAAGATGGCAGCGGGAGTCGTGGAGCCTTGGGCTGGTGAGCCTCATCATCTCGGTCCAGTAAGAAAGCCATACGGAGCCAGGGAATGGAAGGCAACCGGACAGCAGTAAGGTCAGCTGCAGGAAGGGCGACTCCCCTGCTGAGAAGCCCGCCAGATAAAGGAAGACACTGGGCTTGGGATTTTAAAGCGTCTGCTTCCAGCATTGTTTTAACCTCGTTTTAAAGGATTGCTGTTTTTCTATTTATTGGACTTTTTAACCTCCACTTCACTTCTGTTTTTATGGATTATTTATTTAACGAAGACTTTTTGAAACACGGCACTATTTATTTGAGCACTGTTTCTTTTTGTTGTTGGTTTTAAATAAAAGCACTTGGCACTTTTTGCACCATCCCCTCGCTCCACTGTAGTGCCTCACTGCTGAGCTCATCGGTAACATTACCAACGGTGACGGGTTCAAGGGCTCCCGGAAGCAAGATGGGAGCATGGCACAGAACCCGCATTGTCACATGCACGTGTATCGCGCTAACGTTTCTGAATTCTTTACGATGTTCTACTTTGTCATCTGCTCTTTGTCTTTTATTTCCGGCCCCGGGCATAGTTAAATCTCTTGGCACAAAGTCTCGTCTCGCGGGATGTGAAAGTGTCTCTTTGAGAAAGTCACGTCTCGTCTCTCTCCAAGATTTTTTATATAATAGAGAGACAACACAGAACGGGCGGACTGCTAAACGCCATCACGTCACCCCTTTCTTTCCGTTGTCCCATTTGTACGCACCCTCAGGTTGACCGCCAGCCTTTCCTGCCGACTTGTGGCCTTTTCTTCTCATACGTGAATCTCCGGGGCTCCTCATTCCTGCCTCCTGACACACACTTCTCTCTGCCACTCCTGCCACCCACCCACCAAGATGGTCCTCACTGTTTAACTCCTGCCAGCAGAATTTCCAGTCCCCCCTCTTTATTAGGCTGAATGGCCTGCTGTCGTCTCATCCTGATTGTTCTCGTGATCCAATGCAGCATTCTTGTTTACAAAACTCGCACCACTAAAGCTGTGGAAGAGACGGGATGCTTCTAGAAGGTTCTGCTACTCTTGGCAGTCAGTACCCCCACACAGACAACTTCATAATGAATGGGCCTGAGAGTCAAAGCCAGGACATTGGATCCATTAACTGGCAGCATTGCCCAATGTGCTACTCTTCTGCCATAACTCCAAAATGTCATCCAAAACTTCAAGTTAGGGCAGTGGCACAGCATTCCCCGTTATCTTTTATGTGAAGTTGGCACATTCTATTCGTGCCCATGTGGGGTTTTTCTCCAGGTATTCTTGCTTTCCTCAGAACATGAGTGCCCTGTGAAGGACTGGCATCATACCCGAGGTTAGCTACTGCCTCAAATTCTACATCTGTAGGTTTTGCTTCATAAAAATGCCAAGTTAAATATTGATGACGGAGCACCACGTTCAAATCCCACTTTAATATATTAGACGTTACTCATTTACTTAGAAGACACCAGTATGACAAAGCAGTGATACCAGAAACAACTACACGTGAACTGCAGCTTCCGCCTTGAGGTGGCATATTGGGTAAATGGCATGAGGGCGGAGATTCACTGCCAGCCAGAGATGATGTTTCATAACTGAAAATGCATCAGCCGGACACGTGATGGGGCTTGTGCCAGGGAAAGTGGCACAGAGGACATCAGCATAGTTGCACAGCAATGGTGGAAAAGCACTGCAGTTTGGAGGCCATGTTCTGTGTGGAAACCTCCTAGCGGGTCAAAAAGAAACACGACATTCAGCTCCTCGATCCTCATCATCTGTTCAGTCAAATCCACAGCACAATGCGGACACGGAGACCAGTCGGTGGCAGCTCGACAGTCACTATTGTCATGCATGAGCACCCTCTGGGCTCTTCTGAGGTCCGTACTTACACCCCGGGTCGAGAGAGGGCGCTGGCACGCACCTTATCCTCTTTTATCTCTTCTGCGCCCAGTGAGGTCAACCGACTCTGCCCCTTACCGTCCTGACATGCGGCAAAACCCCGCAGTTCCCAGAAGGAGGCTTTGCTCGTTAAGAGAATTCGTCACAAGGCGGAGTTCCTTCCCACCGTGACTCTAGAAGGCTTTATCAGCCAAGAACGGTTTCGTTTAGTTGTTTTGTTTGCTGACCTCGACCACACCTTTTGTTCATTCGCTTGTTTCAATTAAATGGAGTCGACAACCCCAACATTTCACTTTCTGGACCCGCAGTTTCTTGCATCGACCACACTACACATATGAAAAGCTGAGGTCCGTCTTTATGTCACGCGATTACTCCAAAACGAATTAGGCTAAAACCTTCATCCTGGTCTTAACCGAAAGCGTAGGACTTGATATGTTCTGGAAATGCAAAAAAAAACTGTAGGTAAGCTGGTGTCCATAAAGTGACCGGTGGACGTGTGTTTACATCAATGTGACCAAGAAGCCAAGTGATAACCACCATAATGGCGGATACAACAGAAAAAGACATCTGCTGGGCATCAAGCAAATTGTAGAAGCCAATTAAGCGCAGGAGAACGAGAAGGAATCCCCAAAATCCGGGTGTGTGAGGCTCATCACGTCAAACACAAGAGGACTTGTTGGCTCAGCCAGAGCTCACACTTGAACCCAATGGGACATCACTGGATGCCCACCAACAGTCTCCATTCACCCAGACAGGGCAAAGTCAAGTCAAGTCCGGGAGCATACACTGGTACAGAGCGTTGCCACACCCACTCCACAACAAAACAACTTTCGATCCCGGTTGGCAACCCCCCAGGCAGACACGCGGTTCGGTCCCCCCCTACAGAAATGACCCTCTGTCTGCCGCAGCCAGGTGTTATGTGGGCGACCCCTTGGCCTGGTCCAGCCACTCGGGTCCCCAGAGACACAGTACCAAAGGAGTCTCAGGTCACTGGATAGCGTCCTTGTCTCACAACCATATAGCAAGACAGGAAGCACCAGGACTCTAAAGACTTGGACCTGAGATATCGGGAGCGCCACACACCCCTTTCTAGTGACCTCATGACCCCCCACGCTCTCCCAGTCTGTCTGCTGACTTCATAGGAAGAGTCACCAGAGTCACATGAATGTCACTGCCGAGGTAAGTAAACCTCTCGATGACGAGGTCAACACTCTCTCCGCAGACAGACAGACACACTGCTGATGGCCGTGCCCAGGAGGTCATTAAAGGCCTGGATGTTTGGTTTAATCAGGACAATCGCAAGCCCAGACACTCAGACCCCTCACTCAGTATCTCGAGAGCCCCCATTAGAGCCTCAATTGAGCATCGTCAATAAAGTCAAGATCTGTGAATCTTTCTTCACCAACAGATGCCCCCCAGCTGCTGGACCCCACCACCCTGCCCAACACCCAGTCGATCCCAACACTGACCAGAGTAGGAGCAGAACAGACCCCCGATGGACCCCAGAATCACATGGGAAAAACACAGAGGTTCTGCCTCCACTCTGCAAAGCACTCCCAGTACCGGCCATGATATCCAGCAACCTCGAGGGGATCCCGCGAACCCTCAGGATGTCCCACAGGGCCACAGCTCGATCAACTGAGTAAAACGCTTTATGAAAATCAGCAAAGGCTGCAAAGAAACTCTGCCGATATTCGTGTTTGCGCTCCATGAGAACCGACAGTGCCAGGATGTGGTCGATGGTGGACTTCTTAGGTGTAAAAGCAGGCTGTTCCAGTCACTGGCAGGTGAGCAAGTGATCACGGATACTATTGAGGACGACCCTAGTGAGGACCTTACCTGGCACTGAGAGCAGTCGTATCCCCCTCTAGTTGCCCCAATCCAGGTGATCACCCTTCCCTTTCCAGATAGGGACAACGAGTCCCATTTTCCAGTCAGTTGTGATGATGCCCGTCTCCCAAATGGAAGCAAAGATTGTTTGTAATGCCAGGAGGACAGCCTGACCACCAGCCTGGAGACGTTCACCACAGATCCCTGACGCCTTTCCCCCCCTCAGCTGGTTCACCACCTGTGCCATCTCAGTGAGACTGGGGGGTTCAGAGCTAATTGGAGGATCAGCCTCAAGAACCGCAGACTCAGAGAAATGCGACGTCCTGACAGGAGGATCAGCTTTAAACAGCCCAGGGGGTCACAACTGCAGTGTCACCTGTAAGGACCGTCCCATCAGCCACCCTGATGCCCGGACAGGGCATGAGAGAAGAATGGCAGACTATCCCCAAATGCGGATGTATGAGGCTCATCACATCAAACACAAAAAGACGTCTGGCTAAAATGGCCGCCCAAGGGGCTTCAGCAATGTCCTGAGTAAAGGGTCTGAATTCTCGTGTTAGTGCGACATTTCAGTTTTCTTTGATTTTTTAATAACTTTTCAAATATTCTTAAAGGTGTTGATCTGCATTTCTACATTGATGTGTGTCCACGTTGTGTCAATTTTCCACGTATTCTTCCTGTAATGTGATGTTTCGCTCTATACAATAATCTGATTGGCTGTTTACAGAGCAGTATTCTCACGTTGTAACTCGGGCCATGCGCCCCCTAGTGGTTACGGTGCTGAACTCTGTATTACTCCACACCTCTGACGCCCCACTAAGAGACGGGGGGCAGTCACCCTGTGCTGAGAAGGCTCCTTGAGATAGGGGGGTCACCACTGAATGCTGCTGCCCGGCCGAGCTCAGATTGTGCAAATGTGGAGGAAACAAAGCCGAGCGCGTGTGGCTTGTGAGTTACTATGGCTAAAAAAAATAAAAATATAATAACCTCCAAAGCCGTAACTCGAGCCAAAGTGAACTCCCACCAGCCGAGCCCCACCAACAGCTACTGTGGCAGGAGCCGAGCGTGTGGTTATGAGTCACCGGTGATTGCTGGGTAACTTATTGTAATTTCCAGGGCCACACCCAGCGTCATCGTCCCCAAAGCAGCACTCAAGGCTGCCACTGGAGTTCTAATTAGAGCTGCGCTGCTAAAAAAAAAAAAAAGAAAAAGAAAAAGACGCGTCCGGTGACCCCAGCAGCTCAGGGAGAATGCAATCCCAACCTTTATATAGAAGTCCTCCATGAGAAATCAGCAGCAGCACCAAATCTCCGGACACAAAGAGTCCAATAGCTCCGGTGGGACTGCCACTGAGATGGCGGTGGGCTGACGCATAACGTCTTCCAGGTGAAGAGTTCAGGAAACGCGTCAAAGGTTCCCCCTGAGGCTTAATAAGCAACGGTTTTAGATTTGGAAGATTTAAAGATAAAGTGACCTGCTGTTGGGGAGCCATGTTCTGTTTTATAGTTCAGCACTTCAGCCAATCTGCCTTATAAGCCATCAATGTCCACTTAGCAAGCATTTTTGAAGTACCTGATCTATATCTGATATAGCGCCTTTCTTCCCATTCACTGTTTAGCTATTCATGCGACAGACCCTTTAATTCAAAGTGATTGAGCACATCTGTTTCCTTATTGCTCCCACACGATGATGGGCTGAACTTTTCACTTTTGTACGACGCCTTTCATACTGACCAACATCGCAAGGTGCTTTACAGCTGATCTACGGATCTTTTTATATTTTGACATGTGAAGTGGCTCACTCGGGGTCACACTACTTTATAAATGTCTCCAGAGTTAAATACATTCATCTCTTACATTTGTTTCCTTTACATTGGGATTTTGAATCACATGGATTTGAGTTTCACTCTCATTTGCTACTTTGGTTTTGGACTTTAGGATCTCACTCAGGCCTGCCTTCAACTCTAGGACCACCCACAGGACTGTACTATATAAGTCTGATGTTGTACGTCCGCCCCCAAGTCTATGTAAATCTTCAGCTCAAGGACCACCCTCTGGCCAATATGGTAAAAGTTTTCAGTTGTAGGACCGCCTCCAGGTCTACGTAAATCTTCTACTCTAGGACCACCCACTGGCCAATTTTGGAAAAGTCTGGAGTTGTAGGACCACACCCTGGCCTGTGTAAATCTTCAGGTCAAGGACCACCCACTGGCCAATACCATAGACGTCCGCAGTCAAAGGACCACCCACGGGGCTATACTGTATAAATTTACAACTGTAGGACCACCCACTGGCCAAAAACATCCCAGCTTGCAGTTTTAGGACCACCTACTACCCAATACCGTAAAAGTTTTCAGTTGTAGGACCGCCCCCAGGTCTATGTAAATCTTCAACTCTAGGACCACCCACTGGCCAATAGCATAGAAGTCTGCAGTTGTAGGACCACCCACAGGGCTACACTGTATAAATTTACAGCTGTAGGACCACCCACTGTCCAAAGACATCCAAGTCTGCAGTTCCGTAAAAGCTTGCAGTTTTAGGACCACCCACTACCCAATACTGAAAAAGTGTGCAGTTGAAGGACCGCCCCCAGGCTTATGTAAATCTTCATCACTAGAACCACTCACTGGCCAATGCCATAAAAGTCTGCAATTGTAGGACCACCCACAGGGCTAATCTGTATAAAAATTGCAGTTGTAGGACTGTCCACTGGCAAAAAAACATCCAAGTTTGCAGTTTTAGGACCACCCGCTATCCAATACTGTAAAAGTCTGCAGTTGGAGAACCCCCCCCGGCCCCCCCCCCCAGGCCTTTGCAAATCTTTAGCTCTTGAATCCCCCCAAAAAGTCTGAAGTTGTAGGATCGCCCACTGGGCTGTACTATACAAGTCTGATGTTGTACGACTGCCCCCAGGCCTATGTAACTCTTCAAGTCCAGGACCACCCACTGGCCAATATGGTAAAAGTCTGCAGCCATAGGACCGCCCACTGGCCAAAACCATCCAAGTCTGAAGTTCTGTAAAAGTCTACAATTTCAGGACCACCCACTGCCCAATACCATAAAAATGTGCAGTTGCAGGACCGTCCAGTGGTGTATGTGAATCTTTAGCTCTAGGACCGCCCATGGGCATATACTTTAAAGTCTGCCATTGTAGGACCGCCCCCAGGCCAGGCCAGGCCAATACCATAAAATTTAGCAGTTTTAGGACCGCCCACTGGCATATTCAAACATGACTTATTTTTCACAAACTTGAATGGCAGTGCACAAAATAAAGAATGATTGTTTGTCTGTTGTCATAGAGACAGTGTCTCCCATCAAACCTGAAAGGCACTATAAAGGTTAAAGGTTGGATATGTAGTAAGCTTAGAAGATCTGATACACAATAAACGTATTGAGTATTTCTTCGGCGACTGTCACTCACACAAACTTGAAAGGCGCTATATAAATAAATAAAGAATGAATTAATGAGTGAGTGTTTCTATGGGGACGTCACTCATATGTAATTTCATTTTTAACAAATTTGAAAGGCACTATATAAATGAAAGTGACTATTTGCTTGTCTAGGGCCTGCATGTTCCTCACATTTCATTTTGTTTTCAGCAAATCTGAAAGGCGCTATAATCAGTAGAGGCTGATTGATTGTTCTGTTGTGGGGGGGGGCTACTTGTACATAATTTCATTCAAAACAAACTTGAAAGGCACTAAGAACATTACATTTTTGGGACACATTCATTCATTTTTAGTGAACATGAAAGGCACTATATAAAATAAAGATGACCTCACTGACTGGGGGTCTGCTGCTCGCCGGTCACTTCATGTTTACCGGTGATCCTATCCTGACACACCCCAGCCATACACCCACATTGCCGAGCAGCCCAGTGCTGCGTGAAGGGCGATGGCCTCCGCCTGCACCCCCTAAACTCACGGCCCCCACTTTCTCACACGGTAACAGGAAGGCCAACACGGCGATTCAACCCAAGCTTGAAACTACAAAGTGAAGAAGGCCCAGCCAGCAGGGTCTCCACCACGTTCTGCTGGAAAGCCTGAATCACGGACAAAAAGAGGAAAGCCAAAGACGGGCCGGCTGCGCCCCACCCTGCTTGACTCCTCGGGGTCCACACCCTGCCCCTTCCTCAAAGGGCCTGCAAGATGAGTTTGACCCGGGAGCCGTTGCTAGGCAACAGAACAGCAAACACAGGGGCGTAAAAATAAAGAAGCCATTGACCTCGTGTTTGCTTGGGAGTGAGGGATGAATGACGAAGCCGAGCATGAAGAGCATTTCCACGGCGCTTGTGGTGGCAGCCGTACAGATGGGAGCCATAAATTAGTCAGCCGTCAAGATTTACGCATTTGTGGGAAAAAAAAAGAAAAAGAAAAAAAAAAAACACAAATGGAGCCACAAAGCCCGGATGAGTTTCAGAGACTCTATGTGGAAAATAAAAAAAGGCAACATAGGGAAGTTTCCATGGGGGAAGTCGCAGCTTTTACAACTCGAGGAGACGCACATGGCGCTCCAACACGGCGCCACCCCGGACAACTGAAAACCACGCCGGGTGTAGAAATCCAAAAGTTAAATTTAGAAAAACGTGTCTGTCTGTACACTGAGAGTCATCTGAACGAGTTTAGGGTATATAGCGCCTTTCACAGTGAGGGCCTCTGCCTGAAAGTAACAAGGGGCTGCTGCCATGAGAAGACCTGCAATTACTGGCATATAGCGCCTTTAATAGGGAGAGGTGAAGAACTGCAGGACAAGTCTTCACAAGTACATCTCGGGGCAATCAATCAATCATATAGTGCCTTTCACATCCATCTATCTATTACGCGTATATAGTGCCTTTCACATCTATCTATCTATCTATCTATCTATCTATCAATCTGTTATATAGGGCCTTTCATATCTATCTATCTATCTATTATATAGTGCCTTTCACATCTATCTATCTATCTATCTATCAATCTGTTATATAGTGCCTTTCATATCCATCTATCTATCTATTATATAGTGCCTTTCACATCCATCTATCTATTATTAGTGCCTTTCACATCTATCTATCTATCTGTTATATAGTGCCTTTCACATCCATCTATCTATCTGTTATATAGTGCCTTTCACATCCATCTATCTATTATATAGTGCCTTTCATATCTATCTATCTATCATGCAACTTACTTTTGTATAGCGCCTTGGCAGACTGAGGGCAGACAGAGAGTGCTGTGAACCAAACTGCACTAAATACAGAAGTTGGACAGATAAAGATGGAGATTTGTTAAACAAAATGGAAACTAGCGTAAATTGAAACCGACAACGTCTGTCCTTTAGTTATCTGGTGGCCAGTGACCAGGTGACAACAGAGGAGATGAAATTGTAAGAAAGACAAAGTGAGTGCGACCCTGGCATTCCCTGAAGTGTCCTGTGCCATCACGTGTTAAGAGAACCAAATGAGATACCCATTGGGCATCCAAACAGTGAGCGTCCCACACTTGAGCTTCACCAGGTGCCACCACCACATAACCCGAGGCTGCCGTTCTTCCTCCTTTCCCCCTTAGTGGTTATCAGCCCTGGCTAATCCCCTTAATCCTCCCCTGCTTTCTGCACTCTGTGTTCTCTTACAAATTAGAAGAGCTTGTTGCCATAAATCATGGAGCCCACCAGAGAGACCGCCGTGCCCCGCTGCTTCTGCCCCGACTGCCATTCTTCTCTTTAGGGAGGGGGAGGAGCGTCCGTCTGGATCCTCAGCTCCGGAATGTCAGGCTTGGCATCTCATCTGGGATTTCTGTACTCCAAGCACAAACTGTGAAGAAAGGAGGAAGGCCGCAGAGTGGGCCACGGCCCACCGCCAGGGGCAGCCAGGAATTACCGAAAGTCCAGTCAGTGAGTCATTCACTTGGGAATGTTATAAAATAATTTTGGAGGGGTGGGCTCAAGCCTGAATTCTGACCAGTAGTCACAGTGTAAGGTGAGGGACACACTGCCAGTGGGACAAGAATGAAAATAAAGATGTCAGAAATGGAATCAATGAGTTCTGTGCTTCATCTCAAGGTGAAAAGAGTCACATACATGAAAGGGTTAATGCAGCAGGCACTACAAAAGGCGCTATATAATGGCGAGCCTGTGACAAGCGTCAAACACAGCAGTCACTTCATATAGAAAGAAGGAAGTGCCGACCAGTGCACGTCCCCGAGTCAAATCAGCCAACTTTGGTAGGTAGAGGGTCTCCCCCCACTAAGGGGTCTCCCCGTTGGAATGACATGTCCTGCTTGCCGGACTTGGGTGGCACTTTGGTCATTTTACTGTGGGCCACATAGTGGTGCATCGGTTTAACTCTGCTGACTCACAGGTCCACCATCTTGGACAAAACTCTCACCTCAAATGCCTCATGTGCGGTGGACTCAGAAAGTTCCGAGACCCCTTCACTTCCTGCACACTTGAGCGTGTTGTAGGCTTCATTTCATGTGGATAAATTTGCTATTTGTCATTATTAAAACTCACAGGCTGGAATCCCCCCTTCCTAGAAGTATTCAGACCCCTCACTCAGCACACTGTTCGGGTGTAAGTCTCTACACGCTTGACACACCTGGATTCGGGCAGCTGATCCCATTCTTCCTGGCAGGTCCTCTCCAGTGCCCGTTAGACTGGCATCTTCAGGTCTCCCCCCGCCACTGTCTGTTGAAGTCACTCAGAGGTGACGCGTCTCAAAGTCACTAACGATGTGTCAGACCTGTAGGCTTCGGGTCCCTCTCTGGGGAGGCATACATGTTCTTCAAGGACCTCTCGGTATTTGAGGGCATTCATCCTTCCATCAGTTCTGAGTGGTCTCCTTGACCCCATAAGCATGATGCCGACACCAGTACAACTCATCATAGAGATGGTAGAGGGGGGGACGAGCTGCCCCGGTCTTCTCCAAACACAGAGCTTGGAGGTCTCATCAGACCAGAGTCTCATCTTTCTCCACAAGATGGACTGTGGCACACATTTCACTCAAGAAAGAATCAACTGAGATGCCCAGCAGGCATCGATACCACCCAGCAATGAGTGTCCCTCACTTGAGTTTCACCCAACGCCACCACCACACAACCAGAGGCCTCCGTTCTTCCTCCTTTCCCCCTAATGGTTATCAGCCCTGGCTAATCCCTTTAATCGCCCCCTGTTTCGGTCACCCATAAACACCAACTGATGGAGTGCGGCACAGATGGTCACCCACGTGACAGGTACTGCCAGAGTTCCGTTAGAGTGAGTGACCATCGGCTTCACGGTCACCATCCTGACCAAGAGCTCTTCTTGTCCAGTTACTCCATTAGGCCAGATGGCCAACTTTGGGGGCTCCTAACCTCCTCCATTTTAGAGGCCACGGTGCTCCTGGGAAGACTCAGAACTTCACAGAGGGTTGGTTGCCCTCATTCTGATCTCCGCCTCGCCCGTGGAGGTCATCAGAGAGCTCTGTGGACTTCATGGCTTGGTGTTGCAAATTGTGGGGTCTTCTCTACACGGCCGCCTTTCTTCAGTGATGACCGAACAATTCTGTCGGCCACAGGTGGACTCCACTTGCGTTCTGGACACGTTATGGCAAATCTATCAATTTCCAAATAAACGTACAACACAACAAAGTGTGCACAAAGTGACAAAGTCTGAAGAGTTGCTGAATCCACTGCAATCGTAATGTAAAATAGGGGCCGATTTCACTATTAACACCTGAGATGCCCCATACATTGGAATGTGTCTTGTGCATTGCATTTCATTTTGCATTTCAACAGATGGCGCATTCAAATTGCAGTTCACAATTCTACACCCAATGGCGTTCAGATGAGTGACAGACAAACTGGCACAAGAAACAAATAAAGAGGAAATGAAATAACAGACGACTGACCTCATTGAAATCCATGAGACCTTCTGCTTCTCCGCACTGACGTATTCACAGAACAACGTGAGAGCAGGAATGAATTGTGCGAATAAATGCAAAATTCCATTAAGAGCTATAAAGTCTGCACGCTGGCCTCCCGGGACCAGAGCTGCATTCACACCACTATTGGGCTCCGGTGAGATGCCAGGTACTTTTCTCTATTAGGGTCTCCTTTGTTCATTTTTGAATGTCTTCCTTCAGTTTAAATTCTGTCTGTGTTGCCTGTTCTGTTCCCTTTGCTATATGCTCTGTGTTTCGTAGGGGCGGGTTCCCCAAGAGGCGGGGCCACCTGTCAATCACTGCTGGAAACTGCCCTCTGGAGGGTCTCCCACAGTCCCTGGTGGTTCACTTCGAAAGTGCCAGGGAGTTTTCTTGAGCTCCTCTAAACCTTATCGCTCCATTTGTTTGACCTTGTTCTGGATTGGGGGAGATGCCACTTTGGGACTGGCATTGCAGAGGCAGAGGTGTATCCGGATCCTTACCAGGCCGGGACCCCAGTGGGATGGAAGGACAGGGGAAGACAATTTGGTCAGGGCACATTGAGACCTGTAGTCCATTGGTTCAGTCCAGTTGGGTTCCATGGGTGCCACCAGGGGGCGCTGAGGTGACTAGCAAGCTTCACTTTGTTGGGCTCCAGCCTCAGCCAGAAGCACTCCGGAGACGCAGTCATGGGGTACCAGAAGTGCTCCTGGGTTTTTACATTAAAGGGGCCGCCTGCCTCAACTCAGGGAGTCAGAGCTGGGAGGAGGAAGACAAACGCTTGCCTGAGTGAGAATTAGAGTTGTGGTGTGGGAAACGCTTCATTGTGTAAGAGTTTTGCCCAATAAAACCCTTTGTTCATGTTTGGGGAGCTGCAGCGCCCCCTGGGGACCTGACTGAATTAGGCCCTCGTTCTCCTGAGTTTCTGTTTTGTTTTAGACAATTCCAGTTTTGCCTTTTGTTCTCTACAGAGTTTGTTTTTGTTGCAGTATATCTGTGTGAAAATTAACAGTTGATTTGTATGAAGACCCCGTGTTTGCCCTCATTACTAGCCGGGCTTTGACGGTGATATCCTCCTCTAGTGGCCATTTTTGGAAGTGCTTTAAAAACTTAATGGGAATTATATGCTTTGGGACTCCCAGTTCACAACAACCAGCCTTTTTTTTTTTTTTTTTGCTATTTTTGAATTTAAAATCTCCTTCATCCTTTTCCACCATCTGTTGGAATGAAAAACGCAGTGCATTTTATTAGTGCATGCGACAAATGGCGGGCTCAGCATGACAACCTCCATATTGAGAGTGTCGCGAGTGACAAGATGGTGAGAGTGCTGCAGGAGATGGACGAGCGTCCCAGAGGGCGACTCCTTACCCAGATGGGATGCCATAGGAAAATAAGATGGAAGGACAGCCTCTCTGACCAGATGGGCACAAGAATCCTTACCCGGTAGGGAGGCCAGCATGATGGGAGGACTAGGAGAAACACCAGCATCTGGGTACTATGTCCCCTAATATGACAGAGGGCAGCGTCACTGGGATTTGGGTCCCCTTTAGATACCCACAGAGCATCATGGGAAATGGCAGTCCCAGAACACAGTCCTGTTGGGCTCTATGGGTGCCAGCAGGGAGATATGGTCTCTACATTAGGAGGAATCCTGTCTGTCTGACCCAGAAGTGCTTCCTTACAGACCATGTCCTAGCCCCAGAAGTACTGCCAGGTCAAAGGTGCCGCATCATCTGAACTGTCAGTCAGAGTCGGGAGGCAGCAGGCAACACTCATCTGGAGACAAAAAGCTTTATGGTTTGTGTGGTTTTTGGGTTTTGTTTCACTGTTTGTGTGTGTGTGTGTGTGTTGGATTAAAAAATCCATTATTTGAACCCGCGGCTGTGTTGGGTATTATTGGGTCTCAGTGGCGGTCCCTACTGGTTACAGCAGGTATGGCCGACGGCAGTTCCTCTCTCTTGAATTCATTTTAAGTAGCTGACGTATCTGCAGTTGTACTGTTCTACAGGGACAGGCCACTAATTTCATGACAAAGCTGGTACAGTTAATGGGATCGATTTCTGGCACTCATAATGGCGCTCCTGTGTGTCTGGCATGGACTTCTGATGCACGTTTTTGGTACTCAGAATGGATCGGCTGGCTTTCCTGCCATTGACTTCACCTGTTTCTGACTTACGTTACTTTTGATTCGTCTTTCCCTGCCCTTGTGGCCTGCCATGTTTATCCGATGCCCTCTCAAATGTATTTCCAATGCCAACATCCGACGTGAGTGCCAGTGAACACCATGGGCCTAAAAACAACAGAACCACAGCCCCACTATGTACCCAAAATGTGGCGGTGATCTTGGTGAAAACCATTTGAAAGTGACACTGAGCTGACGTCACCAGAAGAACAATCAAAAAAACCGATGAGGTACCAGAGCAGGAAAAACCAACCAACGGTCATGAGGAAAGGACTAAGATTGACAATCGGCTCCATCAGGGAGACCCTGTTTCTGAACCCTTTTGGTGTTTTGACCCACTGTTTCCCATATAAGCGTCTTCACGACCCCCCTGGCTAATCAAGTGTGATCATCAGAATCGGGTGGGGGGGGGTCAAGCGTGATAGTCGGACACATTGCCACCCACTTCATCACTCACTGCGACCCATCACTAATATACACACAGCAGCAACTCACAACCCCCCAGCAGCAGCATGTGACCCACGAGTGGGTGACAACCTCATGGCCGAGGACGCACCTCTACGTGTGACCAAAATGAAAATCGCATTGTCAGCCATTCTTTATGTTGACTTATTTGGCTATGGTGACTTACAACATTTGTGATACAGATGGTCTCATTTCCTTACGACAGGTCACTTGACTTGCTCAGGGTCACACAGTGGTGTCAGCAGTGGGATCTGAACTGACAACCTCAGGAGATTGAAGTCCAGAGCCTTCAGCACTGCACCACATTCTCCTTTAGCGCCACCAACATTAGCCAGATGCCTGCAGTCCTCAAAAGACAGCTTTAAACTCAACAAAACCAACACGAGCGGGCATTTAACACCCAAAGATTCTAAAACATGAAGCAAAATAATCACGGGGTCCAAAGTGGAGACCCTCTTACCATTCTGGAACCACAGCATCTGAAAGCCGGGATGGGAAACGGAGGCGTCCGAGGCGAAGACAACGTGCAGATGGCGGCCAGTAGTTGTGTTAGATGGCGGAGGGGAGCTGCCACAAAAGGTGCCAATGAGGGTGGACTGAGAGTCTGGACCATCGTAGAGCTGAAAGGAAAATCAGGAGAAGCACAGTCAGGCCTGAGATCTTTGAACCAAATCTGTGTTTGGGCAGCAGCCATTCAGGGCACATATCATATTATATTAGAATGACAGATAACAGAATAAACTTAAAAATATGTGACATCAGACCCCCTATGTGGACCCTCGGCACTCGCCTTACTCCTCTCCTCGATGTCCTCGCCTGCCTGAACCCCTCCTGCCCGGCGCTTACCCTCTCAATCACAATCCCCTAACACCTGCCATTTCAAGGCTCCTCGCTCACCTCCCGTCTCCATTTTGAATACCACCGGTGGCAGACGGACCCCCATTACCAGCTGGGAAAACATCAGCCGTGTTCCAGCAAGTTCTTCCCATCTTTGAAGGGCTCAGGTAGCACCTCCATCACTCGGTACGTTATTCAGGTTGCTATCATTGCAGTGCTCTCTTATATAAATAAAATGTATTATTATTATTATCATTATTATTATAATGGGAAAAGCGCTATACAAATAAAATTTATTATCATTATTATGGTTATTATTATCATTATGGGAAAGGCGCTATACAAATAAAATGTATTATCATTATTATGATTATTATTATAATTATGGGAAAGGCGCTATATAAATAAAATTTATTATCATTATTATGATTATTGTTATTGTTATTATTATTATTACAGGAAAGGCACTATATAAATAAAATGTATTATTATTATTATGATTATTATTATAATTATGGGAAAGGCGCTATATAAATAAAATGTATTATTATTATTATTATTATTATTATTATTATTATGGGAAAAGCGCTATATAGATAAAATGTATTATTATTATTATAATTGTGTGAAAGGTGCTATATAAATAAAATTTATTATCGTTATTATGGTTATTATTATTAATTTTCCACGGCTTATCCAAAGCCCCCACATCCACACTTGCATACTGTTGGACCCCAAGCCATTCCCAGGCCATCTGAGAGAGTGAATCCTCCCAGCAAGCCCTGGGTCTTCCCCAGGGTCTCCTCCCAGCTGGTTATGCTGGTCAGACCTCCACAGAGATGCGTTCTTATCAGATGCTTGAACGTTTGCACCTCTAATGTATCCCATTGACCCACCCAAAAACAAGCTGGCCAATCAGATTGCTCAGAGGGGCTGGGCACACACAGACAGTAGAACCTCATTATTTAGCACATTCGATTATATTAACCAGCAGTCCATCCATTCATTTCTAAATCTACTTGGGCAGTATGACAGGGAAACTGAATCCTATGCCACAAGTCAGAAGTAATCGTTGGACAGCGGGCACCAGTCACTTGCATGGCAAACACAAACACCCACTTGATTTATTGTCATTCTTCATTTCCAAATTGGGAGCGGTCATACAAAGTGACGGCATATAATTTGTATGATTATTCTACTCTGGTCCTGGAGGGCCGCAGTGGCTGCAGGTTTTCATTCTCACCCTTTTCCTAATCAGTGCCCAGTTTTCACTGCTAATTCACTTCTTTTCCCTTTATCCTAATAGCCCTGTTTCTAAGGATTCAGTCCTCTTTTCTTCATTAAATGGCAGCCAAACCGAAATGAGATGTGAAACGAGCCGACAGATGACCACCAGCTAAACTGTGACGTCAAACTCCAGCCAGTTTCACTCCAACCAGTTCCTTAATGAGAAGCCGATTCTCGCTGTTCATTAAAGCTGTTATTGAATATCAAGACTTGTTGCTGCTCTCATTCTGTTAATTTTTTGTTTTTTCTAAGACCACCGTCAAGATGTTTGGGTGACCTGAGCAGACCAACATGGCCGAGACCCTAACCTTTCTTTATTTTCAGGTCAGCTGCTCATGTGGCGGCTCACTATTGTTTGGCTGCTTTAAGGGGTCCGAGTCACTTCAATTAAAACAAAGGCAGAAGAGCAGCAAAAACGGCTCACTAATTAAGAAGATGGTCAGAATGAGAACCTGCAGCCACTGCGGCCCACCAGGACTGGAGTTGGAGACCCCTGCTCTACACCATTGAGACCCCAGCCTCCATTGCGCAGCCAGTCCCAAGCCTGGATAAATGGGGAAGGCTGGTGTAAGGAAAAGCATCCAGGCTGTAAAAATCAACTACAAAACATCGACCCACCATTAGAATTGGGAAGAGATGAAGAGTGAGACGACGAAGACGATGGCTCCACGTGATTGAGATTTAGCACATTTAACTAAAGAGGGGAAGACGTCAGCAGCCCGCCCCCCTCAAGCACAAGCTGGCGTGAGTGTCAGGAAGGAGCTCAGAGTAAAAAACACGAGGCTGGGAATCTCCGAGTGTGCGGCGCGACTCCGCAGCTTTGAATCCTGTGGGGTCTTTGAGTTTACCAGAGAGCCAAACATCATGCCATTGTGTGACTGATGCGGCGCTCAGCCCCCCAAAAAACACGCCGGGTTGCTCAAATGTCAACGAATCATCCGGCGAGCAGTTTGACCAAATCAACAAATTCAGAGGAATGCAGAAAAGCAGGAGCTGACGCCGGGAAAAGGTGTGGGAAGTGAATGGCAGCTTCACCTCAAAGTGGGCTGAGACCCCCGGGCCTCGTCAGCAAAGCACCCGCCTGTCATCTGACTCGACACTCTCGGCCTCATCTGCTAAATAAGAAGGGTGAGTGGCACTGGGCGGGGATAACCTGCTCATAAAAGGCACAAAATCGATGAGAAATAAATGAAAAGAGCGCTGTGGGATCACAGAAGGCAAGGAATGAGGAAGAAACGAGGGAAAGAACTTCATCAAAGGAAAAACTGAGAAATCATCGTAAATGGCCTCCTATAGACAGGGCACCATGAAAGGCACTATATTAATCCATTATTAGGAATTACCCACCAGGATAAAATCTAATTAAAGGAAATCAACAGGGGCTTTCATAAAAGTCACCACGAAAGTAAAAAAAGGGGGCATGAATGGCATCAGAGGATCACGAAAAAGAAATGAAAACAGAAAGAATTGTGAACGACACTTCTGTGTATAAAGGAACGACAAACAGACGCCTTTACACAAGCTGGGGTCATGAAAAGCAAAAGGGGACTCGCACTGACGGCAAAGTTACATCCAGAAAACGTCACTCGATGCTGCAGAGGAAAACACCCTGGGGGTCTGACACAGGAAAGGCGCTACAATGGCACAGGGGAAGTCACGTGTTCAGGTTAGGCCAAAGGTAAAAAACTAAAAGTAAAATACCTTGGCAGAGTCTGATCAAGAAAAGGCACGAAAGAAATAAAAATAAATTGATAGCCTTATACAAGCTAAGCTCTTGGGGGCTTCAGAAAAGGCACTATATTAATAAATAGAAATCATCCACCAGGATAAAAATAATAGTAAAAATAAACACTAGGACCATGGGAAAGGCGCTATATAATAATAATAATAGGCATCATGAGCATGAGAAAGGCGCTATATAATAATAATAATAATAATAATAATAATAATAATAATAATAATAATAGGCATCATGAGCATGGGAAAGGCGCTATATAATAATAATAATAATAATAATAGGCATCATGAGCATGGGAAAGGC
>JANRMT010062820.1:32953593-32966617 GCA_026402145.1 Polypterus bichir lapradei
GTGTGTGTGTGTGTGTGTGTGTGTGAGGGAGCTCATGATGGCTGGGACAGGCTCTGTCACCTCAGGAGTCCTGCTCAGTTCAGAAAGGGACAGACAGATGGGCTCAGTGACCACCAAGTTATTGGAGCAGCACTGGTCACCATGTGCCCTCTGACCCGCAGCCTCCTATATCTGAAACTAATTTTGGATGGCAAGGTGGCTCAGTGGTTGGCACCTCTGGTATGGTGGTGTCACCAGGTTGTGGTACGGTGACAGGGGACTCCTGTGACTGTTTAGTTCAAGTGGTAAAAAAATCAAAGACTACAACATCTACAGTAAGAATTCACGTCGGTCCACCATTTGTGGCCTGAGGGTACATGTTGGTCATCAAAAGACTCAGCAACAGAGGACTGCGGTGACACTTCTGTATGGGTGGCGATAACCACACTGGAAACTGCTGATGAATGAGGAGAAAAAACTCCGACGTGTTCGAGGAGCCCTGACTGCGACACGACCGAGCCTTGGGCGCATGAGATAGAGGGCTTATTTTTAATGATTATCTCATTTATTTCATATTAAGAGGGGACACGTTTGGAATAACAAGTTGGATTGGAGGTCTTTGCTCAAAACTTCTACTTGTGGTGCTTTATTTTCTGTAAGCAGCCAGCATGATAACAGTTAGATAAATATCACTATTACGTAGCACAAGAAATGAGCTTAAAAGACTGAATGATCTCCTTTCATTTGTTAACATTTAATATGCTCTTATTTTCCTGTGTATATTAAAATAATAATAATAATAATAATAATAATAATAATAATAATAACAACAACAATAGGCATCATGAGCATGGGAAAGGCACTATATAATAATAATAATAATAATAATAATAAGCACCATGAGCATGAGAAAGGCGCTATATAATAATAATAATAATAATATAATAATAAGCACCACGAGCATGGGAAAGGTGCTATATAATAATAATAATAATAATAATAATAATAATAATAATAATAAAGCACCTTGAGCATGGTTATATAAATAAGGTGTATTATTATTATTATTATTATTAACCTTTGGTCTAGGGTGGTGCTGAGGTGTCACCCATTGCACAGCTTCACCCGGGTCCTAATTTGGGATCATGAGGTGGTTCATCATATGGTCGGTGCAGCAACATGTTCTATCAGTGCATGCTCTCCATCAACTATTATTATTATTATTATTATTAATTATTATTATTTTATTAATTATTACATAATAATTATAATAATAAAAAAATAAGAATTATCAACCAGGATTAACTATAGTTAAAGTGTACTGGCAGAGTCACAGTGTAAATGAAAAGTGCGCTAATGACATCACAGAGGCTGAGCACTTTGGGATCTTGAAAGGCGCTATAATATTCAAGAGAATGAACGCTGCCAGGATAAAGCAGTGTAAAGAGCTTTGCTGCTGCCTAAATAAGAAAGACACTAAAGACGTGAATAATGATCTGCTGCTTTTACACAAGTTAAGCCCTTTGGGATGATGAAAGGCAATACAATAGTAAAAGGGAATCAGTGGAGAGACTGACAGTAAAGAACTCTGACACGGTCCACTTATAAAACGTCACAATACTGTACACTGTACATCATTAAAGAACATGGCATAGTCTGTTAATAAAAATCACCACGTAAATGAATGCCTTTGTGGTAGTAGCAGGCTGTTGTCCCGCGTCAGCCATTGTGGATGCAATGACCCCTTGGACTGGCGGACTGAACCGATTACAATGCGCAGGCTTTGTGGCCCCTCAGACCCCTCCTTCAGGACCCTTCGTACATCTTGTCTGAAGGAGGGGTCTGCACTGCCTACTGTAATCGGTGCAGTCCGCCAATCCAAGGGGTCGTTTTGCTTGACTTCTCGTGGCTTTGTAGTAGCGAAGCTCTTTGAGATCATGAAAGGCGCTATAATAGTAAAAGTCAATTACTTCTGTGCAGTATATAAGCAGGACCATCCTAACAGCATCATGGCCCACCAGGCAAAGCAGTGCACTGGGACCCCTGTTGTGATAGCAAAACCGAAACATACACAGGCATCAGAAACAGCGTAGGCCCTCCCGGCCAGTGGCCATTGTGCCCATACGTCAAGACGGCTCTGTATGTTTGTGTACAATTAATGAATGGTGTTGTACAGGTGAAGCTCTTTGAGATCATGAAAGGCGCTATAAAATGAAAGGGAATTCTTGTTGCCAGGTAAACCAAATGTAAAAAAAAAAAAAAAAAAAAGTTTATAAAGCATAGTTTATTCAAGAAAGGCGCTATATAAACGAACATTAAATGGCTGGTGTTATACAAGTTAAGCGCTTTATTAAAGGGAATTGATGACTCAGAAATTCATTCATTCAAATTTTCTTTCTTTCTTGCAACAGAAGGCATCATCAAGCCGTCTCGGGAGACACACTAAGAGTGGGCAGATGTCAAGAGGGGCATGTGGTACTCACGCCAACTGGGGGTCTACTCTTCCTAGCGCTTTCAGTGGATTATCAGAGAAGCTCACAGTGAATTTAATTAGCTTTACTAATTGTGCCCCCCCGCACCCACTCATTCAACAGGGCAGGTCAAGCCGGGTCACCGTCAGAGGTCTGAGCCGTCCCACCGCAGGACCAACGCCTCGTCTGCCGCTCCTCATCTCCAGCCGCCTTAATTATCTTTGCTCTTTGACGGCGAAGCCTGCGCTGCTTCTTCCACTCTGGGATTTGGGAAGAGGACCGGACCACCACAGAGGAGTCAGCTAATCAGGTCATTCCTGACCCCACCACACAAAGACTTAAACATAACAGCTGGGGGGTCAAAGGTCCCCTCCCTTCCTCCTTGCTGACGGTGCAGTTTGCTGCCATCTCACTCCTCCAGGGATGGCAGCAGCCTCACTGAATTGGCACTAATGGAATTAACACACAGGGTGGGACAGTCCCCTCCCCTCCTGTATCGACGGCCCCCCCAAACCAGCTGTTGTACTTAAGTGCTTGCATGAAAAGCACTAAACACAACAAAACAAATTGATGAAGTGCTTCAAATGGTGCCACATAAAATGACAAGTATGAAGATGCCAGCATGGTGCCACATTCAGGTGCTGCCATAGACCAGGCTGGTGGGCTGGAAACTTGTAGCATTTTTACATTTTCTAGTCACTTTGCCTGGTTGTAATAATTTTGCTTATTACATATGTTTGCATATTCAAAAATAAAAAGAGAATTACCACCCACCCGTCCATTTTCTGCTGCTTATCTGGTCCACGCCATAGGAACAGCAAAGATACCCAGGTGCCCCTTTTACCCGCCACCTCCTCCAGTTCCTCCTGGGTGGGGGGATTCCAAGGAGATCTCAAGCCAACCATGCCCTGGGTCTTCCCGGGGGTCTCCTCCTGGTCAGACTTGCCAGAAACATCTGTGCCAGGAGGCATCCATTGGGCACCCAATGCATTAATCTATTGGCGTGGAGGAGCGGCGGCTCTGCTGAATGTCTGCGCCCCTCACCTCATCTCTAAGGCCAAGCCCAGGCACCCAGCGAAGGACCTTAGGGCAGGACAGGGATGAGCAGTAAACCACAGGCTTTGTCTTTCAGCTCAGCTCCCTCGACACCATGACATCTACGTGACAGCGGGCGCAGCTGCAATCTGCCTGTTGATCTCCTGCTTGTTTCTGTCCTCCCTCGTGAACAAGACCACCAGATACTTAAACTCCTTCACTTGAGGAAACATCTCAACCCCAACATGGAGAGAGGGCACTCCAATGAGGCTGGCTGTCTGGCGAATATATGAATCAATAAAGAATAATGTTATCAGTGTGGCACAGCTGGCAACACTTCGACTGGGGGCATCAAGTAGTCATACCGACAGAGCTGGCACCACCATTAGGGCGAAGTAGGCATTCACCTAGAGTGCAGATTATGGAGGGGTAGGGGGGTGGGAACTTGCCACACAGGTTAGCTACTAAACAGTCAGTTGGTACACTAATAAACTTGGCCAAGGGCACAAAATAACCTGACACTGGCACTGAGGGAGTGGGTGAGACACGGGCACTTTGGGTAGTAAAATCCTCAATCGCGTGAATTTGTTCTCCTTCTGTGTCCCTTATTCTTGTGAAAAGCAGCTGGGGCATCCCTGAAGTCAAACGGGCATCTGTCAAAATCACCATTTCGAGTTCTGGCCAGACGACGGGTTTCAGGCCTGTGCGGAAAAAGAACGACGGTGCTACTCCAAGTATGGATGTCCAAATGGATTGAACAGGGAGATGTGGAGGTCGTACTGGTCAGTCATGCCAAGTTCTGTGTAGTGGCTGATCTGCGGTCCTACCCTCACCTACTGTATGGCCACCAGACTGAAAGGTCTGAGATGAGCTTCCTGGGCAGGGGGGTCTGGGCTCAGACTAAGAGATGACATTCAGAAGGGTCTCGCAGTAGAGCCACTGCTGCTCCATATCAAGAGGGTCCAGCTGAGGTGGTCTGGGCGTCTCCCAGTGGAGGTGTTTCAGGAAAATCCAGCCGGGAGGAGACCTGGGGGCAGACCTGGAGAGATTGTCACTCCCTGTTGGTCTGAGGACCCCTCAGTTATCCCCTTTGGAGGAGGTGGTGGGGGAAGAGGGACATCTGAGCAGCTTTACTTACGTAGACTGCTGGCCCTGTGACCCGAGCCTGGACGAATGGATGGGAGACACGGATCACTTTACTGCACTGCTGTCATTTAAGATGGTGGCATGACACTAACCAGTGGCATAGCTGGCTTACTGAAGGCCCCTGTGCAGCGTCCCAAGGTGGGCCCTTCCTGTCTAGCATACTGTAAGTCTGGGGTCTGGTTGGGCAGTGGCGTCCAGGACCGCGTCACTATCATAATCACACGCTGGTGACAAACAAACCAGCTCTCTACATGGAGTTTGTAATAACTTATTTAATCGCTTTATTCCAGCCGCTGTAAGTCAGCAAAAATAAAATAAATTGTGGGAATGGAATGTGGGAGGTGTGGGTAGTCGTAGTAGTCGTCCAGAAATACATGGAAGATGTGGACCCGCTTACTTTGAGAAGGAAGATAATTAAAATGTAACAGAGAGTAGAAACTGCTCTGTGTTATAAAATGAAGCCATTTCGATATGTAACACATTAAAACGACGATGACACCGCCTGACAGGACACAACGACACCATCGACCCTTTTTACACAAGTTCTGAGAAAAGGGACGTCATAAAGTGGGGTGTCAGTGGCTCCACGTAATTTGCCTTGTCGGTAGGAGATCGCTCGGTCATATATATTGCTTGTTTGTCTTTAGTCGTTTCTCCGTTTTTAACGGTTTCAGCAGACATCACCTGATTTGAAGCCGCTGTATCGCTACTTGCAGACTTGGTAGTGCCAACCACTTCACTTACTGCACTGTCTGCGTAACCTGCTGGTGGCCATTGTGACGATTCACCAGCATCAGCATTCCCAGTTACCACACCTGGTCCTCGCTCAGTTTTGAGAAGGGTAGAAATCTCGGTTGGCTTAGCGTTGTTCAATTCCCATTGCAGGTGGGCCTTACGTTTAGCAGCAGCGCCACTCTTATAATGTTTGCCGGATCCGCTGCTACTGGCTAACAGTATAAAAAGCGTCAAATTGTTCAAATATTCAGAGTTTGCTGACTAACGGGGCCCATAACTTGCCAACAGAATTGCAATGATTTACCATTTACGGGTTCAAACTTCGAAAACTGTTGGCATCAAATCAATGTACCAAAGTAACAATTATTTACGATAATCTTATATATAAATGTCTACGCGTGGATATGTGTGTCTGTCTGTCTGTCTGTCTGTCTGGCCCAGA
Source organism: Polypterus bichir lapradei (assembly GCA_026402145.1). Classification (NCBI taxonomy): domain Eukaryota; kingdom Metazoa; phylum Chordata; class Cladistia; order Polypteriformes; family Polypteridae; genus Polypterus; species Polypterus bichir. Next base: position 32,959,402 of record JANRMT010062820.1, read on the forward strand.
AGTGAGAGGTGGAGTCGGGGTAAGGGCTCCGCCTCCGAGGAAACAGAAAACCCACTTAGCCGCTAATAACACAAGTGACACGAGCACATCAGCAAAACAAAATTTCCTGAAGGAAGACAAAGTTGCTCAGCTGCTAATACACAAGCGATGTGAGCACATCGCCAAAACGAAACCTCAGAAGAAAGAGACAGTCGCTTAGCCGCTAATACACAAGCGATGTGAGCACGTCAGCAAAACAAATCCTCGTAGGAACGAGACGCCCAGAGGAGCTCCTTTCGATCATCTGAAATCTCTACATTTCAATTTTTATTGTGACGATTTCAATAGTTTCTAGGACCCCGGGCTTACACGACTAGTAATGTATATACAGACTAGCCATCCCCTGTGGCTCCGCCCACGTAGTAGTGAAACAGGACAGCGAGGAGGCCCCGCCCAGCTCTCTACTCCTGACGTCACTCTTCCCCCTCCCCTCGGCCCGCCCCTGTTCTCTCAGGTTAGTGTGAATATATCGCTCCTGCAAGAGAACTCTGATTCTTAGCACGATGAGAGAAGTTGCCAAATCAACCGGAATGTTCAAGCAAATTCTAGAAAAAAAATAGACCGAAATCCGTGAAATAGTTCTCTTGTTCGCCAACTAAGTGGAGTCAAGTTTACGCACCGAGGCAGACACATGGGTGAGGAGGGCCCAGCAGACAGATGGGTCTCTCTCGGATTCGCGCTAATAAATCGGTACCGTAAGCGAACTCTGATACTTAGCGCGATGAGAAAGTCACAAAACCAACGGACCGTTCAAGCTAATTACAGAAAAAAACCTGATCTAAATCCGTGAAATAGTTCTCTCGTTCGCTAACTGAAACGCAGTTAAGGTTACGCCCGAGGCAGACACGTGAGTGAGGAGGGCTCATCTCCCAGATGAGTCTCTCTCAAATTCGCGCTAATAAATCGGTACCATAAGCGAACTCTGATACTTAGCATGATGAGAAAGTCACAAAATCAACGGACCGTTCAAGCTAATTACAGAAAAAAATCCGATCTAAATCCGTGAAGTAGTTCTCACGTGAAAAGCAGACAGACAGACATACAAATGGGTCTAAAAAAACTTGGACCACGAACTTTTTAAAACCGTTTCTTAGCGAGCGCCTATGGGCCAAGGGTAAACAACATTCCAAATTTCAAGTCCTAAGTCCTCACGGTTTGGGAGATTTGAGTAATGAATGAGTCAGTGTGGTATTTGGCTTTTATATTTATATACTAGAGGGCTCCGCCCCTGCTCGCTGCGTACGCCCACCCCCAGTTTTGGTTTACCGGATATCGGTAAATCTCTTTATATACCGGATATAAAGAGATTGTTATTTTCATGGGAATTGTTACATAGGCATTATTTTCATTTTTACTTTAAAACTTTAGTTTTACTTTAAAACGATACTTGTCCTTTATTTCTGGCTCTGGTGTGTCTAAATCTCTTTCTCGCAGGTCGTATAACGCCGCTCGTGTTGTGGAGAGGGGGCAGCTGAGCGCACTCTAAGGAGATGCCGTCGGATCATCTGCTGGCTTATTGCTGCTGGCGCGCTGTACGTCGATCATTTCAAAGCCTGTACAGCAGCTGTCCTTTTGCCACTTCGCGTCTCTGCTGCTCGCGTTGTGAATGGAGGGTGGGGGGCTGAGCGCACGCTAAGGAGATGCCGTCGGATCATCTGCTGGCTTGCTGCTGCTGGCGACCTGCATGTTCTGCTTGTGGCTTGTCGTTGTTTTAAGAGCTGGGAGCACATGAAGTGTGTCTGCCAAAAGCATTCCAACAACTGCGAGGTTAGATGTCCGTGAACTTGTTTTAAATGTTGTCGCACTGCCTCGTCTCGCGGGATGTCAAATTGCAATCTCTTGGCACCAAGTCTCATGTTTAAGGTCCTCGCGAGACGCTCCGCGGCCAATCTCTTTCATCTTGCGGGTCTTTAAAAGTGTCTTCCGAGAAGATCACGTCTCGTCTCCTTGGTCTCCCTTTCCACCAAGATTTTTTTTTTAGAACAGAGAGACAGATTATTCATGTGACGTCCTTAAAACGTCTTCCGTTCACGTTCTGCCACGACCCGCTAAAGGTCACCAAATCTGGGAATGAACACTTCCTTGTAAGGTGGACTTGGACGTGTTGTGCCTCTGAACTCCCAAAGTCTAAATTCGTGTAAACTGTAGGCCTGCTGAATACGTAATTTCATTGTGGATTGGATTGGCCTGGCCTGGCGATGGATGGTGCCAACATGTCACTGAAACTGTGAATTATTAACGCAATGAACTGAGTGAGTGAGTTATTTTAAAATCTATACGCCCCCAAGCAGGCCCCCCAGGCTTGTAGGCCCCCGTGCTTTGCACAATTTGCACCATCCATTGCTATGCCACAGATGCTAACATTTACGACTAAGGTCTCTAAATCCACAAAGCTGTAGCTTCTGATGAGTTAAATGAAGATCAGATCAATGGCCAGGTAGGACTTCTGCGTCAATCGCCTCTGCTTTACACTTCTGATCTCCAGTCAGTTCCCCGAGTTCTCAGCGGCTCGCGCTTTCAGTCTATTTGGATCGCAGGTTGTCTCTCGACTTTTCCAGCCCTTTGACTCTCCATTTTTTCCGAGAGCCTCCCCTCCAACGGATATCACGTGTGACGTCCTCTGTTTTGAATGTGTGCTTCTGGATCTCCACGCCCAGCCTAACCCTCCTGCCGGCTATTCTTAGGTGATCCTGGGGCACCGAGGTCACTTTGGCACGTTTCACACATCCAGCTGTGACTGGGCAGAGTAATGGCGGCGCCACAACACGGACAGGAAGCAGTCAGGTGTGCCGGTGGGCTATTTGTGACACAGCATGACGAAGGGAAGCCAGAAGCCCAGACTGTTGTTGATGCCAACGTCAGGGCCTCTCAGCCCTCTGCACCATGAAGAAGCATCCAGCAAAGCTCTAAGGAAGCAGACATCTGAACCCTCGAGTATTTAGATACATTTTACCCCAATAACTCATGAAAGGAGGAAACGAGGGGGCTGACAACTGAAAAAACTCACCAAAAAGGAAGCTCCGGCCCACCACAATTACTCACATAAGCCCAAGAGGCTCAGAAATGATTTTACTATAAAAAGAAACTCCTCAATCACTTGAATCAACTGTCCTTCTGTGTCACTTAAAATCGAGAAAAGCAGCTGGGGGGAACGTGATGTCAAAACGTGTCTGTCATGGTCACTTCAGCAAACGACGTCTAGCTAACGACACAGCCATAGAAAAAGAAAAACGAGACCGCATGGATATAAACAATGAACGCAGGCACCTACAACGCACTTCTGAAACACCAGATAAGTCACGGCTTCAAAAAGAAACCGCTTTAGTACAAATATGTTTATTTAATTAAATGAAAACTTTCCCAGGACGCACCCACCCTCCATGATTTTTCTTCCCTCCAAATATCGGAGGGAACAGAAAGTGATTGCCATTCTTGGATTTGTGATTCTTTCGAGAATCGCGGGTTTGCTGGTAATAATATAGGACAGTCTCAAAACGCACCATCCGCCACCGGTTCACGTTGTGCAATGGTTTATCCAGACTGAGAGATCGCTGTTTATACATTCCCAGTCCCACGGCCACGTCCCTGATTCCCTGCCTGCTGCCCCCCTGCTCCTACCCTTACCCTCCAAATTCGACTCAGAACGATAAAATTTAGGATGAGGAGGGTATCGTGACACACGACGTGAGGGACTGGCACAGATGGCTGCAGTGCCAGGGGCCCCAGGTCCACAGCCCGACAACAACAAAAAAAAAATCGTAAGTCGGGGCTGGGCCGGGGACCCCCTCACGATCACGACCTTATGCGGATGCGTAATTCGCGCATGCCTAAGAACGCCCCCGCCTTCTGCCACCATTTTGTTATTTATTTATTTACTAGAGGGCTCTACCTCCTGCTCGCTTCGCTTGCCAACCTCTGGGCGGGCACCACATGCTGGCCAGTTTACGGCTCTGCCACTCACGTATGGGGATGCGGATGTACAATTTAAACAGATTGTGATTTTCATGGGAATTGTTACATATACATAACAGATCTAACTATTTCACATGACGACAAGTAATTAACCAGAGTAAAGAAAAAAGTCAAATATAATAAATTGGAAGTAAATTGTGTTTCATGTTGCGTTAGATATTCGTTCTGTTTGGCTTTGAAATTAACACGCAAATACTTTTTAAACTTTTACTGCAAAACATTTTTTTGAATTCACTTTTCTTTAATATCGCATTGAATTTTAATGCCGTGTTTGGACTTACATCATGAAAACACAACGTATAACTGCCGCGAGTGAATTTCGTTTCTTTCTCTCTAATAAATAAACCGACTTTCTCGAATGTTTGTCCCTGTGATTTGTTAATTGTCATAGCAAACGCGATTCTAACTGGCAACTGTTAACATTTTAATACAAATGGCGTATGAAGATCTCCTTTGGTGTCTCATGTTAGATGGACTGCATTACCTTTCTTGTCGCCTGTTCAAATTTTACATGTCAGAATTGTTTGACCAATTTTGAATACAACTAACCTCATCGTATTGCATAGCCCATCACTCACACCTCAATTACGTAATAACATTATGATACGTCCTTCTTTCAACAGTAATTCAGCCGGTGGAAGACCAGACGGTGTTAACGGTTATAGATACCTAATAAAGTGGCCGGTGAGTGTATAGCGCCTTGACATGTGGAGTGCAAGTCCCAGGAGGTTCTGCTCAAGCTTTATAACACACTGGTGAGGCCTCATCTGGAGTACTGGGTGTAGTTTGGGTCTCCAGGCTACAAAAAGGACACAACAGCACAAGAAAAGGTCCAGAGAAGACTGACTAGGTTGATTATGAGGGGCTACAGGGGATGGAAAGATTAAAAGAGCTGAGCCTAATGCTTGCATTAACTTTAAGTCTTGTTAGGTCTGATTTCACAATGGGCAGTAAGAAAATCGAGAGTCCACTTTATGAGAAGGATTTAGGAGTCGTAGTGGACTCTAAGCTATCGACTTCCAGACAGTGTTCAGAAGCCATTAACAGAATGTCAGGTTATATAGCACCTTGACGTGTGCAGTACAAGTTACAGGAGGTTCTGCTCAAGCTTTATAACACACTGGTGAGGCCTCATCTGGAGTCCTGGGTGTAGTTTTGGTCTCCAGGCTACAAAAAGGACATAGCAGCACAAGAGAAGGTCCAGAGAAGAGCAACTACAGGGGATGAGTTATGAGGGAAAGATTAAAAGAGCTGAGCCTTTACAGTGATGAAGAGGAGACCTGACTGAAGTGTTTAAAATGATGAAGGGAGTGAGTCCAGTGGATCGAGACAGTGACTTTAAAATGAGGTCATCAAGAACACGTGGACTCCAGCTTGTGAAGGGTAAATTTCACACAAGCTTTAGGAAGTTATTCTGCACACAGAGAGCCACAGACACATGGAATGAGTGGCCAGGTAGTGTGGTGGACAGGAGGACTTCAGGGACTTTTAAAACTCGACTTGATGTTATTTTAGAGGAGCTAAGTGGACAGGACTAGCGAGTTTTTCTTGTGCTGAATGGCCTGATCTCGTCCAGAGTGTTCTAATGTTCTCAAATCCCTCATCACAATCCAAAAATCAAGGTTTTAGATGAGAGGGCAGAGTTTCAAAATGGCAAAAAAACAAAAAACACGTGTTATTCAGTGCAGTGTCGGATGGTTCAGGTCAGGATGCGTCACCCCTGAATGCCTTCACGTTTTGTACGTCAGAGTTTGTGGAACTCCAGTGGAAGATGGTAAGGATTGCTATAGGAGTGGGAATGCTAGAAATGTAAGTACAAAAATAATGTTCCCATTTGTAAAAAGGTGACAGAAAGAAAATAACCAAACACAGGAATGAAGTCTTTGAGGTCCCAGAAAGGACACGAAGCTCATCCAGAACTTCCAAAAATGGCGGTGCCCATAATAAGAACAAAATGGAGTTGTGATAAACTATTTCTACAAAAAAAAAAAAAAAACAAATGTTGGAATATAATCCCTTGGTGTAAAAATGACCCAGCATAGACACGCTCTTTGGTATGCCCCCTTTGGCTCTGCCCGACTTCCCTCCTGTAACGAGCTGTTGAGGCTCCTTAAGCGCTGACTGCCTGACACAACGCAACTTAGACATAAAAAACTGTTTTTGCTCCAAATAAAGTGTCCTAGGAAACCAACACAAATGGCACACATGGCCCGGGCCCAGCATTTCACTCCTGTAGTGCCAAAGAAAACTGTGCCGCTCGTAAAGTGGATGAGATCACCGCCGTTTATGGACAGCGGATAACGCTTGTGGAAATGACATACTATTAAAAGACGAAAGCACAGACTTCTTAGCGGCTTTGCCCGCTTGGTCATTTCTCAGGCCTGCCCGTGTCTGTTACTGCAGTATAAGTTGGTAGCGGGCTGCTGCCCTTTTCTTTAATTTGCCATAGGAGTTCATTTATCAAAGTCCTTCACACATCCATAACGTAGAGTAGCTGCTCATAGACCTTCCTCCATGAGAACTGACCACCTTAGAGTCCAGCAGCAGACACCCCCCCCCCCACAGCGCCGCTTTATTGACGAGCCAATCACATTGCACCCACCCGACTGCATCAGTCATGCTAATAGACACGCCCAGTCATTTGCATATTTCTCGTTCCAAACTCAGCAGGGGCATCAAAGATAATTAGCGACAGAAATAAGAAGATTACGGATGAGCAACAGTTCAGTCCTAAAAGGCAGAAAGAATTTCATTAAAAAAAAGGAACAGAACACCAACAAAGAAAAAGAAAACAACGAGAAAACAAACCTGGCGCACTCACTTTGTCGGGAACTCGACTTTATTTGTTGTGTGTTGTGGTCAGGGCTTCATTCACTTCAGTTATTGTTAAGGATTTACGATGCCAATGGCGTTATGTTGACTACGCGTTTGTGCGATGTTCTGTTTGGACGTTCATGGCAGTGCCCCCCCAAATTCCCCCCTTACCCCCGGTCAGTCTGATGTCACCTTCATTTAAAATGACGAGATGTCTGACCTGATTAGTAAACCAAACAACAATACTGTACTTTGGAACTTCTGTGGTCATTTCCTGAAAAACATTACGAATACCAAACAACTTACATCAGCGGCAAATCCGAAGATGAAGAAGAAGAAGAAGAAGAATAAGAAGGGTTGTGGGGAGTGCAGAAAGCAAAGGGGATTCCAC
>JANRMT010062820.1:33014531-33035645 GCA_026402145.1 Polypterus bichir lapradei
TATATATATATATATATATATATATATATATATGTACATATACCTGTATATATACACACACACATATACTATGGGGTGCCAAACAGGCAAATACATTGATTTTCTGAATATATAAAGTCAGCGTCAGAATATATAAAGTCAAAACTTGAATATATAAAGTCACTGTCGGAATATATAAAGTCAGCATCGGTATATATAAAGTCAAAACTTTTTTCTGAATATATAAAGTCAAAACTGACGGATGGCCTTATATGGGCAGGCACTAAATAACGTGGGAGGCGTAACTCCGCCTACCATGGGCATCGAGCAGAAGTCTATTATAGTCTATGGATGAAAAAATACCTTCCAGTTATGACCGTGTAGAATTTCGAAATGAAACCTGCTTAACTTTTGTAAGGAAGCTGTAAGGAATGAGCCTGCCAAATTTCAGCCTTCTACCTACACGGGAAGTTGGAGAATTAGTGATGAGTCAGTCAGTCAGTGGGTCAGTGAGTGAGGGCTTTGCCGTTTATTAGTATAGATATATATATATATATATAATACATTTTTTTCAGTAACACTTTATATTAAGTGTCCATAATTACACTGTAACTACTATGTAATTACCTGTATAATGTGGTGAGCGGCTGGGGGTGGTACCCAGTTGGGACACCCAGAAGGACCAGAGGAGGGATTACGCCTCCTCCAGACCACGAGGGGGCGACCGCCCTGGTGGCTTTGGGGACCACGGGAAAGGTGCATGGAAGCTCAACACTATAGGGGCCCGTGGTCACTGCCAGGGGGCACCCAGATGCCTGAGGAGCCCTGGTTCTCAACACTTTAGCCACACCAGGGAGTGCCGGCAGGAGCTCAATGGAAGGCACCTGGAGCACATCCGGGTGGATATAAAAGGGGCCGCATCCCTCCATTCGACGGCTGAAGTCGGGATGAAGAAGGGAGGAGAGGAGTGGAGGCGGACCTGAAGAGAAAGGCATTGTGTGAGAGGCCTGGACTTTGGGGGTGAAAGTGGGTTGTGTGCTGTGTCACTGTAAATAATATGAATAAACGTGTGTTGGGTGTTAAACCTACGGTGTCTGCCCGTCTGTGTCTGGGCCGGCTCTCACAATTAAGTACAGTGTAACTACGAGTTATTACTCCATACTTACTGTGTAATACAAAGTAACACTATAGTTAATTACTCAGTTGTCTTTGTTATTCCACATTTTATAATTACAATGTACCAATTTATCACTGATCCAAAAACAAGTGTACTTACATAGTTACATTGTATCTGTACTTTCAAAATGTAAGAAACACATCCGGCAATGTAACTACAACTCTGTGACAGATGGTCTGGGCAATTGTAACGGACAATTAGGTTATCGATGATATTTCAAGATCTTTTATAAATGGTACACAGTAAGTACGGAGTAATAATTAATTACATTGTAGTTACCGAGTAATTATGGACACAATGGAAAGTGTTACCTTTCTTTATTTTTGTATGTTAAATTTAGAATTTTCTTTCATTATTTGTGGTGTTTGTGCTTTAAATTTTGGGTTAGTAGGTTTCAGTTATGTGCCCTGGCTCTGACTTGGTGTGTTTTTTCATTATTTCAGGTTTAAAATTGTGGCTTTACTTATTTTAGGCTTCATTGTAAGGGTTTGTGGGGTGAAGGAATCCATACCTAACATTAGTTCTTGAGATAATGCAAGTCTGTTAATGGGATGGGACTGGTTATCGCCGCCATTTTGTGTGTTACGACCGCTGCCGTCTCTCAGCACCCGTCATTAAGATGCCGCGCCTGGCTGGAGGTCCACGATGTCGTGATGTGATGGATTTAAAGGTCCACCGTTCGCCCGGTTTCCCTTTTTGGAGATGCTGGATAACAAACTTTTATTTTTTCCTATGAAACACTCGCTGGACTCCTTGATGTTTTGTTTTCATATTTTTGCCAAAGGCGTTGACGTCTCGACTTCAATTTTTGGTCCTCGTTATTGTGAAGTTTTTAATCTCCTTACACGTCTCTTCCTCCAGTCTTACTCTTCCTTTCTGTTACTTTACACAGCATAACACAAACAAAATAGCAAAAAAAATAAAATCACTCAAATCATTAAATATTTAAACTCTTTGTAGTCAAATTTGTGGAGTAATGTCTAGAAATCGCAAGCAGACACCCAGTAGTCCCAGATGAATGACTGCATTCTTACTAAACATTTGTGATAAAATTGCTGAGAGGGATAAGCAGCACGGAGCGTTTCATTCCTTCCTTCATTTTCTCCTTCGATGTTGTGACACGGGCAGCACAGTGGCGCAGTGGGTAGCGCTGCTGCCTCACAGTTAGGAGTCCCGGGTTCACTTCCCAGGTCCTCCCTGTGTGAAGCTTGCATGTTCTCCCCGTGTCTGCGTGGGTTTCCTCCCACAGTCCAAAGACATGCAGGTGAGGTGGATTGGCGATTCTAAATTGGCCCTAGTGTGTGCTTGGTGTGTGTGTGGGTGTGTGTGTGTGTCCTGCGGTGGGTTGGCACCCTGCCCGGGATTGCTTCCTGCCTTGCGCCCTGTGTTGGCTCCAGCAGACCCCCGTGACCCTGTGTTCGGATTCAACGGGTTGGAAAATGGATGGATGGATGTAGTGACATTGACATCTGTAACACTAACTGCGAGGCCTCCATTAAATTCATTAACAGATCGTAAGCTCCTGTACACACACACACACACACACACACGCGATGACGGCTCACCTCCACGTAGTCAAAAGAGCAGCTGGTGTGGCTCTCCAGGTCCAGGTGGGTGAAGTTCAGGGAGACGACTTCATTGGCCGGCAGTCTGATGATGTAAATGCACTGCCGGTTGTTGGCGTACGCGTTGGGCCAGTTGGGAGAGATGAGGATCCCTTCGCTGTCCGTGAATGTGCCTCCGCAGCCGGGGTCCGCTGGGGAAGAAAAGAGCAAGCAGTGAGTGGCCAGGATAAGGGGTCCGAGGCTCTGTGTTGATTTGAAAGGCTCCAAGGGTGGGTGTGTGCGTTTCAGGGATGGTGAAGTGAGAATCAGTCAGGGGCCTCATTTATGCCTCGGAGAGAGCGATAAGTCACACCTGCACCCTATTGGGCAAAATAAATATAAAAGGAGAAGGGGGCCGAGAGAGGATTGAAAGAATGGAGACGGACGTTAACCTCAACTGTAAAAATCGGGAGTGCTCTCCCCTCGACTTTCTCATAAACTCTGATATGGGGATGGATATTTGAGGAGTAAACCACAACACAATAATTATATCTTTATATGATGTATGTTAAAGAACCATTCATCCATTATCCAACCCACTATATCCTAACTAAAGGGTCACGGGGATCTGCTGGAGCCAATCCCAGCCAACATAGAGCGCAAGGCAGGAACAAACCCCCAGCAGGGTGCCAGCCCACCGCAGGGTACACACACACACACCAAGCACACACTAGGGACAATTTAGGATCGCCAATGCACCTAACCTGCATATCTTTGGACTGTGGAAGGAAACCCACGCAGACACGGGGACAACATGCAAACTCCACGCCTTGTGCCCTGTGTTGGCTGGGATTGGCTCCAGCAGACCCCCGTGACCCTGTAGTTAGGATACAGAGGGTTGGATAATGACTGACTGTATCTCTATTATATAGAAATAATCTTGCGATTAGACAAGAGTTTTTTGAAGAGATAATTTAAAGTCCCGTGAGACGAGACTGTGACATGACGAGACGAGCTGAGCGATGCAACATAGAACTGAAAGAGTTAAACGATCGGACATATCAGAGTACAGGCCAAATACCCAAATCTACAATAATCTGTTCAGGTTCGCATCATTCAATGCTCAAAACACAGATTTGCACGATTCTGGACCATACGCTATGAGAATCTGTGGTCTCGCAACAATTGAAGTTACTACAAGTTTCACTTCAAAGAAACCACAATTGGGAAAGGTTTCTATTTATGATCACAGAGAAGCGATGCGACATAGAATCAAGAATCGAAAGAGTTAAACAATTGGACTTATTAGAAATTCAGTCAGTCAGTCAGTCATTGTACAACCTGCTACATCCTAGCACAGGGTCACAGGGGTCTGCTGGAGCCAATCCCTGCCAACATTGGGTGCAAGGCAGGAACAGCCCACCACAGGGCACACACACCAAGCACACACACACACCAGGGACAATTTAGGATCGCCAGTGCACCAAACCTGCATGTCTTTGGACTGTGGGAAGAAAACCACGCAGACACGGGGAGAACATGCAGAGTCCACGCAGGGAGGACCCGGGAAGTGAACCCAGACGGGTCTCCTTACTGTGAGGTAGCAGCGCTACCCACTGCGCCACCGTGCCGCCCCATTAAAGAACCATCGACAACAAATCAAATTAATAATTATTATAAAAGTAAAATTGAATAAATCGGACTCTGCAGCTGCATGAATCAAAGGTAAAGTAAAGTACCACTCCCGGTTAACGGAAAGAGCCTAAAAGCCGATAGAAATTTACGTTTTGTACCAAATACTTGTGGGCAAAATTTGTTTGACGTAAGTGAAAGCAAACTCAAGTTATCATGTTTGCAGACACACACACAGACCTCGTTACAAAAATGGTATTTTCTGACTCTGGGAGGTCTAAAAACTTCAAGATTCATCAAAATGTCGACATCGAATCTTTGGAAGATTCGAATACGTTTCCTACACTTCATATAAGAGAAAATAAAAAAGGAGAAAGAATGAATGTGGCAGGATCAGGAGATGGCAGGGTGTTGAGGAGATGAGAAAGGCAGCCAGGCGGAGAGCCCCCCTCTGGGGGAGCATGAGGCCGCTGCTCGGGACTGAAGAGGGTCAACTCCAACTGAGCGGTCCTTGAGGAGCGTGGAGGGACACGTGAGTCACTCCTGCATGAGTCTGGGGAGTGGCAGGCGAGGCGAGGTGCGGTGCGGTGCGGTGCGGCCCCCTGCTGCAGAGACACAAGCTTATATGGGAAGGCTGGCTGTGCCCGTCAGTTGGGCATCTCCTCTGCTGCAGTGTCCCTTGAGGGTTAAGGGCTTGTGAGTTTTTAAAATGGACACATTCTGGCCTACAGTTTTAATGGATTCTTTATTTCTGGATTGATTTTAACCACCACCACCCTCACCTGGACTTCTAAGGGATTATTTATGTATTTATGGAAGAAGAACTGCGTGGCACCATTCATCTGGGATACCGCCTGTTGTTAATAAAAGCTCTGAACGCTGCTGCACCTACCCTTTGGTTACTGTGGTGTCCTCATTCACTCGGCTCATCTCAGCTGGCAGATTTAAGAGGCTCTCCCAGACAGAAGTGGGCGCATGGAGCCAACGGCGGAGTCGGGAAATAATCACCAAAATGTAAATGAGTGACGTCTACAGCCAATGAAGAGCCAGTCTAGATACACCTGACATGGGAAGGCATTCTGTTCTTTGTATTGTATTGACCCCCCTTTTTTGACACCCACTGCAACTGCACACCCAGCCTACCTGGAAAGGGGTCTCTCTTTGAATTGCCTTTCCCAAGTTTTTTTCCATTTCCAGTTTTTCCTTGTCTTGTTAGAGAGTCAAGGCTGGGGGGCTGTCAAGTGGCAGGGCCTGTTAAAGTCCATTGCTGCACTTCTTGTGTGATTTTGGGCTATACAAAGAATAAATTATATTGTATTCTGAGAATTCCACATTCCAAACAAAATGTGTCCATTTGGGATGCTGCTGCATTCCCGCACTGCGAATGAACCTTCTGCTTGTTGAAGAAACTCGAAGCAGCACCTACATGAGGAGGTCTCCACTCGCTCTTTAGTTAACATCTAATCTGGAATTGTCTGCTTTTCTCTGACACCCCCCAGTTTGAAGTGAAATGGGAATCAAGAAAAGTCGCAAAGCCAAAAAGTCAAAACATGAAGATGTAGAATTACGAAACAAGTTGGGAGACGGTGTGGGACTTCAAACGTAAAACAGAACAACAACTCAGAACCAAATCGAGGAGACGTCAAGCAGAGTCCAAGGACAAATGAAGAATTTCTCACTGGAATTGACTAATGAGAGCAATCACTAAAGGATGCAGGTTCATGTTCAATGTCATTAAAAACATTTTCAAATAAAACCAAACGTAAACCAGTGGACTCCATGGTCTCCAGAAAAGAAATGAAAAGAGTAAGGAACAGTCAGAAAGAAAACAAGGTCACCAGCCAAACCGTGAAACTGATAGGGCCTGAGGTGCCACGTTAACCAGTGAATGAGGGGTAAGGGGGCGGGGCAAACCAAAGAAGGAAAGGGGGTGGGCGTTCGATTCAAAGGCTCTTTCTCATTTGTGGGGCTCCACTTTTGTTTATTTAACGTGAAGCAGGTGACCACGGTGTCGGGAGCTTACGACTGGGCGCCTGGCATGAGGATTACGTGAGACGAGCCACTTGAGACTTTTTTTTTCCACCGAGGTTTTCATTTTGTTTTCTGTTGTTCAGCTTTCAAGTTCATTGCATCAAGAACTTTGTGATCTTCATTTTCCTGGAAAACATGAGATTAAATGTTTTCCTGGCCACCACTGCAAATGCTGTCATTCTTCTTCTTCTTCTAGCTGCTCCTGTTAGGGGTCGCCACAGCGGATCATCTTCTTCCATATCTTCCTGTCCTTGTCATCTTGCCGTGTAACCCCCGTCACCTGCATGTCCTCTCTCACCACATCCATAGGCCTTCATTTAAGCCTTCCTCTTCTCCTCTAACCTGGCAGCTCTATCCTTAGCACCCTTCACTCTTTATACCCCTCATCTCTCCTCTGCACATGTCCAAACCAACACAATCTCGCCTCTCTGACTTTGTCTCCCACCCATCCAACTTGAGCTGACCCTCTAATGTCCTCATTTCTAATCCTGTCCATCCTCGTCACCCCCAATGCACATCTTAACATCTTTAACTCTGCCACCTCCAGCTCTGTCTCCTGTGCCACCGTCTCCAGCCCATATGACACAGCTGGTCTCACTACCATCCTGTAGACCTTCTCTTTCACTCTTGCTGATACCCGTCTGTCACAAATCACTCCTGTCACTCTTCTCCACCCACTCCACTCTGCCTGCACTCTCTTCTTCATTTCTCTTCCACAATCCCCATTCCTCTGTACTGTTGATCCCAAGTATTTAAACTCCTCCACCTTCACCAACTCTACTCGCTCATCCTCACCATTCCACTGACCTCCCTCTCATTCACACACATGTATTCTGTCTTGGTGGTCCTACTGACCTTCATTCCTCTTCTCCTCATATCTCCATCTCTCCAGGGTATCCTCAATCTGCTCCCTACTCTCACTACAGATCACAATGTCATCAGCAAACATCAGGGACTCCTGTCTAATCTCGTCTGTCAGCCTGTCCATCACCATTGTAAATAAGAAAGGCCTCAGAGCCGATCCCTGATGTAATCCCACCTCCGTCACTCCTCCACAGTCCTCACCACTGTCACACTTTGTTCATATCCTGTACCACTCTTACGTACTCCTCTGCCACTCCCGACTTCCTCATTCAATACCACAGCTCCTCTCAGTCACCCTGTTATTTGCTTTCTCAGGTCCACAAAGACACAATGCAACTCTGCTTCTCCATCAACATCCTCAGAACATCTCATCTCTGGTGCTCTTTCTTGGCATGACACCATCCTGCTGCTCACTAATCCTCACCTCACTTCTTAACTGACCGTCCACTCCTCTTTCCCATAACTTCATGCTGTGGCTCATCAGTTTTATCCCCCTGTAGTTACTGCAGTCCTGCACATCCCCCTTATTCTTAAATATCGGCCCACCAGTCCACTTCTTCTCCACTCCTCATCATCCTCTCACTTTCCAAGATTCAAACACTGCAAACACCATCATTATTGACGTATTTTAGGATGGACAAGCATGTTGGGCTGAATGGCGGGTTGTTGTCAAAATCGTTGTTACGTTATAACCAAGGCATTATAAGGTGAGTGATTTGGGCAGGACGCTTCTTCTATTGACTTCCTGCCGCTGTTGTGCTCCTCCTGCAGTTATTGGGTCTTTGACGACAAGACACAATGTAACTTCAGGTCTGCCTCCAATCTGAAAGGCACTATAAAACTAAAGGTGACTGAGCAGTGCCCTCTTCCAGCCGCTGGACCCCCCGACCTGCCGACCCATCACTTGTACTCACATGGCGAGGTGGTGTAGGTGATGTGGAAGCCTCTGTCAGTGACGCTAAAGTCGGAATGGAAATGGATCCAAGCATACGGTCCGGTGGTCCTCAGTGGAGCAGGAGAGCCAGTACTGCAGTACAAACCCAGGATGTCATCTTCAGGGAGCAGACCGTCCCTAATCTGAAAAAATAAAACAAAGAAAGACGGATTAAAGGCCTACCAGCCATTTTA
The DNA here is from genome assembly GCA_026402145.1 of Polypterus bichir lapradei. Taxonomy (NCBI): domain Eukaryota; kingdom Metazoa; phylum Chordata; class Cladistia; order Polypteriformes; family Polypteridae; genus Polypterus; species Polypterus bichir. Next base: position 33,022,887 of record JANRMT010062820.1, read on the forward strand.
GTGGCGCTCCTCAGGACAGGGAAGAGGAGGAGGAGTTCAGACGAGAAAACGAGCTTGTGCTCTGTGCTGGGTGCGAACTGTGAGCAGAAGACCTGAAGGATCTCCAGGTCTACGAGTCTAAACTTAAAGCTCACTCATCTCGCTATTAACTCTAAAACACGGACAGCCTTCAGTCTGACGTGTGGGAGTTACAGCTTTACGGGGGTCCTTAACCTCACGTGTGCGGCGGCCCGTTTCAGCTGCCTGTGCTGATCACCACGCAACATGTCGTCATAAGGAAAAGCAGCAAACAGTAAAACACGTAACTTCAAAGGCCTTTTCTAGTGATGAGGGACACGATTCCCACAAAACGGAATATTCAGCAAACAACGTTGAAAATTCACGTCATCAGCACATTGCTTCACCGCATCTGCACCCTTTATCTCGATGTCTGCGCAGAGATGGCAAAGGAGTGCCCAGCTGGACATCACCCACGTGCGGACGTCTCAGAGACTCTTCTCATCTCCACTGCTAAAGTCCTTTGGGCCAGCGTGTGTGGCCACCAGCGGGTCTCCAGCAGGGTCTTGACTTGGACAGTTTTGATTTGGTGAGAGAGAAGCAGGACTCAGAAGGCAGTTTATGACTTAACTACCGGAATGTCCTTTCTTTCCTGTTTGTCCGAAAGGATCCGGACTTGGACCAAATGACGGGACATTGGGCTCTGCTGGTGTTACCTCTGACCGCGATGAGCAGGTGTGGGATGGAACCAGTGGTGTGAATATGAGAGCAGGTGGTGGTCAAGTGTCATGGACTGTAATATCGAACATAAAGGCTATTCTGTTTTTATGATTGTCTCTCAGCGTCTAACTTTAAAATGCAGGAGGCGCTGTACGAGCGAGTCCTTGGTTAGGGACATTTGTGACCAACCAGAGTAGATGAGATCTTTTGTTAAGGGGGAGAGTTGGCCAGAGGTGCACAACATTCTTTGAGCCAGCTTGTATTATATGTTTTGTGGGTGGTTCCCCTAGAGGCGGGGCCGACTGCCAATCACTGCCAGGGACCGCCCTCCACCCCAGGAGGTGACAAGTACACTTTTGATTTGGAGAGAGAGAAGCAGGACTGAGGAGGCAGTTTGTGACTTAATTACCAGAATGTCCTTTCTTTCTGGTTTGTCCGAAACTACATCTGTGCATCCTTTGAAGTCGGTCAGCTAGCCTGGGGGGGGCGAAGGAAACTGAGATGAAGAAGCCACAACTAGACGGGGGCTGAGTCTGCGCTAACCGAAGTGAGCGTCAAGGACGAGAAGACCGCACTGAGATTCACGGCTGAGAGAAAAGCAAAATGTCTTCTGTGTGTTCGGTCCGTGTGGGGGGCCATTTTCTATCCTGAGGGGTCCGTGACTCTCGACTGCCACATTCACACAAGTCACGCTGTCGGTTTATGACACTCCATCCAAGGGTCACGCCAGACCATGTTGGACCAGGGGCTAACTGAACTGTTAGGACACAGGCCCCCTGGTAATTGAAGCACTTTGGATGATGAACCAGTTTATGTTATTATTATTATCTTTAGTTCAACATTATTACTCTGCTGGCTTATATTTTGGGCACATCATCTATAATACGTATGTAAATTTGTAACATTTCCCCTGCAACTCTGTCTAACTGGTTGAGTTTAAAAATGTAAAGGAAGTGCTGAACTACAATTCCCGACAGCGTGGTGAGAGTACAGCACTGGACACGTTCTGTTAATGTCTACATAATAAAGACGTCACGTTTCGGTTCAAAGTCTTGTTTTATTTTTTTCATTCGTTTTTGTGTCATTTCTTTACATTAATGTTGCTTTTGCAGATTATGTGTGTTATTCTGAGTCTTTCTACTGCTGTGTTAAGTCCCATGTGTTTTGTGGGTGGTTCCCAAGAGGCGGGGCCACCTGCCAATCACTGCCAGGGACCGCCCTCCACCCCAGGAGGTGACAAGTACACTTTTGATTTGGAGAGAGAGAAGCAGGACTGAGGAGGCAGTTTGTGACTTAATTACCGGAATGTCCTTTTTTTTCTGGCTTGTCCGAAACTACATCTGTGCATCCTTTGAAGCCGCTCAGCTAGCCTGGGGGGACGAAGGAAACTGAGATGAAGAAGCCACAACTAGACGGGGGCCGAGTCTGCGCTAACCGAAGTGTGCACATTGTGAGTTTTTTTTGACTTTTTTGCCCCAGATTTTGGAATTTGTTTTGGGACTGGGTGTGCTCGGGACTGGGTGTGTTTGGGACTGGGTGTGCTCGGGATTGCCTCCCTGTCTCCGCAAATCCTTTATGTCTGTCACTGTTTCACTGTTTGACAGAATTTGTTTTGGAAATAACAACATTTTTTATTTTTATTAAGTTCGGCGTTTGCCATCATTACTAGCCGGGTTTCCCTCTAGTGGGCATTTTTGGAAGTGTTTGGGACTTATTGGGGTTTATGTGCTTTAGGAATCCCAGTCTGTGACAAAAGAGCACAAACTGAACAAGAGGACCCCACCACAACAAAACATGAGGCAGATGAGAGCACGTGGGAGACCGGGGTGGCACTGGAGATGATAGATGATAGCGGCTGTGGCTGTGAGGTCACAATAATCTGTGCTTTCCACCCCAAAAAACAATTATAACTAAAAAAAGAAAAAACTCATTTTAGTGAATTTCATAATTGCATGCAAAATTAATTTTCGAGCCAATTTCACAAAGCTGTATATGTGTACTGCCAGAAGGAAAAGGCAGGATAAACATCTTTATAATGGCAGAAGAAAAAAACGCAGAAGTCCAGAGGGATCACGAAGTAAGCAAACCCGCCTGCTTTTGTAACCCCAAAGGTACCTGCTAGAATAAAACAAAGCAGAGAGAAAAGGACCGGGAGTTGGACGCTAGTCAAGAGAAACACACAAAGGTCAACATCGGGAAAGCAAACACACGGGCGTCAAAACGCAGAATCGAAGCCCTAAAGTCTCCTAGTAAGGGAAACAGAAGCAAATCTTTGAGGACTTCTCCGTAATCTCAGATGGTTAGAAAATGCCCGGCGCTGACCTTGTAGCCCATCCCAGTGATGACATCACAGGTCACGCACTTCCATGGCAACTGTAAACAAAACAGCCATGTCTGTGGAAAAAGAAATGGCTTCCCAGATGGGATGCTGCCACTCCGTGTAATGGTTGGCGTTCTGCTCATATCCTCCCCTTCAGCCTCCCTGGCCGAACCAGAGTGTCCCACCCGGGGCTGCTGGGACGCCGGCCCCAGTGTAATCTCTAGTGCAGCATCCTTCTGTGTCCACATTCTGGTGCGAAGGGGCAACATCACAGCTCCCTAGCTGACCTGCCATTATACTGGTCAGACAAGGGGGCACGGCCCATCCCGACTGGGACGCAAGTTCATCCCACACAACTTATAAAGCCTTAAATGGCCGGGGGTCTGCTTACTTATCTGAAGGTGTCAGTATTTACAAACCCGAGCGCTCATGAAGATCTCAAGATGCCGGCCTGCTTCTGATTCGAAGGATTAATAAAATAACAGCGGCAGGAGGTCCAGCTTTGAGTTACAGGGTCCCGAAGATGTGCAGTGGTCTGCCTGCTTCACCCTCAGCTTTTAAATCAGGCTGAAGACTCGCAAGTTCACTTTAGCCCACCCTGACTAGAGCTGCTGATCTGCTGTGCACACAGCACGTATTACGAATACGAGATTTATAAACCCTCACTAAGTTGCCTCTATTCTGTGTCTCTTCTCGCCAGCTGGATGTGCCACTTGGTGCCAACTGCTCTGCTGCCCATGGAAAAGTCACCTGAGATAAAGAATCGTCAGATGGAAAGATCCTCTCGTCTGATTGGACAGCCAGCAGAGACTCCCCAGGAGGTTCGGTGAGCCGAGGACTTCAGGACTGTCACTGTGTCCCCTCATTTTCTCTTTTACACCCTAAGTGTCCTCTGCTGTCGTCTGCCCATAGCTGATTGATTAATTGCTGGACAGATGTTGTTGGTTTCCATTGACGTTTGATCAGCTTTTAGCGTGCTTTAAATAAATCTGCATATTCATGTGGACCAGCTGTGTATTTAGTCATCCAATCATCTGTACTTGTATTTGAAGTGGGAATTGTTCACAGCGCTCTGCGTCTGCACTCAGTGAAAGGCGCTATATGAAACGACACACCGTGTTGGGTTGTGCTGCGTTCATAGAATGAAAGTGTTATTAGCTGAATAGTGAAGAGCAACTGACAGCTTCATTGATTCGTTCAGTGACGGCGTGAATAATGGATCACTTGACTGATTGATTAAGTGAACGAACGCTGCTTTGATGGGATTATTGACTGACTGACTGACTGATCAGTAGATTGACTGATTGATTGTGTGATTGGTCGATTGACTGACTGACTGATTGATTGTCTGATTGGACTGATTGATTGATCGATTGATTGATTAATTGTCTGATTGATTGGATTGATTGATCGAATGATTGATTGATTAAGTGAATGAATGCTGCTTTGATGGGAATATTTACTGACAGACTGACTAATCAATTGATTGATTGTCTGATTGTGTGATTGGTCGATTGAATGACTGACTGATTGACTGTCTGATTGATTGGACTGATTGATTGATCGATTAATTGTCTGATTGTCTGACTGATTGATCGTCTGATTGATCCATGATTCAATGTGGCAGGCTGTTGAATTTGTGATCGAATATTTGACACGTGGGAAGTTGACTCTGAGGTTCTGGAAAAAACTGATTACAAGTGTAGGAATTTTTGAAAGTATCTCCAAAACTAGATTGGCTGGATTAATTGATGGATCAACTGATCAATTAATCGGTCAGGTGACTGAACGGTGGACTGAACTGAGTTGGCTGACTGACTGAGTGCGGGGCGCAGCGCCCCCTGGTGGCTAAGCAGGGCGACTCACCTCCAGGTAGTCGAAGCTGCAGTTGGTGTGGTGCTCCAGACTCAGCGTCCCAAAGGCAAACGTGATGAGCAGGCCCGGGCTGACCGAAACGGTCCAGTAGCAGTCCCTGTTGGGCGGGTAGTTGCCAGGGTAACCAGGGGAGTAAACGGAGCCATATGTGGCAGTGAGCTCGCCCCCGCACTCTGCAGAGAGAGAGAGACAGGAAACAATTAAAGGCGCAGGCGGAGCTCGAAAACGAATCCAACTGACTTTTTTTTTTCTTCTTCTTTCCTTTATTGGCATAAAAACAGAAACACGGCATTTGTGTAACTCGGCGAGGAGGCCTGCGTCTCATTAGCTGAAACAGAAGGTCCTCAGCCGGTTAATGGAGCGCACTGGCTTCTGATTCAACCATCTAACTAACTGAAGGAATGAATCAGGACGAGATCCAAATGAGTAACACGAGTCGACTCATCCGTCCGTCTGCTTCTGGGAAGTTTAGTTTTACTTGAGTGAGAAAAAAAAGAAATAAATAAAAAGCTACCAAGTGCCCTCACCCACCCAGCACGTGAATTTCTGCCCGGCCTCCATGCCCGCTACGCTTTGAGATGTTTGATCATTTCAGAGGCCCATGCCCACCAGAGTAGAGCTGGCAGACACCAAGAGCGGGGGGAGACACTGAGCCTCGGGCCCCCACGAGCCATCGCCATTCATTGCCGTCACGGCGAGACCCCCGGGACTTGCGCTTAAGTCTGCAGCCCACGGCCTTACAGAATTCTAGAAAGTCGCTGACATTTGTACAGCGCCGTTCTGCCACTTCCTCTCACAGCTCTGACCGCATCTATCAATCGCAGCACTTGGGGTTTTCTCAAAGCGAGTTGGCGTCCGTTTTCACATCTCAGGCTAAGCACACGAGCAGAAAAGGACGACACCGGAGCTGAGGTGGGCATGAGGCGCCGGCTGAGGTTTTGGGGGCCACGCTGCTGCTCGTCTCAAACGCTCAGAGTAAAAAATAGACTGCAATGTGCCAACAGGAAGTGAGGCATTACCCGGTGCCCGCGAGTCCCATGCCACAGTAAATCCACCGGCGCTGACGGAGTGGTCGGAGCGGAACCAGAAGTACAAGGAATTATGGGAGCTGGCGATGTCTGGCGGCCTCGTGTTGCCACAGTATTTGCCAATCATGTGGCTCGAGGCCGACTCTCCGTCGTGAATCTGCAGGAAGTCAAAGTTGCAGTTGACGCTGCTCTCCAGGCTGAAATATGGGAATGTGATATGGACGATCTGCAAAAAAACAGAAAACAGGAGAAGAAGAAAAGATGTGAGGTGGGCACAAGGGATACTCAGATACTCTTGGGTGGGTCACGCCTAGGCCGGGCAGCTGTCTGGAATGAGGTGCCCACCCAGTGTAGGGCAAGGGGGGCACACACAATGGAGACAGAAGGGAAAGCAGACATAGCAGGGAGCTGCCACGTGTGCCACAGGCCAGCGTTATTGGGGGATGGACTGGCATCATGGCTGCTCTCAGGCCAGAAGACCACTGCAGCCCACCCCTCCTTTATAAATGGCTGCACAGAGGGCCTGGTGGACTGACCCTCCCCATTTTAAAGCCATTATTAGGGGTCTTACACCCCAAACACTGCGGATGGTGCCCCCACTGTTTAATATTCAATGAGGCTGATAAGGACGTGGGCAGGACTCCGCAAAATCTCAAAAGCGTGATCACAAGAGATCAAAGTCAAAATGGGATTAGAATACAAAGCCCCCCAGAGACAGTGGCAGGTGAGGAGTTTGACCGGGGTGTCCTAAGATGAGCTCAGTAAGGGCAGAAACCTCCTGTGGAGCAGAAGGGCAAAAGGCTCACTTGATCTCCAGACCATGAGAGTGGCGCCTCAGGAGCCTTTCTGGCTTTCAAGAAGTTACCACAGGGGTAAGTGGGCTTGTGTTGGCCACAGTGACGTCACTTTGTGATCCTTCAACAAGGCAGTCGTTCACCCAGTGGCCATGTATGGGGCCTCCACCCAGCATGAGCAGGTGCTAGACATCATGGAGATGCCAATGCTGCGGTGGGCTCTCTGCCTCTACCATGCATGGAGATGTTCAGAAGATCATAACCTGCCGTCGATCAATGAGAAGATGAACAGTGCACACCTCCAGTGGCACAGCCATGTCATCCACAGCAGTGACAACTCACTGACCAAGACGGCTTTATGACTAAGCCCACGCGGCAAGCGGCCACACGGAAGACCGAAAAAAGCGCTGGCTCGACCGAATCAAGGAAGATATCAACAAGTCGACTTTGCCCCCGAAAATGCCCTCAATTGAAAGAAGTGGAAAAGTCTCTGCTCAACAGCTGACCCTCCACAAGCAGGGGATGAAAGCTAAGAAGAAGAAGAAGGAGGAGGAGAAGACGAAGAAGACAAAGATAAAGAAGGAGGAGAAGAAGAAGACGAAGACAAAGATAAAGAAAAAGGAGGAGGAGAAGGAGGAGGAGGGGGAGAAGAAGAAAAAGAAGAAGCAGACAAAGAAGATAAAGATGAAGAAGAAGAAGGAGAAGGAGATGAAGAAGAAGAAAAAGGAGAAAAAGAAGAAGACGAAGATGAAGACGACGGAGAAGAAGATGAAGGAGAAGAAGAAGAAGAGAAAGAAGATAAAGATGAAGAAGAAGAGGAAAAAGAAGTAAAAGGAGTAGAAGAAGATGAAGAAGAGAAAGATGAAGAAGAAGAAGGAGAAGACAAAGAAGACAAAGATAAAGAAGAAGGAGAAAAAGAAGGAGGAGGAGAAGAAGAACACGAAGAAGAAGCAGATGAAGAAGATAAAGATGAAGAAGAAAAAGGAGAAAAAGAAGAAGAAGACGACAAAGAAGAAGCAGACAAAGAAGATAAAGATGAAGGAGAAGCAGAAGAAGAAAAATGAGAAAAAGAAGAAGATGAAGATGAAGAAGAAGAAGAGAAAGAAGAAGCAGAAAAAGAAGATAAAGATGAAGAAGGAGAAGAAGAAGAAGAAGAAAAATGAGAAGACGAAGATGAAGAAGAAGACAATGATGAAGTAGAAGGTAGAAGAATGAAAAAGACGAAGGAGAACAAGAAGAAGAAGGTTGGCTCTTGCGGTCATTGTGAGGCATTGTGGACGTCTTTTGCACAAGACTAAGACCCAAACAGGACACAGCACTCTGGGTGAGACGTCGCTTGGCTTGTACTCCATCCTCACTGGGGACACCACATGGCGTAACACCCTATCAGCCTTCTTAATGGACATGTAAGGAAAAACATTCAGGGTGAGAAAATTGCTGGGCCATCGGATCTGTCCTGGCGTCCCCCACCTCTCATTTCAGCCTCACGTCTGCGGTCAGCACTCACCTTGTCTGAGTCTGTTCGGATGACCCAAGCACAGCTGACCTGATGATCGTACTGTTCACCACCTGGTGTGTTGGGGTAGCTAAAGGTGCCCGACTGGCCAGTTAGGTAGCCACCGCACACTAGAAGAGAGAAGAGCAGAGGGAGACATTTAATAATGAAAGCAAATTGAAATGTTGCATAACAATATGAGACGATGTACAAATAAATCCTGGTGGGGAAAATCCAAGCACCATGACACCCCATGTGACGGGGGGCAGCACAAAGACCTGCAGATACAAATTGGCAAACCACAAGACCAAAACTAGGCAAAGAACTGAGATGTGAAATCTTTATGTTAAGACCACCAAGAGTCAAATTATTATGTAACAAGCATGACACTCAAAACGAAACCAAAGTCGTAGAGAACCTCATCTAGAATTCATCAGACCAAAATGAACCAAAGAAAAAGGTCTGAGATTTTATCCACAAATTTGAAGAGCTGATAGCACTGGGTGATATTTCAACGTCACATGACCAGGGGGACTTTGGCCTTCCATCAGCGTGTGGCGTGTTACACGTGTGGACACAAGAAGCTGGACCCCAAATGTTAATTACCTTTACATGTAAACGTGTGCCACTACTCGGCAGATCTGAGAACATCTTCATCTTACTCGTAACAGCTACAGGTCTCTCAGCAGAGGGAAGAAGATCTCTTGTCATCCAGGCCAGATGTCCTTATGAGCGCCGGGAAGGCTGTGCTCTGTTATGAAATTTGTATTTTTTGCTTTGGTAAAGTCTTAATTACCTTTTGGGGACAAATGAACTATTATCAGTCTATCTGTTTATTCTGAAAGGTGGCAGCCACGTCACCAAATCCAAAAGGGCATCACCAGGAACAAAGATGACCCATCCCTTCGGAAAACCACGGAGAAAAACCTCAAGCATTCTTCAGATCTGTCTATTACATGATGTCGTACCTATTATATAGTGCCTTTTCAAATATATCTATCTATCTTATAGTGCCTTACACATCTATCTATCTATCCATCTTATCTTATCTTATCATTAACTTAAATGGAAAAAGACACATTGAGTTTTCCCTGGCTTTAAAATATGACCCCCATTTTTGTCCCCCCGTTCCCCCCATAGCCTCCATGATACCTCAAGTTGCTTTAATGGTGACACACAGTAAAAGCAGAACGTAATGAGACAGTCTGCGTTCATTAAATGCCGTGTAATTAAACTATTTACGCACACGTTATCTCTTCAAGCATCACATTCTTGATTTTTCCAACTAGTCCTCAATCTTTAACACAAGAAGACCCCCACAGCAAGACACAAGTCCAGTGCTATCCACTTCCTGCAGGTCAGAAGACGACGGACCCTCATGACTGGCAGCCACTTTCCGGCCCGAGACGCCTGCTCTTTTTACAGGACCACCAATCCTTGAATTGTTTTTGGTCAATTTGTGACTTTTCAGCTAAAGTGGGACTTCCATCTTGGACCCCACCGCTTCATCTGATAACACACCAAATGTATTCCACCTGACCAAACCCCACTCAGTCGTGGCAGGACGCCTTACGATCGTTAAAGGAGTTTTTTGTGTTGCGTCTTGAACTTGAATTTCGCTTAGCATTTGGATTTCGTTCCTTGACCCCCCCCCCCCCCCATCCTGGACCCCCGGTATTCCTGCCTGTCCCACTCCGATCAGCTGTCCTGCCCTGCCCCGCCTTGTTGGCGTTCTTCATTTTCAGAGGAAGCTATTAGATTAGCGGATCGTCTCTCCTGATCGCACCGCCTTGTTTGTTAATCAAAGGGACCGTGAAAGGCGCTATATACCAGATTACCGTCACCAAACCTCAGCTGATATTTTATAAGTTTATGCAGAAGAACCAAGCAGGCGGTCAACAGAAAGTCATTTCTCCATCGACGGTAGCTCCGCCCACAGTGGTCCGCGTCATTCGTCGTTCTACGGTACCTTGTTGAGGGGTCTGACACTGCGGCCCCGTCCAAGAGCTGGTGCAGTTGCAGAAGTAGCCGTTGATGCCGTCGATGCACTGCCCCCCGTTCTGGCAGGGGTTGCTGAGGCACTCGTTGATGTTCTCTGTGCAGTTGATGCCCGCCCAGCCAGGGTCACAGGTGCACAGGTATCCGGACGCCGTACTCTGGTCGAGACAGAAAAGACAGACGACATGTAGACGTTTAGAGCCAGCGCCACACTCTGAGCTTCACTGTCTCCACCCGCTGCTTTGCACTGGAGGGGACTCAGGGTGTGCTTGAGATTCACCAGCTTCAAACGCACTGGCGGAGACCACTTGAGACCCCACAAACACTGCCCTGCAGAAAGGGACCAGGAGGTTACCGTCACTCAGGTGTCATGCTGAGGTTGTGACTTGGGAGGTCGTCAGATCTGCTCGCCAAACCAAAGACAAAACTTTCACTCGTAGTCGTCGTTCTAACAAGAAACTTCTGTCACAGACGTCACCCGAATCTCACATGTCATGCGCTAACATGCGAAATCTTTAGAAACATGGGTGCAATCACACAACAAAATGGTGGTGCCCCCATAAAGTCAAGTCAAGTCGGGGAGCCTGCACTGGTACAGCACGTTGGCACACCCACTACATGATGAAGCAACTCAGGATCCCAGTTGGCAACCCCCCAGGCAGACACGCGGTCCAGTTCCACCTCTGGAAATGACCCTCTATCTGTCTCAGCCAGGTGTTATGTGGGCGACCCTTGGCCTGGTCCAGCCACTCAGGTCCCCAGCAATGAGAATCTTACGAGTGGATCACCCTCAGGGAAACGTGCCACATGGGCGTAGTGCCATAACTGACGCTCCCTCACAATGCAGGTCATGTGCCTCATCCGGGACTCCATGAGCAACACAAAGTCAAACCAGTGGGACCCAAGGACCCTCTGAAGAGACACAGGAGTCCAGTCTTCGTCTCAGGTCACTGGATAGCGTCCATGTCTCACAAACAGGGGGCACCAGGACTCTAAAGACTTGGACCTTCGTCCTTTTGCAGTGATATCGGGACCACCACACACCCCTCTACAGCGACCCAATGACCTCCACATGCTCTCTACATTCTCTGTCTCGACCTTAACTCTGGTGTCTCTTCTCCATGTCACCTCCTCTACTCTAGGTGGCCTTTTTTATGACAAACATAATACAAAATATCTAAATATTGAAATATAAAAGATGTGATTGGATATTTTGGATTTTTTTCTCTGTTGGTTTCTACTTTTTGGATTTGGATTAGTTTGTTTGTTTGTCTTTGGTTTCCCCCTCTCATGTTATGAACTCCTTAACCAATTCTTAAATTCACTTCTTGTTTTAGTTTTGAATTCTTTTCCCAATAAACTTTATTAATTTTATTATTATTATTATTATTATGAGAGACAACTGTTACAGCCTTCACTGGGCCAGGGGTTTACTGTACACCTCCTCCCCTCTCCAAAGCCTAGCACCACAGATTCACCGATGACTTTCACGTTGATACTCACGATGCACTGGCCGTTCACACAGGGGTTATGATGCTGGCAAATGTCGCTGACAGCCGTACAGCCGTGGGGTCCGTATCCGTTACCAGCGTACCCCGGTGGGCACACACAGGTGGGGAGGTTGCTCTCTGTGGATGAGAAGATGAGGAGATGTTTATATCCACAGACGAGAGACACCACGGTTTTCCAGTTTGCACAATGACATTCTTACAAGTTCTGCCACAGACAAGGGACAGCAGTGTGACACCAAAAAAAAAAATGATAATGTGAAAGAAAGAAAGAAAGAAAGAAAGAAAGAAAGAAAGAAAGAAAGAAAGTTGTCTTTATAGTGAAGCTCTTTAACCTGTTATACCGTATAGTGTCCTTCATATTAATCTGCCTCTTATGTCATATACAGAATGTTCATCTGTTTAACAGCACCTTTCACATCTATCTATCTAATCATTCCAACTACGCTAAAATAGCTATGTCTATTATATTGCACCTTATCTATCTATCTATTATATAGTGCCTTTCACATCTATGTTTGTATCTTTCCACTGTAGAGCACATTTCATATTTGTATAATACAGTATATAGTTCTTTTTTGTGAGTTATACAGTTCTCTTTATATTTGTTTGTCTCTTATGTAGTTCATTTCACATGTATGTTTCTATTTTATAGTGCCTTTCATATCGGTCTACATATGTATTTATTATATGGCAGTTTTCATATATACATGTCTGTGCTACATATATTATATCTACTTAATATATTGTACCTTTAATGTTTGTATAGTGCCTTTCTTGTATAGAACCTTTACTTTCTCTGTATATGTACATAAGTATTAAGTGGTTATAATACCAATCTATCTACTTTAAACTGCCTTTGTGTCTAGTAATATACCTGTCATTTATTACATAGTGATAGATAGATAGATAGATAGATAGATAGATAGATAGATAGATAGATAGATAGATAGATAGATAGATAGATAGATAGATAGGTGAAAGGCACTATATAATAGATAGATAGATAGATAGATAGATAGAT
>JANRMT010062820.1:33035745-33067057 GCA_026402145.1 Polypterus bichir lapradei
GATAGATAGATAGATAGATAGATAGATAGATAGATAGATCTTTAGTTCCTTCATTCGGCTCTTCAGTGTCCCTGTTTCTTAATTTATTTTCTGCCCGATGGAGACAGCGGTCCATAAGCTCGAGTACCATACCTGGGTTGGGTGCACACGATGCCAGGGGGTGGCAGCCGCCGTTGTTGACGGAGCAGATGCTCGTCTGGGTGCACACTTTGCCGTTCCCTTCATAGCCTGCAGAAGAAATGCAATGACAGTCAGAGGTGGTCACCAGCTGAGGTTCAACACAAGCCTTTCTTTTGGTCACCTGGTGGGACTTTGCATTGCCCAGTTTGGTCACTGGTGACAGACAAAGTGAGTTTTTTTGAGATTTTCTTGGATAGCTACGAGGTCCGACACGTAACTCCAGTCACACGTATCAAACTCCCATCTGGGGGGACTTCTGGTTAGTAAATGTCTGTCCCTCTAAACAGTGAATCTGTTGCTTTGGTGTGATAAGAGATGCGTGGCAGGACTCTGTCCTCAGCGTTTCAGGACCAGTGAGATATTTGGGGTCCAGGCAAGTCATGCAGTATCAGGGGGTCAAGTGAAAGGTGAACCCAGAACAGCAGCAGTGACCACGTAGATCCTGCAGTGTCACCGCACTGAATATCCTGGGAATTCTTTAGCATTGACTCGTTTATACGGACAAAGACCACCTCTGAGCAGCAGAGGCACGAGTGGAAGGTGCTGCATGAAGGTCCTGCCGCCACCACCTTCAATGTCTGAGGAGTTTCACTTTGTTTAAAACTCAAGTCCTGTGTCACATTATTATTCTCATAATTTCGTTATTTCCTACCACATTGTTTGCTGGGAATGCTTTGTTAATCACGTGCTTTTGTTTTGATGTGTTCTTTATTTATTTGTTGTTAATTCTGTTTGTTGATGCCCTGATCAGTATTATGGTGACCTCATTTTGATGCTATGTGGGCGCTGGGCATGTGATGCTCATTTGACATGCTGGCTCAGACATGTCACTCCTAACTCAGTACCTAGTGTAGTCCCCTACAGCACCCACCGTGCCCTTAAAGGCTTTCAAACCTCCATCTCTGCCTGAACTCTCATGCCTCCATCTTCTACTCTGGTGAGGCCATTTCCAAAATGAATCTTGTCCCGTCCCACCTGTACTCTTTGTTAGCTCCTATCAAATGCGGTCAGATTGATCCTCTCCCAGTTTCTCGGTAATGGCTGGCCTTCTTCCTCAATCTGAGACAGCTCAGATGATTGTCTCTCCCAGACTTGGCCCTGTCACAGCTCACAGAACTGCAAGGCAGGCTTCACTTCCAGCCAAGGCCTCAAAGCCCAGGGAGGTCCACAATCAGAGGAAGTCCGACTTCCAGCTTTGCAGTCGGCACAAAACCAAGGGAATAGTTCACATGAATAGGGAGAGGGGAACAAAAAAAAAAACCCTTGCCCATTGTAACTAAACAGAGGTGGATTAATATTGAAACATTTATTACAAATTATCCAAGAAAATGAATAAAAAGGGTAGGCATAAAAAAGGCAAACAAAACCAGTCCATGACGTAAAGTTCAAATTCTAAAACAGAGCCAAAGTCCGAACACTTGAGATCAAAAAAAGCAGCACTTCCAAAAACGAAATTCAGAAAAATCCAAAGAAGATTTGCATAACCACGAACTAACATTATTAATGCATTAATTAAATTATTATTATTAATAATGATTAATTAATTAATTATTAATTTATTATTTTTATTAACCAACATCAAAGCCTCAACATTAGCACAAATCCCAACCAGGGTGTGGCCCACAGCTGGCGTGTGCGCCCGTTTAGGCAGGCACCATGCCAAGCTTTCAGTCCATGATTGCGGATTCTCCTCTAAGTCTTCACTGGGCTCTTTAAAGAACCGTGAGGCACAAACATTTCAGTCGGTTTGCTCTTTGTGAAGTAGCTTCGGTTTAAAAATTTTTTGATCTTCTGTGCCCATTCTAACGAGGGGTTGGGTTTTGGAATTTGGAGATTTCAATTTCCATAGCAGGTTTTGCATTAACACGTAAATTTGTTCCTGACACCCGTGTGACATCAGGCTGCTACTACTGGCCAGGGCTCCTTACCTGGCTTGTGGTTTTCTTTTTTGGTCTCTTTTGTTCATTTTTCAAATATTTGAATTATTTCTGTTATTATTGCTCCATTCATTTGTCATTCAGCCAATATTCCTAATGTATTTGTGTTTTTGATGTGCATAACAATGTTTATGGACTGCTTCTTTAAATGTCTTCATGGTCCTTCTGTTTGTGGGTGGCTACCAAAGAGGTGGAGCCACCTGTCAATCTCCTTTGAGGGACCGCCCCCAGCCCTATAAAGGCTCATAGGAATTGCAGTCCCTTGAATTGATTGTTGATTGGTTTGTTATGATTTTTTTTATTGTTTGATTTTTCTATTTTTTCTTTAATTTTTTATTATTTTTCTTTAGGTATTCTGGCTCCT
This sequence comes from Polypterus bichir lapradei, assembly GCA_026402145.1. Classification (NCBI taxonomy): domain Eukaryota; kingdom Metazoa; phylum Chordata; class Cladistia; order Polypteriformes; family Polypteridae; genus Polypterus; species Polypterus bichir. The sequence goes on from JANRMT010062820.1 coordinate 33,038,227, forward strand.
GGACTGTGTTTGTTGAGACTTTGTCTGCTAAGGATGGCCTTTGGTCAGCTCCTTTGGTTTTGCCTCTTTCTACTTTTTTGAGTTTTTTGTTCTTTATTTAACTTTTTAACTGTGAGGATTATTTCCAGGTTGAGGCCTAGTTGGGCCTTAAGCCTCCCATTTTCCTGTGTTAGGCTTGCCTTGACTGAGATCTATGTTCTTTTCTTTTTTTTTTTTTTTTTTGATGGTCTCACCCTTTTTGCTATTTGTGTGCTGCTGCAAAAAATAAAACTCATGAAATAAATTTTGCTGTTGATTAAAACTCACATTTAAAGTGCAGTTTTTCTGATGAAAAGTCTATTTGAGTTAAGGCACAGTTGGCACTTTGTGCGCGCCAGCTGTTCGATGTCCTGGCTGGGCCTACCAAGTTCGGCCTTGTAGAATTCACTGTAATCGCCGTTTCCATTTCATTACAAAAATTTAGCCAAATATGATAATGAATAACATTTAATTAATTTTATTAAAATCAAATAACATTCCATACAAGGAAGTCAAGTTGAACTAGCTGAACCGTTTCTCCTTTGTTGTGGTGGTACGCTAATCCTGGAGAGATGTTCAGATGGTTGTGCTTCTACACATCTCAATTGTTTTTGTGAAAGTGAAACGCGACCCTCAATCGGGCTGATAAGAGACATGAAGCGAAAGCGAGAGATTGCGCCCTGCTGTGCCGTAATGACTTATTGCAGATGCCCCCTGTGTACCGTACATGTGTTACCCATGAATTTGCTCGTATTTGGTGAGACGGCCCTGAAGACGTTTAAATGAGACAGCTCATCGGTGACGTTCCTTTATAGATTGCCTGCTACGAGTTCTCTCGTATTTAGTAGTCAAAGTGTTCAAACGTTACTTAACGCTTTAAACTCAGCCCTATTGTTTTGGACCTGCCGGCAAGATTGAACAATAATGCAAAATTTTTTCAAACACCACATAAAATCATTCATTTCCAACTTGCTCTAAATGGTTGTTGGGTAGTGCTGCTGCCTCGCAGTTAGGAGACCCATCTGGGTTCGCTTCCCGGGTCCTCCCTGCGTGGAGTTTGCATGTTCTCCCCGTGTCTGCGTGGGTTTCCTCCCACAGTCCAAAGACATGCATGTTAATAGGTGCATTGGTGATCCCAAATTGTCCCTAGTGTAGGTGTGTGCCCTGCGGTTGGCTGGCACCCTGCCCAGGGTTTGCTCCTGCCTTGCGCCCTGTGCTGGCTGGGATTGGCTCCAGCAGACCCCCATGACCCTGTAGTTAGGATATGGAGGGTTGGACGATGACGGACTGACTGACTGTCTGGTTGTATTGGATCCCCCAATTCCACGTTGTAATGTTTACTCTGTCCCCTCACAGATGGCTGAATCGCTAAGTCACAGCTGGGCCTGGCACTCAAAAGCAGATTCAGTTCAATCCGGCCAAAGAGAGACATCCAGAATAGAGTCCATCTTTTAGAATCGCGCAGTTGTAATTGTAACAGAAATCAACGAGTATCCCCCTTGGAGATCGGCGCCCTCGTGATCGTCTATGAAATGACTTCTCGATGCCCCCTTGAGCGTGGCACTCCTAGGCCAATGCCGCCTTTCTTGAACGTCCCGATACAATCTGACGTACAGATTATTGTCCCCTAAATGAGAGGCGTTTCATCTTTCAGTTCTGCGGGCCTCCTTTTTGATTCTGGTAGAGCAGCTTTGGACGCGGACTTTGGTTTAGCGATTCGGCGTTGGCACACGTGGCAGGTGACCTCCTGGTTTCGACCCTCAGTTTGTTTCCTGAGCGCCCCTTCATCTCCTGGACTGTCTCTCCCTCTGCTCGGCTTACTCAAGCACTGCGGGTGTCTTCTGACCCGACTTTGGGTTTACGTTTCCTTTAACTTGGACTTCAGTTTCACGTTTTGGCCTTTTCTTCTTCCACGTTGGCGTCTCTCAGACTAACACGTTCTCTTGTTTTATTACCCCAGTTTTTGAATTTCTCGTTTCCATGTCTGTTGCCTTTTCCCTCTCCTGGTCCATCAGGTCTTTTTCTCTGCCGCAAACTAAATCAAAATGGAAGTCCTAACAACTATCAGTCCCGTCCCTACACTAAGCCAAAAAAAAACATCACAAGACCCTTGGCTGGCAGAGAGAGAGCGGAGCAGACCGCCATCTTGAAGGACGTGAGTGTGATGAGCCCAATGGTAAAACACGGGAGCAGCGCCTGGAGCTGGGGCGATAAACAACATGGCCACCAACGTGTAAACGGAGACCGGAGAGATGTCCCCCCCCACCTTGAACTAAAGCAAACATGGAATGGCACCACGATGACAAGGACATCGCCGAACTAAACGAGTAACGATAAGACTAACGAGTAATTAAAACAAACAAGTAGAACGCAACCTGCAGAGTGTCGTGATTGAGGCTTCATGGCCTGTTTCGTTAAGAGAAGCCATTTGCGTACCGTTGTCAGGGTCACATCCCTCGTATCTAGGGGTGTGGTCTCCGGGGTCATGACCTCGACACATTCAACACCCGGCACAAAAGGCGAGCCTGTCACTCGGCACCTCCTCCGATCTGCAGATAGAATCCCTTACGTCCATTTTGATCTTCTGTGCTTTCCTTTCTGCTTACGACTTATTGCCTTTTTATTTTTTTCGTCTCAGTTACGGTCGCCACGGTTTAATTTTATTTTGGCCTTTCGTGCTTCTTCTCTGCTTACCCTCAAATTCAGTTCTCCCATTCCCCTGCTGAATCAGGACACAAATGTTCAAGAGGCTCCCAAAATGCATTGACGACCCCCCAGGGTCCCAAAAGTGTGCCCGACGAAAAACACGTCAAGTACGGCAGCCTACCTGGTGGGCACGGCCCGCAATGGAAAGACCCCATCGTGTTCAGACACTGGACCACGGGAGAAACCGAACAGCCGCCATTGTTGGTCTCACATTCATTGATGTCCTGGCACGAGTAACCATTTCCTTGCCAACCTGTAAAACAAAAAGAGACCTCCAAATGTGGTGGGGCTGTGGATACTGGGATTGGGGGGGGGGGGGCACCATAATGAGGCAGGGAGGGCCCGCCAAACAAAGATTGAGGCTCCCGCTGAACGTGGTTGGCGCTGAGACGTGGAGTAAGAAGACCGGTGGTCTGATGGACACCCGCGATCACCAAAGGAGCAGGTCTGGACGTGTGAGCCATCGGCAGGAAGATTTATACACGGTGTGTGTGTGTGTGTGTCTGCTCAAGTGACTCTCCATGAATGACGAAGACTGTGGCAGACAGGTGACCTGAGTCACACACAAGCTGGGATCTTGACAACAAGTGACGGCTGGCAGGTGTGTGTTGCTATCACACGTCACCGCCATTTGGTGACACTTCACCGGCCACCATAACACATCAGAATGGGAGAAAAGCAAAGCGGCTCACAAACCCAGGAGGCAAATGGAATAAGCCGTCAGTCACCATGTCCACCCGGTCCTGAAAGTCAGAGAGAGAAGAAGGATCCAAGTCCTCGTCCCCAACCCTTTTAGTGTGCAGCTGTGTCTAACGTCTGCCTACGTCTACGAAATATCATAAGGTGGGCTTCAGAAACTCAAACACCCTGGCCAACCTGTGAGGTTACTTCACAGCTGCAGCCTCCCTCATCAATCCCAAGTGAGATGCCGTCACTCCGTCAGAACAAAAGAAATCTGACAAACGAGAGGAGACCAAGAGTCCATCAGGCTCGTTTGTTTAGCGGATAGCCAAGCGGACCCCCGTATCTCGTGTAGCTCCTTCTGCAGGTTTCTGCTTCATCTCCATGTCTCGGTAGTTTGCTCCAGATGACTACGTACGGCTCTTGGTTATCGCCTTTCCATTCACAGTTACCCTCCACTTACCTGCAGGACAGGAGCCGCAAAAGAAGGAGCCGATGGTGTTGAAGCACTGCACTGGGGGGTTGGCCGAGCAAGGGGGGTTTGGAAGGTTACATTCATCGATGTCGGCCGTGCAGGCGGGGGACCCCGCTGGTGACGTCCACCCGCTGTCACAAATGCACTTGTAGCTGGGCTGGAGGGACAGGGGAGAGAAAAAGAGAAAAAACAAAATGGATGTGGAGGGGGCAAAAGTCTGAGATGTGGAGGGGATTCAAATCAATCAATCAATCAATCAATCAATCAATCATCCATAATCCAACCCAGTATATCCTAACTACAGGGTCACGGGAGTCTGCTGGAGCCAATCCCAGCCAACACAATCAATCAATCAAAGGCAGCTTCTGCTCAGAAGGAAGTACTTCATAAATAAAAACGACACTGGAAAAAGTATATGACGTCTAAACTCCCCCTTGTATCCCCTCCATTCTATAAAAGGCTGGAATAAACAATTTACATTGACATGAAAGGGACACCAAAAGGGCGCCCCCTGCAGGCTGCTCCAGTCTCTTATCAAATGCATTCATTTAAGCAGATGCTCCTTAAAGGAGGGATGAACAAAGGGAGCAGTCCTGTGCCAACCCCATCTCATGCTGTTTCTAACCCTCTCTGTTATTGAGCTACCAACCACCCAACCCACCTGCCCATGCCACCACCACCACTACTAACTGCCAAGCTTGAAAGACACTGGCAGCAAGTGGGCATTAGTCACCCACTCTGGGCTACCTGACAGCCAGAGGACACCCCACAAAGACATGGCGCCCTCTGGTGGCCTATGATGCTACTGCACTCTTCAGCTGTGGCCTACTATTCAGGTGTCAGGTACCCATTATAGGCACTGGTGGTCTTCATCATTGGGCTCACCTGATGCCTTCTGTAACCCTAAGGATGAAAATTATGCCTTTTGCCAAACCCTTGAGGGGGCAGCGGGAGCTGATCACAGCAGTCATTGGGCACAAGGCAGGGCACCACTCCAGCTTGGCTCTCTAAATGTGGTGCCTCAGGTTTTCTTTCATGGTCACCACTCATTGGTGGCAAAAACATGATGGGAGAGTAAACAATGGGGCTTAAAATAAAGAGGGGCAACAGTAAAGGAGTTTAAAATCAAGTTAAGGGAACATAACCGTGGCAGTTCACCGTCAAGGCAAAACTTATTATCAGCCACTAAAGTCAGAAGTGATTTGAAGAGTGGCGTGGCATTGACGCCCGAGAGGTCATTTGCCTGGCATTTGGGGTCAAGGTGGCACATCTGTCACACTGTCACTCCGCCTGTCAATCACAGCGTTTTACCTGCCCAGGCTGCAGTCGGTCGGAGTCAATGCAGAGGCCGTGATCACAGAGGGCCTGAGAGCCGCCCTGGCAGTCGTCATAGCGGGAAGTGCAGTGGGGTCCGTACCACTCGGGGGTACACTCGCAGCTGTGGAGAGCAAGGAGATGGAAAGGTCAGTTTGCATGTCAAAGGCGAGAAAAGCAGCAACATCTTAACACCAAAAACACCAAAGGAGCATCTCGACTACGTGACGGGCTCGGGCCTGCTGGCACACCAGAGGGTCTCTGACAGTGCGGCCCCCTCCTTACTAGTGTACACCACTGAGCGAGCCCCAGACACGTTCCTGACGGTTGTGCCACACTGTAAAGCACCTTTGGGCAGCATTTACTATGGAGGGGGACACATTTTATTTGAACTCAATGCTATTTCTTCATAATTTGCCACATAAAGAGACCCTCGTTCACCCCTGGCTGAGCTCACAGTAGTTGGCGGCTGTCACCTGACACAGGTCCCTGTCATGTAGATAAGATGCCATCAATAAAGTTTTTCTTTTTTTTGTCTTGCCCTGGTGCAACAAGCGAAGGCCATGACACGTGTCGCCATCAAGTTAACTCAGATAAGTCCATTCATGTCCATCCGTCCAGTGATTTCATCAGTTAACAAGGACAGACGTCAGCAGCAGCCTCCCACCCATCCACCCATCGTCCAAGCCCACCTTATGCTGAGTAGGGTCGTAGGGAAGCTGCAGCCATCCCAGCCAACAGAAGGTGCAAGGCAGGAACAACCCCTGGGTGGGCCACTAGACCATCGCACAGAGCAGCAGTTCTTTCATTTTAACCCTTAAACCGCCACATACTGGGGGGGTTAATGGACCCCCTGGACGCCAAATACTTTTTTGCTGCACTTTTTAAGGAAACGTCACAATTCACCAAGAAAACGTGAAGTTTTATGGGAACACAATGCCAAGAGCATCACAATTACTGCAACTCTGATCATCTTACACACTGAACTGAAAAACTGTAAAGAAAACGACTGCAACAATCTGTTATTGTGATATGCAGAAGGTGCGAGTGATGCCATTGATGAAATTCAGGAATCACCAACTGCGCCAACTGCGCTTGAACTGGCAGCACTCAGAGGCCAACGCTGACCAACACCCAGGGACAGGGACGCTGCAGGGGGCGCCAGTGGTCACGAGCTGGTTGCTCAATGAATGGACGACACGGACTGATCATCTCCGGCGTGCTGGCAAACTGCACTGGGAAGCAACTCGAACCAGTTACAGCGGTTTAAGGGTTAAAATGGTGGTGAAAGGTCGTGGGGGTCCAGCGTGAACACGAAAGCCTTCAGACTCACCGAATACCATTGAAGCAGGCAGCCCCAGAGAAGGCACTCAGAGTCTCAGGGCAGGCGGCCAAATCGGGCGCACACAGAGACTCAACTCGGATGGCACAGTGAGCCCCCAGCAATGGGCACCTGTTACTTTTATTCCCATTCTTATCATTTCAGCCATTATTCTTCCTCATCTGACTTCTAGCACTCCACTGTTCCAGTCCTGCCTCTGACTCTTAGCTGAGGGGGTCTCAGACCCCGCGCTGTCCATCTGATCTGTTTGATACTGGGGGGCTATTCTCTCCCCCTGCCATGATTTACAACCAAAGAGTTCACATTCCCTTCTCTGAGCGGGGGTCCCATATCTTCAGCTCTCCAGCACGCCTGACCTTTGACTTATGAACTATCGGTTTTTTCAGGCTCATACAAAATAATCAAAATATATGTAGGCATTAGGGGGCTTCACCCCCCCCACTCGCGTCACTCGCCAACCCCCAGGTTTGGTCAACCGGATATACGATTTTCATGGGAATTGTTACATTATTTACACTTTTACTTTAAAACGTCAGTTAAAACGATGTTTAACTTTTCTTTAAGATCGCATTGAATTTTGATGCTGTGTTTGGAATGACATCGTGACAACGCGACGTATAACTGCCCGTGAGTGAATTTCGTTTCTTTCTCTCTAATAAATAAACCGACTTTCTCAGAGTATTTATATCACTGTATCTGAGTGTGAATCACAAGAGTACAGCAGCTGATTGGAAAGAAAATTATCAGGATACAGCATCAAACACACGCTGCCTCAGCCATGCACACAGTCTATTTGAACTTCCTCCATACGACAAACGTTTCAAAGCCTTTCCTGTACGGACTTCGCGGTTCACAAACATCCCAAGAGCTCTAAACGCCCTCAATCAGTCCATCAGGTGCTCCTTGTAGACCTGTTAGGGCTTATAAGTACAATCACGTCACTGGAAACTTGAGATACAGTTATAATGTTACACAACCTGAGCCATTTTATAAAGCGCGTATTTACATATGATGATGATATCATTTTTAAGATGAAATGCAGCAAAATATGTTTATTATATTATACAGATAAAACTTTAACTTCATTTAAATAATCTATACTGCTAATAATTAAAGGACACGGTGTCGCTACGCTAGAAAGGATCTGTTCACGGATTGTTCCTGCCTCACTCTGTATTCTTGCTGGGCTGGCGCGACACTGGAAGGATAGACGGACAGAATAATTAAACACGCACTACGAAGATATCTCAATGTTCCTTAAAAGTTTTGAAGAATCAGCGTTCTCAGCTTACAGATGGCTTAACGTCCATTACAGAGCTGATTGGGTGTTTGGATAAAGAAAAGGAAGGACAGGAATTGGAGGTTAGTACGTTTGAAAGAGACCGTACTGCTGCAATAAATTATTTCATCGAAGGTCGCGCACGGCGCATCAAGCATCTTGCGTGAGACATGAACAATCGCTGCGCCACCGTGTTCCCATGTTTAATAACGTGCTTTATTATCATGAAAATGATATCGCGTATACATCTCAGTATTTTAGTTATTCAGAGAGCTGTAATATCACAAATGTAATGGATTCTGTGTCCTGTCGGAGAAGATAAAGTCTGTTTAAGAAGCCCGTAGTGATTCACACACACAAAGCACATAGAAGAACAAATACAATACAAAGCAGTTAACGTGCTACTTTAGTTACGATGGGATTGAGAAACTAGTAAATTAAACGATTTAAAGATGAAGTTTATGATGTTCTACTTTAAAGACAAAATAAATGACATGATTAAAGTGGAAATTTCCAGACTAAAGTAGGTTAAAGGTCAGGTTTATAAGACTGTGGTAGGACCAGCAATGATGCATGGAGCTGAGACACGGGCAGTGAAGGGAGCACAGCAGGAGAAGTTGGCAGAAATGAAAATGTGGAGACGTGTGGAGTTACAGAAAAGGACAAGAATCAGAGGACCAACAGAAGTGGCAGAGACGTCTAAGAAAGTGCAGGAATGTAAGCTGAAGTGGTATGGACGTGTGATGAGGAGACACAATGGAGATGTGGGGAAAAGACTGATGGGAATGGAAGTCCAGGGGAGGAGAAAGTGAAGGAGGCCAAAATGGAGGTTCTGAAGGGCCTGACGGAGGAGAATGCGGTGGTCTGAGCTGTTTGGAGAAGGATAATGAAGGACAATAAACCCACACAGAGGGAGGAAGAAGAAGAAGAAGAAGAAGAGCCATAAAGAGGAAGAAGAAGAAGAAGTGAGGAGCCATAAAGAGGAAGAAGAAGAAAAGATGAGGAGCCATGAAGAAGAAGAAGAAGACTAAGAAGAAGTGTGAAGCCAACTGGCCTTCCATTTACTGCGTAGGGCCTCGGATTTTATATTTAATTTTTCATCATTTCCCTTTCTTTGCTCTTTATGTTTTTGCAGATGACGATGTCGCCCGGTTTGGCCGAGTCACCTGAGCATTCAGAAGGTGGTGTAACACTCCTATGTCCCTCCACAGGGTCACATTCATATCCCCCATCTATCTATTAAGTAGTGCATTTCACGTCTAAATATTATTTAGGTTCTCCTCTGTCTATTATATAGCGCCTTTCATATGCCCCCGCCCATGCTATGCCAAAGCAGAGCCCCCATTACCTGTAGCTCCCGTCTGTGTTCCTGCAGTTCCCTCCATTCTGACAGGCCATTGGGGTCCCGGCGTACACCTGACATTCATTGACATCCTCCGAGCAGGTGAGACCCTGGAAAAGAAAACAGGACATCAGAGAAGTGAAGGTCCATGAAGAGACACCAAATGGACACCAGTGGACAATAAACAGCCGGTGCAGGATGATATGCTGAAAGCAGCAAGGACGTCACAACTCTCATCGCTGGCCAGCGGGGTTAACATAATGGACGTCAGCCCTATGGGACCCCCTCAGAGTCTAACATGGGGTGTTGACTGTGAAGATAAAATGACACAAATGGACAAACCCCTGCCTCAGGTCAGAAGGGGGCACTCTGAGCCACAGGGGTCCCTCTGCTCGTTCTTGGGCTGATGTGCTGAATGGCATTTCAGATTTGTCATCCTCAGCCGTCTTTTGCCCGAGGGCTTTACTTGGATGAATATTTCTAATATTTCAACTACTCACACATCACAACAGGACTGACGTGGGCACCAAACAAACAAAAAGCCCAGCGGCCACAGCAGAGGGCACTAAGGCTGATTGATGGCCCTTCCTGGAGTGAATTCCAAACTGAGGACTGTCATTTGTGGTCACCGCACTTCACCTCTCGTGCGTCTGCTGGACTGTCACATTCTCTTTACTCAGAACAGTTGGTGTGGCTCAGAGAATGAGAGCAGACCAACTGTGGAGAAGGAGAGCAGACTCCTGAAAAGCTGTCCACATCGACCTCCACCACCAAGTGCCGCCTTCACCTGGCAGTGCTCAAATGCATGAGGTCACTTTCTACTTTCTCAATTGCTTTTCTGTAATGAAGATGTCACAGCTAAGGCAGTGCAGCACAAGAGTGTCATTTGGGATTTACACACGACAAGACGTTAAATATGGAAATACCCACAATGCACCTGGTCACTCTTACGGATACATACTGAGCATCGGCTTGTGGACGCCAGGCCAGTGATGGACGTTTTAATGATTTAGTCCCATCACACCTCCATCAGATGACAATGAAGAGACAAAGGGGACAACAGTAAATGTCACCAGTTAGTCAGCACTGTCACTCTGATGTCACAAACTAGAATGTCAAACAACCATTGAGAATAAATAACCACTGCAATGGATGCATCCTCACCTTCCAGTTATCTGGACAAATGCAGTGAAAAGCACCCAGTAGGTTCAAACAAGTCCCAGAATGCTGACAGGGATTACTGGAGCAGGACCGCTGCTGGACTACCTGAAAAAAGAGAGAAGATGACGCGTGAGGACAGAGAGTGACATGGGTGGCGTGAGCACAAGCGTGAGTTCAGCAAAACTGGACCACCGAAAACGCAAAGTTACACAGCGGGGGCTACCAGCAAGAAAAGGGAGGAAGAGGTGATGAGTCAAAAGCTGTGATATAGTAAATGGACATGAAAGGCGCTATGTGGCGCCTTTCACATCTAAATATGATATACCGCCTCCTATCAGTCTTACTGGCATATAGCGCCTTTGAATACTGACTATAAACTGACCTGTCTGCCTGCCTGTTATACAGACTATCTATCATCTATTATATAGTGCCTTTCACTCTTATCTATCTATCATCTATCATTTAGTGATCTATCTATCTATTATATAGTGCCTTATCTATCGATCTATCTATCTATCTATCATTTAGTGATTATCTATCTATCTATCTATCTATCTATCTGTTATATGGTGCCTTATCTATCGATCTATCTATCCATCCATCTATCTATTATATAGTGCCTTTCACATCTATCTATCTCCTTTTTGTAACACCCCTTGACCTCATTCTAATTTGTCGTCTTTCGCCTTTTGCCCGGCAGTGTCAGTTGACCTTTAAAATGCTCCTCATTGCTAATTTTTAACCGATGGCGGTTCATATCCATTAACCTGAGCTGTCTGCTCTCACTGAGTAACTAAGAGTGGGCTTTGCTCTGAGGACGGCCCTGATGGTCCCTTGCTTTTGATTCTGGGGTCTCCATTCCACTGATGTGATTCGTTTTCACAGCTGGCTCGCTCTGTGATCGATGCCCACCCTGATGGCTGATGCCCACCTGTGTGGTTATCTCGTCAGCACCGCTGCTTGACCCCTCATCTCTGTGCTGCTCGTACTCCGAGTTTGAACACAAAGCGGCCCCCCTGTGGCTCATAGTTAATGTTTGTGAGGGTCTAAGAGAAGTTTAAGAATACAAACCCATTAACAATAAAAAAGAACAGGAAATGAATAATGGATAAAATAAAAGTTTCTTTCTGAAGGGCACTACAACATACACTATAACCTCCCGTGTGACCAATGAGCAGTCTTGGGTATCCCCCTGTGCAGATGATGACCCTTTTAGGCAAAATCTGCCTGGCATTTTCTGACATTTTTTTATTTGTTTAATAAATTCCTTAAATATTAAGTATCTTTGTTCTCGGCCCTGACACTTTTCATTTTTACACTTTTCTCCTCGCTCCTTCCGATATTTCTTTCCAATTTTAAAAGCCAGAGTGGCCAGAGGCCTGCACCTCAGAGTTGGGGTAAGGCTGCCTTGTGGTAGGCCCAGACCTACAATGAGGGCAGGCCTGACTCTTTAATTGCAGGAATCATAAGGTTGACTTTTAAACGTTTCTAATGTTTCACTTGCTGACCCTTCATGTTCTGCTCTGTTTGGCCGCCACCTTCCATTGCATGTGCCGCCGTCAACCATTAGAAGAAAAGCAGAGCAGCACTTGAAGCTGTGCAGAGGAGAGCAGCAGGTGCATCATGGGACTTAAGGACACGACCCGGAAATGAAATCTGTTTAGTCTCGAGGCCGAGTGGGGACCCCAAAGTCATTGATAATGGAGATCCAGAAGGACTCCTTCAAGGTACTGTAGCTGAGGACCCGCCAGTGGAAATTAAGGAGAAGAGAATTTCGGCCTGAAGACAGGAAGAGCTTCTTAACACAAAGGATTGTGGGAATCAGGAGCAAACTGCCAAGTCAAGGAGTTGAAGTGGAAACCTCGACAGCCTTTCTGAGGTGTGAGGATGAGATGTTGGGACAGCTGAGCAATGAGAGACCAGTGGAGTGATGGCGGGGCTCTCCTCTCGTCTGTCCAACTTGTGATGTTCGCATTTAAAGAAGCTGAAATGTCACAGACAGAGGACCTTGGATTTGAAAGGCAGCATGTGACGTCACTAACACGAGTGCATTGCGGCCACCGGTGCCTGGGGACAGCAAAAAGACGGTGACCAAAATGGGTGTATCTATAAAAAAATAACACGGCACGGTGATGGGACAGGAAATATTTCTACCAACTAGACGGCAAATCAAAGCTGAAAATAAATGAGAGAAATCAATGAAGACCCCCAACAGGGACACATGTATGACTCCAGAAGTGAGGGGGCAAAGCAGAATCAAACATTTGGAAATGTGATGGAATATAAACGGTGTACTTCAGGGACGATGAAGCAGAGGAGCAGGACATTGGCGCATCACCCTAGACCTGAGCAAAGCATCACTGGACTGGCCAGCCTTGGGACGGGTTTGGGCACCAACACTTTAGGACCCTTTTGCTTGTTCTGCTACATTCACTCACATCAGCCCACCCTTCATATCTTTATGATAAACCGTTAAAGCAGTGGCCCGTCGAACGTCCTCACCTGCTCCAGATTCTGGACTTTGCTCTCCAGAGACGTCAACTGAAACAGAAAAAGAAGATTTAGTGTAAGAGAAAAAACAAGAAAAGTGACAGGAGGGGCGGAGCAGAGACGGCCACTAGAGGCGCCCTACATGGCGCGACTGACACGGAGCTTCACCGCCATTACTGTCTCACGTCCCCTTCAATTGTGTCCGTGTTGTACAGAGTCAGGTGTCCATGGTGACCGTCACCACCGCTGCCACCTCACAAACGGGCCTGCAGTTAGGACGGTGGTCCGCCTCTTCTTCACACTTAACGTTTTTCTGTTCCAATCGTTCTTTTAGAAGGACAGCAATAAGAAATACACTCGAGGATAGGGACATGAAGAAGAGGGAAGGACGGAGCAATGGAAAGGCTCACAGATTACTGACCATCAAAGGCTAAAGTCACAAGGGCCGATGATGAAGCGAGTAAGGGACATCGAGAAGGAGACACCGTGACATGGAGTGATAAACTCTCTCTAGAGAGAGAGAGAGACATGGCGTCACGATTTGGAGTTTCCTCCGAGGCCGAGGCTCCCCAAATAAGCAGCGGAGTGTCGTAAACGTGTCGGAGTTGCTTGTCAAACAAAATTTGCCTCAAAACGCCCACTAGAGGGGAGGAAACTCCGGCGAGTTACAAAAACAGACCACAGCAGAGTCTTTAGATATAAATAGATTTATTTCACAAAAATAAGCTTAGAGGAGCACAAAGGGAAAAGGAGTTGCATAAAACAAAAAGGCCATCGAGAGGCAAACGAGTCCAAATAGAGAAACCCCAAGAATGGACAAAAGACAGAAGCACAGACGTCCAAAAATGAGGAAAATGAAGAATCAAACAGCACAACAAACAGCACAACGGTCAACATTCAATGAACCGCAAAGGACTGTGGGCTATCCTCAGCTTTTAAAGGGCTCTCTCCTGACAGTGATGGGCACGTGACCCCACCTCTAAGGGGACCACCCATAAAACACACGGCACACAGTAAAGGATACATAGACACACAGAAACGAAGGATCAAAAGTATTAACATAAGCATTTGAGTCAAAAATGAAACAAAACAGGGGGGACCCCACTTGAAACAAAACACAGTGCAGGTGACAATCCTAACTGGACCACCCAGCAGAGCTCAGCCAGGCCCCCAATAAACCAGCTGGCTTCACCAGGAGCCGTCCTGAAAATGAGGAGCTGGCCCAGCAAGTACAAATACCACCAAAAATATAACAAAAGCCCTTCAAGGGGAGGGATGACCGCAAACCCTTGGTTTGTATTCCAAAGGTCAGATGAAGAATCTTTATACAAATAATAATAATAAAGAATTCCATTTACTGAGCGCTTTTCAAGCTACGCGGCGTGCCTTACAGAAGCACCGAGGAGCCACCTTAACCACCAACAACGTGCAGCACCCACCTGCTTGAGGTGACGGTAGCCATTGTTGTGCCAGTTTATTATCATATATTTATTAGCTATTAGGTGGTGAAGGATAGTTAGGGGGTTAGAATGGATGAGGCAGGGATGGGCAGTTTAACCAGGATATCAGGAAACTCTCTTTGAAAGATGCCCAGGGACCTTCATGACCACAGAGGGTTAAGTACCTCGGTGTTGAGTCTCATCCATTTTTACATTGCGGTGTCACCATCACTGCCCTGAACCACACAGACTATAGGGTAAGCGCCCCCTGATGGCCTCAGCACCACCTCTTCCAGTAGCAACCCACCATTTTTTTTGGTCTCCCATCTAAGTACTGACCAAGAGCAAACCTGCTCAGCACGACCCATTCTGAAGTGCAGGTGGCATACAGATAAATAAATTAATAAAATATTTAGTAACAAAAAAACAGAAAACTACAAAGAAGGGTTCAAAACTTAAAAAGGAGGCACAAAAGTGTTGCCTAATTGACAATCCACAGCAAAAAAAAATCCAAAATCAGAATCCTTAGAATCAAAAATCCAGAAAACACCAAGAAATGAATGACCACCCACTCCTGAGCCTTCTCTGCTCACTTCAATAGCCACAGGGCGGTGTGACGATGTGGGTTCAGCTCCAGGCTCCCAACTGGTTTCTGGGGAGTTCTCGAACCCAACACCATTGGTAATGTCACCAGATGAGCTGGTCAGTGACGACATCACGAAACAAGGGGATGGTGCAAAAAGTACAAAAATGAAAAACAACAAAATCAAAAACAGTACTCAAATGTCCATAAATAAATAATCCATAAAACGGTTAAAACAAAGGCTTAAACGAGACTCAAACAGCAGCCATCTTTGGGGCTCCTTCCCAGCTTTTTCAGCTCTCCTAAGGTTTACTCAGCCAAGGAGACTTCAGCCGCTGCGGTCCTCTCTCTACCGCTAGATCACTCGGGGTCGGTTGTCCTCCCATCTTCCTTCTCGCACAGGTGGTCGTCCCTCAGATCCCTAAGGCGGACTCCTCCTCGATCGTACCCACCGCTCCACATAGTCAGTGGGCGTGATCCGTCCCTTTTGTGCCGATCGCTCGCTCAATCTGGGACCCCCTTTTTCTCGGCTGGCTGGCTGGCTGGCTCGTCCATTCTTTTGCACTACCCCATCTGTGCTCTCTCACTCTCCTGTCTTTTACCGTTCTCTTTTCTCTCTCTATTTCCGCCCTGCGCTTCTCCTATTTATTACAGGGATGTGGTTCAAGACATGCAGGTTGGGGGCATTGGCGATTCTAAATTGTCCCTAGTGTGTGCGTGGGGTGTGTGTGTGTGCGCACCCTGCGGTGGGCTGGCACCCTGCCCGGGGTTTGTTTCCTGCCTTGCGCCCTGTGTTGGCTGGGATTGGCTCCAGCAGACCCCCGTGACCCTGTAGTTAGGATATAGCGGGTTGGATAATGGAGGGATGGATGGATGGTTCAGGTGTGGTGATTAGCAGCTCCTGGCTTCAATCACGGATGTGGACGACTCCTCACCTGTGCACTTAAGCGAGGACCGCCCGCATCATCAGCGCCCGGGAACCACTCCAGCCACATGACCATGGGAGCCCCCCCTCTTTAAAAACTGGCCTCTTTGATCTGAGCTGTGGACCCACCATACCACAGGCGGGCTCAGGAGTGGTGATGTCAGGGTGGCCCCGCCCACTGGGGATTCCACCCACGAAAAACAAGGAAAAGAAGTCAGTAGAAAAGGAATTAATGATAAGCAAAAAATCCAAAGAAATAACATCAAAATATGAAAGAAAGACAATGAAAAGAACAAAAAAAAAAATAACATACACATACAGTAACTTTGACTTGATTCAGGACACATGGGCAGCAAGGAAGCAGATTATGGCCTCAAGGGGGCGCTCCCATGAAGCCCGACACACAAATAAAAGATAAAGCGGTGCCACCATGGAGATGTTTAAAATGATACAGGGAATTAGTAGAAGAAAAGCCGGTTGTTACTTTAAAATGAGTTCTTCAAAAAGTTCAAAAAACGAGAGCAAAACGTCACCAAGCAGAACTTCCGGGGCCTCGAAAATTTCACTTGATGATAATTTGGAGAGATGGGACCAACAAAACGCTTGATTTACCGCTCGTTCTACATCTCAGTTACCGCCCATGGCCACGATCTTCAGGCCGCGACTAAAAGAACTGCATCACGGACACCGCAGCGGGAGTGGACTTCCTTCAGAGGGTGTCTGGACTCCACCCTGGAGACAGCGTGAGGAGCACAGACGTTCTCATCACATTGAAAGGAGCCAGTTGAGGTGGTTCGAGTATCTCCTGTACGCCTACCTGGGGAGACATTTTGGGCATTTTAAACCAGACTGAGGACAACCTGGAGTGATCCTGGGTCCAAGCTGTCCTGGGAACACCTTGGCATTCCTCTGGAGGAGCCTGAGGATATGACGGGGAAAGGAGATGCCTGGGCATCTTAGCTTAAATGTGCCACCTGGACTAGAAAAAGCGTCAGAAAATGGTAGCCCGCTCTCGCTCTCATCACCATTGTTCTAATATTTCAGTTCAATTCTAGTCTTTCTGCTGCCCAATTCTCTCACATCACCGATTTCCATCCCTGAGCTCCACTCCACACCATCAGATCTCGAGTTCTTTCTTCTGTCGCCTCACAAGGTCTCAACATTTCTTGCCTGACAAATGAGGTCACTCACGCCTGGGTTCTTGTGTCCCCTGTCAAGTTTTGTTGGTCCCCACTTGACTTCTCTCTCAACTTCTGTCTCCTTCTCGATGTAACACTTCATAGTCACACCTCTTATTGTCACCACTGTGGCTGTAAAGTGTCACCAGCACAACTCTGTGCCACTGCGATGGCGAGCACGTGGCTCACAGGCACCTTGTTAAAGTTAAACGCAGTCATGAGGACGTTTATGGCGGTCCTGTCTGTTTACGGTGCCCAGCTGACCCTGGCGGCTCATTGCGGTTCAAAGTCTCCGTTATATGAGAGAAATAAAAAGGCTGAGCTGCAGAAAAAATAAAAACATCTCCTTCAATATCTGACTTAGGGACGTCTGCCATTCACCCTTCTCCACCAATAAGGGGTTTGATCATCACGGTGGGGCTCCTCAAGACTTTCAGTTTCCGGTGGTCTCCACAGTCAAGCGCCCAATACAGTCAGCTGATGACGCGTCTGACAGAAGCCCCCTGAGAGTGTGGAGGTCACATTTTAGAAGAAAAGCCTCATTTTGAGTATTTGGGGGCAGGCGGGTGACAAAAACCTGATAGTGAGATATCGGCCAGGGACTCTGAAAAACACGAGACGTCATTCTGAGCTTAACTCCATTCATCCTACATCATCGATTTGTAAAAAACGGGGCCACAGATCATAAGTGGGGGCGCCCCCCCCCGGGCCTGAGACCCCCGTACGTACGACTCGATATTACGCACCCGGCTGTTGAGCTGGTTGATCTGATTGGAGACGTTTGCTGGGACTCCTCCACCGCTGTTCTTGATGGATGTGATGTCGTCTTCATTCTTCTTGATCTACAGTGGACAAGAGTTGCATGATTAGAGAAAAATGTTTTATGAAATGTTAGAACGGTGGAGCTTAAGAAAAGAGATCAACGATGGAGCAACTCAACCGGCCCAGACCCCGGTCACTGAAGAGTCCAGGCTGACGGACATGGCAGTGTCCTGGGATGTTCAAGGTTTGAGCCGTGGCAGTTTAATGGACTATGGTGGGGTTGGGACGGTGCGGGTCGGCCCCATGCCACCGGTTCCCACCAGGAGCCTCTTTAACCCACCAGCGCTGCCAGTATAGAGGACACTCACACCAAGCAAGGGGAAGGTGTAAAGCGCTCAGTCCAAACCAAGAGTTCAAAAAGTGCAGTGCATCCGTAATTCAATAACTAATCCATAAAAGTGAAGGTTAAAATCCATCCATGAATAATCCCTAAAAAACGAGATTAAAACAGGAAGGGGTCTTTAATAGCACGAGCCCTGGCACACTGCCCTAAAAACGGACGTCTCCTTAGCTTAACCCAAATGGCACCATGCAGCTAAGGAGGTGCCAGTCTGACAGTTCAGCCCACCTTCAACGCTGCTCCTAGGCTTGAACACCATGTTAGATGTTATGGCCTGCAGGGGGCACACCAGCTGCCCAAACCTGACACAGACAGACACCAGGCACAAGTTCCAAGCAGAACATTTTCCAAACCATTCCCACAAGTGGCGCAGTACAATGAGTTCAGCACACTTTGCCTTCTCCTTCACCTCCTGACTCCGGCTCCTGGAATGAAGGCAGGCGGCTCCTTTTAAGCTCCAGGGGGCTCGTTAGCGAGGTCTGGAATCACCCCCAGGATTACCACGACACATTAGGGCTCTGCACTCTCTGCAGCTCCCCCTGGCAGAACCCAAAAGGGCTGCCGTGAACTCCAAATCCCATCCTGCCTTGTGGGAATCCATGGTACTCCAGCAACGCAGGGGAAGCTGCCCTCTAGTGTCCCGGGTGAGATAATGCCCTGAACACGCTATCTCCTTTAATCCAGCTGGTGTCGTGGCATGGCAGGCCCCCTGGCCGTGTGTGACAATGTGCTGTGACACGCTCTTCCAAAAAGAGTCCCACTGAGCCCCTTTAAGTGACTCAGATACGTTCACCTGAACTCCGTAGATTCATGTCACAGTCGACCCGTCCAAACAGGCCTCATACTTGTCACACTGGACTCGTTATTCGATATCAGGGGTCTTCCCAGATGGTCTAAAGACTGCAGTAGATGAGACCCCACGTCCCACCAGCCGCCGTTGTTTAACGCGACTCCCTCGTCACTTCAATTTAGTTCTGCCTTTAAGGAACAGGGCACGTGTGGCATTGGCACCCTTGTCAATGAGCCTGCGGTCGTCATCAGTCCGCCAGCACCACCTGATCAAAGTCCTACACGGCCACCGGAACGAAAGCCGATACCCCCGACCTGCCACGAGACCCCCTGGGCTGAGCCCTTCAAGAAAAATAAACAAGAAATTAAAGAACGCCATTTGTTTTAGACAGAATGCTCAGTGGGGGCTGGTCGGGGTTTTTTTTTGGCCCCCCTTGATTTTTTTTCTTCTCCTGCCCACCCTGGCCAACCGACCTGATCATCAGACCCTCATTTAGAGACTTAAAAAAACAAAATAAAATGACAATTCAGTGTTTAACGACTGTCACTCTCTCCATTCCGTCCCTGTCCTCTGTGAGTGCGGATTCTTTCTTTTGTGGACACCACTTATGAATTATGACGCTCATCTGATTTGAATTTCTTGTAACGTCGCCTTTGAGCTTCAATGTTCTGATGAAAGTGAGCCACAGAAAGAAAGGACTTCCGGCAGGCCACACCCCACCTCACATGGAGGCCTCGGTGGGGACACTGAGCAGGACCACCTGGCAGCTGACCATACCTGGACAGTGAAGACCACCTCCATCACCAAGAAGACGCTTCCCTCAGAGGCTGAAGAAAGGCAAGCCCACCTCCCTCCATTCTACACTTTGATCTGGGAGCTCGAGGTCCTGTGATGTGTGGCACCCTGCAGAGCAGGTCACTGGGACCCCTCACCTTCAGAAAGCATGGCAGCGTTGTGAGGGTCCACCGCCACCCCACCCACCGTCTCCTTGTTCTGCTTCCATCTAGCAGAAGGTTCTAGAAAACCTGACCCTGTTCTGACAGGTCCTGTAACAGTTTCTACCCCTCCTTGGTGGTCCGGACTCTGTACTCTGTGGTGCCCCCCTTTCAGATCTGCTCCTAGTAGTTCATTTCTATGCAGCACATTTCTTACACTTGTCACTGCTGGACTGTCATTGTTCTGTCTCTTCATTATCTGTCACCCGTTTATGGGTTTGCTGCTTGTCCTGTGCTTGTGCGTGTGTCACACTGCGGCCACGGAGTTCATCATTGTGTGCCACCGTCTGCTGCAATGTGGTGTATGAAGGATGTCTCAAGAAAGCCACGTGACTTAACTTCAGGAATTGGGCTTCCATGGCGGTGCCAAATGTCACTATGCACAATGCCATACCTTGAATGGAGGGGCATAAAAGTACACTGCCCGCCACTGGACTGTGGAGCAGGGGAATCACGGAGTGACAAATCACACGTCGCTATCTGGCAGTCCGACGGACCAGGAGAACACGACCTTCTGGACTGCACAGCACCTCCTGCTCACATTTGGTGGACGAGGGAAAATGGTGGGCTTTTTGAAGGGTTCTGTTAATGCCACGGCAGTCAAAGACAATTCAGACCATTGTGCACTTCAGTTTGTTGAAGGTCTGTGAAGGTCAAAGACAGCTTCATAAAGACATGGAGGAACTCGAGGGGAACGCAGCACTACGGGCACATCTTCGGGGTGAGTTGGACCGCTGATGACGAGCCAACGTCCAACATGAGCACCTGAGCTCACCAACGCCCATCTGGCTGAACGGCCACAAATCACCACAGACAACCTCTAACATCTGACAGAAAGAAGAGGGGACGCTGTTATAGGGTGGGCTTCTCCACAGGAATGAGATGTCTGTCTAGCTGTCTATCTATTATATAGTGCCTTTCACGTCCATCTGTCTCTCTGTTTTTATAGTGCTTTTCACATCTATGTATTATATTATGTCTTGCCTTTCTATTTATCTATCTGTAATATAGTGATTTCCAATCATCCATCCATCATCCAACCTGCTATATCCTAACTACAGGGTCTGCTGGAGCCAATCCCAGCCAACACAGGGCGCAAGGCAAGAAACAAACCCCGGGCAGGGTGCCAGCCCACCACAGGACACACACACACACACACACTAGGGACAATTTAGGACCACCAATGCACCTAACCTGCATGTCTTTGGACTGTGGGAGGAAAGCCACGCAGACACGGGGAGGACATGCAAACTCCACTCAGGAAGTGAACCCAGGTCTCCTTACTGTGAGGCAGCAGTGCTAACCACTGCGCCACCATGCTGCCTAGTAGTGATTTCACATCTGCTTATCTAATTATGCCTTTCCTATTAATTTTATATTACCACTCACATCTAGGACTTATATAGTGCCTTTTCTATTGATGATCTATTGATCATCTATATATCTATTATGTGGTGCCTTTACATCTATCTAGCTGTTATATAGTGCCTTTCACATCCGTCTGTTATATAAGCCTTTTACATCTATCTATTTTATAGTGCCTTTCCTATTCATCTATTTGTTATATAGCGTCTTTCCTATTTGTTTTATAGAGCCTTTCACACCTATCTATTATATAGAGATATCTGTCTAGAAACTATATAGTGTCTTTAACATCTGTCTATTACATTGTGCCTTTCCTTTCTATTTATCTATCTGTTATATATTGAATTCACATCTACTTATCTATTACATAGTGCCTTTCCTATTTATTTTATTGTACCATCTACATCTAGGACTTATATAGTACCTTTCCTATCTATTGATCATCTATATACTGTATCTATTATATAGTGCCTTTCACATCTACAATATGCAGGTGTTATATAGTGTCTTTCACATATCTATCTATTAATCATATAGTGCCTTTCATATCTATCTGTTTTATAGTTCCTTTCACATCTATCTATTACATTGTGCCTTTCCTTTCTATTTATCTATCTGTTATATATTGATTTCACATCTACTTATCTATTATATAGTGCCTTTCCTATCGATTTGATCATCTATATATCTATTATGTAGTGCCTTTACATTTGTCTATCTATCTATTATATAGTGCCTTTCATATATATTATATAGCGCCTTTCACATGTATCTATTATACAGAGCTATCTATCTGTCTAGAAACTATATAGTGCCTTTAACACCTATCTATTATATAGTGCCTTTCCAGTTTCTCTCTCTGCTTTATATCTCTTTAGCTGTCCTGTAGTGTCTGTCTATCTATCTATCTAGTTTATGTAACAGTCTGGTTTAAATAATAACTTTTATTCTTTACCAGAACCTAGTCAATATAGCGCCTTTCACAAGGATCTAAAGTCTTTTGCTAATTTTAATAGAATATTATTTTCTTTCTCCTTAATGAATCACGCTCATCTTGCCTCTTCATACAGCACCTTTCACGTCCGCTCCCGTGATGGCCGCGTCACCCCTTCGCCGTCAGCCCGTCCCCTCACCGTGTCAGACGCCCCGTCGCCTTACCTGCTTCAGCAGCTCCGTCAGGTCCTCATCGCCGATTTTGACGCGGCCAGAAGGTCCTGCCCTGAACTCGATGTTCTTGCTGCTGCCCGTGTGGAACACTAAGTTCCCGTTGTCTGTCGCCAGGCGAGGCCTTTAGGATGTTGCCGTCGTTGGCAAACAAATGAAAAGAGAAAGGCGTCGATTATTAAAACGCCTGCTGTGGGCACAAAGTGACTCAACTCCAGACAGTGAGGCTACAGAACTGCTAAGCCAAAGCTGACTTCATATAGCGCCTTACCCAGCAATAAATACATTATGAGAATGCAGTAAACAAACATAAAGCCGGTGTGAACGGGCACCTCACTGTATATAGCGCCTTTTCCAGTAGCCACTATGCTTTGTGAAGATGAAACAAGCAGATGGAGCGAAGTCACAAACGCTGGCAGATCTTCGGCGCCTTCCCCACACTCTACAGCTGGCAGCAGCAGATGTCTCAACCCACGAGTGCCCTCGACACCCTGGCATTGTTGGGAGTGCCTGGGCACCACCAGCTCAGAGTTCTCAGCCTTTTCAGGTCTTGCAAACATGACTAGGGTGGCACCCACTTGTCACACTGAGTCCGACACCTGAGTCTGTTGAGCAGCACAGCATATCCCACTCACCCACACCATGCCCTCTGCCAGGGTACTTACAGAGCGCTGGACGCGTCCCTCTTCCTTCTGCTTCTCACAGCCTCGTCTGAGTCACAGCTGAGCCCACAAAACAAGAACAAAAGAGCGAAGAGCCGAGCGACGCGGGCCATCGTCAGTGGTGGCCAAGCACAGCCACCGCAATGCCAGCCTGATAGCCGCACTCCACGAGAGCCTCACACCTGAGGGGGGACGAGAGACGGGATGAGGACGGCCTTTGTACCGTCAGTGCGGGGCAGATAAGAGCGTCGCTCGGTGGTGAAAGTCACAAGGCAGCCGAGATCTCAAATGGCCTGCCGGGTGGATCATTGAAAGCTTTAGATGGGCAATAAAAGAGCCAGTTAAGCGTTTTAGGTAATGTTTAAATGGAGGGGGCACTCAGACATGACACTCACGGGAGCAGCAGGGGGCACTTTGAGCAGGTGACAGGAGTCACACGGCGGGCCAAACAGCGGAGGAGCAGTGCTGCTGCCTCACACCCGATGGAGATCGGGGTTCAAATCTCAGGTTCTCCTCGTATCTTTACGGCCCTTCTGATCAGGGACTCAAACACAACTTCACACTTCACCTTCTCGGCTGACGCTTTGATTCAATCGGAGGCCAGACAAGTGAAGGGACTTCATCAGGGTCACACCGTGGTGTCAGCAGTTCTAGAATCAAATCCAAGGCCTGGTCACTGTCTGCTTAGAGTTTAATGTTCTCCGTCCACCTGTATGGCCTTCTCATGTGGGGTTCAAATCTCAGCCTGGTCACTCGCTCTGTGGGGTCTGCAGGTTCTCCCTGTGGCTTCCATCACAAAGAATTGAGCCCTGGGTTCAAATTCCAGCCTACTCCTCTCTTTGTGTTCTACTTGTGTCTTTACAGGCAAATCATCAGGGACTCAAACACAACCCAGTCCTGGGTTCAAATCCTGACCTCCTCCTCACTGTCTCTGTGGAGTCTGCAGGTTCTCTTTGTGGGCTTTCACCAGGAACTCAGATCTCTGTAGACGTTGTGTGTTCTCCTTGTATCCTTATGGCCTTGGGTTCAAATCCCAGCCCGGTCACTCGCTCTGTGGGGTCTGCAGGTTCTCCCTGTGGCTTTCATCACAAAGTCTAAAGAATCGAGTCCTGGGCTCAAATGGTTGATTCTTTGTGTTCTTCTTGTGTCTTTATAGGCAAAACATCAGTCCTGGGTTCAAATCTCTATAGACGTCGTGTGTTCTCCTTGCATCCTTATGGCCTTTTCCTCCAATCCCAGCCTGGTCTCTCTCTGTGGGGTCTGCTTGTCCCCCCAGTGTCTTTCTAAATCTTTTTTTAATGTTCTTTTAACCCTCTCATCACATTCTTTGACTTCATCAGGGTCTCAAGTAAAATCAAGTCGTGGGTTCAACGCCTGCCTTGCTCTCTGTCTGTGTGGGGGTCTCCATGTTCTGGCAGTGTCTTTGTGCTGGAGTGTCCAGCGTAGGACTGGCACCCTATGCAGGGTTTGCTCCTGCCCTGTGCCCGAGGTTGACAGGATGGGCTTGTAGTTCTTTGATGTCTCTGTGGACTGTTGGGGGCGCGGGGGGCAAGGAAGGCCCTCTTAAATATGGCGGGACCCCTCAGACTCGAGCTCACATGCACCGATTTAAGGACACGTGGGTCAAAGTGACACGGAGGTTATGAGAAGAATCGGGCACTTCAGGTCACCGCAAAGCCTCTGGGAAAGACCGGAGACCACATGTGGGCAAAAACAAAGGTGACAGCAAAGAAACGAACAAGCTGGGGTACACGGGGGGGTCCAGCAGACCACCAGTCAGCTATCCTCGGGCTCAGGATTCAACAAGGCTGTAGGCTTGATGATCAGGCTCCGCCCCTGGCCACGCCCCCTCATCATTCCCACCCTTGCCGGCCCCTTCTTGTTTTCCTCACCGTTGCTCAGGTGCAGCGCCCCCCCCGTCTGACGGGTGAGGGTCTGGCAGATGATGTGCCAAGCTGTGCTTTCCGAGATGCCCCTTTGGTTTTGGGACTTGTCCTGCCGATGCCATTTTGTGGGTCTTATCGTTTTTTCCGCTCTTTTCATTTTCTTCCTCGCCTGCCTGTCCTCTACGTGGGGACGCCGAGTCTTTTCAGTTTGTCGTCTTTCCGGCCCACCATTCATTTTGCTTATCAAAGGCACAGCCGTTGGACTCCCATTTACATTCTGACAGCCAATTCTGAGGTCCCTGAAGAAATAATGAGATCATCTTGGGGTTTGGAGACCCCAACATGTTAGGATTCTTAATTTAGTGCATCTTTAATATCATTAAAACACACAACATCAGTCTTAGGGGTCCCTGACCACACAGGCCCCTCGTGTTTAACACGTGTAAGCAGGAATGGCGGCGAATCCCACCCCGCTGAATTGTAGGCTATGACAGCAAATCTGGAGAGGGGGGCCGATAATGAAATGATGAATACAACGGGACTGATGAGACCCCCTTGTGGAATTTGGCTCATCTTTTGTGATTTTTCTTTTTGTTTTGAGGTGCCCGCCGTCTCACCCGGTGCCACTTATGCCACATTATGCCAACTTTCTCATTCACATCCGTTTCGCTCAGCGCCATCAGCCACCTTCAGTAGAGACGCACCACCAGCGGACACCAGGACAACGAGGACATCTTTATTAGAAAACGAAAGAGCACCATGTTAAAAGTGCCGGCCCCTCGAGCTTCACTCCGCCATGAGCTGAATGAGCCGGCCGACCAGCCGCACGTTTAAACTGTTCCCTAAGAGCCGATATCGCTGCTTCAGTGTCGTCTTCTGGGGAAAACCTGCAAAAAAGAAGAAAAGATACGAATTAGAAAAGAAAAAAACGTCGGCTAAAGGGAGAACATCAGGGGGAAAGAGCTGCCAGTCTCCAAATGATGGCGCGGTGGGCTGTGAACAACACAATCTGAATTCACCGTGACTTGTCGGGGTCCTGAGGACCTCGGAATTGTTCACACATGTGGGCTTGGGAGACGACCTGAGGGCCCGAGACCAGGGTGGGCGCTGTGGCCTAATGCTTCCTCTCTGCCCCCCCCACAGATCAGATGACTGGCAGCATCAGTGACCTCACTTCCAGGTCACAGTGGGTATCGAGAGTTGAAGGAGAAAAAAAAAAATTGCAGTCACGCGATGAATGGCAACACCGTCTGGGACCCTCCATTTGGCCGTACGTCGGTGACAATGTGGCTCTGAGGGTCTCCATTACGCGTATTTAACAGTTAGTATGGAGAACCGCAAACTGATCTTCAAGACTTGGTGTCCACACACGGGGTCCATGTAGGGAGCGTTTGTCACCCACTGGATCAGTGGGCCGCAGGTTGCCATCGTTTGTTGACAAATGGGTCACGGTGGGTCACCTAAAACGGAGTTTCTCAACCCAGGTTGTCACTGACGGGTCACAAGGGGCTCACCTAAGCCAGTGTTTCTCAACCCCCTTGGGTCGCGGGTTGCCATTGTTGGTTCATCACATGTGAGTTATGGGGGGTCATCTACATGGATGGCAGTGCTGAGCGTTAGGTGTCCCCATTTCTAAGTGAGCTTCTTTCACCAAAATGGACCCCCTGATTGCACTTCTTTCACCAAAGTGGTGGTTTGCAGTTACTGCCAGTGGGTCATCAATGAACTTGAAAAAGGAAAACTGAGTCACGGGAGTCGGGGGCATAAATGTTGAGGAGCAGTGCGGTCAGGGGCGGCGGTGGGGGCCGAATGCATCGGCTAACATGGAGGGGTGCGGATCAAAACAAACCTGAAAGGGCCCACCAAGAGGCGGAAAACATCAGAGAGACCCTGAGCGTGTGGCTTGGTTTGGCAGTTTCTAGAAGGTCACTACACTGTCGTCCTCCTACGGCCCCCCAGCTGTAATAGGAATCGCCTCAACTCGGTGGGCCCTAAGCGGGCACATAATCGCCATTGGAATGATTTTAGCACAAGGCTGCTGAAGGGGTCTGAAGACTCTGTGAAGTCTGCCCGTTGGTGGGGTCTTGCCTTGTGCCTGGTGCTGCCCTGACAGTTTCATGCAACACAGGTGGGCTCAGTAAGAGGACAGATGGCTTTGTGGAGGCGCCTCAGGGACTAAGAGGTCACTTCTGACTGACCAGATGAGCAGACTAAGGACTCATGGAGACAACCATCAACTGGTGGGACTGAAGGAGAGAAGACGGTGAAGTGGCCGCAGGCTGAGAGGTGACAAGGTGGGCACAGAGCCACCCACAATTCTCTGCGTTTATACAGTTTAACAATAAAACTTTACACCTTCTTTATTCCACACCTGGAGACACTGAGGAAAAGTTCTACCCATTTATCATCTATTTATTTATCTCTGTTATTGTGCCATTTCTGTGTGTGTGTGTGTGTGTGTCTCTCTCTCTATCTCTCTCATGTTATCAACTCCACAATTGAAATCGTAACAATGATAATAAAACGTTTTATTTATGTCACACCTTTCCATGTTCAAAACACTTCAGAAAACATTAACCTATAAAATGAAAAGTGGGCCAGGAATCCTGTAAATAAGTCCATCCATCCATTTTCTAAACCCACTTAATCCACAGCTGGGTTGGGAGGCAGCTGGAGCCTTTCCCAGAAACCAACAGGCACAGGCAGGAAAAGCACCTGGGCAGGGCGCCAGGGGGGTGAACACACACACACACACACACACACACACACAGTGCCTGTCCGCCTAACCCATACATCGCTGCAGCATTCGACGACCTGCTCGGTCCATTATGGGTCACAAGGCGGGGACTAACCCAGGCCACGATGCCAGTCCACAGCTTGGCACACTCACTCACCCTGTGGTGATGCAGAGGCACAAACTAACCTGGCATGTGAAAGCACCTGGAGACACAGGGGAAGAGGTCAGTGGGCCAGGAGCTGCGTCTGCACTTTTTGTGGCACAAATTGTCACCAAACACACACACACACATCCCGTGACTGTCATTTATGGCAGCAGGTCAATGTGTGACTGAGATGTTGCATTAAGTGCCTTTAAACTTCCACCGAAGCCATTAACAAGTGCCCTGATGTTAGAGGAGAGCAGCTTTAATGACACAGATGACGGGGGTCGCCATCAGTTAAGAGGTACTAATTAACATGGGGGGGGGGGGACTTGAAGAGTTCACACCAGAGTTTAATTGGCTGATGGCAGATGGAGCAGCAACACAACAGCTGACCTGACATGAGAGGAGGACAACACCAGGCAAGGGGGCACCAAAGCCGGCTTTAGTGGGCTTGGGGGTCTCCTATCACTTACTGAGTGAGGTGTGGACAACACACAGCAGAAATGAGAAGGCTGCTGAGGACCTTCTACCTGCACAGAGTGGACAGGGTGCCCTTCCACATTTTGGTCTCCACGTGGAGTAACGTTACATCTCATTTACTTGGTTGGTTGACTTACAACATCGGGGATGCCATCTGGGATACCAGTGTGTCCATTTCCTTTGTTTGTGCCCAGTGAAGCGACTCACGATTTGAGGTCCAAAGTCTTAACCACTACGCCACACCGCACACCGTAACACTAGACACCAGAATGAGGGAGGGACCCTGGACTAAGGGAGGACAGCAGCAAGAAACAGGAGGAAGAGAAAATTAAAGGTAGAGTAGGTGTGACACACTGACATCGGGTCAAGACGGCTTCGGTCACTAGCAGTGGCGGCTGGTGAAAATGTTTTGAGGTGGGGCTGTGGTACAGCAAACAATTTCTCAAACAATTCTTCACAAATCAAAGCAATATGATTTATTGCAATGCAGACAAAGTTAAAGAACATTATTA
>JANRMT010062820.1:33105011-33141860 GCA_026402145.1 Polypterus bichir lapradei
AGATAGATAGATAGATAGATAGATAGATAGATAGATAGATAGATAGATAGATAGATAGATATGAAAAGCACTATATAATAGATAGATAGATAGATAGATAGATAGATAGATAGATAGATAGATAGATAGATAGATAGATAGATGTGAAAGGCACTATATGATAGATAGATAGATAGATAGATAGATAGATAGATAGATAGATAGATAGATAGATAGATAGATAGATAGATAGATAGGCAGGCACCATATGACAGATAGATAGAAAAGGCACTATATAACAGATAGATAGATAGATAGATAGATAGATAGATAGATAGATAGATAGATAGATAGATAGATAGATAGATAGATAGATAGATAGATAGGCAGGCACTATATGACAGATACTGTAGATAGAAAAGGCACTATATAACAGATAGATAGATAGATAGATAGATAGATAGATAGATAGATAGATAGATAGATAGATAGATAGATAGATATGAAAAGCACTATATAATAGATAGATAGATAGATAGATAGATAGATAGATAGATAGATAGATAGATAGATAGATAGATAGATGTGAAAGGCACTATATGATAGATAGATAGATAGATAGATAGATAGATAGATAGATAGATAGATAGATAGATAGATTATTAATCCCAAGGGGACATTCCCATACTCCAGCAGCAGCACACTGATAATAAACAATATTAAATTAAAGAGTGATAACAATGCAGGTATTACAGACAATAACTTTGTATAATGTTAACGCTTTAACGTGATTGGAATAGGAATGAGAAAGCCGAGGAGGTCAAAGTGGACGTGGATGGACAAAGGAAAAGAGTCTGACTGGGGAGGAGGTGGAGGAGCGAACTTTATGGAGAAGGCTGACCAAGCACATCAACTCCACGTAGAAGGAGAAGATGAAAAAGGAGAGGAAATAGAGGAACATGAAGGAGGAGAAGAAGCAGTAGTGATAGTTTTGGGTCTCGTTTGCTCAGGATTACTTTTCAGACAAGTCCATTTTTCAGCTCTTTTTTTATTTTGCATTGTGATATTTTGTGTTAAGTGTTGGGTTTATGGTTATCCCTCCTCTTTTAGGGTTTTTGTTATTATTTTTTTTCTTGTGATATTTATGGTAGTTTTGCCAGTTCCCCATTTTTGGGCCTACCTAAGCTGAAGCTAGCAGGTTAGGCTTTAGGGGGCTGGCTGCATTAAGGTGAGGCTCTGCTGGACAGACCCGTTAAGTTCCTGGCCTTCTTGAGGAGCAGCTTTTGTATGCCTCACAGCTACTGTCCAAATCACTACAGGTAACAATGATGTGCAGTAGCCAACAGTGATATGGCCGAAGCCACGCCAAAGCACAAAACAACGTGCCCACGATGCAAATGAATTAGAATGTGCCTCAATGACGTTGTCATCATAACGACTAAAATACCATAAATAAAATATATTCACATTCTGATCAAAACACTCAGGAGACGGCCGGGCCATGACTTGTCCAGCATGGTGGGCGGCCTTGACACAGAATTTATGGGAGATCACCTGACAAGTGTGCTACTGCATTAGCTAATGGAGCCTAGCAGAGTGGGAAATGGAAGGCAGAACATTTGGAATTGGCTTTCCATGACAAGATCCTACCAACAGGAAATAACATTAAGGATTGAACCTGTAATCACCGTATAGAGCACAGGCTCAGGAGCAGGAGTGCATTTAATAAGAATACATTTAACTGAAGTGAGAAAAATAAAACATGCAAGCAGACAGCCTCACCCCTTTGTAAAGCATCCCGATCTCCTGCACGCTGGAGTGACGATGTCCATCAGCATGGCATATCGCAAGAGCACCTTTGGGGGAAGCAGATACTGGGGGCCGTCGAGGCCGTCCTCTTCTAAAAAGCCCTGCAGCCTCTGCACAGACGCGTCGCTGTCTTGGCTCTGTTTCCGTGCCAGGTGCTCAGCAGTTTCCATCTTGAAAAGGAAGGACTTCCCTTCGTGTGACTGCCTGCCGGGCTCGTCGCTGACTGTCGGAGGGTCCCCCTCCTTTGAAGGACTGACGACGTCTGGACATGGGATAACCTCCAGGACCTGCGACAAAACACATGCTGCTGATTAGTGTGGAATCGTCAATAACTCCATGACAGGCACTTTAAACTACAAAGATGCGTCTTTATTGGTGGAGACGTTAGCCCTAGAAATGCCTCAATTATTAGCCTTCTTTTAGTAGCAGGGTGTTGTACCGTGTTAGCCATTGTGGATGTGGTGAGATGTTAAGTAAAATGCCCCCTTTAATTGGCTAACTAGAAAGATTACAATATGCAAGCTTTTGAGGCAACTCAGGCCCCTTCCTCAGGTGAGATGTAATCTTTTACATATGCAGCATGCAAGACTTACTTCTAAAATCTAAAATAAAGCTCTGCAATACCTCAGAAGAGGCCAGAGGGCTGCTCAGTTACCTACAGTATACCCTTCATCTCACTTTCAGACGCCCCATTGGAATGACGCAGCAAAGGCCAGAAGCCTCGATTCTTCAGCTTGTGCCGGCTTACAGAACACCACCTGCTCCACGACCGCTGCCTCCGAAACGAATTTGAACCAGCATGCCCAGCATGGACTGGCTACCCTCTAAAGCAATGATTCATGACCTGTTTTGAGTCACGGACCCCTTGAAGAATCTACTTCAAAGACCCCTGATATTCTATAGGGTGTTCCACAAGGGTCTCTCCGTGGTCCGCTGCTCTTTTCGATCTCCATGATTCCATGAGGTCAGAAGATCATCTCAAGGCATAACATGAGCTATGCTGATGACACACAACTACACCTGTCAATAGCGCCTGATGACCCCGACTCTCTTGGTTCACTGACCTCACTGTCTTACTTGTGTTTCTAAATGGATGAGTAGTTATCTTCTCAAACTAAATAAGGAGAAAACAAATCTTAGTGATTGGCAAAAATTAATATAATGAGGTTATTAGAAATAAACTCGATCCATTAGGCTTAAAAGTCAAGACAGAGGTAAAGAATTTAGAGGTAACTACTGATTCAGACCTGAATTTTAAATCACATATTCATTAGATTAGTAGGACAGCACTTAAGAAATATAACAAAAGTTAGAAGCCCTGTGATGGACGGCTGGTAGCTCAACCCGGCCGACGCATCCAGGACGCTAGATGGAGACTTTCCTGTAGCTTAGAGGTGCCCAGAATTCCTGCAGGGCACAATGGAAGATGGAGCTCGGCTTCACAGCCCTGCTGGATGCCGTGGGTGACGCCATTTATGACGCTGCAGGGAGATGCGGGGATTTTGGTTTCTCATATAACCAGGACGTACTCCCAAGTCACGGGAATGGAAAAACAGAAGTACTTCCAGGCTGAAGAAAAATACAAATCTCCTCTGACCCGGAAGTGTTAATGAATCACATGGGCAGAAGGGCAGGAGCACTTCTGGGTCAAGAACTATATAAAGGACTATGGGAGACCCAACAAGCGAGCCGGAGTTGGGAGGGAGTGTGACGGAGCTGCTGGGAGGAAAGGCCGAGAATTGTGATGTGGAAATATTGTGTGATTACACTGGTCAACAAGCGTTTTGCTACTGGGATTCTTTCACCTTTACTTTAACAAATTTCACTTGCTGACTCCAAATCTGAAAAGTGTTTTATCGAGCAAGTCCCAGTTTTTAGTTATGATGTTCCAGGTCTTGGACAACTAGGGTGACTGGACAGTAAAGGCAATGCATTTCCTGAAATCCGTGAACTGATGCTTGGCGATGAGTTCAAAAGGAAACTGAAGCCCACCAAATCAGCACCCTCGTTCATGCAGGTTGTCCAGAATTTTCTTGACAATCACAGAGCAGAGAATTATACTGAGCTTGTGGAGAACCGGCTGAAAGTATATTAGCTTACGGGAGCCAGAATGTCACTGAAGACGCATTTTTTACACTCTCATCTCAACTTTATTTCCACCAAATCTAAGCGATGTCAGAGATGAGTATGGGGAAAGATTTCATTAAGATATAAAGGTGATGGAAAACCGATATCAGGGAAAATTCACTCTGAGCATGATGGGTGACTACAGTTGGTTCTTACAAAGAGAGACAGATGTGCAGTACAAGCAGAAAAGCGAGCGCCTCCAACATTTTTGGGCATGCTGACCTCACTTTTATATTGAGGTAAATTGACATAAATATACTTTAATGTGTCTCTGGTATCGTCTTCTAGTTTGTTTTCAGAATAAACACATTAAAACAATTTTGGTGAGACAGAGTCCAAACTCCAGATATCGTGTTGATATATGATATTAATATTCAAAAGTGTCAAAACGTCAATGATGTGGATTTCAAAATCCTGATGTGCTAGCTTAATTCCGATGTCATATATGAAATCAGCATAAAAAACCCAATAAAGAGAAGCTCTGAAGTTCCCAGAAGCAAACAAAACATATTTTTTTGTAGACCAGTGTTATTATAGTTATGCCTGTTTATTGTGGTGGAGGTGCTTTGGTGCACTTTGAAGAAGAAAATTTAATTATTTCTTAGTGCTTTTAAAACTGTGTTGGAATCTGTCTGTTGGGTTTCATGGGGCAACAGCGCCCGCAAGCGTCCACCTATTGACACCCCTTATACAGTAACTCTGCAAGGTGCGGAGAAATGAGTTGACGCTTTTGTTTTCAGTCGACTAGATTACTGTAACGCACTCCTCTCAGGACCACCCGAAAAAGACATCAATCAGTTACAACGAGTGCAGAATGGAGCTGCCAGAATCTTAACACAGAAACGAAAATCCGATCACATCACCCCAGTCTGAGCGTCACTACACTGGCTACCTGTGCCATTCAGAATTGACTTTAAAATACTGCTGATGGCTCACAAAGCCGTAAATAATCTGCTCCATCATATATTTCGGAGTGTCTGACATCTTATATTCCAAATCATAACCTTAGATCTTCAAATGGGGGTCTTTATCGAATTCCAAGAGCTAAACTTAAAAGAAGTGGTGAGGCGGGCGGCCTTCTGCTGTTATGCACATAAAATCTGGAATAGCCTGCCAATAGGAATTTGCCAGGCTGATACGGTGGAGCACTTTTAAAAAAAACTGCTGAAAACTCCTTACGTTAACATGGCTTCCTCATAGCTTTATTTTAGTGTAACCCTGATATTCTGTATATGCATTGAATTATCGCTTTTATCAAGGCTCTGCACTCCGTACAAACCCCTACTTTCTCTGCTGTTCTGTGGTGTTGATCTGCGCCACCACCACCTGATCAGGACACCATGCAGTCACTACATTGATGGGTTGAAGGCCAGAAGTCCACATGACCAGCATCATCTAATTCTTCCACATGAAGCCTGAAAACCACGAGGACTGATTGAGATTATTGATGTTAGCGGGGTTGGGTGGTCTTGTTGCCTCAGAACCCCTGCAGATTTTGTTTTCTTCTCTCCAGCCCTCTGGAGTTTTTTTGGTCCTCCCTGCCCACCGCACCTTACTTTATTCTTTGTTAATTAGTATTGCCTAATTTTATTTTTATATTTTTTCTTTCTTCATCTTGTAAAGCACTTTGAGCCCCTGCATTTGTATGAAAATGTGCTCTAGAAACAAATGATGTTGTTGTTGATGATGATAAAACCTATGGAACCCCGTTCCCCAGAAATATTCACATAAAGACAACTCTGCATGAAATGAACATAATGTACTTTATTTAAGGAGATTTGATTGTCTCATTCATGTATGACATACATATTCAATAATACACAGTATTATTAAACTTTAAAGTAAACTTGTATGGTGAGCGCTATTTTTCTCACTGTTATTTTTCTTGCTGTTATTTTTCTCACTGTTATTTTTCTTGCCCATTATTTCTCTCACAAGTACGTAACTCACGCATTAGGTTTAGGCGAGATAAATACTTGCGAGAAAAATAACGGCGAGAGACGTAACACATGAGAAAAATCACATGAGAAAAATCAACAGTATAGTGAATATAGATGTTCATTTTAATCTGACCCTCACAGATCCCCTGAAACCCATCCATGGACCCCAGGTTACAAACCGCAGTTCTAAAGGCTAAGAGAGGTCAGGAGAGTCTGCTCCCTAAATCGTTCAGCTCCACGATGGCTACACAACTTGCTATATGAACCCTCTTCACTTGGGGTCCTCAGTACGCAAGGCAGTGTCAGTGAGCAGATACCCCAACTTTTGTTCATTTTAAACGGGAGTTAATTTGCAGTTAAACCAGACATGTCAAATACTTGAAGTCAACACAGAAGAAAACAAACAACCTGAACAACTCAATCGATCTTCATACAGTAAGCTTCACCTCGGTAAAACCAGGAGGAATGTCTGGTGAAAACTGAGAGTTGACCCATCTAACTAAAATTACCCACCATTGTGCAGCCTTTTTCCTCCCAATACGTGGCTCCATTAAGGCCACGTTTTCACTTGGAAGCAGGTGCTGCTTTACTTTAGAGTCCTGATGGCGCCATGTTTCATTGCCTTTTCACAGATGTCACTCTCACAAGTCTCCTGTGTCAGATACCAAACACTGCGTGCCCTCACTCTTGTCAGTGTCACAAACTAGGAGTGCCAAAGCATGCAAGTTCCAAAAGCACTTCCAAAAATAATGCCCTCTAGAGGGGGAACTCCCATCAAAAACCCTGGCAAAGCAACAAAAAGGGCCTCATAGAA
The DNA here is from genome assembly GCA_026402145.1 of Polypterus bichir lapradei. Taxonomy (NCBI): domain Eukaryota; kingdom Metazoa; phylum Chordata; class Cladistia; order Polypteriformes; family Polypteridae; genus Polypterus; species Polypterus bichir. The sequence continues at coordinate 33,111,681 of JANRMT010062820.1, forward strand.
TCTTTATAAAAGATTTATCTCTATATATATTAAATCCAACATCTGTCTGTATGCCTGCTTTTCATGAGAGAACTACTTAGCGGATTTACATTGGGTTTATTTTCTATAATTTGCTTGAACATTCTGGTTGATTTTGCAGCCTCTCTCATCCCGCTCAGTATTATAGTTCAATTGCAGAACTGATTTATTTGTGTGAATCTGAGAGAAAGGCAGCGGGTTGAGAGGAGGGGTGCAGGGAGCTCCTCACTATCACCCCAACCTCGGGTCGTGTACCTTACCTCCACTTAACTAGTGAATGAGAGAACTATTTAACGGATTTAGATAGGGTTTATTTCTAGAATTTTCTTGAACATTCCGGCTCAGTGCACTACGTATCATAGTTCACGTGCAGTACCGATTTCTTTGCGTGAATCCAAGAGAGACATAGCGGGCCGAGGGAGGCCGGTCCCTCCTCACTCGCTTGCCAGCCTCAGGGCAGTCCTTACCTCTGTTTAGCTAGCGAATTAAGAGAACTACTTCACGGATTTAGATCAGGTTGTTTTCTATAATTTGCTTGAACATTCTTCTCTCATCGCGCTAAGAATCATAGTTTGCTTGCAGGAGCGATATATTCGCACTAATCCGACGCAGGGGCTGCGGGCCGAGGGCAGAGGGAAGCGTGACGTCAGGAGTGAGGAGCCGCACAGGGCCTTCCTCACTGTCCAGTTTCACTACTACACGGGTGGAGCTGCTGGAGACGGCTAGTTCTTCAATAAAAATGAAACTCCGCGGAGCACAAAGGCAAAAGGATTTCCTCAAAAAACATATGGCAATCCTATACAAGCAACAGTCCAAAAATGAAATCCCAAGAACAGTTGGAATCCTGAGCGGAATATCAAAAATCCAATAACCACACTAAATTCACAAAAAGCACAAGAACTCACCAAAGACACCTTTTAAATGAACCATCAGCAACTGTGGAGCATCCTCTGGATAATTATAGGGAGGAGGGCACTTCCTGGCTGTGATTGGCAGGTGACCCCGCCTCTTTGGGGGGCCACCCACAAAACACGTGGAACAAAGCAAAAGCAGACAATAAACAAAAGTAACCTGTGGCTGAGATACGACGCTCATACGCTGCGTGTCACCAAGTCCTCTCTAAACCCTTTCTTTAATGCGGGACCTCGACAGTTGGTGGAGCACAATTTAGGTATAGCAGTCTAAATCGTACAACTGATAATTTCCCATGATCTGCTTACTTGTCAGTTAAGGTACTTTTAGATAACTATAAGAAACGCGTAAAGAGCAAAGTCCACAATTTCATATTTTCTTACAAAGCATATACACACTGGTTAGTTTATCTGAGTTTAAACATACACATAAATAAATAAATAAATAAAACCACTCTTTTTACTATTCTTTTTTTTTTTATATTTGCATACCTCCCAGTGTTCTTCCATCTTAGTCGCATACTACCCAGAACTCTTTGTCTCTGTCACGCTGACCAAACCTTTCACCCAAAAGTCACCTGTTGGTCAACCTCTATTTAAGAGCGACATCTATCTATTATAAAAAAAAATCCTGGAGAGAAACACTAGGGCGTCGAGACGTGATCTTCACGTTACGATCACGGAAGACATTCAAAAGAAACCGCGAGATGAAAGAGATTGAAAGAGATTGAAAGAGATGAAACCCACAATTACAGCAGCCCATGTGAGCAGACAGCTGAAAAGACTTCGTGCCAGCAAAGCAGCGGGTCCAGATGGTGTATCGCCACGACTGCTGAAGGCCTGTGCGTTGGAACTGGGGAGTCCTCTACAGCGCATCTTCAACCTGAGCCTGGAACAGGGGAGAGTCCCAAGGCTTTGGAAAACATCTTGTATCACCCCAGTCCCAAAGGTATCACGTCCTAGTGAGCTGAATGACTTCCGGCCTGTTGCTCTGACGTCACATCTGATGAAGACCATGGAGCGGCTGCTGCTTCACCACCTGAGGCCACAGGTCCGCCACGCCCTTGACCCTCTGCAGTTCGCATACCTGGAGAAGGTGGGAGCGGAGGATGCCATCATCTATATGCTACACCGATCCCTCTCCCACCTGGATAGAGGCAGTGGTGCTGTAAGAATTATGTTTTTGGACTTTTCTAGCGCCTTCAACACCATCCAACCTCTGCTCCTTAGAGACAAGCTGACTGAGATGGGAGTAGACTCACACCTGGTGGCATGGATTGTGGACTATCTTACAGACAGACCTCAGTATGTGCATCTCGGGAACTGCAGGTCTGACATTGTGGTCAGCAACACAGGAGCGCCGCAGGGGACTGGACTTTCTCCGGTCCTGTTCAATCTATATACATCAGACTTCCAATATGACTCAGAGTCCTGTCACGTGCAAAAGTTCGCTGACGACACTGCTATTGTGGGCTGCATCAGGAGTGGGCAGGAGGAGGAGTACAGGAAGCTAATCAAAGACTTTGTTAAATGGTGCGACTCAAACCACTTACATCTTAACACCAGCAAAACCAAGGAGCTGGTGGTGGATTTTAGGAGGCCCAGGCCCCTCATGGACCCTGTGATCATCAGAGGTGACTGTGTGCAGAGGGTGCAGACCTATAAATATCTGGGAGTGCAGCTGGATGACAAATTGGACTGGACTGCCAATACTGATGCTCTATGTAAGAAAGGTCAGAGCAGACTATACTTTCTGAGAAGGTTGGCATCCTTCAACATCTGCAGTAAGATGCTGCAGATGTTCTACCAGACGGTTGTGGCGAGTGCCCTCTTCTACGCGGTGGTGTGCTGGGGTGGCAGCATAAAGATGAAAGATGCCTCACGCCTGGACAAACTTGTTAAGAAGGCAGGCTCTATTGTAGGAGTAAAGTTGGATAGTTTAACATCTGTGGCAGAGCGACGGGCATTAAGCAAACTCCTGTCAATCATGAAAAATCCACTGCATCCACTGAACAGTGTCATCTCCAGGCAGAGGAGTAGCTTCAGTGACAGACTTTTGTCACCGTCCTGCTCCACTGACAGACTGAGGAGATCGTTCCTCCCCCACACTATGCGACTCTTCAATTCCACCCGGGGGAGTAAATGCTAACATTTTATTTTTATTTATTTATTTATTTATTTATTTATTTTATTACTATTTAATTTAATATTGTTTCTTTGTATCAGTATACTGCTGCTGGATTATGTGAATTTCCCCTTGGGATTAATAAAGTATCTATCTATCTATCTAGATTGGCCACAGAGCATCTCGCGGGGACCTTAAACATGAGACTTTGTGCCAAGGGATTGACCCTGCAGGACCGTCTGGCGATGACGTAGAACATGAGATTCTTGCAAGTCCCGTCCTACTTACAATCAAATAAGAGCCCGGGCAGCCAGCAAGACACTCAGTCGTGTAAACTAAGGCTTTGTGCACACATAGATCCAGGGTCTCAGCGCATATAAAGCGTATAAGGACAGTACGTTATAAATGAAACGTCGACGACTAAGCGAAGAAGAAAGCAGTGCAGAGAAAAGAGACTCAAAAGCGTTGGAGAGAAGAAAAAGAATAATCAAGGTGCAAATTCAGAAAATAAGGAAAGTAATTATCAGTCTGGAACAAGTGGAATTAAAACAAAGCAGGTCCAGTCGGGCTCAGAATTAAAAGACAGAGAGTAAAAGACAAAGTAGAACTTCATAAAGACGTTTACAAAAATCAGGCAGAGCAGGTTAGAGATTATGAAAGCAGCGGAAAACGAAAGGCTCAAAAAAAAAAAAAAAACATTGGCGCGATACACATGTGGAGAAAGTTAAAGAATATAAAAGTAGGAAAATTAGGAAGTATAAAAAAAAAAGAAAGTAAAGATCGCAGCAGCAGAAACAAACGGAAATTATTAGCCGAAAAAGGGAAAATAATCACCACAGACCAGGTGTCATTGAAAAAAAAAAACAGGATAAAGCGAGGTCAGAAATAAAAGAAAAAGAGTAGAAAACAAAGTAAAACGTCATCAAGAGGTTAAAAAACAAGGGGGCCAATCACATGCAGAGCAAGTTAGAGAAAATGAAAACTGGAATTCAAAAAATATAGGCGCGAAACGCACACAGAGCAAGATACAGAATATGAAAGCAGAAAAAAACGACAAAACAAAGAAAGTAAAGATCACATTAGCGCAAAGAAAGAGAAATTATTACTCAGAGAAATAACGAAAAGGCAAATAGAAATCGAATATATGGACACAGGTGATATGGCAGAAGGATGTCAATATTGTAAGGCTTTGAAGTTTAAGTCAGAGAATTTCAAAAACGGAGTTTACCTCACATGCATTTACTGGTTACTTTGCAAAAAAAAAAATTAACTGCTGATGATGATGAAGATCGCTGTGTCTGTGCTGAAATTCCAAACAGAGAAACCTATCCTGAATTACGGTACAGAGTCATTAATCACGTCTCACAGACCTCATTAAAAAGATTCAGCACGTTGAGACTTGAAAGATTCCAAATAATGTTTTTACAGAAGTTCTGAAATAAAAGTGAAACAAATGAAATAGCAACGATTCAAACGAAAAAAAAAAAAAAAATCTTAAAAGTGTGTATCCGGAAAACCAAACACGGGGGTTGGCGAGTGAAGCCCCCTAGTCTTATCATAAAACACTTAAACGTTTTGGTGTTCCTGCAGTGGTCAGCGTGGTAGCCTCACAGCACCATGGCTCTTGTATCCAAACCTGCTGTCCATGTGAAGTCTGCACATCTCCCACGTGCTACACAAGTGTGCTTGAGGGTAACTGGTGGCTCCAAAATGGCACAGCTTGTGTGTGTCACCTCCAGGGTTGGCTCCTGCCTTGCATCTGATGATGTTAGGACAGGCAGTGTACCCCGTCATCCATGACCAGATTTGAGTGCGGTCAGGAATGGATTAACTGAGGCTGATGAAGCCACTTAGATGTTACTACTTGAGCACGGGAAAGGCGCTATATAAATAACATCTATTATTACAATTATTAACTGTTTACTGCGCTGCAGTGGCTAATTAACAAGACCCTATTTCATCATCTACTGAACTTGAAAGGTTCAAAGATATTTTCATGGACTTCAAGTCAATTCATTTAACTGTAAAGTGCAGAAAGATCAACTCACCTGCTCTGTTGTCTTAAAGCTGAATTCCTCGGGTTCGGCTTTTGCAATCAAAAAGTACCTCAGTCTTGAATTGGGAATGCCCAGCTTTATGAGAAAAAGAAAAAAGAAAAACCCAAGCATGAAAATGAGCAGGAAAAGCCTACACCATGAGAACTGGTGACGGGATGAGAGGTGAAGTCCTTCGATTTGTTTCATGGCCTCTTTTCTTCCTAAGGAGACGGCGGTCGTTTATTTGTGGTAGTTGCAATGCTTCCATGTTCTACCACTCTGCGACGGCCAGCGTGCTGTTCTGAGCCAGTAATGTCACGTCACGTCAAGTCAGGTCAAGAGAGGCCCGCCGAACCAACAAGCTGATGAAGAAGTAAGGCTCAGTGCTGGGGGCACACTCTGGATTTGCTTTTAGATTGAGAAATATTGGGAGGGTGGGCTGAGAATAAAGACAGAACTGATGGCTGGTATGAACGACGCTATACAGTACATCCTCTCTGGGAGGCGGCAGCAGGAAGGACTGCCTTCATACCTGCAGCAATACACCTCTGTAGTGCCTCACCGGGCCTGCCCTCTCATCTTTCGCCAAGTCACAAGTGAAGCTCTGCCCGCCCCTTATCATTTGTCATCATTTAATTCAGTTGGAATCCCCATTAATTTCGCTGAATCAGCCCGAAATCTCGAAGTTCTCTTTGACTCTAGCATGTCATTTAAAGCACATATTACAAAGTTGTCCAAATCAGGTTTCTTCCATCTTAAAATTGTTAGGAAATTAAGGCGCTTTCTAAATAAACAGGATTCTGAGAAATTAATTCCTGCATTTATTTCTAGTAGGATTGACTACTGCAATGCGGTGTTCACTGGATGTTCAAACTGTTCTTTATTCAGCCTCCAGTTAATCCAAAATGCTGCTGCAAGAATTATTACAAGAACAAGAAAATACAAACACATAACTCCAGTTCTTAAATCCTTACACTGGCTCCCAGTTAAGTTTAAGGCAGATTTCAAAATCCTCCTTTTAACATGTAAAGCATTAAATGGCCGAGGTCCGGCTTACTTGACTGAACTTATCATAACTTACAAACCTGAGCTCACATTTAGATCTTAAGATGCCGGTCTGCTTCTGATTCCAAGGATTAATAAAATAACAGCGGGAGGTCGAGCTTTTAGTTACAGGACCCCTAAACTGTGGAGTGGTCTGCCTGCTACTGTAAGAGATGCCCCTTCGGTCTCAGCTTTTAAATCCCAGCTGAAGACTCACTACTTGAGTTTAGCACACCCTGACTAGAGCTGCTGATTAACTGTACAGACTGCATCTCTGTTGTTAGTCATCAGCACAAAAACATAAGTAACATGAGAGTTAGAACTGGATACTAACCCTCACCTATTCTGTTTCTCTTCTCGGTACTCAAATGTGTCACTTGGTACCACGGCCCACCTGCCAAGCTGTTCTGCCTGCCTATGGTAAAGTCATCCCTGATGGAGGATCACAGGAATCATGGGAAAGAGGGGTCCTGTCATCGGATTGGCTGGCCCAGAGCTGTCACAGCTGTGGAATGGCCAATAGGGGGAGGCAGCTTGATGGCTGAGGTCTCCAGGACTCTAAACAAATCCAAATCATATTATGGGATATCATCTCCTGTTAAATTCTGCTACGTACTTCTAAATTTTTTATTTTTATACTGTATTGAGGATTGTTCTGTTCTGTGAATTGTGTTGTATTGACCCCCCCTTCTTTCTGACACCCACTGCACGCCCAACCTAACCGGAAAGGGGTCTCTCTTTGAACTGCCTTTCCTGAGGTTTCTTCCATTTTATCCCTACAAGGGTTTTTTTTTGGGAGTTTTTTCTTGTCTTCTTAGAAAGTCAAGGCTGGGGGGCTGTCAAGAGGCAGGGCCTGTTAAAGTCCATTGTGGCACTCCTTGTGTGATCTTGGGCTATACAACAATAAATTGTATTGTATTGTATTGTATTTGTTGGTCAAGAGTCCTGTTGTCAATTTAAAACTGCAATCCCATGAGCCTTTAGTTTCCTGTTTAACAATATTTTAGCAAAAAAGAACACGTTTTGAGCATATGACTGGATAACGGACATGTAGGTCATGTGACACGAGTCACGTCACTTTTTTTTTTGTTTTTCTGTGGGCGCTTTTCACATCGTTTACTGTTGTACAGCGTCACTCACCATTGGCTTGTATTAAATCATAAGCTTACATTTTTTTTCTTGGCCATCACTACAAACTACATGAGGTAAGGAATCACTTTTGGGTGCCAATGTTAAATGGTGATGATGTTATGTGTTGTACCTACGACTGTCACATGACAGCAACTGGCCTAACAACAGTTGACAACAGCGATGCCAACAGACTCTGTGGTTTGTACTCAGTTATTCTTTACCTCCTACTTTCTTAAGAGATCTCCAAAATGAAGACCATTTGAGTCAAAACTGTCCAGTGTGGAGGGCAGCAGTCTAAGGTTACTTGCCATTGTCACCTGAGATGACTTGAGAGGTTCTGCCAGCACTGCCTTCAGATGTTTTCAACTCCTTTGTAATCCTCCTTTAACCCTTTGTGTGGCTATTTGTGCTCTGTGACAACTTGTGACCAAAGGTGAATAATGTCATGTCGTTTTCTAACCTGCTTATACCAGACTCGGGTTGCATTGGGTGGGGCGGGTCTTGGGTAGCCTATTTCAGCTAGCATTGGGTGAAAGGCAGGTACAAATCCTAGACAGGGCACCAGTCCACCGCCGGGCAGACACACACACATACCCACACATACCCAAGGGGCAATTTTGTGTTACCAGTTCATCTAACCTGCGTTTCTTTGGGCTGTGGGATGCAAATCCTGGTATCCAGCAGCTGCAGCACTACCGCTGTGCCATCATGCCACCCATAAATGCATGTATAAAATGCAAATTAATATTTTTACAAATTACTAAATACATCCATCCATCATCCAACCCACTATATCCTAACTACAGGGTCGGGGGGTCTGCTGGAGCCAATCTCAGTCAACACAGGATGAAAAGCGGGAAATAAACCCCAGGCAGGGCGCCAGCCCACCACAGGGCGCGCACACACACACACACCAAGCACACACTCGGGACAATGTAGGATCACCAATGCATCTAACCTGCATGTCTTTGGACTGTGGGAGGAAACCCACGCAGACACGGGGAGAACACGCAAACTCCCGGGAAGTGAACCCGGGTCGCTTACTGCGAGGCAGCAGCACCACCCACTGCGCCACTGTGCCGCCTCCTAAATACATAACTAGCATAAAAAAAAGTGAAAGAAAGTAAACTTTAGTGATGGAGCTGTCAATGAGCTTAACTAAGGGTAAAAGTCTGGGTCAAGGGTTGACGAAGTGCACTAATGTCTTTTCTTCCTCCTTTGCAGATCACCAGAAAGAAAGACCACCTAAACCCCAACCAGGCCCCACCTCCTTTTCCAAACCACGCCCACCTACTGACCTCACTTGGATCCTCCACTTCCTTCCCACCATCTATAAAACCAGCCACTTGCCTTTCCCAGTCAGTCCCGTCTCGGACTCAGTTGTTTGAGACTACTACTTCTCGTTTTTTGAGCCAGCGTTAATAATATATGGAGTGGAACCTCAAACCTTTCCCTTGTCTGTTGTGCTCTTTTACAGAGTTTAGTTGTGCATTTGAGTGGGTGATGTGATAGATTGGCAACCTGTCCAGGGCAGCTGAATGCCGTCAGGACAGACCCTTGCATCCCCAGTGATCCTAAAAATGGATTAAGCAGATCTGAGGATGAGATGTAATGTCATGAAGTAGGAATCTTCAGTTAAATTGGATGAGGGCAGGGTTTCTTAATCTATCGTTCGGTATTTAATCTTGATGGGTCACAGATGGTTTGCGAAGTGGGTTGCAGTTTATGTGCTGCAGGTTGATTAAGCAATCGAAACAATGACTGTCATCAATCAGGACGATCATCCAACCCCAATGTCTGCTGTCACTGATCAAGGGAACACACTGGTCACAGAGAAAAATGTCGAGGCACCAACCAGGTCATCCTTTTCTACAACGTCCAAAAAATCAACAGGTGCTCCATGACACATCAGATAAACCAAAAATAGTGTGAACTAAAGAGTAAATGACAGGAATCGGCGTTCTCTTAAGTGGGTCTGCTCTTCGGTCTGGTCTCTCCGGAATGAGGCAAGCCATCCCAGAGCAGAAGGACTGGTAGGGGCAGAGGCAATCTCCCTGCACTCTTCAGTCTTTGGACGGCAGGAGGAAACGGGTGCACCCAGAGGAAACCCCAGCAGGACATGGAGAGATCATGCAATTTCACACAGGGAGGACTACTACTGCGCCATCGTGCTGTCCCAAGGTGAATAACGGTGGAATCCAGGATTGAATTAAAAAGTGTTAACACAAGGGGTTCTTCAAAACAGGATGGTCGAAAGAACAAGCAGGTTGTCAAAAAGGCCAGAAAGCACCAATGACAATAAGAACAAAGTCATTCAGATTGAAAAAAAATTGGTGGTCAGCGTAACTAATTTGCCTTTCACTTTACTCAAGCTGAAGCTTTGAACTCAAAAGCCTGAATGCCACACGCAGAGCAATCACCGTCTTAAGTACGTGTGCAGCCTCGCTGCCAGGTGGATTATGTAACCTGCAGGTCTTTATCTTTGATGCTCTGGTGTTGTGAGCCGTTGTTCAGCGTTTGTCCCAGTTGACATCCATTGCAGGAACAGTTTCGATGGACTGAATGGTCTGCTCTCATCTGTCAGATTTCTTATCTCCTTTCTCTATTAACATTATTTTCTCAGCCACCACTTTAAACAATTTTGAATAAGTAACACATACAAACATTATTTTTAGGAGTAGTCTTTTCAAACTTCTCTTTATCTCCTGTTTTTTTTCTGGAAATTATTGGATTTGTCCAATAGAGAAGCTTATGGGTTTAACACGTGTAAAGCCCCAGGATGCCCTTTATGGCGGTATGGTGGCGCAGTGGGTAGCGCTGCTGCCTCGCAGTTAGGAGACTTGCAGGTTCGCTTCCTGCGTGGAGTTTGCATGTTCTCCCCTTGTCTATGTGGGTTTCCTCCAGGTGCTCCGGTTTCCTCCCACGGTCCAAAGACATGCAGGTTAGGTGCATTGGCGATTCTAAATTGTCCCCAGTGTGTGTGCTTGGTGTGTGCGTGTGCCCTGTGGTGGACTGGCGCCCCGCCCGGGGTTTGTTTCCTGCCTTGCGCTCTGTGTTGGCTGGGATTGGCTCCAGCAGACCCCTGTGACTGTGTAGTTAGGATATAGCAGGTTGGATAATGGATGGATGGATTCCCCTTATCAGCTGAGAGGACTTGCCAGCCAATCCTAGCAAAGGCGGCCAGCAGCGAAGTCACCATACTGCTAGATGGGCCACCGCCTCGTGTTATTCAGGGCGTATCGTGGTGGAGTTTACTCTAATGGCATTTGGTTATTGAAAGCTCAGTATGCACTGGCTGTTGTGGTTTCTGTCTTTTGCCATCTTCATGTAAAAAAAGCCACGCGCAACTCTAAATTCTACAGTATGTGCCGTCTCCTCAGCTGGCACGATGAAGTTTCTAGATCATGTTCGACGTACTGTAAATATAAAAACACACTGGCTTCAATAACACACTTTTATTTGACATGTGTGCTCTGGCTGGCGTTAAGAGCTGCAATTAGGGGGTCGTGTCAGGCCCAGAGGCTCCATCTCTGGTTTGGTGGTACGGTGACTGAGTCCCTCACTACAGAGTTAGGGCTTGCTGAGGTTCTTTGTGATTTTCCTTTTCTTTCACTCTCGAGTGGCTCCTCTTCACTTCCTGACATTGTGGTTACATGAATTTCATTTTTTTTCCAGTGTACTTGACACCCATGTTGGAGTATTTTTCATCAAACGTGGAGGGCGTCCAGTTAGAATGTGTTACTGAGCTAAATTCACTCAAGAGAGTGGGCAAGTGGAAAGTGGTGACTCCATAGTTTCCACAACCTGATGTGTTACTGAATTTCCAAGCTGCTAAAGAACAAAAAAGCCAAAAAAAAAAAATCGCTAACTGTTTTCAATTAGGAGCTTCTGAAAGGCTAACAAGGGAGCTCTGTGCTCCCGCTACCTCAGGGGCGCACTAAACCCTTTATGCACTTGGAGAGGAGCAAGCAGAAAGGCACTGGGCACGCAGGGCAGCCGCCGCGCTCATTAAGACACAAGAGCAGAATTGTGCTCCTTCACTGACACCCGAGCTACAAAGCGATGGAGCGTACGAGCAAAATGCAATGTGCCACGGACAAAAGAAAGAGTCACAGTGGGCACAGATACGCCACACCGCAAGGGCACAGCCAACATACAGACGTGCTGGTCCCATTGAAGAAGTGCCTTCTGCCTCCTGAAAAGTGATGACATGAAAGCCATATTGTGTCCACGTGTACCTTCTTGCCTCTGAGATGTCATCGAGTAAAGCAAAGCAAGTGTGACAAGAGATCAGGTGTTGATTCTTCAACAAAGATCTTCTCAAATGGCCTGGTTGGAACCCCTAGAAACAGATCCTCATTTGGAGTCAATGTAGTGAATTTTCAAACCAGCTCTTTTCTTGACTTCATATCCCACATGTCTCCAATCGTGCAATCAGACATTTAGATGATTTAAATGGAGAAAAGTCATCACTCACAATGCTGTTTGGTGTCATCGTCAATGTTCCCTCAAAGGGGGAGCATATAGTGAGCAAAAAACATTGTTTATGAGCGACATTTTGTTTAAGCCAAAAATTAATGAGCACCAATTTTCACGATAAGTACGAGCGACACCGTCGGAATGAGCGATCGTGCGGGAAGTATGAGCGACACTCTGAATTTGTGTGAGCGATCGCTCATGCGCTCAGCTTAGAGGGAACATTGGTCATCGTGTGTCCCACACTGACCATGGATTGAAGAAAGCAAAGAAGAGATCAGAAAGAAAATGACAGACATGTATGTTGAAGGCAAAGGCTAGAAGGCCATCATCTCCAAGCAGCTTGATGGTCCCATGGCAACAGATACAAATATCATGAAGAAGGTGAAGGTCCATGGGTCTGTTGACAACTTTCCTGAACGTGGCTGCGAGAGGAGAATCAACCCCAGAATGGGCAGAAATAGCACAAGGACACAAAGCTGAACTCCAAGGTGAAGGGCCATCAGTGTCTGACTGTACCATCTGTGGCTATTTGAGTGACAGTGGGCTCAACAGGGCGGGAACGAGGAGGACTCCTGTTGTGGGGTGAAATGTTACATATAAATTGATAAATAGTGTGTATGTATTTACTTGCAACTTAGACAAGTCATTGTAATATTAGAGTTTCATTGGTGAGAAGCTTTCATGTTTAAAGAACCCACCCAGTTTTTAGGACTGAGTGAGGACTTTAATAACGGGGTCGGGGGAACGTCCTCAAACCAGTCTGGCAAGCGATTCTCTCTCAATCAACCCCTCACAGGACAGCCAAACTACCCGGCTGGCAAGCTTCACTCAACAAATGGACTTCTGGGAGCAGGTGTGAAAATAAGCCAGTAACTGGGGGGGGGCGTGTCATATCAGAATTCTATTGGTCTACAGTTGGCGGTTTGAGATTGGTTTGAATCAGAAGCCATTTGGGTACCACGATGCCCCATTGGCTGTAGGGTTTGAACAGAGAATGTAAACATTTGGCTACTTTACTTCTCCCTCGCTCTCTCACACCATCACGATGAAGGGGCATCTCTCACACCTGTCACACACGTGCGAGTAGGAGGACGATAGATGGACCAAGTGAAGGTAATTCCACGCCAGGCCAGGGGGTGGCGGGGTGCACTTCTTCTGTTGCCTCTGCAGACAAAAAATGGGAAAACCTGCCTGATTCAACCTTGATGACATCACTTCCGGCTCTGGCACCCCAAAGAATGTCACTTCAGGTTCTGGCCTTTAAAGCCGCCATATTTTCACCAAGTTATCACTTCAGTTGTGGACTCCAATCTATGCACATCAGTGCCAATTTCAAACCCTTTTCTGCAGCCTGGGACATTATACAGATGGCTGTCCCAAATCTTTTCTTGAGTGTGTCAAGTCTGTTAATCTCACACACCATAGACTGAAAAAACGGCAACACTGAGAAGCACAAAACGGCGGCCATATTGAGGCAGGCATGCGGCCTGTTCTGAAGAAAGCGGACTAAGAATGAGGGCTTAACTCGAGACGTTTTAATTAACTGACCAGTGTGTGTGCCGCCTGAAACGACACGTCAGCATTTATCAGGTGGTATGGTTGCCAATATTCACATGTGCTTTGCTTATTGTTATTATTTTATGAATATTACCAATAATACATTACCGTATATGCTCCAATAGAGGCCTCCAGCATTTACTTGGAAAACTAGCCTCGGCTCCCTGCACTTAATAGAGACCGGCTATTATTAACAAAAACTTTCAGAACGCAATAATTTTTTTGCGCGTGTCGGTACAGGTAGGTACACAAAAATAACGGCTAATATTACAAACAGCTACTTTATTTGAATTTCAAATGCTGCATAAGACTGTTAAAGATAAATGGCAATGTCTTTCTGTACCTTTCGCTGCTATTCGTCATCCGAATCCGCAATGACGGCTTCATTGTTGTCCGTTCACTATCGTCTTCCTCTTCTTCAAGGATTTGTCCGTATTTTGGTCAACCCGGCACGAAAATCAAGCAGTTTTAGAAATCAGTATATCCGTATTTTTTATATATGCAACGTGCTGACATGCACATGTATTACACACGTCTATAAAGATGCAGGCGCTTACAATGTATGCTAGTCGGCAAATATCAAAGACCCGGCTACTGTTAGAGACCGGCTACTATTTGGCCGCGTCCCCTCTGAAGCCTGGCGCTTATTAGAGACCGGTGACAATAAGAGACTCGGCATTTATTGGAGCATATACGGTATTTAAAGTTGTAACTTAACTCCTGCTTGTCTTTTATTTTATGTCATTGCCTGAGGTTATTCCTCCAGGTACTCCAGTTTCCTCCCACAGTCCAAAGACATGCAGGTTTGGTGCATTGGCGATCCTAAATTGTCCCTAGTGTGTGCTTGGTGTGTGTGTGTGCATGTGCCCTGCGGTGGGCTGGCACCCTGCCCAGGGTTTGTTTCCTGACTTGCACCCTGTGTTGGCTCGGATTGGCTCCAGCAGACCCCCATGACCCTGTAGTTAGGATATAGCAGGTTGGATCATGGATGGATGGATGCCTGAGGTTATAAATGTAGAAGGGAAGGTGGTCAGAAGTTATAAAGTACAATACCTCATAAACTGTGGTACGTCTACGGGATTTGACGCTTTTCTGATTATGGCTACACAATAAATAATACAAAAGGGGAAAGTCGAGTAACAGAGGACTCAATCACGGAAAAACAACTCCACATAAAAAAGCCCAACTGGAATTTGCTAAAATGTGTATGAAGAAACCATAATGCTTCTGGGAGAAAGTCCTTTGGACAAATGACATCAATCTGGAGCTTTCTGGTAGGTCACCTCAGCTCAATGTCCACAGATGAAGAAATGAAGCTTTTAAAGAAAAGACCACCATAGCTACTGTGGCACGTGGAGCAGGATGTTTGGAGGCTGCTTTGCTACGTCTGTGATGGGGGGCCCTGAGTCTGTGTAGGGAACAATGAAACCTCCAGACATCCTGCCCGGTGTCAGGGCGCTCTGTCTCAGTCACAGGTCATGGACCCTCCAACAGGATAAGGAGCCAACGCACACAGCGGCTAAGAACACAACACCGGACTATTCTGAGGAGCTCTGATTGGAATCCAATGGATCATCTATGGAAAGAACTGAAACATGCAGTCTGGGAAGAGGAGGCCAAACTCCCAGTAGAAAGTCTCATGGAGAGGAATTACTGGTTTGCAGGGATAGTGCAAGAAAACATTAGGGTTCCCAACATTGTTATCCAGGCCATCATTTGTGTTATTATTTGAAATAGCTGTGTAAGGCTGTGCTGTAAAAAGCCCAGGGTCCTAGAAACTATTGAAATCGTCAGAATTAAAACTGAAATGTAGAGATGTCAGGTAATTGAAAGGAACCCCTCTGAGCAACTCTCTCCTAGGAGGTTTCGTTTTGGTGACGTGCTCGCCTCACTTGTGTAATAGCAGATAAGCGAGTGACTTTCTCTTCGGAGGTTTCATTTTGCTGCCGTGCTCACCTCACTTGCGTATCCTCGGAGGTGGAGCCCTGAGCCCGACTCCACCTCTCACTTCTGGGCCAGACACACAGACAGACAGACAGACACACTTCCACGCGTAGACGTTTATATATAAGATAGGCGCTTGAACCAAAACTTTTAAGCAAGTCTGATTTTGATTAAATATGGAATAAGCAGCAATGGGCGCTGATGACTTTGTCAGTTTCAAGTTCTTTCAGAGACAATTATGGGTTCTTCATTTTTTCGTGGAGGGGGACCAACATATTTGCCCACATCTGTGCAAAAACAAGAGTAACTTCTTCTTCTTTTTGCTGCTCCTGTTAGTGGTTGCCACAGCGGATCATCATCTTCCATATCTTTCTGTCCTCGTCATCTTGTTCTGTCACCCCCATCACCTTCATGTCCTCTCTCACCACATCCATAAACCTTCTCTTAGGCCTTCCTCTTCTCCTCTTCCCTGGCAGCTCTATCCTTAGCATCCTTCTCCCAATATACTCAGCATCTCTCCTCTGTACATGTCCAAATCAACGCAATCTCGCCTCTCTGACTTTGTCTCCCAATCATCAAACCTGAACTGACCCTCTAATGTCCTCATTTCTAATCCTGTCCTTCCTCGTCACACCCAATGCAAATCTTAGCATCTTTAACTCTGCCACCGTCTCCAGCCCATATAACACAGCTGGTCTCACTACCGTCCTGTAGACCTTCCCTGTCACTCTTGCTGATACCCGTCTGTCACAAATCACTCCTGTCACTCTTCTCCACCCACTCCACCCTGCCTGCACTCTCTTCTTCACTTCTCTTCCACACTCCCCATTACTCTGATCTGTTTATCCCAAGTATTTAAACTCATTCAAAACAAGAGTAACATTTGTAAAAATTAACAAAAATAAGACAATAAATCTTGTGCTGCCTCAGTAAAAGAGAGCTACCATCACGTCTCCCTCCTGCCTTTGCTGTGCAAGACTCCAGTACACAGAGTCCACAAACAAACAGCTCTCTTCTTATCTCTCTGACAACAATCCACAAGATCCTCTTTGATCTGAACTCCGCAGTGGTCACTCCACTGAAGACTGCCCTGCTGTAAGGCACAAATGCTCGTAGAACTTAAAGAAACTACAAATCCCAGCAGCCCCGGTAGTACTTTGCCAATGGTAAGCTGCCACTAAGGAAAATAAGATATGGCATGGACTTTATGGGGTACCAGAAGAAGGTCAGTCATCCATCTTTTGTGTTTCCTCGCTTCACCCGTTGTGTGTTGATTGTGTTTGCCCTCTTTATTGGAGGGTCAGATTTAGAAAACTTGTGTTTGCGCAAATTGGGGCTAGAAATAGGTGTACATAACTTTCCTCACAGAAGTCAGGATTTATAAAAGAAAACTTGACGGGAGAACGTGTGTACATTCATTGAAACTTTAAACCATGCGACATTTTGGAGAAATGGGGAAATGACGACGCCCTCCATCAAGGGGGGAAATGCAGGCAAATCAGATAAACAATGGCTCATGTATAGAACAATTCTTTAAGGTGACAACCATATTTAACCTCAAAAGTGACAAATATGAGGCACAGACTCTACTTTACTTCCTTTTTAAGAGGGCCCATGCTGCGTGTTTGCACTGAAGAACTGTTTTTATTTTTTCGTCAGTTTACAGCTGCTACCTGTTGTGACTTCACAGGATTAGAAATCAAAGTGCAGTAAAAACAAGGAGCCAGTTCACTCGCTGCTTATAAGAAGCTCCTGATCTCATGCCCTACAGCCTGCCCATAGCCTGATGGTCTGAAAAAACATGGCGTGTTTGGTACTGTTTGAAGAATATGCAAAAGGTTCGATATGAAAGGAATAGAGACTGGCAGGTTTTGTTTTGCCCAGGATGAGCCAATTTAGACTTGTAAGAGCCACTCACTTGGAAATTCATTGTGTGCCGACTTGGGCCTGGCATTAGAAAGACAGATGGCCCAATGTCTGGCAACTTCTACCCATATACAGGTCTTAACAACAGTTGAAGTGATGGCATCAGGCACCTACCAGAGGGAATTGGCTGACAGGTCAGGAACATCTCAGCTAAGCTGCGTCTGAAGATCAGGATGAGGTCCCCATACAGTCTTCTCTGCTCAGACTAAACAGGTTTAATCCTCTCAGTCTGTCACAGTCCTTAAGTTCCATGATGCTCTTGGTTGCTCCTCTCTTGTGGTGTGGTGCGCACAAACTGCACATGTGGTCTCTCTTGTGTACATATCATATCCCTGTGCTTCTCTAATTCTATCCCCGATTCGTTTTTAGCGCTCGCTGGTCTTCACGGTGATTTGCTGTACCACACTTGAAGGACCTGAGTAAAAGTGGGAGTATTTATTGTGAAATGACAAATGACCAACACATGCAGACCACCAACAAAGTGAGTCAACTAATCAGCTGAATATCAGCACCTGAGAATTTAACCTTAGATTTACAAATGGAAGAAATTTCACAATTGGGGATTTTTCCTTTTTATTTAACTGTTAACCCCCTCGGCATTAACCCCGAGTGTGACTCGGGCTCGGAATTCTATGAAAATACGGTTAACCACGAGTCATACTCTGGGTGAAATATTGCCGGGTTCAATGCAAACGGGTCTTCAGACTTTGCATTGGAAAGTGAAACTGATGCATGATACAGCGTCATCGTGATATGCCCGGTGAATTCACGTGAAGCTTTTAGTGAGGTGCAACAATAGCTGCATGACAAACAGGCAAAATAATGACAATTGAGCGCAAGAAAAAGCAAGATGTTCGGCACCTAATCAAAATTCACAGGTTCACGTGAGGGGACACGTGAATGCCACTAAGCCATGGGCTGCGGCACAAGTTGTGGGTCCATCGTGCATGTGAGGCACTGACGTCCTACAATCTCATGTGCAAACAACAGAATATAATGTCACAGATGGCTGGGGTTCTTGTCCCGCTGGGATGCCTCCTCATTCTAAGGACCAGGGCAGCAAGCCCGGTCAGGTTAGTACCTTCCATGGAATGCTAGATGGCAGACCCCCTGGGTTGCATCAGTGCCACGTGCATGGGATTTTTGGAACTCAAGCCTGTTGGGGAAGACGTTGCCCACAGGTGAAGAAAAAGAAAAACTTGTGTTTTTATTAGTGTGCCTCCCATGTCTGTCTGTGCCAGGTCAAGCTCTGGTACAGTGCCTTTTGTCATAATAAGTGTATAAAGAAACAACACGACTGCTGCCCCTATTGCAATGTCGGGCTGTGCGTTGGTGACCGTCTCAAATCATGTCACACGAAGGACGTGTACTAAATGTGCATCAGTACAGCAGCGGACACTCGAACGTTTCCTGCTGTATTTACGTTGAACTTTAGGTATTTACCCGTTTCTGTTACAATTTTTCTAACGTATTTTAGTTTGTTTTTCTGGGGGTAAACATCATATTAAGGAGGCTACAAGGTCCTCAGTGTTGTCTTGTTTTATTATTTGACTTGGTGTGATTGACACCGTTCTGTAGATCAGCTGGAAAAATGCTAACTTTATATATTGTGAGTTAGAATCGGAGACAATAAAAAGTGAAAATCCCTCTAAGGGCTGAATGGATGAAGATGTGATCTACAGTATTTCACAAAGTGAGCATACCCCTCACATTTTTGTAAATATTTTATGATATCTTTTCATGGGACAACACTGAAGATATGACACTTTGACACAATGTAAAGTAGTCCGTGTACAGATTGTATAACAGTGTCAATTTGCTGTCCCCTTAAAATAACTCAACACACAGCCATTAATGTCTAAACCGCGGGCAACAAAAGTGAGTACACCCCTAAGTAAGAAATGTCCAAATTGTGCCCAAAGTGTCAATATTTGGTGTGGTCGCCCACAATTATTTTCCAGCACTGCCTTAACTCTGTTGGGCATGGAGTTAACACGAGCTTCACAGGTTACCACTGGAATCCTCTTCCACTCCTCCATGATGGAGCTGGTGGATGTTAGAGACTTTGCGCTCCTCCACCTTCTGGATGCCCCACAGATGCCCAATAGGGTTTAGGTCCGTAGACATGCTTGGCCAGTCCAGCACCTTTACCCTCAGTAGTCGTCTTGGAGGTGTGTTTGGGGTCGTTATCATGTTCAGTTTCCGAAGGGAGGGGATCACGCTCTGCTTCAGTATGTCACAGTACATGTTGGCATTCATGGTACCCTCAATGAACTGCAGCTCTCCAGTGCCGGCAGCACTCATGCAGCCCCAAACCATGACACTCCCACCACCATGCTTGACTGTAGGGAAGACACACTTGTCTTTGTATTCCTCACCTGGCTGCCGCCACACACGCTTGACACTATCTGAACCAAATAAATTGATCTTGGTCTCATCAGACCACAGGACATGGTTCCAGTAATCCATGTCCTTAGTCTGCTTGTCTTTCTTGTGCATCATCTTTAGAAGAGGCTTCCTTCTGGGACGACAGCCATGGAGACCAATTTGATGCCGTGTGTGGCGGGCGTAAGGTCTGAGCACTGCCAGGCTGACCTCTGCAGCAATGCTGGCAGCACTCTTACGTCTATTTTCAAAAGACAACCTCTGGATATGACGCTGAGCACGTGCACCATGGCAAGGCCTGTTCTGAGTGGAACCTGTCCTGTTAAACCTGTCGCTGTTTGGTCTTGGCCACCGTGCTGCAGCTCAGTTTCAGGGTGTTGCCAATCTTCTTATAGCCTCGTTCATCTTTATGTAGAGCAACAATTCTGTTTTTCAGATCCTCAGTGGGTTCTTTGCCATGAGGTGCCATGTTGAATTTCCAGTGATCAGTATGAGAGAGTCTGAGAGCGAACACACCAAATTTAACACACCTGAGACCCACTAACGAGTCACATGACACTGGGGAGGGAAAATGGCTAATTGGGTACAATTTGGACATTTACCACTTAGGGGTGCACTCACTTTTATTGCCAGCGGTTTAGACATTAATGGCTTTGTGGGGACAGCAGATTGACACTGTGATACAAGCTGTACACTGACTACTTTACATTGTGTCAAACTCATATCACTCATTGTGTCAAACTGTCATATCTTCAGTGTTGTCCCATGAAAAGATATCAGAAAATATTTACAAAAATGTGCGGGGTGTACTTAACTTTTCTGAGATACTGTATGAATAAAGGCCCTAAGCCAGCACACCCACCTTGAAGTAACCAAAAAACCAGAAGCAAGAGATGAGCTTACACATGTTGGTGACAGGAGGAACTCCTGGTATCTGTAGCTGCAGCTCTTTAATGTTTCCACCAATGCGTTCCTAGGAATAACCAGACAAGGACCCAATCAGATTTACAGGCAGAACGGACAGCGTATATTAGAAAACATTGAGACCCCTTCACTTACCGCTCACTTTACTGTGTTGTGGACTAAACTCTAAAAGGTTACATTTGCCATTTTTGCTCATCACTCAATCCCCCCCACTGACAAAGTGAACACACGTTGTCAGAAAGAAAATCATAAACTGAAATCTTGCATTCCTGGAAGAATTCAGACCCATTGCTGATGCTCTCCACATTGTGCTCAGGTGCATCCTGTTTGCTTCAATTCACCTCGAGAAGTTTCTAGAACTTGATTGGACTCCACCTGTGGCCAACTGAGTTGACTGGATGTCGTTTAGAAAAGCACACGTGTGTCCCTGTGTATAGAAGGCCCCTCAATTCACACTGAACTCTCAGGACAAACACCAAGTCCAAGGAACTCTTTGTAGACCTCCGTGATCAAACGGCACAGATCAGGCCAACAAGGTCAAACCATTTCTAACACTTTGAGTGTTCCCAGGATCCCAGTGTCCTCAATAAATGTGAAATGGAAGGAGTATGGAACCCCCAGGAGTCTTCCTAGAGTTGGCAAAATGGAGGAACCAGGCAAGAAGGACCTTGGGTCAGGGAGGTGGCCCTGAACCCAATGGTCACTCCATCAGAGCTTCAGAAGTCCTCTGCTAAGAACCTGTTGGAAGGTGACCATCTCAGCAGCACTCCATCTGCCAGGTGTTCATGGAAGAGTGGCAAGAGGGTAAAAGGCATATGACAGCCTGACTGACAAACACTTTGAGCAAAACTCCTAGCAAAATGTCTGGCAAAGACCAGCCACTGCTCATAGACTTTCGGAATACCATACCTACAGTGACGTATGGTGGTGGCAGCATCGTGCAGTCGGGACATGCAAACTGGACAGAATTGGATGGAAGTGGACAAATACAGAGAGGTCCTTGAAGAAAACCTTCAATAGAGGGCATGTGACCACAGGTTGGGGGTACGGTTCACTTTTCAGCGTGGAGTGGCTTTGGGGACAAGTCTCCAAGTGTCCTTGAGGTGGCCCAGCCTTAAACCCCACAGAACATGCGTGGAGAGACCTGAAGGTGGCAGTTTACAGACACTTCCTAAACAATCTAATGGTGCAGGAGGGGATCAACTGCCCAAATCCAGGCGTGCAGAGATTGTAGAAACTTATTACCCATGAAGACTCAGAACCAAAGGGGCTTCTATAAAGTACTGAAATGAAGGTCTGCGTACTTCTATGAATGAGAGATTTCAGTTTTTGATTTTTTAAAAATTAGCAAACTTTTCCGATTACGCTATCGTTTACTTTCTTGTTACGGATTTTTGAGTGGAGATCCACCGGCCACTTTATTAGGTACACCTGTTCAACTGCTTGATAATGCAAATGTTGAATCAGCCAATCACATGGCAGCAACTCAATGCATTTCAGACTGTAGACACCTCGTCAAGACGACCTGCTGAAGTTCAAACCGAGCATCAGAATTGGGAAGAAAGGTGATTGAAGTGACTTTGGAACTGGCATGGTGGTTGTTAGTCTGAGTATTTCAGAAAGTGCTGATCTACTGGGATTTTCACACACTGCCATCTCTGGGGTTTACAGAGAATGGTCTGAAAAAGGGAAAATATCCAGCGAGAGACAGTTGACTGGGAGAAAATGTCTTGTTGATGCCAAAGGTCAGAGGAGAATGGCTAGACAGGTTTGAGCTGATAGAAAGGAAACAGTAATTCAGATAAGCACTCGTTACCACCGAGGTGTGAAGAAGAGCATCTCTGAATGCACAACACATTGAACCTTGAAGCTGATGGGGGGCTACAGCAGCAGGAGACCACACCAGATGACTCTCCTGTCAGCTAAGAACAGGCAACCAGGCCTACAATTCACATGAGCTGAAAAAAAATGGCCTGGTCTGATGAGTCTCGATTTCTGCTGAGACATTCAGATGGTGGGGTCAACAACATGAAAGCAGGGATCCATCCCGCCTTGTATCAATGGTTCAGGTTGGTGTTGGTGGTGTGATGTTGTGGATGATTTTTTCTTGGCGCTCTTTGTACTCCTTAGTTCCAATTGAGCATCGTTTAAATGTCACAGCCTACCTGAGTATTGCTGCTGACCATGTCCATCCCATTATGATGATCTTCTGATGGTGACTTTCAACAGGATAACATGCCATATCACAAAGGTCAAATCATCTCCAACTGATTCTTTGAACATGGCAAGGAGTTCACTGGACTCAAATGGCCTCCACAGTCACCAGATCTCAAACCAACAGAGCACCTTTGAGATGTGGTTGAACAGGAGATTCACATCATGCTAACAAATCTGCAGCAATTGCGTGAGGCTATCATGTCAATCTGGACCAAAATCACCAAGGAACGACACCAGCACCTTGTTGAATCAATGTCATGAAGAATTACAGAAGTTCTGAAGGAAAAAAGGGGGTCCAACCCGGAACTAGCAAAGTGTACCTAATAAAGTGGCCAGTGAGTGTATGTTGACGGACAAAAATGGCAAATTAAGGGTGCAGCAGAAAAAAGTGTGTGGAAAGTGAAAGTATCTGAATACACTAAAGATGGAAGAGAAACAAAAATGAAGACATGAAAAGGTGGCTTGGGCAATGAAGTCCTCTACAGAAAGTGAGCAGGTTGGACTGAACACTGCAGGCTGTAAGTTGGGGCAGTAAGCTCGTCACTTCAAAAACAAGCGGGTTGCCTTCTTGATGAAGTATGAACAGCATCGCGCACTGTGATCAAACGAGTTCACAATACAAAGTCCAGCAGGACCGACTAAAAGTCACAGTAAGTGAAAGAAAAGTGATGGGTTACTGGTGACACTTTATGAATACTGCAGTTATAAATATACTGGAGGCCTAAAGGCCTGCTGAGATGCTGTTTAGAACATCAGAATGATCTGCACGAGAACAGGCCATGCAGACCAACAACGCATGCCAGTCCTCTCCACTTAACATGGCCTTTAGCTCATGGACTGATGGAAGGTGTGTCACGGCTTCATCTCGCACTCTGCTTTTCTTTTACCATTTTATTATTCTTTGTATATTTCATGATCATGTGAGAAGCTCAGCAATTCCGGAGAGCCTCAGAGTACAATCGCTGCTCCTCTGGAATGAGAGGAGCCAGATGAGGGATTTTGGGCAAGTCGCAAGGATGACCCACTAGGCGGATCCATCCTACTGGGTCAGCAGCTCCAGGAAAAGCTGAAGGGATTATATCTTTCAGCTGGCTTGGGGACGCCTGGGAATTCTCCTGGAAGTGCTGGAATTTGTAGCTGGGGAAGTCTGGGCTGACCTGCTTGGCCTGCTGCCATTGTGACCCTCATTAGGAAAAGCCGTTTCAGAAAATGGGAGGAAATGTTTTTTGTTATGGGGCGGCACGGTGGCGCAGTGGGTAGTGCTGCTGCCTCACAGTTAGAAGGCCCGGGTTTGCTTGTTCTCCCTGTGTCTGCGTGGGTTTCCTCCCACAGTCCAAAGACATGCAGGTTAGGTGCATTGGCAATCCTAAATTGTCCCTAGTGTGTGCTTGGTGTGTGTGTGTGCCCTGCGGTGGGCTGGCGCCATGCCCGGGGCTTGTTTCGTGCCTTGCACCCTGTGTTGGCTGGGATTGGCTCCAGCAGACCCCTGTGACACTGTAGTTAGGATATAGCGGGTTGGATAATGGATGGATGGATGTTCTTTGTTATCTGTATGTCGAACCTAAGGGCTGAGGGACCACCCTTGGCCTTTATAAATGGCTGAGAAGCTTCAGTACTGCAATGAGGCATTAGTTTCACTACTTAACTTGATCGGCACCCATCTTTGCTTTGAATTTTCAATGTGTGGACTCTCTGCTTGTTTAAACTTTTGCTATTGGTCTTGGTCATTTTCTTGAGAATATTTCCTTGTTTTGTAATTTATGACCAAACCTTTTCTTAATGCACTTTATAATTATTAAGATGCCCTGTGTGTATTCTTTAGGGCCAGGGTTTTTAAAGTTCCCCTCTCCCTTTTGGCCTGTTCAGGCTGCAAAGCCTGATTCTTGAGTTTGGGGCCAGGCTTGCGTTGTCATAAAGGCCCTATATAAGCTTTAACACTTACTTTTTTGACATGAAGCCTGTTTTGTAAAGTCAGGAATTAATAAAATATAGGAGCTTCCATCATTCTCAGGCCTCTCGGAGACCTTAAACCCGTCAGCTCTTCTATGTTGCTAGAACAGCCGCAAAGCAGAACTTAAAGTAAAGCGTCATGTAGTGGAACGAAACAACATAAAGGCTGAATAGAATTAAGAGGCTTGTCAATGTATCGATGTACAAACAGTTTGTAATGCTGGAATTCGTACACCTCAACTACAGAATCACCATTTTGAGCAGTTAAACAGCCACAGAGGAAATCTTACTGCAGGGCTCGTCATTCATAGCCCTGGTGGGCTGCGGGTTTTTATTCCAACAAGATTCCAAAACAGAAGACACTCCTTGCTGATAATGAAACTTGGCATTTATCTCCATTGTTTGTTACTGCTTTCATTTGTACTTTTTTAAGAACATTATTCCTCTTTACATATTTGCACTTCACCATCCTCCCATTTTTCCTTTCACTTATTTCTAAATATTTTACTAATAAAAAAACTCCATGATGCACAGTCGCCATTGTAAATGGAAGCACGTTAGCTGGAGAGCTGGTGGCTCCTTTAACATTTACAGCTCATTATTAACTGACGACTGGTTAAGAAAACACAATACAATTAAAGCTGAAATACAGCTGCTTAAAACTAAAACAGGCAACTAAGGGCGTTGAATTGTAATAATGCAGTTACAATTAAGCCAAGAAAAAGAAAGCATTGCTTTAGCAGCAAATAAATGAGTTCTAATTGAGAACCTGGCTAAGGTGAAAACCTGCAGCAAACTGCGGCCCACCAGGATCGTGAGTGACGATCCCCGCATTACAACGTAACTCAAATTTGTCTTTGGGTGAATGAGGGCACAAACAAGCCAAATGGTGAAACACCGAGTCTCATTACCAGCGAGGTCCGACTTCTAATGGGTTGGATGAAAACCCACAGTAGTCACTGCAGCCCACCAGGACCGTAAGCGACTGTCCCTGCCTTCCTGTAAAGCTTTACATACCGTATTGAAGCTGGTTGGAATACTGAATTTAATAGAAAGGCCTGTAAATGTATCATCGTAGAAACAGTTTGTATTTAAGGCAGAGGTTAAGAGTTAGGGTCATTAAGCTTACGGCTCTGTCACATTACACGACTTTTCCACAGATTTTCAGACATCGTTGACATAACCACTATCTCACGTGACAGCCCATCGTGTAATCTGATATACCCCTTTAAAAGTTTACCTTAAACTAGAAGGGTGGGCTTTGTGTGTGCAAAGGTTTTAAACCAGCGAGCGCTCAGCCAGATGTACACCATATACGACGCAGCTATTACGAATTAGGAACGCAGGAGGTCTGGGCCTCGCAAACAGAAGAGAGGCTTGTCTGTCTCATGTCTCGTGTTTAACAAACCAGGATGGAATGGAAGAAAGAAAACACAGAGATTGATGGTACAAGAGAGAGTCTGCAGCCGCTTCTTAAATATACAGCACTGAGGGAGTCATTGAAAGAAATCACATTAGGAAAAGTGCATTAAAAAGACAAAAGAACTATAGAACAATTTGTAATTACCTGGCACAGGAGCTCTCGAAGCCTTTAACATTTTCCAGAAGGATGTATTTTGGCAGTTTATTTAGTCTGTCAGAATGAAGAAGAAAGAAAATCCAAGTTAATTAATTTCCCTTTTATATATTAGATTAAATTAGATAAACTGAATTAATCCTAATCAAGAATTTAGATGTATACAGCGGCAGAAACAGAGACTCACATGACAAATAACACAATCGATCAATCACTCGATCAATAATAAATAAATATTGTGCAGACATAGCATGATGAATAAACACACGTGAATCTGAAAGAGTATAAGCTTTTAGTTTGGGATGTCGATTGCCTGAGAGGCTCGTCTAAGCACAGCAAGGCCAGTAATTAATTAAATAATTTGTTAAGGCTCCTACTTTAGTTTTCTTACCGTCCTCTGTAGGAGGCGGGTTTCTGGCCTGTAGACTTATATGAAGGTAACTGAAGCCCACTTATTTTAAGAAACAGAATATAACAATTTATTGACAAACACAAGGATTACAGAAATACAATAACTGCATATATATATACACATACTAGCCATGTGCGCCCAACTACATTGCGCGTGTTAAAGTTGTCTGTGAAGGGCTCCCTGTTTAAACGCGACTGCCAGTCGTGAACTGGGCCCTTCGTCGCACAGCATTATGATTTTTTAGAAGGGAAATAAAGTTACAAAAGAAAACCCTTGTACATTGATTCGATGGGAGCGGCCTACTCAGAATCACTGTCCGAATAGTAATTATGTGGTGGTGTAGGAGCATTTTTGCTTCTGTCCGTTCACAGTCCGTCTCGTTTTCACGACGCTGTCGTTTCCTCTCAAGATGTCTTCTCATCCTTTCTCCAATCTCGCAGGTTGCTTTGTGGCAATCCAAAGAGTAAGGCAATATACACGGAGCAATGGTTATAAAAGGGGGACACATAGGTATCCAGGCTCTTTAAAGCATAAACAGGGATCACTTCACTGACATGTGAGCAAGCCACAGTACAACTGTGAGACGCGCAGCACTCGCCGGCTACAACGTAACAATAATAATTTCTGGAATGTGCTGTTACGTTGTCATTCATTTTACCCACTGTCTTTCTTTCATTCATATGTTACGTAGGCACGTACCTTTTATCTTCGGGAATCTCATTCTCTAACCAGGCCTCAGGAGCTAACCAGCGTAACACTGTCCACCACCTCCTTCGTTATTCCGGCACATTGTTGACATCCGTGAGTAACAACAACGTACTAAACTGGAAGGTGGTCTACGCATGCGTGGAATTCGCGGACAAACAAAGATCAAGATCTAAATGAAGATCTCTTTAGTTAATTTAAAGCACAACAATTTGTTTAGTTTGAATGTCTGTGTTTTGAGGTGTGACTGGCGTACTGCAGTCTTCAGTAGTATAAGCCTGGAGGAGATTCTTAATGCAATGCCTATGTTTTAGCGGTCTCTCTACTGCCATCTAGTGCTTCGTCTTCTAATTCATTCGCGGACAAACAAAGATCAAGATCCAAATGAAGATTATATATAGAGATATACACACACATACATATGTATGTGTGGTGGACCAGGGGAGCAAGGGTGGCCAGAGCGTTACCTCCTCCTGGATTGGAGTGGTGCCTAGGACTCCCGCAGGGCTCCATGGGAATTGGAGTTTGGTGCAGCCCTGTTGGCATCCGTGGGTGCCGCCAGGGAGTGCTGAGCCCTCATGGGCAATACTCCCAGATGTGGTGGAAGTGCTGCATGGGCACCCAGAAATATTCCAGAGGCACATTCTGCTGTGGTGGAAGTGCTCTGGTCCAGGGCTCTGGAATTGTCCAAGCGCCCCCTGGCGGTGACCACGGGTCCCAGTAGGGTTGAGCTTCTAAGCTCCAAGCCCAAGGTCCCGATGTAAATAATATTTGGTATTGTTCCAAATATGTCCTCTCCCCCAGTCCTTGCATCACTGGTCGTCTGCCACAATTGACATATAAGACAACATATAACAAAGAGGAGTCAGCTGTTTATTGGCCATTTAGAATTCTAATTCATCTCAGCTCAGATTGTCCAACATGTGTGACTGGGAGACGAGTGTCAGTGGGTTATTCACTGTTGTGCTTCTTCTCTTCATCCCACTGTAGAGGGTATGACTGACGGATGAAATAGCAGTGATGTCACTTCTGGAAGTGAGACAAGGAAGCAGAACTAGAAGAGCACGGCGCCTGCTGGAAAGAGGCAGGAGAGACAGACCAGAGCCAAAGAGGTCAGGAGGTGTCATTGACAGCCTGTACTCTGCATGGAGCTCTGGACTTTAGTAAAGTTAGGTTTGGTGTCTTCACCGCTCTACCATTTTGTGATGCCTGCTATTAGCTACAGTTGCTGGAATGAATGCCGTCACTATATTTTCACACCCCAGGGCGTCACTGGTAATCGACTATTTAGACCAGCCTAGTTTTTGGGGTCTGCGGTGAACTGGCTCCCTGCCCGGGGTTTTTTTCCTGCCTTGCGCCCTGTGCTGGCTGGGATTGGCTCCAGCAGACCCCCGTGACCCTGTAGTTAGGATATGGCGGGTTGGATAATGGATGGATGGATGGATATTTTTTGGGGTAAAGCCTGTTTTTGGAGATTCATGTGTCTTTCAGATTGGAGGAAACAGACGTGACATTCATTAGGAAAACAAACATTCATTGTACCTTGGCAGCACATCAAGGATGTGAAGGAAACTTTGCGTTCTCTTGTCTGATATGTCTCCTTGCAAGCCAATCCTGTCAAGAAAAAACAAAATAAAAATCTGCATTAAATACGAAAAGGAACAAAATCAGATTTTGAACACCACTTCATTATGTTGACACAACATAAACACTGTCATCTAACCAAGCTTTATCTTTCACACAGAGAATGCCAACTCATTTCCTCACTGATGTGGACCTGATTATGACGTTTGTGCATCGTCTCAGTCTCACTGTGGCTCTTAAAGTGAAAGGCATCAAAGTACCAACCTGCATACAAGAGCCCCCTAATAAGGGGCAGCACAGCCACCTCAGCTCGTGAGGATCAAACCTGTCATTTCTGATATGAGACTCGGCTCGGGGGGATTTCAACATCAAACATGAAACTGACTGGCAAAACTCGAGAAGAGACAAATTACAAAAACGGAGACAGAGCCACGTGGTAAATGCTTACTGGAGCTCTTGAGTTGTTACGGTGCCCACTGGAGTGAAGCCTGTCATGATTTGAAGGTCTGAGAGGTCACATAACACTAAGAACCAGGGGTCAAATCAGATCAAGCGTAAAAAAATGTGCCGGCCATCATCTCCATGTATTGTTGATGTTTGCCCTGCCCTGGCATTTGCCATCATGGACTCCTTCACTCAGCTGTAATTCCTGGCCATGGAAGAAAGGATGAAAACATGCTAACATTTGGCAGAATAAGAACACAAGAGGGCTGACACACAAAAGGAGACCATTCAGTTCATCAGGCTCATTCAGTTCCCTAACATGTCAGTCCTCCCACTATGTCACCAGGATACATTTATCGCTTCAACGCCAGGACTCTGTAGTTTACTTCTGAGTCCCACAACCTTGCATGCAGAAGTGCTACAGATGTGACCCTTAGCACATGTGCTATGCTATCAAAGGCGTTGTCTCGGGAGTGGGGGGTCACAGGGGCAGCTGACCAATCCTAAAGTCTCAGAGCAAAGCTAGAGAAAAGTGTGGGTGGGAAAAATGAACTGAAATGTCAAAATCTGTGGAGTTTGAGTCCATAGCTTGCAACAGGCCACTAAAGACCCAGCAGAAGGGACTCTGTTCCAGTTGTTGGCTCACTACACTACACTTTTATTTTGCTTAATTGTACAAATTAATTCTGCAAGTGACTCTGATGCTACTGTGTACTGATACCCATCTTGAATCAGGAAGATTAACAAAAATTATTTTGGGAGGCAGAAAGAAAGAAAGAAAGAAAGAAAGAAAGAAAGAAAGAAAGAAAGAA
>JANRMT010062820.1:33141870-33173165 GCA_026402145.1 Polypterus bichir lapradei
TCCATGTGGGAAATTTGTCTTCTTAAATAAGCTCTTTAAATAAACACATAAACAGATAGAGAAGAAATAAATAAATATGCACACTTTGCCCTGAACACACACTGGAATGACTACAAATCAAGAAAATTCAAAAGAAAAACTGCTGACAGTCCCAGTGAGGCACTATATAGGCATAATGTTATTGGTATAAAAGACCCCCAGTCGCGTTTCTTGACCACTTCTGCTGAAAGATTTGTTGATGATCAATGACTCAGAGAGAGGATGTGCAGCTTAGTTCATAATGGCACTCAGTTTTGCTTTAATGCTCTTCTCTATCATCTCCAGGTGGTCCAGAGTGTGTCCTATAAATGAGTCTACCCTTTTAATTAGCTTCTTGACTCAGTGGTCTTCTCTTTAAGCACGCCACACTGGACATCAGAGAGTTGTTGAAGATGTGAAGGATGGCACTTCCCTCATTAAAGGACCACAGTCTCCTAAAGAAGAAGAGTCTGCTCTGCCCTTACTTCTCTAGTTCTATCGCTGATGTGGCCCCCCAAGAAGGAGGGCACCACCTCTACATCCACTCCCTGAATAGCGACCACCCGACACAGAGGGTCTTTGATGTGTTGAAAGCCAATAAGCGGTTCCTTGGTTTTGCTGATGTGGAGTTGCAGGCAATGCTCAAACTTCTCCCCCCTCTTCCTCATCCTCCTTATTGCTACACCCTAAAAATGCAGAATCATTTCAGAATTTCTGCAAGTGCCATGGCCTGCTGTTCTATTTATCGGCGGGGAGGTCCAGACTGATGAGAACTTGAGACAGGCCTATTCCATGTGGCGCTCCAGTGTTACTCATGCAGTCCTTGTGGCCTGCCAGACAGTCCGTTATCCAGGACACCACAGGCTCATCCACCTTCATATTTCCAATTTGACTTCTTAACAGGAATGGCTGGATGGTACTGAAGAAATCAAAAAACAGAATCCTCACAGTGCTGTCAGATTTGCCCAGCCTCGAGGAACAGACAGATCATTGCATCCTCCACTCCAGTCTTTGTCCAATAGGCAAACCTTAGTGAGTCCAGGTGGTCTACCACAAGACAACTTGTATAGTCCAGAACGAGCCTCTCAAAGGTCTTTCATTTTGCGAGACATACGTTCCACTGGTCTGTAGTCATTAGGTGAAGAGGTGCCTGCCTTACAATGCAGGAGTTTTCCACAGCAGTGGCACTTTCTGGAGCCTTAGGGACCAACTGAACAGGTGACAGAGGACACCACAAAGTTGGTCAGCACAGGCCTTAAGAACTTGAGGACAGACTCCAACTTGACCCTCAGCTTTTCCTCCTCAGTTGCCTCCTTCCTTGGTCTTCAGTTATGGGCATTCCATATTGATGGTCTAAGGAGAATTCATGGGTCATTCTGGGAGAAATAGTAGGAGTTGTTGATGTAGTAGGGATGGTGTGGGGAGACTGGTCATTGGAAGAAGGTAGCAGTGGGAGGGAAAAGCTATTAAAAAGTTGTCTCAGGGTTAGGTTTAGGGTTTGTCCACATTAGGGTTAGGGTTAGCACCCGAGCCTTGGATTGTTTGATTCTGCCCAGTCAAATCCAGACATCTTTCATGTTTGAAAGACAACCAACCAACCGGCCACATGCAGACTACAAACGATTCACGGTGCAGGACAACTTTAGATTTGTCTGCTCACAATGGTGAGTGTTCAAAGATTATTTTAGTGGAATCATCACTGCGGGATCCGCATGCAGAAAGCTGTGGGCACGAGCGAAGGAGCCACGTGGCAATACCATCTGGGAAAACACGCAGCCATTGGTCTGTATTGGCAGGGTCGCTTTTATTTCAGCCTTTGACAAATCTTTGTCTAATGAGTGAAAGAGCAATGTCTCTTGTGAAAAGGCACTATATAAAAATCATGTAAAAATCAAACAAAAAGTGCTTTTATTTTTCTTCAGCCGTGGGGCACTTCTTCCCCGTATCCCACCGGCTCAACACAGTCCCGCAAAAACACACCCAAAGTGAATCCAAAACAAAAAGCACAAATATACTCCTTCCTCCTCTCCTCCTAAGCAGCTCCGTTGTCCTCTTCCTACCAACTGTGGCACCTAGAGTAATGGCTGCAGGTTCCCAGAAGTGCTCAAGGTGCTAATTCACCTACTTCAGGCTGCACTCCAGCCCACACAGGGTCTCGTTAAGCCGTGCAGATCCTCCCGGTGGTGGCCACGGAGCCCAACAGGGCTGAGCCCTGAAGTCTCACGCCTGTGGCCCCGATGTAACCCAGGAGGGCTGCCACCACACTTTCTGGGGAACGTTGTGTGCATCCCATGGTTGCTCCCCCAGATCCAGTGTCAAAGGGGCATCCCGGCCGGGCATGGGACCCGACCATCCGTCACACTCTATTTAACTGCCAGATAAACAACTAGCACTTAAAGGGTTATTGTTTTCTATTTAACCCTATAGTGCAACGTTTCTAAAACTTTGACTTGGGATGTGGACACATCAGTGGCAGATCGCCACAGAACTGTGAAGTGAAATTAGCCGAATTTCTTCAAGTGCCCCTTCTGGGCCAAGTGACATACTTGCCCTCTGTTACTTTTAAACTACAGACTGCTGTAGTATTTGAAACAACGCAGTTGACGCATCACAGTCATCCTTCATTTCTATGGCACAAAAATATAAAAAGCACTCCTCGCTACGCAGCCTCCCCTCTCACAACCACTGAAACAATCAAACTGAGATGACCTTCGAGGAAACGCTTCTGTAAGAAAGATGGAGAGAGGAGGGATTGACGCCAACAAGATTGTGAGGTGATGGTGACAGCACTGTGGCACTAGATTGAAATGCTTAAGTGACAGACAACGGCATGTGGCACAAGAATGGGATGATTTTGGGGGGCTAAGAAGGCCCAGGGGCTACATGTACATAGTGCCATAGCAGGGATTTATGCCAATCTCAGGATCAGTGGCCTTGGAAAGCTGGTCCGTGTTTCATTACGTGTTTCGTCGTTCCATTAGAACAATCTGGACATGGGCAGGCCATTCAGACCAACAAAGCTCACCAGCCCTGTCCACTTAATTCTTCTAAAGTAACATCAAGTTGAGTTTTGAAAATCCCAATTGTCCTACTGTCTACCACACTACTTGGTCATTTATTCCACCTGCCTATGGTTGTCTGTGTGAAGAAAAAAAATTTGGAAAACCGTTTTGGAAAAATGTGCTCTGGACAGACTTGGAGAACATTAGAGTTTTTTGGCCACAGAACCAGAAGACACGTATGGTGAAAACCAAAGACAGCATTTCAAGCAGAAGAACGGGATGCCAGCTGTGAAAAATGGAGGTGGAAATGTTCCGGTCTGGGGATGCTTTGCTGATTCAGGGCTTGTGCTGCTCACCATCATGGAATCCACTAGGAATTCTTCAGAAGCACCTTAAGCATGGCAAAGACCTTCTATAATAAAATCTATTATTATTATCACTCATTACACCAAAGGGTGATTGAGAGTAATGTGAGACAATCAGTCAGAGGACCAAAACTGGACATTACAACATAATGATGACCCTAATTATTTGATCCTGGAAGGGCCGACATTTCATCTCACATCACGCTTGAAGATGTGACGGTGACCACCTAATCCGCGGCCCCTGCTCGATTTGCACTGCACATGCACACTGTTTTCATGGGGGTGTAGAGAACACGGAATTTAATGACACCATTAGATCTTTACAGGAGACGTGCTTTTCCTACAACATTACGTTGTACTTCAAGACAGTGGACAGTGACGTTGATGTTGTCCACTGTGAAAAGCAAAAAGTTAGCTGAAAGAAAGAATGGAGAAGGGCTTTAGAGTGCCACATCAAGAGCTTTGGAGATGGATGAGAGAGTAAGGAGGACCACAGGAGTCTGTGAAGATTGTTCAAGATATGTGTGAGGAAGTGAGGACTCAGGTTAGGGTAACAGACAAGACCGCATTTAGAGGAGGTCTGCACCTGGGACCTTCTTTAAGATCTTACCTCTTTGATCTGGTGATGGATGTGTTAACTTGTGGGATAAAAGGCCAATCCCCCCGGTACCGGCTTTGTGCTGACGACACAGTGTTGTGTAACACCAGAAAAGAGGAAGTGGAGAGGAAGTTGGAAGAATGGAAAACGGCTTTGGAAGACAGAGGGGTGAAGATAAAGAGGAGGAAGAAGAAGACAGAATATCTGAGGTTTAATGATGATCAGGATTCAAAAGTTAGCCTGCATGGAGAGCTACTGGAAAGAGTGGAGAAGTTTAAATATCGAGGATCAGTAGCAGACCAAGATGGAGACTTAGATGCAGAGACAACCCATAGAGCACAGCATGTGTGGAACAACTGAAAGAAGGTGTCAGGAGTGATGTGTGATGGAAGAATTAAGGAGAACGGTAAAGGTGAGCTTTCCAAGACCAGCAGTGATGTGTGGAGTGGAGACAAGGACAGTAAAAAGAGCACAGCAAGGGAAGAAGTTGAATGTGGCAGAAATGAGAAGGTTGAGATGGATGTGTGGAGTTACAAAAAAAAAAGAACCAAATGAGACAATAAGAGGTACAAAAAAAGTGGGAGATGAAGGACAGGGATGTAGATTGAAGAGGTATGGACATGTGATTAGGAGAGACAAGGAATATGTGAACAAAAGAATGATGGGAGTGGAAGTCCAGGGGAAGAGAAAGCCGAGGGAGGCCATAGGTAGAGGTGGATGGATAAAGTAAAAGAAGATCTGATGACAGAGCTGTATGGAGAAGGCTGACCAAGGACATTGACTCCACATAATAATAATAATAATAGTTGTAGTATTCATAATAGTAGAAGAATGTAAGACACATCATTCTAAAATGTAAAAGCCTGTTGATCCCCATGCACCTTTCTGACGATGTAAAGAGCACCGAGACAGCAGAGACCCCGGCCTGCTGACAGTGCAGGTCGCTGGCCCACCCGATCAACACGTGTTTATATCAAATAGTAAATTATACAACAAGGGGACTGAAGAGCTGGAACGAACCATTTCTTTACAGTGGTGTGCTTTAAATCAAGAAAATCTTTAGAACAAAGTCATGAAGGAAAAGAAGACGGGCTGCATTGAAATGGACTGAAAATGAAATTCATTTCTTTATGGACAACGCAGAGGTGCTGATCCACAAGAAAGCCAAATGCCTTAACAGCAATTAGTTGTACAAAAAATGCCAAAAATAAAATAAAATAAGCAAAGCACCAAGAAGCGACATGACTTTTGCAATCCCACTCTTTAGTAACACACTTGTGGTTTGCCTCGCTGTTTAGCTGGCATTATTCTTTGGATGTTTTGAAATCACAAATGTCTTCATGCTGCAGATCAGCCATGTGGCTCTGAGTCACTTGAAAGTCTGCAGCCTAAGGATCTCCGAAGTGACAGGATTCTGTTTAAACTAAATGCACGCAGTTTGATTATTTTTAATTAATGGCCACACACTCTATTGAGTAATAAACACATTTCCTAAAGTTGGTCACAATTTTCTAACACCTGCAAATCTCGGGGCTACTGGTCGAAAACTCCTGTATGGACTCTGAACAGGCCACGTCCTTGTCTTTATTGTTAAGCTGAAAACAGAAGTGCATTTCTAATTTTTAAGCTTCAGCTTAATAACATAAAATAAATTCCATAATACAATTCAGGGCAAACTTTATTAAGGCAGGAAACCACCTGGCACAGGACCCCAGGCCATCACAAGGCCCACCCACACACACTGTGATGATTTGGGATCCTCCGTTAATGAGACATACATGTCATCAAAGATATGAAAACAAAACCGGACTACCCAGAGGGAAACCCTAACAGATACAGAAAGATTGGACAGCTGGACTTGGACTGTGCCAGGGTGCAGGATTCAAGCACTAGAACGTGGCATCACTGCCCATGAAATCAACTTAATAAATCAGTGAAAACAAAAAGTCATCACTCATCACACTCAGTAATAAAGGCGGATATACATATATATATATATATATATATATATATATATATATATATATACTCACACATACATACATGTATATATATAATACATATACAGTATACATACATACACACTTATTATATATATATTGTGGCGGACGGCTGAACCCCATGCCTGGCCGTGATGTCCTTTCTACTTATGTTCCGGAGGAGCAGCCGGGGCTCCTCAGTACCTCCCCCGGGACGCTTGGTGGCAGCCTCCCTGGTTCATGATGGTGCCTCAGCTTCCCGCAGGGTTTCATGGGAGTTGAGTTCTCCCCAACCTTGTGGAGATATGGGGTGGCTGCAGGGATCCCGGAGCCAACCTGGACACCTCTACAGCCCTGCCCGGAGGTGCACTCAGCTCCAGCTGAACCAACACCTGGAGCACTTCCGGGAGGGCTATAAAAAGGGACTGCCTCCCTTTATTCAATGGCCAGAATCGGGAGGAAGAGGACGAGGTTGCCTGGGAGGAATGGTGGTGCCAAGGTGGAGGACTGTGTGTACTGGTTAAGTGCTTTTGGGACTGTAATACCTGTGGGTCACGGGGAAGACGTGTGCCCGCAGGGGAAGAAAAAATAAAAAGTCTTGGTGTGTTGACACGTGCCTCTGGGTCAGTCTGTGCTGGGTCGGGCGCAATATATATATATTTTCTCTCCATGGATATGCCTCCCCAGATATACTATCACTGACCCCACTACCAAACCGCTCATGCTGAATGATGTTACAGGCAGCATAACATTCTTCATGGCTTCTCCAGGCGCTTTCACGTCTGTCACATGTGCTCAGGGTTAACCTGCTCTCATCTATGAAAAGCACAGGGCGCCTGCCAGTGGTGGACCTGCCAATTCTGGTATTCTATGGCAAATGCCAATTGAGCTCCATGGTGCCCACTAGAGTATATCGGGCCCTCAGGCCACCCTTATGAAGTCTATTTCTGATTGTTTGGTCAAAGAAATTCATACCAGTGGCCGGCCTGCCTGCCTGCTAGAGGACATTTTGTAG
Organism: Polypterus bichir lapradei; assembly: GCA_026402145.1. NCBI lineage: Eukaryota > Metazoa > Chordata > Cladistia > Polypteriformes > Polypteridae > Polypterus > Polypterus bichir. The sequence continues at coordinate 33,148,848 of JANRMT010062820.1, forward strand.
GCTCTGCCAGTGCTCATCCTGTTCCTCCTTGCCAAAGGAGCTGATACCGGTGGGTCCTGCTGATGGGTTAAGAACCTTCAACGAGGGGCCCTGTCCAGCTCTCCTAGAGGAACTGCCTGTCTGTCTCCTGGAATCTCCTCCATGCCCTTAAGACTGTGCTGGGAGACACGGCAAACCTTCTGGCAATGGGAGGCACATATTCTGCCATCCTGGAGAAGTTGGACTACCTGTGCCAGCCCTGTAGGTCCAGGTATGGCCTCATGCTACCAGTAGTGACACTGACTTTAGCCAAATGCAAACCGAGTGACAAAACAGATGAGGAAGGAAAAATGTCAGTGGCCTCCCTCCACCTGTTAAACCATTCATTCCTGTTTTAGGGGTCATCTCATTGTTGCCCCATACCTCTAGTGCACCAAAGCAGCTGAAACTGAAGAACAAGCCCCTCTGCTACTTCACTGAGCAGATCAACAGCCCACACGTGTCATTGACTTGATGCTTTACTCTCATTAAAAGGGCTCCTTTCATTTTTTTGAGTAGTATATATAAAGACATTAAATAAAAGGTAGATGGCATTATATTGCAGATTTATAGATTAATGGACAAAAAGCAGTGTATTATGGATTGATAGAAATCTACTACAGATTGACTGATATCTTTATTTGTCCCATGAAGAAATCTAGCAAAAAGTGCAAAGATAATCATGCAGAGAGAATCTCTGATGTATAACACCATTAAAATTGCAAATAAATTAAAAAACAAAAACGCACCTCAGGCAATGCCTGAAGTAGAATCAAATAAGCATAAGTGCCGGTACTCTTTGATTTTTGTTACAGTCTTGGTCTTCGTCCCAGTGCACTGTAAATTTTACATGAGTGGTTTATCAAGCTTGGAGTTTCAATCCCCGATGACTTTTATAGATGAGATCAGACAGTAGGCGGGGTCCCCCCTTGGTATTGTGATCAGGGTGACGACATGCATTGTAGATGAGGATCGAGATGATATTTGTGCGTTAGATCAGAGGAGACATAAGAACGCCAACACTCTGGTCAACAACAATACTCTGGTAGCTCTGTAGAAGACCTCATTGCCCAAGACACCTTTTCATGTCTTCATCTTCAGTGCATTCAGGTCCCTTCACTTTCCACACACTTTATTGTGCCGCACCTTTAATTTGCCATTTTTGCTCGTCAACATACACTCACCGGCCACTTTATTAGGTACACCTTGCTAGTTCTGGGTTGGCCTCCCTTTTGCCTTCAGAACTGCCATAAATACTTGTGTCACAGATTCAACAAGGTGCTGGAAACATTCCTTAGTGATTTTGGTCCATATGGACATGATAGCATCACACAGTTGCTGCAGATTTGTGCACATCCATGATGTGAATCGCCCGTTCCACTACATCCCAAAGGTGCTCTACTGGATTGAGATCTGGGGACTGTGGAGGCCATTTGAGTACAGTGAACTTATTTTGATGGTTGAGAAACCAGTTTGAGATGATCTGAGCTTTGTGACATGGCATGTTATCCTGCTGGAAGAACACATCAGAAGATGGACACGGTCAGCAACAATACTCAGGTAGGTTGTGGTATTTAAATGATGCTCAATTGGTACTAAGGGGTGCAAAGTGTGCCAAGAAAATACCCCCACTCCATTACACCACCAGCACCAGCCTGAACTGTTAATACAAGGCAGGATGGATCCACACTTTCATGTTGATGACCCCACCATCTTAATGTCATAGCAGAAATTGAGACTCATCAGAGCAGACAAGGTTTTTCCAATCTTCTATTGTCCAGTTTTGTTGAGCTTATTTCAGTTGCCTGTTCTTAGCTGACAGAAGTGGCACCCGCTGTGGTCTCCTACTGCTGTAGCCCCCCAACTGCTTCAAGGTTTGACGTGTTGTGTGTTCAAAGATGCCCTTCTGCACATCTTGGTTGTAACGAGTGCTTATTTGAGTTCCTGTGGCCTTTCTTATCACCTCAGACCAGTCTGGTCATTCTGCTCTGACCTCTGGCATCAACAAGGCATTTTTGCCCAGAGAACTGCTGCTCACTGGATAATTTTCCCTTATAAACATAGAGATGGTTGTGGGTGAAAATCCCAGTAGATCAGCAGTTTGTGAAATACTCAGACCAGCATGTATGGCACCAACAACCACAGCACATTCAAAGTCACTTCAGTCCCCTTCCTTCTCCATTTTGATGCTCAGTTTGAACTTCAGCAGGTCATCTTGATAATTGCTACATACCGAAATGCACTGAGTTGGTGCCATGTGATTGGCTGATTAGATATTTGTGTTAACAAGATGCTGAACGGCTGTACCTAATAAAGTGGCCAGTGAACATAGGTTACCTGTGCCCGTATAGTACAAGACGTTACTTCATTAAAATGTCACTTGCTTTTTCATTTATGGCTTCCATTTTCTTTATTATCCAACTTGTACTGATTTACATGTTCAAGGTAGGATGAGATGTGTAGCTACTGCTTTGTGTTCATCCTTCTGTGATCCATCACTGTCACTAAGCCAGCTGTCCTCAAGTCCCAATGGTGGCAGATTAGTGAAGGGTCTACCTGTCCAAGCACCAGGAGGGTGTAAAGGCTGCAAGATGTAGTGGAGAGCAGCCATATTTACTGTATCCTCCACTGACCTGGTGGTGCGGTGGGTCGAGAAGAGAATTTGTGAACGGAATTGAGATGCTAAAGCATCAGATGTTCAAAGGTCTTCATACCGTTAAACTGTTGAGCTGGTCGGGTAGATCCTGTGGCGTGGAGGTGGTGGGTGGGCTTGCATTTGTAACCAGTAATCCTTTATAAAGCACTCCAGACAGACGGACAATCACTGGAGGAGATGTTCTGTTCCAGGCTGAACCTTCTCCGTCTGTTTTTGGTTAACAGCCATGTCTAGCTGCTATCTAGTCATTGTGTATAGAGCCTCATCTCCCCTTCGGTAAGCTTCCCCTTTCGATTTTAGTAAACCTTGGTTTGTTGTTATTGTATCTGATAATAGTTTATGATGAAATTCAAAGTTCCTTTGTGTCTTTGGTTTGGTCTTTTGGTTTCTTGGCCAAGATTTATCTTCTACCTGCTGATTACTGACATCTCCTGGTTTCACATTTCTTCAACGGCTTTATCTCAGAGGTTACAGCTGCACTGATTCGGTAGGAGAAAGTGACAAGTGCTGGTGACACTTGAGTTTAGGTACTGCAAAAATGCATCCATTACTCCTTTACTGTTTTATGTAACAAGACCTCAACAAAGACTTCTTTTGGTGGTCTTAACACTTCTAAAACATCAGTAGATGGGTTATTCATGTCTGTGCTGTGCGGCACACTGACATGCTGGTAAAATGACTTGTTAATACAACGGAAATATGAAGGCCTTGTCATATCGAGAGAAATGCGTCTCAGTTAAGCCACCTCAGACCCCTCCAAAAAGACGTTTAACTAGCAGGTCACACTACAGTGATGAAGAAGCGTTTCACTGATGCTTTGTGATTGTAATGAAGACCCAAAGATGTGTTTGTTATGGTCTTGTTACATCATAGTAATTGAAGAATAGATGCATTTTTGCAGGACCTAAAGTGTTAACGAATTCTTTCTAATGAAAAGGACCAGAAGACGAGATCAAGTCAAAAAGTCTTTAATGACCCCTTGGGCTCAGCCATCAGCAGTGTGTCTGTCTGCGGAGAGAGTCGAGTCGAGAGAATTACTGACCTCGGCAGTGACAGCCACGTCTCCTATGACATCAGTAGACGGATTAGGAAAGCATGGGGGGTCACAAGGTCTCTTTAAAGGGGTGTGTGGTACTCCCAATATCTCTGTAAAAGGATGAAGGTCCAAGTCTTCAGAGTCTTGGTGCTTTCTGTTTGTGAGACATGGATGCTATCCAATGACCTGAGATGAAGACTCGACTCCTTCATGTGCGTCTCTTCGGAGGGTCCTTGGGGGTCGCTGGTGTGACTTTGTGTTGCTCACGGAGTCCTGGATGAGGCACATGAGCTGCATTGTGGGGGGGGGAGGGGGGTGGTCAGTTATGGTACTACGGCCAGGTGGTGCGATTACCCGAGGGTGATCCGGCTAATTGTTGAGGACCCGAGTGGCTGGACCAGGCCAAGGGGACGCCCACGTAACACCTGGCTGCGGCAGATAGAGGGTCATTACTGGAGGGTGAGACTGGACCGCATGTCTGCCTGGGTGTTGCCAACCGGAGTCTCGAGCTGTTTCATCATGAGGAGGATGAGGCAACATGCTGTATCAGTGCATGCCCCAAACCCCCCAACAACCTGACTTGACCTGATATAACGTCATTACTAAAGTCTAACCAATCAGATGTCAAGCTCAAAACTTGTATCAAAAGTCAAAGACCTTAACAGCAAAACCCGGAGAATGCCACCCCAACACTGTTTTTAACCCTAATCTCGGGTAGCCCACAAATGCATGGGCTGACCTGTCGCTCTGATGATGTCACACATTCCTGGAGTATTCTGGGTAGATTGCCATAGCACCTGAAAATGGAGGTGCCCATGAAAATAAAAAAGTGCCGTGGCAGAACATTCATTTCAGTCAACTTCAGGAACCCTTCTAGATACAAACAAAGGGTAGAAGTGAATTCTTCATTGTGACGACTGGTAACGTGGCAAAGAATCAATTATTTAAAGTGCAGGCTCCAATTGGGTGCGGTGGTGCACGAGCACTGAGCTCCATTCCAGGGATGGTTGGGGTGCCCAGCTTACTGCGCACACAAATACACATGCGAGTGTTAGTCGGGGGTCTCATTCTCATCTCTCTGGGGCGCCGTATCACACCTGGGGCAAGCCAATATACGAGGAGCCTGCACTACACAGCGGGGGGGGGGGGGGTTGGGTAATGGACAGAACAACAAAACAGAAAGAGAAGAAAGAATGCAATGAGAGAAGGAGATTAAAGGCCAAGAAGGACGAACGAAGGCAGGATCGGGAGATGCCAGCGTGCAAGGGGATGATGGCAGGCAGCCGGGAGGACAGCCCCTTGGCGGAGTGTACGGCTGATGCTCAGGGGGCCAAAGCAACTTTTAGGGTAGCTGGAGTGGCCCGATGCCCACTCTCGTGTAAGGTGTGAGGCTTGACGCTGTGCCCTGCTGGGGGCCCGTGGGACAGCAGAGACCTGAGCCTGTTGGTTAGGCGTCTCCTCTGCTTACCCCGAACAGGTCAATTTTAGAAGGATGCACCTGGGATTACAGGAGTTTTAAGGGACAGTTTCGTGTGGAAATGTTAACCTTGATTTTATGGATTATTTCTGGATTATTTATTGAACTTTTTAACCTCTAAGGTCACTTCATTTTTATAGATTCTTTATTTTTTGAAGTATTTCAATCACTGCACTGTTGAACACTATTCGTTTGTTTGGATTTTAAATAACAGCTCTGTACACTTTTTGCACCTACACCTTGGCTGGAGGTGTGTGTCCTCAACTGCCCGGCTCATTTCTGTTCACGACTATCGACGGTTCGGGTTCAAGAGGCTCCCAGAAGCAAGAAGGGAGCGTGGAGCCAACCCGGACCATCACGTATTACAACAGATGCATACTTTGCTGCGGGATTCAGCAGGTTTGAGAGTCTTGCGTTATGCAGCATTTCCTACTTAGACACAGACGACTGCAAATATAAACATTTGTAATACCTGGTGAAAGGTTGGCAAGGTGGGCTCATCAAGATCATGTCAAAGTCAAGGCTGTTGAATTCATTCACAGTGATCCCCTATAAAAAAAAAAGAAATCTGAATAAGTAACAAACCTTTCTTTTTTTTTTTAACCTGAAAAGACAGTAAACGGCACTCACAATTCCCACTTTAAAGCATCATTGACAGGTTTCCTTTCTAATTTAATGCCCATCTTAAAAAAAGGACAAGTGTCTGTGTATCTATGTGTCTGTCCAGTCGCTATGTCTCTGGTATATGCCATTCGGAATGGAATTCAAAAAAAGCAGTGTTAATGTTTGTGGCACGCCATCTGTTGGAATGACGGATACAATGCATTTTATTTCAAGCAAAGTCTGTGAAGCACCATCTGTTGGAATGACAAACACAATGGCATTTCGTTTCAACAACTGTTTTCGATGCGGCATTTGCTGGAATAAAATATGGAGTGCATTTTATTAATACCCACATTACAAAATACATTCCAAAAAATGGTGCACTGCCAACATTAAGGCTGAGGCCTCTCTATCGTAAAGGTTGTCCAGGTTTCAGCTTCAACTCCATGTCTCGGTAGTTTGTTCCCGATTCCCACAACTCTTTGTACAAAGAAGCACTTCCTGGCTTCTGACTTAATTTCACTTCCCCATAAATTTCCACCGATGTTCTCGAGTATGTGATTTGAAGTTGGATTGAAGGAATTCTGTCGGATCTCTTTTATCAACACCTTTGAGGATTTTGCAGAGCCAGATGAGGTCCTCACACAGTCCCCTCCGCTCACACAGAACAGGTTTAACTCTGCGAGTGTGCCAGGGTATGACATGTCCTTAAGTCCTCCTTGTTGAGAAGTGTTTTGATCTTAACAGGATCAGTTTGTCCAAAGGCACACCGGTGTTCCTTCATTATGCGATGCCATGACTGTACAGCTCTTGCTAGCTGGTTGTCTTCATCAAGACAGATTCCAAGCTATTTCAAAGTTTTCACCTGCCTTAATTCTTCCCCAGCTACCTCCATGCTCACTTTCTTTGGGTTGTTACCACCAAGACCTCGTTTTTCCCTTCTTCATTCACATTCCATGGGCCTGATTACTGCACCTTCCTTTCTAATTCATCTTCTGAGCCCCGTACTAATGTGACGATGTCTGCATAGAGGAGCTTTTGCGCCTCACTTCATCTTGACCCAATGACCAATATTCATTATAATTATGGATTACAACAGAGGGCTCAGTGCTGACCCTCAGCGTGAACCAACGATCAAACAGAAGGCGTCTGTTGTCCCAAAATATGTGCTGGCGTTTGTTTTGGACTCTATAAATGCTATGATTCTCGTTTGTTTTTAATTTTTCTTGTCCTTCATTTAGAGCTTTTTCTGATCTTTATATGTTTAGTCGCGGTGTTTGACTAATGCTGTGTTCACATTGCAAACCTCCTTGCTCAATTTTTCTGTTTAGGTCAGATTTGCCTCTCGTGATGGTTCACATTTATAAGTACAAGTGAGCCGGATATCTAACTGCAATGTGAATGCATCCGTCCTCTGAAACGCACATCGATATGTTTGTGCACAAGCCATCTGTGTCACAAAGTAAACGTCACTTGTGTGAGATGACACGCCAGTAGCTCATGTATACATCACATAATCTCTGGAGGACAGCAAACAGTTCGTCTGCTGTACACGATTAGGCTGACAGGGTGGAACAAAAAGCCAGATAACTCGTTTTGACGAGGCCTTGTCATATCGAGAGACGTGTGGATATGAGAAAGGAGCCACCAATGGTGGGACCGTGACTGTTGTCACAGCTCTAGCTCTACCTAAGCATACAGGCAAAAATAAAATTAAATAAATAAATAAATACACACATAAATTCCGATCTGACCGCCCTCATTCATGTTGCTTGGCCACAAATCACAAACGTATCTAACCTTGGACCGCACGTGAAAGCGACTCAAATCAGATTTGAACAGATCTGTGTCCATCCACACAGCCCTGGAAACGTCACGTTTGTGTCACATTAAGGCAAAAAAAAAAAAAAACGGGATTTGAGTCACTTCAGCCTGGTCACGTGAACATCAAGTCTTAATGAGGATTCCAAATAGCTGGCTTACTTTTATAGAAACGGGTTATCATTCACCTTTGGTTAAAAATACTTTGCGTCGATTCTGACGACACGTTCATTTTATTATGGCCGCTGCTCTTTTTCTAAATCCCACTGCCTAGACGTGGCTCCCAGTTGCTGGGCGCGGGGTCGCAGAAGTCCCAACATCAGACATTAATAACCTCCTTAGCGGGTAAAAAGCTTTGCATTTTTTGCCTTGAAAAATGAAACTTTTATTAAATCTCATCTTTCTACTGTAAAGATTTGGGTTTGGTTTTCGGATTTGATCTCTCTGCACATATTTGGATTACATCTCATTTTCTGGTCCATGTCCTTCAACGCGCTGCCTCTCCATTTGAGCCATTACAGAAACTCAGATCACTACATAGAGCGACTTGGAAATGAGACATGTTCTTCAGGATATTCACAAATTACAGGATGAGGCGATACCCAAGGACTCTCCGAAGAGACACAGTACCGAAGGAGTTCAGTCTTCGTCTCAGGTCACTGGATAGTGTCCATGTCTCAGATCAGCCTGCGTAACCAAATGATAAAATGAACGTCGGATCTGTGTTATATAATGATTGATGTGAAAGTTTCATTAGCAAAAGAAGTGAGGATAATTAGAGGGGAAGGTCGCAGGTACAAAAAGGAAAAAGCCTAAATGAAGGCTAAGGAATTTTAACAACAAAAAGGGAATCGTAACAATTACCAATGTGATCACTTCCTCAAGTAACTTGTATGAGGAACAAATAGTAAAGGCTGCATACCCTCTGCACACCCGATGAACATCAGAGTCCTATCACTTCTCCACATCATCTCCCTGGAGGTCGATGCACTCCTTTTATGGTTCCTCCAACACCTTTAGAAGCTTTTTGGCTGCACTGCTTTCTTAAGTTCATCATCAGAGGTGAACCTGTGGCCGTGTAGAGCTTCTTTAAGTAGGCTGAAGATGTGATAGTCGCATGGTGCTAGATCAGGGCAGTAGAGAGGATGTTGCATTGACTCCACCATTGTGGCCAATTCCAAAGGTGAGGTGCGGTCATGGAGCTGTAAGTTTCTAAGCACAGCACGATACGTTGCACTGGTCATGGATTATCTGTATTCCCAAAAAAGCACCAAAATAGGTCCCTTCACGACCTTCATGATTTTCTTGGCGGAAGGCTGTTGTTTGAATTTCTTCTTTCCCGGAGAAGCCAGCTGTTTCCATTGCGTGTTTCGGCTCTTGCTATTCCGGTTCACGTTGACAGACCCCATGTCTCATCCCTGGAGATAATCCACTCCAAAACACTTGGATCTTCTTCGTAACATTTCAGGAATTGGGTTGCAAGCTTCACACTCTGTTGCTTGTGTGGATCAGCTGGATATTTAGGTACCCGACTTGCACAAATGTTACGGTACCCCAAGCCAACAAGCACTATGGGGCGTGTGGATCCATACCTGACATCCAAATGTGCAGCAACAACGGGTAATTTAATCAGTCGGGCTCCTCTGATGAAGGAATTCGCCATGTTGATGTAGACTTGTGTGCACAATGTTGATGGTCAACCAGGCCGAGCTTTGTCGGCTACATTCATTTTCCCCTTTCTACCCATTCGCTGAGTCCTTCTGTGAATTTCAGCAGGTTCCACTCCATCTGCCCAAAGAAATCTAATAACGGCATGTTGTTCAAAAATGGTGCAATCCCACAGTGGAGCGTCCATGTTCATTTGACCCCTCAGCTTCAACTAGACTAACGGCTGAGAGCTGTACTAGGCATATTCGAATTACCCATAAGTCACTGTGAACGTATTGTATTGCGTCAGCTTCTATCCATTGTAGTTGCCACGTTATTTTTAAATCGCCTTTGATTTTTGATTTACTATTGGACCGTTTGATGACCAACTCTCTTGGCATCTCGTGAAACATCTCCTCCATTTTCGCACAATTCTGTTGCATTTCCTTCTTCTTCTTTCAATCTTCTGCCTCATGATGAACAATGGCCCTGTTGTGCTTCTTCTTGTCTGGAATCCAGATCGTTCCTCACCTAACCGTCATTCCCCAAGTTGCCCTTCTTTGTTCCTGTGTGGCAGTAACGTCACCCTCCTATGAGTGTCACATTTATGAGTACGAGGCTGTTGTGGCGCCAAACTGAATTCCCTCACAGACACAGTCAGTAGCACAAATGCCTACAAAATGTGAACTTTTCATAAAGTTTTCTTGACTATCTGCTACAAATTAGGCCAGCCTCATAATTACTGAATCCGACCGCAATCGTTTTACATAATCATTTGAATTCTCGATCTTACATTTAAATGTCAAGGGACTGTTTTAGAGAATTAATTGGGCCGTTTCGATCAGTTCCAGCTTCGTTTGGCAGGAATTCACAATGCAGACACAGCATTTCTCTAAATGTAAAATATAAATTCCTCACTTAACGACGCAGTTTTGCAAGGCAAGTTAAAGTATACCACGATTATGAAGAAACAGCTTGACTTGAAAAATACCAAACCTGGTGGAGTATGAATGCATATATTTGTGTAGATACACGCACATCTGCGTTCGATTTCCAGACATCTGTATGGCCTGACATGGCCATAAATTTAAAAAAACCCAACATCGGCTCAGCTCTGAACACCGACATGAAGGCGAATACACAGCGCAATCCTCATCTGCGTTAACTCAAAGCGACTGGCTGGTGGGCATTTGTAAGGCCTAAGCCGCTTGGCGGTGTGGTCCTCCAACTTCTAATTAAATGAAGAAGGAGCCTGCAATCAGAGACGTTTGAGATGTACTAATTTAGAGGGTTTGGTTGGGAGCTCCATCTTGAATGCGTTAGGCACAAAGACACACACACACACACACACACACACACACGGCCTCCTCCGCATTCGGTTACATAAACAGGGCATGGTAATCAAATCCTTACTGCTTCAGACGACAAGGCCGAGTCTGATCACTTGACGCCTGGTCAAATACCTAACATGTCATGGCTGCCTTTCAATGGACTTAATAAACACGGTCACCTGAAGGCACGGACCGAGGAGGGGGACGTCTAAAATACACACGAAGGACCGGATGGTGGGGTCCAGCAGCTGAGGGGCATCTGTTGGTGAAGTGAGATTCACTGATCTTGACTGTTGACAATGCTGTGATCTTCAATGGAGGCTCTCGAGGGGTCTGAGTCTCTGGGCTTGCGAGGGTCCTGATAAAGACCAAAGAGTAATGATCTCTTGGGCACGGCCATCAGCAGTGTGTCTGTCTGCAGAAAGAGTGTCGACCTCGTCATTGAGAGGTTTACTGACATCGGCAGTGACATTCATGTGTCTGGTGACTCTTCCTATGAAGTCAGTAGATGGACTGGGAGAGCACGGGGGGGTCATGAGGTCACTTTTAAGGGGTGTATGGTGCTCCTGATATCTGCAAAAGGGCAAAAGTCCAAGTCTTTAGAGTCCTGGTGCTTCCTGTTTGTGAGACATGGACGCTATCCAGTGACCTGAGATGAAGACTGGACTCCTTCATGTGTGTCTCTTCAGAGGGTCCTTGGGTGTCGCTGGTTTGACTTTGTGTTACTTATGGAGTCCAGAATGAGGCACATGACCTGCACTGTGAGGGAGTATCAGTTACGGCACTAAAGCAATGTGGCACGATTCTCCAAGGTTGATCCGGCTCATTGTTGAGGAACCAAGTGGCTAGGCCAGGCCAAGGGGACACCCACGTAACACCTGGTTGGGGCAGATAGAGGAGTCATCTCCGGAGGGTGGGACTGGACCGTGTGCCTGTTTGGGGGGTTGCCAACCAGGATCCTGAGCTGTTTCATCGTGTGGTGGTTGCCGTACCAGTGCAGGCTCCCCAACCTGACCTGACCTGGACCAGATGGTGGCCATCCGAATTAGAACATGAACAGTAAGACGGTTAAGATTAGCGGCTGACGCTGAACTAGACAGAGTAGAATCAGCCAAATCATTACAGAAAGGGACATGGAAGGAACACGGGCTTGGGAAGATTGAGGCAGGTGAAGGTTAGGAATTACACTTAGCTGATCAAAATGTCCGATTTCAATACACAATATGAAGTTTGAAACTACAAAGTACCCCTTTTGAGAGTAGTCTAAAGAAGTGATCACAAAGATTAACAAAATTATAGGTCACATAGCGTCCTGCTGAGTACAGTACAAGTCCGAGAAGGTTAAACTTGGGCTACGTAACTCACTGGTGAGGCCTCTCCTAAGGCACTTTGGTCAGTCAAGGACAACACAGCACAAGAGGAATTCCAGAGTGTTAGGTTTACGTCAGGGTTCCATCTGTGACTTACGTTTGTCTTTTTTTTGTCCCTTTTTGCTCATTTCTTTAATTAATCTATGATTAAGATTGCTGGGGTCACCCCAGCTGCCCCGTGACCCGGCCCTGGATAATCAGGTTAAGGTAACGGATAGACGGATGGGCAGCTAATCAATGAGACAATCCTCTGTGGATGCACTTTGACATCTCACTTGCAGCTAATTTGCTAACCTCTGTATCATAGAAACTTATTGCTGTGAACCAATCCAACCAGTCGAGTTAATCAACGGCCAGGTCTGTCACTGTGAGGCCGTCCTGACATCTTGTCTACTTCACTCGGCAGGTCTCTCTAGCTCTGGTCACAGTTAAATTCCAATGAATTATCAGAGGCCTTGACTTGACAGACTGCCAGGTGGAGCCATTTGGGATGTCGGACTCCAGCTATGCTCGGTCGTGACCCTTGACCTGGCAGTTTACTCGTAAATTCCTGCAATGACCCACATGTGTAAAAGGTGACATGTGGCCTTTGTTTTTCAGGTCCAGATACCCGGCCTGCTTCAACTCTGCTTTTTCACTCAGCTCAGAATGTTTAGTCCATTTGAAAATCACAACTTGGGTTCACCTGTAATTGCTAAGGCCAGTCAGTTGAGCAGATTCTCTCGGGGTGGACTTCTTAAGCTCTACATCTCACTGGCTCTGCGTCAGTTCTTTAATTAGCTAATATTTAAATTTCAGGTAGAAAATCCTGTGTTTCAAGCACAAACAATACAGGCATGATGGGTGGGATACTTCAACACAGGCTATGGAAGATTATTGGGGATAAAATTAATCAGGCTAACTACCGTATCTACTCATGTTTAAGTCCTAGAGGTCGCGACTTGATTTTACCGTATAATTTCCGGTATTTTGTAATGTCGGTCGCAGAAGTCGAATGCGGAAAACGCTATTGGTCCAGGAGATTATGATATGCTAACGCCCGCCCACCTGAGAGAGTAACCACGATGTATTGTGCCTACGTGACCACACGGTAACACCCCAACTATTCCGAAGCGACGTTTGTACTGTTTTTTGTATCTCACCCCCTCATACACCTTTATTGTAAGAGCATCCTTTATCTGCGATCTGCGATGGAGCGTTCAAACAGAAGAAAATATGAAGCTGGTTTTAAATGAAAAGTCGTCGAACTGGCAAAAGAAATTGGTAACTGCACTGCTGCAGCAAAATTCAACGTGTCTGAGGAACTGACGCGAGATTGGAGGGAGCAAGAAGATGTTAAAAAATGTAAGTGTCGTATTTTTGAACGGGGTCTGATTTTATTTGCTGGTTTAAATCCCGTAAATACCAAAAGAGACTCTGCTCTGTTGGGCCCTTGAGCAAGGCCCTTAACCTGCAATTGCTGAGCGCATTGAGTAGTGAGAAAGCCGCTATATAAATGCAAAGAGTTATTATTATTTATGATCGATTTTTCAGGTTTCAAGACCCAACTTATACACAAGTATATACGGTTTATTAAAATTAAATGTAACGCATTTCATGTCGGCAACATCTTTAAAAACATATTGGCCAAATGATCGATTGCTTTACATTACAGCTTGCGATTTTTGCGTCCGTTTAAAATGCGATGCCAAAAGTTCGTTACATTTGAATTCGCGTCCACAGGTCACGTGACGTTATTAAAAGTTAAGCGAAGTGAAACGTATTGCAGCTGCTCCGAGTGTATCGCACTTTGATTCAAGATTACGCATTACTCAGGCCAACGTCAAATGACCAATCAGACCATACAGTTGATGTACGAGGTGCGGCACTTCTGAACAATTCTGTGTTCTGGCAGCAAGCACTTTAAGTCTTGTGACTAATAAAATGGTGAAAAGATCTTGCTGTACAAGTTGACTCTTCTTTGAAGTCTTCTGTCATATTCCTCTATTCTTCTTCAAGTTACAGTCTGGTCTCCTTACCTGTTCACCTGCTACACAATGGACCTCTGGTACAAGACTACCGTTTGCCACCTCCAGAAGTTTTCCAATGACTTGTCCATCGTAGTCTGTACTATTAATGGAGATGAGTCAGACTACAGAAGGCTTGCAGAGGACTTTGTCCTGTGGTGCAGGGAAAACCACCTGCAGCTCAACATCAGCAACGTCCATTCAGGGCGAGGAGGTGGAGGTGATGCACTGGAAATGCAGATTTCCACTGACATCTCGTGCATTATAAAATACTGGCTATGTACTTTTTAAAATCTATGGAAAACGCTTCACTTTAGACCACAAGTTCAGGTATTAACTCTTTCAGGGCTGATGTTGACTTTTGTCAAAATTCAGAAGTAAAGGATGGTAAATCAGCTGTAAACTGCAACGAAACTCACATTTACGTTTTAGTTTAACTCTCTTTGCTAGAAGGAAAATTACATCGCTTTGTTGATTGAATCTCCTATTCCCTACACGTGCGTGAGTAGCGAAGAGCAAACAACCTCTAAAATGTCACCGACATCTGGCAAGATACCAAAGCAAATATGCAAAGCAAAATACTCCATGGATGTTTTACGCAAGTTCAGTGAACAGGACTCTAACTTGTCGGACATATCAAAAGCAAAAGTGAGGTACCAGCATCATCTGATCAGTCCCCAGCTGATCGTGGTGCTGAACACTTTTGTGTAGCTGATGCACCTACAACAACGTTCGCCTGGTAGGACCACCAGTTATGATGTCAAGAGGTACAGACCAGATTGCGTCACACTGAGACCACCACCACCAGCCACCTGCTGTGCGAAGACAGCCAGGCAGCTGGCTCACCGTGCATTCCTGCTGACCATCGAGGTGCCCCCACACAGCCACTGACACCTGAAATGCGCCCACAGCACATAGCAACAGACGTTTTACAGTGCATCCGGAAAGTATTCACAGCGCATCACATTTTCCACATTTTGTTATGTTACAGCCTTATTCCAAAATGGATTAAATTCATTTTTTTCCTCAGAATTCTACACACAACACCCCATAATGACAATGTGAAAAAAGTTTACTTGAGGTTTTTGCAAATTTATTAAAAATAAAAAAACTGAGAAATCCATCCATCCATTATCCAACCCGCTGAATCCAAACACAGGGTCACGGGGGTCTGCAGGAGCCAATCCCAGCCAACACAGGGCACAAGGCAGGGACCAATCCTGGGCAGGGTGCCAACCCACCGCAGAACTGAGAAATCACATGTATATAAATATTCACAGCCTTTGCTCAATACTTTGTTGATGAACCTTTGGCAGCAATTACAGCCTCAAGTCTTTTTGCATATGATGCCACAAGCTTGGCACACCTATCCTTGGCCAGTTTCGCCCATTCCTCTTTGCAGCACCTCTCAAGCTCCATCAGGTTGGATGGGAAGCGTCGGTGCACAGCCATTTTAAGATCTCTCCAGAGATGTTCAATCGGATTCAGGTCTGGGCCACTCAAGGACATTCACAGAGTTGCCCTGAAGCCACTCCTTTGATATCTTGGCTGTGTGCTTAGGGTCGTTGTTCTGATGAAAGATGAACCGTCACCCCAGTCTGAGGTCAAGAGCGCTCTGGAGCAGGTTTTCATCCAGGATGTCTCTGTACATTGCTGCAGTCATCTTTCACTTTGTCCTGACTAGTCTCCCAGTTCCATCCCCACAGCATGATGCTGCCACCACCATGCTTCACTGTAGGGATGGTATTGGCCTGGTGATGAGCGGTGCCTGGTTTCCTCCAAACGTGACGCCTGGCATTCACACCAAAGAGTTCAATCTTTGTCTCATCAGACCAGAGAATTTTGTTTCTCATGGTCTGAGAGTCCTTCAGGTGTCTTTTGGCAAACTCCAGGTGGGCTGCCATGTGCCTTTTACTAAGGAGTGGCTTCCGTCTGGCCACTCTACCATACAGGCCTGATTGGTGGATTGCTGCAGAGATGGTTGTCCTTCTGGAAGGTTCTCCTCTCTCCACAGAGGACCTCTAGAGCTCTGACAGAGTGACCATTGGGTTCTTGGTCACCTCCCTGACTAAGGCCCTTCTCCCCCGATCGCTCAGTTTAGATGGCCGGCCACTTCTAGGAAGAGTCCTGGTGGTTTCGAACTTCTTCCACTTATGGATGATGGAGGCCACTGTGCTCATTGGGACCTTCAAAGCAGCAGAAATTTTTCTGTAACCTTCCCCAGATTTGTGCCTTGAGACAATCCTGTCTCGGATGTCTACAGACAATTTCTTTGACTTCATGCTTGGTTTGTGCTCTGACATGAACTGTCAACTGTGGGACCTTCTATAGACAGGTGTGTGCCTTTCCAAATCATGTCCAGTCAACTGAATTTACCACAGGTGGACTCCAATTAAACATCTCAAGGATGATCAGGGGAAACAGGATGCACCTGAGCTCAATTTGGAGCTTCATGGCAAAGGCTGTGAATACTTATGTACATGTGCTTTCTCAATTTTTTTATTTTTAATAAATTTGCAAAAACCTCAAGTAAACTTTTTTCACATTGTCATTATGGGGTGTTGTGTGTAGAATATTGAGGAAAAAAAATGAATTTAATCCATTTTGAAATAAGGCTGTAACATAACAAAATGTGGAAAAAGTGATGTGCTGTGAATACTTTCCAGATGCACTGTATGTTGACTTATGTGTGAAACCATCGCTTTGTGTGCTTTTCAGAAAAAGTATTCAGCCCTTAAAGAGTTAAATGCATGTATAACATGTTTGTGAAGAAATAACTTTGACTTGAAAAATACCAAACTTGTACTTTACATTTTACTAGGGCCAGAAGTCGAGCTGCATGTTTAGGTGGCCCTGCCTCCTTAGGCTCTACCTACAGGGAGCAGGGCAGGACACAAACAACACTACATAGAAACACAATGACAAAGAAACTCAGAAAAATTAATAAAATAAAATAAAAAAAAATCAAAATTAATAGTGTTCCTCAAAGGATTCTGTGGGTGGTGCTTGAAGAGTTTGGAGTTCTGGGGTTCCCTAATAAACGGCTATTTTGTCCCTGCATAATCCCAGTGAGAGCTGTTTCTGCATACGTGGGAAAACATCAGCAATGTTTCCAAGGTGTAAGGTCAGCCTGTTCGATGATCGACTGAAGGACTTTGACGATTCTGTCACCAGCACAACTTTATAATGTGGAATGGCCAGTATCAGGTAGTGGAGGTCTCCAGGACTGTGACCATGTTTGGTGGTCTTTCTAACAGGCCGTGGACCCCCCCGGTTTGGGTTTCTCTCCACAGCTCAGTATGAATTGACTGATATTGTTGGGATCCATTTATGTTACTGTATTTTTAACTGCTTTGTGTTGCTGTGTGTAAAAGCACAGTCTGATTTATTATGTCTACGTAATTATTAATCTGTAAAGCTGCAATCTACTTGTGAACTCCTTCAAGCGCTGAGCCTGCGTTCAGGGAAAAGTGTTACACAAAACTAAACTGAACTGAACTTTTCACACACTGCTGTAAATCTGTCATAAATCCAAAGTGAAATTTTGAACGTCACAACGTGTAGAAAAAGCAATAGACGTCAGTCAAACAGTCCGGCCACCTAGTGGCTAAGGAGTTCAACACAAAAGCCCTCAAGGATACAGGTTCGACTGTCACCACTGTCTCCTTGTACTGACCCACATAATCAGCCGGTGGTCCAAATTTACAAACGTACGAGTAACTGCACTCTGCTGTTTTTGAAGTTGCACTTCCATAACAGGTCAGCTGAGCGTTGAAATTTAATATAACAGACTCCATGTGCCACATCTGAAAATGATCATGCTCTGCTTCTTTAACTCCTAATGAAGTGCCAAACAAAGTGAAATACAGTGGATTGCAAAAGTCTTCAGACCCCATCATTTTCTGTACACCTAATTGTGTTGTAGATTTCATTTTAAATTGACAATTTTGCCATTTTCACTCAATAACCCATAATGACAGAGTGAAAGGCGGTCTCAGAAAGGATTGCAAATTGATTAGATACAAAAAACGGAACCTTTTCATTCATTGAAGTATTCAGACCCTTACTTCAGCACTTTGTAGGAGCCCCTTTGGCTGTAATTCCAGCTTCAGGTCTTCTTGGGTAAGTCTCTATCAGCTTTGCACTCCTGGACTCGGACAGTTAACCCCATTCCTCCTGGCAGAGGAGGTCTCTCCACACATGTTTGGCTGGGCTACTCAATGACAGTCAGAAACTTGTCCCAAGCCACTCCACCATCCTGACCTGTCTGCATTCTACAAGTCAATGAACTGCCAACCCTCTCTGAGGTGGCATGCACTCTGAAGCAGCTTTTCTTCAGTGCCCTTTCTGCACTTGGCTGCATTCATCTTTCCCTCAGTTTTGAAGCGTCTCCATGTCCCTGCAGCCCACTATAGCGTGATGCTGCCACCATCGTGATTCTCCAAAGAGAGGTGGCGAGCAGGGCCCGGTCTTCACCAGACACAATGTTTGGAGTTGGACCCAAAAAGTTACATTTTTTGTCTGATCAGGGCACAGATTTGTTTATTTGTCCTTATGCCCACAGAGTCCTTTAAATGCCATTTTGCAAACTCCAAACGGACTGTCATATGATGGGGGGCTGCCACGGTGGTCACCCTTCTGTCAGGTTCACCCATTTCAACAGAGGACTCCTTAGAGTGACAATTGGGTTCACGGTCACCTCTCTTGAATAGGAGCATAAATAACAAGCTAGTTAAGTCTACAGATGATACCAAGCTAGACTGGCATTTAATTGTGAATGCACTGAATCATCACAGAGAGACTTGGACAGTAAACCGGTTAAGGCAGATTTGTGGACAATGAAAATTAATGGCAATGAATGTAAAGAATTACACATAGGAAGTAAAAATGGGAGGTTTGAATACACAATGGGGGCATATCTGAAAATCGAAAGTCCACCTTATGAGAAGGATTTAGGAGTCATAGTGGACTTGACACTATCAACTGCCAGGAACAGTTCAGAAACATTAAGAAGGCTAACAGACTATCAGGTTATATAACGCCTTGATGTGTAGAATAAAAGTCACAGGAGGTTCTGCTCAACCTTTATAACACTCTGGTGAAGAGAAGAGCAACTAGGCTGATTCCAGGGCTTCAGGGGTTGAATGATGAGGAAAGAATAAAAGAGCTGAGGCTAATTCTTGCATTAATTTTAGGTCTTGTTAGGTCTCAATACACAAAGGGAGGTCTGAAAATTGAAAGTCCACCTTATGAGAAGGATTTAGGAGTCATAGTGAACTTGACATTACCAACTGCCAGGAACTGTTCAGAAGTATTAAGAAGGCTAACAGAATATCAGGTTATATAGCGCCTTGCTGTGTGGAATACAAGTCTCAGGAGTTGCTGCTCAAGCTTTATAACACACTGGTGAGGTCTCATCTGGAGTCCTGGGTGTATCTCTTTTACTTTCTCGTATATGAAATCCAAAAATTCAATGTCAAGATTTTAATGAATCTCAATGTTTTAGACCTCCCTGAGTCCAAAAATATAATTTTTGTAATTATGTCTGTGTGTGTGTAAACACAATAACTTGAGTACTTCACTTAGGTCAGCCACATTTTTCACACAAGTGTTAGGTACAAAACATTGATTTCTACCAACTTTTGGGCTATTTTCGCTAACCGGAAGTGGTACTTTACCCTTTATTTATAGAAATGTTAGAAAAAGTCCAGAGAAGAGTGACTAGGCTGACTAAAGGGCTACAAAGGATGAGTGATGAGGTAAGATTAAAAGAGCGGAGTCTTTACAAAGATGAAGAGGAGACCTGACTGAAGTGTTTAAAATGATGAAGGGAATTAGTGCAGTGGATCGAGACGGTGAGTTTAAAATGAAGTCATCAAGAACACGGGGACACAGTTGGAAACTTATGAAGGGTGAATTTCGCAGAAACGTTTTTCTTCAAACAGAGAGCCACAGAGACATGGAGTAAGTGTAGTAAACAGCAGAACCTTCAAACTTGACTTGACATTATTTTGGAACAATTAAGTGGGCAGGATAGACGAGCTTTGTTGGCCGAGTGGCCTATTCTCATCTAGATTGTTCTAATGCAATCGGTTTGGCCAAACAGCCAACTCTAGGAAGGGACCTTCTATTTCACAGTTCTTGAGGCCACTGTGCTCCTTGGAACACTCAAAGTTTTACAAATGAGTTTATACCCTTGCCCCGATCAATGTCTCACCACGGTTTGATGGCAGGGGCCTAAAGTGAGGTGCTTGGACTCCATGGCTTGATTTTTGTCCTGACATGCTGTATGATTTGTGGAACTTTACATATGCTGAATATAAATCAAGGAACGTTACGGCTTAATGTCTTTCACTTTCACCTATCTATCTCTCTAAATATCATATAGTGCCTTTCACTTATCCATCTACCAATCATATAGTGCTTTTCACTTTTATCTACCTATCTGTCTATCTATCGATCTATTATGTTAGTGCCATTCACGTCTATCTGTCTGTCTATTATATAGTGCCTTTCACTTTCACCTATCTGTCTATCATATAGTGCCTTTCATTTTTAAATATCTAACATATAATGCCTTTCACTTTCAACTATCAATCATATAGTGCCTTTCACTTTTGTCTGTCTATCTATTTATCTATCTATTATGTTAGTGCCATTCACGTCCATTTGTCTGTCTATCTATCTATTATATAGTGCCTTTCACAATCTCTCTCTGTATTTATCTGTCTATCATATAGTGCCTTTCACTTTCACCTATCTGTCTATCATATAGTGCCTTTCATTTTTATCTATCTAACAATCATATAGTGTCTTTCACTTTTATCCATCTATCCATCAATCATCTATCACCTTTCATATCTATCTGTCTTATGTAAAAAGACAAATCTTCGGTGGCACCAATCAAGTTCTGCCCACCTGTTTGAGAACAGCGGCAGCAATTAGGGGAAGTGCCTTTAGGACTGAGACCAGAAGCAGGTCTTGACACAAAGAGTTGTTGGACTCTGGGACAAGCTGCCAAGTCATGGAGTTGAAGCAGAAACCTTGAGAATCTTTAAGAAGTGTCAGGATGAGAAACTGGGACAGCTCGGCTATTAGCTAAACAAACGGGCCAAAGGTCTTCCTCTCGCTTGTCACATGTCTTATGTTCTTCTACGCAGGTTCACGTGTGTACTCCTACAGGATGTCCATTCGATTAGATTTGCCACAGGTGGACTCCAGTGACATCTTGAGGAGAATTAAAACAAACGGGACGTCCCTGAGCACAACCTGGGGTCCCACTGCACAGGGTGTGAATACGTCTATGAAGGAGAGTTTGCAGTTTTTGATTTTTAATAAACTGTTTCCTTTCTCATAATGGAATATGGAGTGTAGACTGATGGGCAAAAATGGCAAATGTATCCAATCAAAACTAAATGTACAGCACAATAAACTGTAAAAAGTGAAAAGGTCTGAACATTTTCTGAATTTAAAAAGGAAAAGCTCTAAGTTATGTTTTCCTTGCCTTTTTTGGCTAAAAGAAGATGAAACAGCTGGATGGCATTGGGATGAATAAGTGATAAAGAGAGTTTCCCGAAATGAGGTCAAGTCTAAGCCTTTCTGCGACACGTCCACTTCTCCAATCAAAAGGCTAATTGTTCAGCCTTCGGAAGGTTCAACTTTTCAGGCCGCGGACCTTACGTCACCCAGCAAGCATTCCGGCTCATTCCAGAACTTTCTGAGCTTCATACAGTAAGCACGCAGGCAGAGCAGCGCTTGTGCAATGTGGCCAGTGCAGAGCCTCACAACCCTTAAGCCACTCGTTACTAACAAAAACAATGAAGGGGACGCCCGGCCAGCCGGCGTCCCCACGGGAGGCCAATAAAAACAGGGTGCTGTAGGAAGAGCTTCCTTATCAGGACAGACGGCCTCAACGGGGCCACAGAACAACAGACAAAGTTTATTAAGAGATCTCAGAGTGATTATACAAAACACTTTCTTATTCTGCTATTCTCTCCAACTGCGCCTTTTGAGAATTTTGAAGACCCGGACTGGGTCTCTACGCCAGGTC
The DNA here is from genome assembly GCA_026402145.1 of Polypterus bichir lapradei. Taxonomy (NCBI): domain Eukaryota; kingdom Metazoa; phylum Chordata; class Cladistia; order Polypteriformes; family Polypteridae; genus Polypterus; species Polypterus bichir. The sequence continues at coordinate 33,170,863 of JANRMT010062820.1, forward strand.
CTTGGCACGCTGCCAGGTGTTGTTTTCATCTGCCCTGCTGCTTTGATCTGACGGCTCTGGACAGACGTGACACATGAAACTGTGCAGAAGGGACCTCATAGGGCAAAGGCCAACCGTGGAAAATGAAGGAGTAAAAAGAACGAATGGTGTGTGGGTGGGGGGGGTGACGACACAAATGTCTGCAGGAAAACTTGAGTGCAAATAACGTACCTCGATAGTTTTAGGCAACAGGTACACATCTGGAAAATTATGCTTGTAAACTTCATTAGCTGTGGTGTTCACATCCACTGCTGCGACGACTTCTGCGGAAAGGCCTGAAGCTAAAAGAGAACAAAAATAAAAAAAATCATTCAATTCAATTCAATTCAAGATTAACGTGTCAGACACCCAGTCGAGAGACAACAGGGGGCGCTGCCGCTAACCCTCTCATCTCGAGAAGCCACCCCATTTGGCCCCGCCCCCTTTCCAGTCCAATCAGCATTAAACCCTGGGCGTCCCGGAAGGAGGCATCATTACTGACAAGTGCAGCCCACCAGAGGGGGCACCACTAGCAGCGACTCCAGCCCCCCCAGAACCAAACTCTTAAAGCACTTGGTGATGATGGAGGGTGAGAGCCGTTCGGGTTCAATGGAGAGGCACCAGACTTAAGGCACGCAAGGACACCAGCCAGCCAGATTGAAGATGTTAACTGAAGACCTCCAACAGTTGTCCAGCGCAGGAATGCCATCAGGACCAGCAGAGCCTTGCAGATCATTCCAGTGTTTCTTTTGCACTGATGTTCCTCACGGAGAGCAGAGGTTTCCACTTTGCTGCCCTCCCATCAACCCCATGTTAGCTCAGTCACTTTCTTATCGTTGAGTCATATTCTACCATGAAATACGTGAATCTTTGCAAATTTAGAATCCCAAATTTTTCTTCTTCTTCTTTCGGCTGCTACCGTTAGGGGTTCACCACAGCGGATTATCTTTGTCCATCTCTTCCTGTCCTTGTCATCTTGCTCTGTGACGGCTCATTTATACTCCACTCTCAGAACGTGTACGCGCACACATCATGGCTGCCACGCATTCCCAGCGTTCATATGACGTGCCCTCTGAGCAGGTCCTCAGAAATTAACACGACACGTGCGCGAGTTGCAGTAGTGACAAAAAGTCAGGTGGGCGCAGTGTGACGTCAGAGTCTCGACACGTGACAGACAGCCTCTTCTTTTGTTCTTTATTTTGCCTTATGCAATTTCTCATATTAGGAATTTGTTAGTTTTCGCATACCCCTTGGGGTACAGAACCCCAGGAGCAATTACAGGTTAAGGGTCTTTCTCAGTGGCCCAGAAGATTAGGATCTCTTCTGGTAGTGACGGGGATTCGAACCGGCAACCTTCTGGATACCAGCGCAGATCCTTAGCCTCAGAGCCACCACTCCCTCTGCCCTCTTTGTGATCGATGATGGCACATCGATGTTGTTTGAATGGTTCGATGTGGTGAAGCAAAATGCCAACATACACATGCATTCGTGGTGCTTTTATATTCAAGCGTCGCATATTCCACATCTCAATGACGCGAAACATTTTTGAAGTCTCACATGACATCTTCTGTGCCTTTTTTTTTTTTTTTTTAAGCACCTTCACAACAGCATCAGAATGTACGGCGATGTATTTGAGCCACAGAGACAAAAATTAAGGACACGGTGAAAAGGTTTATTTTGTAATTAAAGTGGAAATTTTGTCTTAAATCTCAAAATTGTCACTTTAACCTCGTAGTTTCCTTTATCATTAGCGTAGACCGTCGTAAACGTCATCTTAAAACCGACCCAGTTGTTAATCGCTACGCGCTTCAGGGGCTTCCTCCTGACCTGACAGCAGCAATCGCCACACAGAACACGTCACATGTGTGATATTCCAAATCTCTGCACAATCCTTAGGTTTATACTTGACTATCAAAATACCCGCGCATCGCAGCAGAGATGTAGTGTGTTAAAGAAGTTATGAAAAAGAACATTTTAAAAATAACGTAACATGATTGCCAATGCTGCGGTGGGCTGGCACCCTGCCCGGGGTTTGTTTCCTGCCTAGCGCCCTGTGTTGGCCGGAATTGGCTCCAGCAGACCCCCGTGACCCTGTAGTTAGGATATAGCGGGTTGGATGATGACTGACTGATTGTCAATGTAATTGTCGTAGGCTTATTTTACTATTGAGAGTGAATTTGTTGATAGTAACGAAAAGGCAGGAGTCACCAGCAGGAAGACGTGAAGGAAGGCGAACAATAAGAGGCTTGAAGTGGTGGAGTAAATAAGAAGGGAGCAGTGAGCAC
>JANRMT010062820.1:33203165-33231784 GCA_026402145.1 Polypterus bichir lapradei
GAGCTTCAGGCTCAAGAAGCTGGAAAAAAGTAATTGAGTTGCCATTGACCCCTGGGTGAGCAATAATGAAGCAGAACCAGTGATAAGACTTCATTGGCAAAGGATGAGGATGAGGTGTTACAGAGCAGCAGTGGAGGGAGAGTCTCAAAGCTGTGGCCCGCTGTGACCCTGACCCGCAACGCCACTCGTATCATCAATTCAGGGAGAAAAACACAACCAGGAGGCAGAAACATCTGCAGCTCCAGACAAGGAGGCTCACCTGCTGACTTCATAATCAACCGATCACGGCACGGGAGCGCAGCGCCAAACACCTCTGCTGTACTGCATAACAACGGGGCACTCAAGACCCCTGCTGATGTGCCGTGACATGACCACCCCACTGATTTGAAGAGTTTGTGTCCTGTTCAGAGGAGATGGAAGGGGTCTCTGCTGGGGACAGCACCTTCAGAGGTGTGACGGAGCCCCCAAGGTGCATTGGACACAGGGAGCAGTGAGCAGCTTCAGAGCCAACTGCAGGGGAGCAGCCTGCAAAGTCGCAAGCACATAACTGGTGCATTAAATATGCAGTACATTTATCATTATGGTGCCTAATATTTAGCTAAAACTCATGTTAAATTGAACCACCTGATGAAAAAGTAATCCTCAGACCCCATTGGCTGCATGTGTATTAACCAACCTCAAGCACTTGTCTGAACTACACAGTAGCCATGTTGGACAAAGGACGAGAACACGCAGCTCTCCTTTGTCTTGGCCTATTAATGGCGTCATCACAACTTCTTTCTTTTACCAGATTGCCTTCACCAGATTTTTCTTTTCATGCTTAACACTTATTGATGTTTTTTTTTCTCTTCGTTTCCGCTTCACTGCATTCCGTTTTGTAAAGTTTTACGCAAATGTCTGGACACCCCTGGAAAAATGACATCTCTGGTTGACAGTTGAAATAAATAAAAAAATCCATTTCAAGTAGTGTAAGGCGGCCTAATTCAGGGCGCTCATTAGAAATGTGAGGATTTACTTCAGGAGGCAGAAAGAAGTACATCATGAATTGCATCAGTTATCTGAAATATTAAAATGTGAGCTTTGGTTTAAAGTCTAAATGTTATCCACGGTGTCCTGCCTCTCAACTGGCCGCTGTACTTTTTAAGTAACACTGGGAGAGGCACATAGAAGAAACAAAAATAAAGCAAAAGGAAAAATGAAGTGAAAGCAACCGAAATACAAAGTCAATAAAACAAGCAAGAGGTCAAAACCGAACAAAACACACAAGACGGAATTCGGCCAGAGGCCTTATGATAGGTCTCTGTGACCCGCAGATCAAAAAGTGAAGTTAATCCCCACAGCCGACCTCTTACCCCATCATGATGATTAAAAACAAGTCACTGTGTCCGTGGCGATGCCCCTAAAAACCCAAAGGACGGGTACTTCAACATGGCGGCGATCAGGGGACCCAAGATGGCGTCAAAGACGTTACGCTAAAAATAAAAAAAACACTTCAATCATGAGGGGACTCGAACAAACAGCAGAAACTGAATCCTTGACCTGAAAACCCCCAATTCAAGTACATCATGTGAATATTTATATCCATCCATCCATTATCAAACCCGCTGTATCCTAACTACAAGGTAACGGGGGTCTGCTGGAGCCAATCCCAGCCAACACAGGGCGTAGGGCAGGAAATAAACCCCGGGCAGGGCGCCAGCCCACAGCAGAACGTTTAAATCCAAATACAACAACAACAACAACATTTATTTCTATAGCACATTTTCATACAAACAGTAGCTCAAAGTGCTTTACATAATAAAGAATAGAAAAATAAAAAACACAATATGAAAACAAAATAAATCAGCATTAATTAACATTGAATAAGAGTAAGGTCCAAAACAAAATAAAAACTCCAGACAGCTGGAGAAAAAAAAATAAAATCTGTAGGGATTCCAGACCATGAGACCACCTGCCCAGTCCCCTCTGGGCATTCTACCTAACAGCAAATCACAACAGACTGTACTAGAAATGCATCATTTGTCTCCAGTTACAAAAGGTCCAAACACGGCTAATAAAGGAACAGAAATCAAAAATAACCTCAGATCCGCAATCACGGCCTTGAAACAGGGGTCTCCAACTCCAGTCCCGGTGGGCCGCAGTGACTGCAGGTTTTCATTCTCACTCTTTTCCTAATCCGTTTTCACTGCTAATGAACTCCTTTCCCCTTCCTTTTCATAGCCCTGCTTTTAAGGACTCAGTCCTCTGAACTGATTACGTATTTTCTTCATTAAATGACAGCCAAACAGAAATGAGATGTGAGACGAGCCAACAGATGACCAGCTACACTAGAACGTCAAACTCCAACCAGTCTCTTAATGAGAAGCCGATTCTTGCTGTTAATTAAACTCGTTATTTAAATCCACGGCTTGTTGCTGCTCTCGTTTTTCCACAGCACACATTTTCCAAACTGTTGATTTTCTGTTTTTTTCCCCAAGAACACCGTCCAAATGTATTAGTGACCTGAGAGATCATCACCTTTCTTTATTTTCAGATATTGTGTGATGGGCACAGGTGAGTTGGTCATGTGGCGGCTCGTTTTGTGTCTCGTTACTGTTTGGCTGCTAATTAAGGAAAAAGAATCAACAAAGGGGCCTGAGTCAAGCTAATTAAAACTAAAGAAAAAGAAGTTAATTAGCAGCAAAAACTGGTCACTAAGGTAGAAGATGGTTACAATGAAAACCTGCAGCCACTGCGGCCCTCCAGGACCAGAGTCTGGCACCCAGGAGCTAACCTGTGTCCATCTGAATGGATGAGGAGTCATCTTCTCAAACTAAATAAGGAGAAAACAGAAATATTAGTGATTGGCAAAAATGGATATGATGAGGGTATCTCATATACATTTCTCTTCTGGTTCGTCCTGCTTCCTCTTCAAACCCGGTCACGTCACGGCCCTATATCTAGCCTGACCGCGTGACCTTTCACTTCGGCGGTGACGTGACACCAATGGGGTCATGAGAGAGGAACGGGGTAGTCCGAAGGAGGAATAGGAATCGAGAAATGCCATGTGGGCTGCATGTCGGCGGGACCGGGTTTGAAGAGGAAGCAGGACGAACCAGAAGAGAAGTATATATAAGAGATTATTGGGGGCAAACTGATCGCTATCCAAAATTCTGAAACAATCTTCATTCCCAGAATCTCTCTCCTTCCTTCCGACACCAATCTCCCTTTTAAATTTAAACGCACACAGTTCCCACTCAGACTTGCCTTCTCCATGACTATCAACAAGCCCCAAGGACAAACGTTTACAAAGATTGGCGTTAATCTACAACAACCAGTCTTCAGCCGCGGTCAGTTGTACGTGGCTTTTTCTAGGGTTAGATCTTTTGACTCATTATCTGTCGTCTCCAGCAAAACACCAATTTACAACTGAAGTATTTCTTTCTTCTTGATTTCTGAATTCCTTTCTCACCATTTTCCGTTCCTATTCTTACACCGCCAGGTGTCGGCTAGTTAGAAATAAACCTGATCAATGAGGCTTCAAAGTCAAGACGGAGGTAAAGAATTTAGGGGTAACTATTGACTTGGACCTGAATTTGAAATCACATATTAATCAGATTACTAGGAGAGCATTTAATAATAATCATTCTTTGCATTTATATAGCGCTTTTCTCACTACTCAAAGCGCTCAGCAATTGCAGGTTAAGGGCCTCGCTCAAGGGCCCAACAGAGCAGAATGCCAATTGGCATTTACGGGATTCAAACCGGCAACCTTCCGATTGCCAGTGCAGATCCCCAGCCTCAGAGCCACCACTCCGCCTGTAAACATTTTTTCACTTAAGAAATATAACAAGGGCGGCACAGTGGCACAGTGGGTAGCTCTGTTGCCTCGCAGTAAGGTGACCCATCTGAGTTCGCTTCCCGGGTCCTCCCTGCGTGGAGTTTGCATGTTCTCCCCGTGTCTGCGTGGGTTTCCTCCCACAGTCCAAAGACATGCAGGTTAGGTGCATTGGCAATCCCTAGTGTGTGCTTGATGTGTGTGTGTGTGTGCGCTGTGGTGGGTTGGCACCCTGCCCGGGGTTTGTTTCCTGCCTTGTGCCCTGTGTTGGCTGCGATTGGCTCCGGCAGACCCCCGTGACCCTTTAATTAGGATATAGTGGGTTGGATAATGGATGGATGGATGAAATATAACAAAAGTTAGATCTCTTATAACTTTACAAGATGCTGAGAAATGAGTTGACGCCTTTGTTTTCAGTCGACTAGATTCTTGTATTGTGACCAGATTTCGCTGCTAATTAACTCTTTGCCTTCATTTTAATTGATGCACCACTTAAGACTCGGGTCCCTTATTTATTTCTTTTTTCCTTAATTAGCAACCAAACAATATGAAGACACAAAATGAACCAACACATAAACAACAACCTGCGCCCATCACACCATAACTGAAAATCAAGAAAGGTGAAGGCCTCGGTAATGTTGACCTGCTCAGGTCCACAAAACATTTTGACAGCCAGCGCTCTTAAAAAAAGAAAATCAACAGCTTTGGAAATGTCTGCCTGCATAGCAGAATGAGCGAGCGCCACGGAATTAAATAGCAACGAGAATTGGCTTCAAGTTAAGAAACTGAATGGAGTGAATGGAGTGAAGTCGGCTGGAGTTTGAGGCCCCAACTTAGTTGCTCCTCTGTTGGCTCCCTCACTTCACATCAAATTTATGTTTAGGTGCCGTTTAAGGAAACTAAGAATCGATTTAGCAGTCAGAGTCTCAAGAAAAGTCCATTAAAATCGAGGGAAGTAGTTCACTAGCAGCAAGAACTGGTCACTAATTAAGAAAAGAGTTAGAATGAAAACTTGCTGCCGAAGTAGCTCTCCGGGACTGGAGCTTGAGACCCCTCATCTAAAATGATACCCCACGTGCTTACGTTTCAGACATTCTAGAAGAGGCTCGTAGAAGGCAAAAAAAAGTCAAAGTGAACTTTATTGTCATCTCAGCCATATACAAGTATACAGACAGATGAAATTGTGAAGCTCAGGGTCCACAGTGTAACAACATAAAGTGGAAATACATTACAATTAAAATTTACAATTTAAAATTAAAATTTATTTTAATTAATTTTATTGATTCCATTGAAATCACACAACATTAAATACAAATAGATCAATTTTACAAGAATGGAATTGAAAACAAATCAACCCCCACCCCTGAGAAAGAGAGCAGGGGCAGCTGAATAAAACTTAAACCAAGTAAAAATAAGTAAATAGATCAATTAATAAGTGAATATAGATGAATGGAGAAGAAAAAGGAAGAATAGGGAGAGAATCTGCTTCCTCAGCGCTTTAAAAGCTTATTCTAAAATGTTACTGATCAGATCCTGCCAGGTTTTGAAAAATTTCTGCACAAAGTGAGAATTTGATTTTTTTTTTTCCAATTTCAAATAGCAAATAACTTCAGTTACCCGCTGACGTAGAATAAGAGAGTTAGGGTTCTTCCAGTTGAGCGAGATTTAAAATTAAAACACAAACAAGACGAGACAAAGAAGTAGCAGCAATAGTGACGTGTAGTAAGCAATATGAACATTGATGCAATGTATGATATTATGCAATCTAGAAACATAAATATAAATATGGTCAATAAATATGTAATAAAATAAATAAATGATAGATATAGATAATACAGAAATGATCAGTGTATGATGATAGTTGTTTAAGACGTGTAAACAATGACAGGTCAGAATGTTTCACAGCAGAAGGATTTCAAAGAATGTCAAAGTGCAAAATCCTTAAAGGTCAGTAAGAGATTTTCAGTTCTTTTCTACAAAATAAAATACACAAAAAATAAATAAATAAAGTACTCAATCAAATATGAAAAATATAATCATATTGAAGATCAGCAACCCCAAAAGAGCATAAAATGACACCCCACGTGCCCCCATTACCGAGTTTTCACTTTGAAGTCACTTTGACCCCTCATATTCCATTCCGTCGAGAGAGGACCGCTGCGGTGAGTTGATGCACAGCTTCAAGTTCTTCTGATCATTTGTGCTGATTGGCTCACTCTTATTCATAAGGATGGCGGGTTTGGTCAGGAATACCTGGCGAAGTCGGCTATAAAGCAGCCCATAAGCAGAGGGTAAAGGGGCCGCGGTGACAGCACTTGAAGAGCACTTTGACAGACTGTTGAAGCCCCCCCTTTGCCTTGGATGTGTCGCCACCGGCAGGCCTCGGCTTGGACCCTGGTCTTGGTGTTGTCTTGTAGAAAGCCAGAAGAATATTGTGGCATATGGGTTACCTCTAACCTGAGGTGAGGCGGCGTACATGAAGATCCGAGGGGCAGCATCAGCAATCGGGCCACGAGATACTCTTGGGCTGTCTTGCAATCACAGCACTTGCTTAAGATCTGCCCACTGGATGTTCAATGATGTTCAAGGTGCATCAGCCTGGGGATGAGCCACCACCAGTATGAACTGGCATTCACCACTGAAATGAGCAGCTTCACAGCCACCTGCAGGGGACACTAAAGAATGGCGAGCCTGCCAAAGTCACAAATAAATTCCAACTAGTGCAGCAACAACAAGAAGTCCTTTTAAGAATTGCGAGCCACCGAACATAGCCACATAAAGATCAGAGAGTCCGTACGACACACAGTATTACAGAATGACAGAAGTGCAGGACTGAGCCAACTAAAGCAACAAAATGAAAAGCAGCAGCCCACTGCCACAGACAGCAAATCACTGACTTGTACTTGGCTTCGTATAAACACCCCCATCGCACTACAAAGGACTAAAAGGGACGTCAGTGCGCAGCTCACAACATTCTGATGACAGGCAGCCGCTTTGTAGCAAATCGAACGTGTTAAGTGTCGTCGGCCGTTGCCAGGGAGTTTAAATAAAGTTCACCTCATTTGAATCGATAAAGTGGAGGACTTTAATTAAGTAGCGGGGTACCTCTGACATTACGACGGACTCAGAACCAGTAATGATCAAGTCGGTTAATTAAAACAAAAAAGTCACAAAAAGTTCCACTTGCCGTTCAGAGCGTAGTGCATCCCTCCGATGCCGCTGTACAGCTCCAGCACCCTGAGTGGCGCCATGGCTTCAGCTCCGTCCTTGTTGTGCGCTCCCTACGGCCGCCTATCGCTCCAACCAAAGAGTTCCGCCGTCTCAAAGGTTCCGCTTCGCACATGCGCTTTCTGCAAGTCGCCCGTCTGGCTCTCACATTGCCGTAAGTAGGACGCGCTGCTCACCTCTGTTATGTGCAGCGGATTTGGAAATTGAGCATCAAAGGGATGGGTTTTGGAACAAAAAAGCAAAACAGTTCAATAAAGTCTTTACCGGAATACAGAGCGGACGACAAGACAACGACGCGGTCTTTGGCATGAAAGGATGCTGCACGTCTTACACTTCAGTGACTTCTGAATTTGATCGTTCGCTTTGATTTAAAGGGCCAAGGAAAACAATGGAAGCTGTTTTATAAATCGCTCCCCTTTCTTTATATATGCATTTTTAACATTTTAGAAGGAGTAGACGTGTTGTGGGATCTAATGCAGCAGACGAAGAGGAGGAGGAGTTGAGCATCGGTGTGATTGTACCCATTTATAAGGAGAAGGGTGGCATTCAGGACTGTTGAGGAATATGCAGAGGGAGGAGGCTGATATCACACATAATAAAAAATTCTGGAAAGGGTTATATAGAGGTGGCTTAGGGAAGAGACCACCATAGAGGAGGAGCAGTTTGGTTTTATGCCAGGGAGAGCATCAACTGATGCCATCTTTGCATTGAGACAGCTGATAGAGAAACATCAAGAAATACAGAAAGGGTTGCACGTGGTGTTGATTGAGCTGGTGATGGCTTATGATGGGGTGCCATGTCAAGAGGTCTGGATGTGCATGAGAGAGAGAGGAGGGCTGGAGAAGTGGATAGTCCAGGATATGTATGAGGAATTGGGGAAAAAGACAAAACCCCAGTTCAAGGATTTCTGCACCAGGGGTCTTCTTGAAGTCCTCACCTCTATAATCTGGTTATGGATGTGTGAGATAAAAGACCAATTCCCCTGGTGTAAACTTTGTGCTGATGCCATTGTGTTGTGGAGCATCAGAAAACAGGAAGTGGAAAGGAGATTGGAAGAATGGAGAAGGGTTTTAGAAGATAGAGGATAGAAGATGGAGAGGATGAAGAAGACGGCAGAATATGTGAGGTGTAATGATGATCAGGTTAGCCTAAAAGAAGAGCCACTGAAAAGAGATGGCTGTTGGGAGCAGGAACACTGCACCAAGCCACCTGGATTGGGACCCGAGTGAGAGTGGAGAAGTTTAAATATCTAGGGTCAGTGCCAGACCGAGATGGAGAAGGAATTACCCACAAAGTGCAGTGTGGATGGAGCGGCTGGGAGAAGGTATCTGGAGTATCGTGCGATAGAAGAATGAAGGAGCAGGTTAAAGGTGAGGTTTATAAGACAGTGGCAGGACCACGCCAGATGTGTGAAGCTGAGCCCTGGGGGGGGGGCAAGTAAAGGGAGCACAGCAGGAGAAGAAGTTGGATGTGGCAGGAATGAGAATACGGAGATGGAGGTGTGGAGTTACAACAAAGGACAGAATAAGAAATGAGACATTCAGATGTCCAACAAAAGTGGGAGAGAAAGGACAGGAAAGTAGGGTGAGGTGGCTTGGACATGTGATGAGGACACACAATGAAGATGGGGCTGATGGGAATAGGAAAGAGAAAGTGAGGAAGGCCAAGGCAGAGGTGGATGGATAAAATAAAAGAAGATCTGAAGGACAAGGGCCTGAGTGGCGAGGAGGTGCAGCACTGACGTGTGTGGAGAAGGTTCATCAGGCACATGGACCCCACATAGAAGTGGGAAAAGATGAAGAAGGAACAAACATGTTGTTAATTCTGAGTGAGGATTGTGTACAGGGATGTGGTGGTTTGTAATGGCAGGTGTTAGAGGGTCCTTCTTGTTGTCTGTATGGAGTTCAATCAGATCTGGACTAGCATCTGTTAATCAGCTTGCTGCAGGTCACCACTCTGCACTTTAAAGGAGACATTTTTTTTTTTATTTTTCTAAGACAAAGTTCTTCCTTTCCACTCATGGTTTATATTCATTTGCCTCTTGAAATTGTCTTCTAAAGTGAAGTATTTAGCCCCCTCTCCTGATTTATAATGGAGCCAATGGGTACCGGAGTCCCATTATAAAGAACAGCCTTAATATTTGAATGTCCGGCTTTCAAGCCAAAGACGTTATTGCGGATCGATCAGGGCAGACCTGAGGGTGCATGGCGCCCCTAGGCCATGGTGGGTGATGCCTTCATATGTGTATGACTTTGGAGAGCGGGAGGAGGTGGGATCGGAGTGCATTCTGATACGTATGTTATGTGTGATGCGCTATACTGACACCCAACAGAAAAGCATGGAGAGCATTAAGATCGCCACACATTCATATACATGTTTTACGTGCCATGTGCTATAGTGGCAGTTGATAGAAGAGCGCAGCGACACTTGGGTGAGTCTTGGCATCCCCCCCAAGTCATGGTACCCTTAAGCCAGGGCCTACTTAGCCTCTGACTAGAGTGGGCCCTCATGGAGATTACATACATATTATACACAAGCTGGTGGCACGGTGGCACAGTGGGGTGCGCTGCTGCCTCACAGTAAGGAGACCCGGGTTCGCTTCCTGGGTCCTCCCTGCATGGAGTTTGCATGTTCTCCCCATGTCTGCGTGGGTTTCCTCCGGATACTCTGGTTTCCTCCCACAGTCCAAAGACATGCAAGTTAGGTGCATTGGCGATTCTAAATTTTCTCGTGTGTGTGCCCTGCGGTGGGCTGGCACCCTGCCCTGTTCCTGCCTTGTGCCCTTTGTTGGCTGGGGTTGGCTCCAGAAGACCCCTGTGTTAGGATATAGTGGGTTGGATAATGACTGACTTGACTATACACAAGATTTCAAGGCACCTCATGCCTCTTCTTCAGGACCTGTTCTTGAGTTGCCTCGAAAGCTGGCATAATCAAAGGGGTCATTTTGCTTGACTTCTCATTTCATTCATAATGGCTAACACGGTACAACACCCGAGTACTGCACACATATTATAAAAGAGCGCATCCATGTTGATTCAAGAAGAGGAAAAAAAAAGCCAAAAGCAAACCACTTGTTAGTGAGATTACGCCATTTTAGAAGGAGGCCAGCTGTGTGCTTCACTTGGCTGTTTGTCTTCCTCTGTGGTGACCCACCTGTGCCAGGCGTGTTGATTCACCTTGGAAAGTCATCGCACAATCACTTGTATTCTTCAACAATACAGAAGAAGTCATGAACGAGGTAGAGAACTTAAAAGTCAGAGCAAACCATCACAATAAGCCCCCCCACAAGTGGCAGGATCTGCCAACCTCCAGCTTGTAAACATAAAGGGCAGATAAAGATTCTTCAGAAATAATAATATTTATTTCACAGAATAGTCTGTTCCTAACAAAAGGCTCCAGAGAGTGTGAAAGGCCCCACAGGAGTTGCCTGAAATTGGCAATCTAAAAGCAAACAAAGTCCCAAAAACACAAATCCAGAAGGAGCGGTCACGGACAGAGAGTCTATTAGGTGACACAGGCGGCCACCTTTATGAACTTTAAGGGTGGAGAGTGGCACCAATCATGGAACAAAAGTTCTGGATGCCAATGGCAATCATTTTGAGGTGTGCATTTGAAAGGGGACCGGGGTGGGGGGGGTTCCCCCAGTCCTTGAAGTCTAATAAAACTGAAAGTGCACTATGGACACCGAGGGCCACCATTTAAGTAACGGTGTTATGCACTTTTCAACGTGATGTGGCCACTTGGCTCCCTGGTCAACATAAAATAACAATACAACGGGCAAAATATTACCACTGTTTAGGAACAAATAATCATGAGATCTGAGTGCGCATCTGTCTGTTACAAGCCATGGCAGAACATAACTGCGGAAACAAAAGCCGGATAATAAGCTTGGCGAAGAATTGTCCTAAATCCACTCGTGACATCCACTGCCAGCAGACCAGCGAACAAGAAACGTAGCGATACCTCGAGAAAAAAGGGCCAAGGAACTGTGATAAAATGCATGATTTCTAGTTGTCACCAGTAGGGGTCGCCACTGAGTCCCCCCTCCCCAAAACCCCAGACACAAGCAGACGCAACACCACTCTGAGCTCAAATAAACGTTTTTTTTATCCACACAGCTCAAATATAGCAATGTACAGACTTTAATGTTCGCTCTTTCTCTTATCTCCTTCTCTCCTCCAGTGAGTTTCACCCGCTGCCAGCCGACTCCATGAGGGCTTATTTTAAGCTGGACCTGGGAGTACTTGTGGTGGTACGTCATGGCTTGTTGGAGGCACTTTCCTGTCATATGGAAACCAGGGAGATCCTCCTCCCCTGGCAGTGCCCTCTACTGTCACCCAAGGACCCCTATAGGGCTGCACTTCTGGACTCCAAATCCCATGCAGCCCTGCAAGGTGTCCAAACTTGGATTACTTGTGAGTAACACTGCAACTTATTCATTTGGAGGATGAACTTCTCCAGTCTTCCAGCTCTCACCAGGCCATTGTCCTTTCCAACATCCCAGTCAGGACAGGAGTTATAAGGCGTCATGGCTGGGTAATGTCATCAATCTGGCCATCCCTCCATTATGGCTTACCAGCCAAGCTAGAAATCCTCTATTTATGTATGGCTGGCATGCCTGTCCTTCCTCTCGGCCATTTACAAAGCATATTTTTGTTCTCCTGTACTTCTTGCATTTTCTGGGTGGACCACTAATACCTCACCATTAAGGGTCCTGCCTATAACACCACTAGTCACCCATATGACGAGCTGAGCTGGCACTTTGTCACCAGCTGTAGTGTCACAAGGTGAATTCTATCCAGTGTGACAAAAGGCTGCCAGTTCTTCTAAGAATATCAGACCCCCTAAAAGAGCCAAGTAAAGAGTAAAGGGATCCATCCTGGCGCTTAGGGTTAGATGCCTCTCTGCCCTCCTGGACACTTACACAGCTTACTTTGTTTGTCACACATTTGTGCCTCAGAAACTCAAAAGGCACATCTTCTTAAATGTTAACCTTGGCTGCTTCAGCGTGGACCTGTTTGGTACCCATTATGAAGCACAAGAGTGGGCTATTTATTTATTTATTTATTTATTTATTTTTATTAAAAAATAATGTGCTTCAGGTTAGGACATAGTTTTAGATTAGAGTAGATTAGATTAGATTAGACTTTATTTGTCCCCAATTGGAAGTTCCATTTTATGTGACAAACTGCTCTACAGTATACCATGACTATGAAGAATTCGCTTTGACTTGAGAATTACGGACGTTCTGCTTTAAGGGGCCAGCAGGCTGTAAGATGGCCCCCCGGGACTCTCGCTCTCGCTTGTTTGTCTATTCTTGGATTCTTTGTCCTGTCACGTCTCGTTTGGCTCTTCTGGTTTTCACTTTTTGCTCACCCTTTACGGTTTCTCGACTCGGCTTTGTGGTTTTTTTAACACCAACTGCATGTCCAAGGAGTCTCTCTCTCTCTCTCTCTGAACTGCCTTTCCAAGGTTTTTTCCATTTTTTTTCCCATTTATTTGGGGAGTTTTTTCCCTGTCTTCTTAAAGAGTCAAGGCAGGAGGGTCTGTCAAAAGGCAGGGCCTGTTAAAGCCCATTGCGGCCCTCCTGGTGTGATTTTGGGCTACACAAAAGTAAATTGTATTGTGGCTTCTTTTTGCTCCTGTTTTGTTTCGGATGGTTTTTCATGTCGGTAAAGCGCGACTATAAGGAGCTCTGGGCTGCTATTGCAGGCTGGGGTTTTATTTTTTTTACGGTCTTCCTCTCCCTTTTGAATTTTTTCAGCCTTGGCTTTATTTTGGCCTGTGCAGGCCGTAAAGCCTGTTTCTTGAATTTAGGACTAAGTTAAGTTTGTATTGCTCAAATGAACATGATCCCAAATATTCTTTTAAAGGATTCATTAACTCTTTCACTCTTTTGTCAAAATTCAGGAGTAGAGGACAGTAATCAGCTGTAAACTACAACGAAACTCACCCTTAAGTTTTAGTTCGACTCTGTTTGCTAGAAGGAAAATTACATCGCTTTGTTGATTGAACCTCGAATCCCAACACGTGCGTGAGTAGTGAAGAGCAAACAGCCTCTAAAATGGCGCCGACATCTGGCGAGAGACCAAAGCAAATGTCCAAAGCAAAATACTCCATGGATGATTTATGTAATTTCGGTGAACAGGACTCTGACTTGTCGGACTTCGAGTTTGATGCAAGTGATCTGGAGACGATAGTGAGGTACCAGCATCATCTGATCGGTCCCCAGCTGATCGTGGTGCTGAACACTTTTGTGTAGCTGATGCGCCTACAACAGCGTTTGCCTGGGAGGACCACCACTTATGATGACAAGAGGTACAGACCATATTGTGTCACACTGAGACCACCACCTCCACCCACCTGCTTTGCGAAGACAGCCAGGCAGCTGACCCACCGTGCATTCCTGCTGACCATCGAGGTGCCCCCATGCAGTCACTGCCACCAGAAATGCCAAATATGCACCCACAGCACATAGCAACAGACATTTTATGTTGACTTATGTGTGAAACCATCGCTTTGTGTGCTTTTCAGAAAACTGAGTTTTTTGGAAAAAATATACAGCCCTCAAAGAGTTAAATTCTCTGTGTTTAGAGTGCATAATATGTAAGGTGATTGATTAATTGACAAATAAAATGAATACAAATTAGAAACAAATGTCAAAACTGAAGACTCTTTCAGGTATTTAGTATTCAGTTACAGTGAAAAGAACTCAAGTCAGGCTGTTTTTAATTATAGGAGCTCATTCAGCATGGATGGACTGGCAGCCCGATTGAGATGAAGGATAAATCCTGGCCTGACTGGGAGGCTATAATGGAAAGGAGACCTGATTATTGTCCCAGTCGGGGTGAAGGATGCTGTTTCTCGAGAGCAGTGCTTCTCTGGTGTGGACCCGGTGTGGGAATCCATGGGAATCGTAGTCCTGAAGGATAGCCCTGGTGGGGTCCTTGGGTGCCACCGGAGGGCGCTGCAGAGAGAGGGCCCACCTCTTTTGTAGAGCTTCCAAATGACCCAGAAGTGGTTCCGCCATTCACTACTATGGCACCGGAAGTAGGAAGCCATCCAGCCTCCTCCAATTAAGTCAAAGTCGGGAGGCATTCAGCTGGAGTTGGAAGGAGCAAGAAATGTTACTTGTTTGCAGTAATTAGGCTGGCATTTGTGTGTAATAGTGTTGGTGAAAAACAAAGAAATATTTTATTTGGACCCAGAATTGTGTGAGGTAGCATTGTGTCTGAGGTTTGGGGCTCAGTGGTGGTCACAAGTGTTAATTATGTTATATTGATCTCTTTTTATTTAGCATGCCAGTTAGTGATCAGGTGCCATGGGTTCAAATTCATTGGAGTTTCCTTACTCTTCCTGTGTCTCTGTGCGTTTCCTTCATATGTGTCTTAGGTTAATTGTCGCCATATTGGCAGTTCAATGACTGAGCGTGGCATTTGACTGGGCATCATGTACAGTGCTGACTCTTGCTTTGTGCCCAGGGTGGACTTAAGTTCATTTCCATCATGTCTGTGTGTGTGTGTGTGTGTGTGACCGAGCTGTCTGATTCACTGGCGTCCTGCCAACCCTGTCTTGTGCCCAGTAAAGGCTCCAGCCTCGATAACACTAACACTGTAGGTTTAAGTGGGCTTAAGTGCTGTTTGGTTGTTTTTTCTCTTAGGAATAGAAATGGAGGACACAAATCACATGTTCAAAGCTCATGAGGCTCTAAATGTGTAGTGCTCTTGTTTTTAAATTTGTCTTTATTTTAAAAAGTTTGCCTCTATATAACAAAGCCCCTTGTTCCATTTTATTAATAATGGGACCACACAGGTGAGCAGGGACCACTAATAACCTTTCAGCCTGTCCCCTTTATAATGGCACATCCAGGTTGGTCCCAATGAAGTAACTCCCAAATAAACAGCCTTGGCATTATATAGGGCCTTTTTTCTGTGGGGGTCACCACCAACTTGCAGCTTTTTCCTTAACAAGTGGCTTCATTGGCTGATCAGGTGAGTTGTTTGAGGTTTCAAGTCCAATGCCCACTTATATACGTTGGCCACTCTTGTTCAGGTGATGTCACTGCACACGTGACTGTCACACATCCACTCCTGGACTCCCTTTCAGTTTCCGCTCATGACTGACATGCCAGTCTGCCAGGCCTGCAGGAGTTCATCTTTAGATCACTCTGTGGGATTAGGCTGTCAGCGCCAGGTCAAGTTTCAAGCACGATGGGGACTCCTGTCCACTTACCAGCTTGAAAGTCACAGGACCTTCCAGCATCAGGAACAAAAAAGGAACTAAAGCTGGCCGGGGTCGAAGTCCATCAGTGCCAATAACCCTAACAGGAGCCTCTTTGGCATGTGAGGAGAAAAACAACACAGGGACACGTGGAGAGCATGCCAGGTCCATTTGGATGTGAAGGCAGGCTGCGGAACCCAGCGCAATCCTAATCTGCGTCACCGTTTACACCCCCGTTTCCAGTACATTCGATTCTGTGGTCCTGTGACGAGTTCCGCTTATTCGAGTCGACCCCCGTTTCTGTTGACCCGGACTCGTCTCCATGGCAACCCGTACCGTGTCAGACAGACGGGAGGCGCGCGGGACTTCTTGTGGCTGGCAGCTTCTCTCACAGGAAACGCGTCACGCGACCGCAAGATAGACTCAAGGAAGCGTAACTAAGAAACGCGTATCAACAAAGAGCAGCGGCCGCCTCCGTCACTAGTGGATTGTTTATTTATTTGGGTTCGTGGGCTGCTGGTCTCCAGGACCACCGCGAGCGCAGAACTGCTGATCTGAGCAGCGCCGCGATCGGAGGGGACTCAGCGACTGAGAGACGAAAGAAATCGCGACGGCCGCGGTCCTCAAGCTGTGCCGGCCACGGTGACACTCCGGTGACGGAGTCCCACGAAGGCGACAGGGACGGCAAGAGCTTGCGAGGAGCGCCGTCCAGATAAACACAAGCGGCGTATTTTAGTAGAAATGCTGACGGTCTGTCTGTCTGTCTGTCTAACTATACATCTGTAATGTAACGCCGGTCACCCCTCGATCTCTAAATCTCCATTATATAGCGCCTTTCATACGTCTCCCTGTGTTGGATTGTTTTGTGCTTTTCATCTACTATACGGTGCCTTTCAAATCTATCAGTCTCTATTTTGTTGTGCTTCTCTTAGTTAAAGTAATTAGTGCCTTTCATCTACCAATCTGTGTATATTATTTTACCCAATATTGTATAGTACATTTCATATATTTCTGTCACTTTTGTAGTGCCGTACATATTAAACTGTAACTGACTTTTCAAAACAGTGACTTCCATATCTACATCAGATAGGTATAACTAGCCTATACAATGAAAGGCAAAGTACAATAGAGATACTGTATAATGACATTGTATATAATATTATGAAAAGCTTAACATGAAATCTGCACTACAATAGAGACAGAAGATTTGAAAGGCACTATTTAATAAATACAGTAAATCTGAAAGCCATTGGATAGAATAGTATACACATAATAAAAAGACAGATAGGTAGATGGAAAAGGCATTAGAGATATAAAGTCACCATGTGATTAATAGCTATTGTAAATCACAACAGAGTAGAGATTAATAGATGTGAAAAAGTGAAGTAAAACAGATTGATTGATAAATATATAGAAAGACAGATAGATAAATATACAGAGCACTATACAACAGAGGTGGACAGATGTGAAAGGCACTATACAATATAGATATGGAAGTTACTGTATTCAGTATTATATACAGCTTAATAGGAAAGGCCCTATGATAGAGATGGATGGATGTGAAATACACAACATAATAGATCTAAAAATAATTGGATAAAATAGTTAAAAAGATTTAATATGACAGGCAGAATATAATAGATGTATAGGTAGAGGGGTGAGAGGAATCTATCTATCTATCTATCTATCTATCTATCTATCTATAGAGCCTTTCATTTCTATTTCTCCTATACCATAATCCCTTTCACCCCTCTATCCTTAAGTTTGTTATATAGTGCCTTTCATCTGTCATTTGTTTTGTCTCTTCTAGTGCTTTTCACATGTTTATGATATTGTGCCCCTCACATTAATCTATCTATATATCATATAGCGCCTTTCACACTAGTCTATTATAACCAAACCAAGCCACTGAACCAAAAAGAGACCAAAAATCAGTTTCTGTGACTAAAGCTCAAAATTCTGGAATGTCACTCCCAGCAGACTGGGGACAACATTATAAACTCCCTGGGCTGTTTTTGCCACCTGAACAGGTTGTGACATTCATCAGGTTTCTGTGCCATCCCCAAGGCTTCTACAGAGGGCAGATTTGGGGACGCCGCTGTGACTCGGGCCATATTCATTTTTTTTAGACTCAGTGTGTCCCAGTAATTGTTCTAACACATTTCTTCCTGCCTGCATTTCTCACACACACACAGTCTTGTTGTACCCTCATATCTCATCAGACCCTAAAGGCCAACATGAGGTGATGCTGTTTCTGTCTGCCATCAGTCTGGTGGGTGCTACATGCCCCGTAATCCCGTCGTGCCCATCGTATTAAGAGAGATGGCACTTGCTCTACACCAGCCACGAGTAACGTCTACCATGGAGCTCTAAGATATCATCTTGATTTTCAGAGCTCTGACTCATTTCCGTCTGCTCTCAGAAGCCCAGATCAGTCCTGACGGCCCCCCTACCCACGTGGCGGCCCTGCTTGGTGTGGCGAGGTGCAGGTAGCCGGCGAGTGTCTACTCTGCCTTGTCTTGTCCTCTGTGGCCGGCGTGAGTATTTTGTGCCTCTCCTTTCACAACTTCCCCTGCTCCTCTGGCCCTCTCCAGGGTCATCTCGATTGTCCTTGCTGGTTTCCAGTGGCCAGGCCCCTCCCAGTGTCTCCTCCTTGCCGCTCCAACAGTGGTTTGGCTGATCTCGTGTACAATCTGCCTCAGTTTCCGCTTTGCATGTACTTCCTCGATTCTGATTCCTTCAAGATGAAGCTGCCGGTTTGCTTTTCGTAGCGTTAAACACCAGAGACAGGGGGCCTGGCAGCAGCAGTAAGTCTGTCTGTGAGGGGGTCCACCGTCCATGACCATAACTTGCCCAACTCCTGACATCAAAGAGCCAGAAGTGAGAAGTCGAGAAGTGAGTGAGTGAAGCAAAAAGACAATAAAAAGTCAAAGCCAAATGCACAACCTCTGAATCAAAAGCCTCAAACTCAGGGACCCCTGGAAGATTCCTGGCCAGTCTCCCAGCTGATTGTGGGAAAACCTGTCACGCATCACAACACTTGGGGACATTTGGGACAGCTCCGGTCAAAACGTTCCCTCGTTGAGGTCCAGATCGTCTGTCTGAGTCCTCACAGGAAATGCTGTCCTGAGTTCCAATCCAATTCCTTCCCGCCCAGTTTGTCACTTTTCACGTCCATCTGTCCCCTCCAAACCTAAAGCTAGTGACGTCCTTACGTGCAGATTTTTCTTGCTTGGGAGGCACAGCCTGCTCAGGCTGAGGGGTGGCTGCTTCTGCCATTACACCATTTCCTGCCCCTGGGTAGCACAAGTGGACTCCCACCCGCCAGCCCAGGATTTCTGGCTCCCTTTCAGACACCCACACCCAGGAGCCCGCTAATGGGGGACGGGACCAAATTCTGGTGACAGATGAATCCCAATGCCATCCTGGTCTTGCAAATGTCCAAGCAAATGGGGCGACCCTGCTGCACCAGGGATCCATCATCCATCCCGAGTTGACTCGTCTGTGCCATGTCAGTTGGATCCTTCTTTGGGTGGCTCAGGGTCTTCTCCAACGTCATTGTGAACGGACCACCATAAGCAGCGGTGAGTGAGTAAGGAAGTGTGTGCTGCTCTGCTCAAGGCGTCTGCTAGTCCTCTACCTTTGTTTTCAATCTGGAGGAGCGACCACCCTTCTTCTTCTCACAGTTCTGCCTGCAGAGAATGAGGGTCTTTTTAACAGATGTGGTCAAAAAACAACACGTGGCAAGTTCATACCCGGCAAGTCTAAATGATCTTTCAGAATATTTAAACATCGTGTTCATCTGTTTGTGCCAGAAATACACCCAAAGACCAACGTGCAGAAACCTCTCAGGATCAGATAATGATGAGGGGAGGCACACGTTGACCTTTATATGGTCTCTCCGGTGACATCTCCCGATGCCTTCTGGGTAGAACTCCCCTAAAAACCTGCAATACTAAGTCGTAGAAACTGGCAGCGCCCATAACAAAACAAAATGGCAACTGTGGCACTTTGCAAGGGGTAATCAAAATGACCAGGCAGTTAGTTTCACAATTTCGGTCAATTCTTATAATATGCAGGAGTTACCTTCCTGAAAAGTCGCACAGAAATGAATACTGAAGATAGTGAAGGATTGATCCTAAGGGAGAAAATATGGGCTTGGGTTCCAGGGGGATACTGGCACAGGGGGAGAACCAGCTGGGGGAGAAGGGGTCGGGTGGACATCTCGGCCCCCTGCTGTCACCGTTCAAGGGTCAGTATTGACCCTTCTGCGAGTTCATCTACAGAAACCTCGCTATGACCTTTACCTCCTCTATCGCCAAGTCTGTAGACACTCCGCCAGAGTCCACGACTGACCACAGCAGGGCTCATCCGAGGACATCACGAAACCATCCAATTGGTAGATGTGACGAGCAGGGATGTAATCAGTGTCAGCTTTGGATCAAACACTTACTGGGAATTCTTTATTCATGGGGAGCAACGGAAAGCCGAGGACCCCATCGCAAATGGAAATCAACAGCTTACCCACGTGCCTCGGTGCCGGGTGGTCACACGTTGGTCTGTTCAGCATAGCGCACTTGAGGGTGTCACAGGCCCGTTATTTTCTCAATCTTACATGTCGATGCTGTGTGATGGACCCCTCGGGATTCTTTATGTGCCGCACATCAGTGTGAGTAGACCATGGATAAGCGGAACGGCTTTGAGCTTCGTAATAGCAGATAAGCAAACCCACAGGAACAGAATCTGAGGATAGCGGGGATTTACTGCATTACACACCGACTCCATCATCTTACACCACCACAGGTTCTAGAAAAAGAGTTGAAGAGACCCTAAACCATAAAGTGCTGGTGAGATCAAGATGGTGGCTGCATGGCACCCTCGACTCAAAGATCGTTTTGTGTTACCAGCAGTTAAACTATGCGCACCAGTAACCCGCCACAGACCAACAGAGCCTCAGAACCAATGACCTGGACACTTTTTTGAGTGACACACATCCAATGTGACATATGGCCAAATGGCCAGTCCATAAAATAACTGTAGCGGGCTGAATGTTTCGATTGGGTAATGAATTTATGAACCCCTGTTCACCAGATATGCCTTACACCCACATTTCGTTGTGCTTCTTCTTGTCTCTCTTTTGTCTAACATTCCAGTCCCGTTGTGGACGTCAGATGACGTGACATCCTGTACTTATCCCATCTTTCCATTCCAAATTTTTAGCCCATTGGCAAGGGCCCTGCGAAATTTAGGGGAAGAAGGGGCTGGTTGACTATTTGGAAAAATAACCCAATTTGACCATCCGACATGTTTATCATATAATATCGGTTGAAATTGTGGAAGGAATGGGACCTCGATCCCTTCTCCGGTCAACCACGTTCCTTCTTCACTCTTAAAAACATCCCTAATTTCAGTTCTAATTTGACACCAAAACAAAGATGGGTGCTCGAAGCAGCAATCCTATCCATCCCGGAAGTGGTTAATGACAAACCTGGTGGGACCTCTCTGACTGAGCGTGACATCATAACTAACCCAGGAGTAGTCGTCCAAGAAACTGAGCGAACAGAAGGGGAACTTGAGATCAGATGAATGCTGAATCTGTGAGTGACTGAGGAAAGTTTTAGTTGCTGGTGCAGCCCAGTTGTATTGGTCCCAAAGCCGGATGGCTGCTGGCGCTTTTGCAATGACTGCTGTTGGCTCAATTAGGCTTCCCGCTTCGATGCCTATTTGATGTTGCGAGTGTACAAACTCCTCGTGCAACTCAGAAAACCACGATATTTGACCACCCTTGACATGACAAGAGGGTTTTTGGCAAATTCCCTTAATGGAATCCCCCCAAGGGAAACACTGCATTTAGCACCCCTAGTGGTCACTGGCAATATTGTGCCCTCCCATTTGGACTTCATGGGGCACTGGCAACCTTCCAGCATCTGACAGACAGAGTGCTACAGCCCCACAACTCGTACAGTGCTGCCAACCTTGATGGCATAGTCATCCGGCACGTGGGAGGAACACGTACAACATGTTTGATCAGCATTTCTCGTATTTCGAATTAATCCAAAAAAATAATATTTTGGGTTAACCGAACCTAAATATTTAGGCAATATGGTGCAAGGCGGCACTGTCTGACCACAGCATACCAAAGTTAATGCCATACTCAACTGGCCCCATCCACAAACTAAGCGGCAAGCACAAGCCTTGCTGGGAATAGCTGGGTACCGCTGCCAGTTTGTGCCCTTGACTGATCTGACAAAGAAGAGGGCTCCCAATATGGTGGTATGTGACTATAAATGGACACTGAATTTTGTGACTTCAAGCAGGCCCTTACATCTGCACCTGTGTTATTGGCTTCTGCCTCTTTCAGTCCAGACTGATGCTTCGGGCACCAGCCTTGGCACCATGTTGAGCCAGAGTGTCGATGGCGTAGAACACCCCATTGTGTTCCTGAGCTGGAAACATTTGGACTGGGAAACCAAGTATGTGGCTGTGGAGGGGGAAGCCTTGGAAATTAAGTGGGCTCTCCATCAGCTGAGGTACTGCCTCCTTAGCCATGAACTCGACTCGATCACCTTTACGGTGGATGGCACTGCACAAAGGGTCAAACCCACGTATCACACAATTCTTGGAGTTCTTGGACCTCCAGCTGTTCAAATTTAAAGTCCTGCATCGCCATGATTCCTTCCATGTACTTTCTCGGAGACGTGACCTCACGGTTCAGGCCACCCGACCCAATGGTTCTGGGCTGGGGTGGGGGGGCAGGTCACACATGCACTTGGGAGACAACGTCAAGGCTCATATAAATGTAATTACACTCCCGACCAGGGGTTGGCGCTGTTGCCTAACGACTTTTCTCTTCCTCCCCCCTGCAAAAACAGTGATTGATGGTCGAGCCCCCTCAATGACATCACTTCCAGGTCCCAATCATCTGAACTCGCCTCTTCCTTTCCTCCAGAGTGAAAACCGCTCTGATACCATCCTGGAGCCAGTCGAATGGAGACCCACGTCTGAGAAGACCATTTGTTATTTTCTATTGCGTTTTCAATCTGCCAGTTATATGAGGATCACTATGGTGCCCCAACTCAAGAGGTTTAAGAGGTGACATGATTGAAGTGTTTAAAATTATGAAGGGAATTAGTACAGTGGATCGAGACTTGTATTTTAAAATGAGTTCATCAAGAACACGGGGACACAGTTGGAAACTTGTTAAGGGTAAATTTCGCACAAACATTAGGAAGTTTTTTTTTATACAAAGAACAATAGACACTTGAAATAAGAGACCAAGTAGTGTGGTGGACAGTAAGACGTTAGGGACTTTCAAAACTCGACTTGATGTTTTCTTGGAGGAAACAAGTGGATAGGACTGGCGAGCTTTGTTGGGCTGAATGGCCTGTTCTCGTCTAGAATGTTCTAATGTTCTAATAAAAAAACTCTTCATCCGTAGCCAAATCCAGAAGAGAACCCCACAGTGCACACCACCTCAGACTCGGGTGACGGCTCAATGGCCTGAAGCAAACAGCCAAGGCAATGCAAGAGTGACAAGTCTCTGAGTGTCCTCGAGTGGCCCAGACTTGAACCCCACAGAACACGTGTGGGGACACCCGAAGGTGGCACTTCACAAACACTTCCCATTCAGCCCATTGGAGCTTGTCAAGATCAGAATGGGTTCAAGTGCCCAAATTCAAGTGTGCCAAGTGTGTAGAGACTCACCAAGAAGGCTCAAAGATGTCAAAGGGGCTTCTAACAAGTATCAGTCTTACGGGTCTGGAAACTTCTACGAATGAGAGATTCCAGTTTTTGATTTTTATTACATTTTTCAAACCTTTGTGTGAGCAATTTCTCACTTTGTCAGGATGGGGACCCATGCCAAATGTATCCATTTCAAATGAAGTCTAAAGTGTGCAGAAGGTAAGGGGGGTCTGAATCTAAATTAGAAACACAGCACTGAAATGTCCAACTGAAATAACAATAAGCAAAGGAGAATAACAGGATGATAAAAGAGGACACCACCAAAAACAACAGGAAAACAGGAACAATTGGGACCAGTCGTCCGGCGGTCCTTCACATGGTGTGTGACCACGGCTGGCCGACACCTCTGAATCTGCACATGTCAGATGCTCTCCTGTCCCTGCTCAAGGGCCTCAATAGCTCAGTGACTTTTGGTCACCAGAGGGTCACCTTTACAGATCCCTAAAGGGCCCTAAGGGGTTAATGTCAGTAGAGAAGGCAGGCCGTTAGGACAATTGTGACCACAGTGGCTGTGTGTGACCTGCCATTGTCCTGTTGTAGGTTCAGACATCTTGGAGGTGTAAGCAGAGGGCACAGATGGGCCGACATGCCCCTCGCCATCCTGTCCCTCGTTGTGTCTGTGAGACATTTCAGCAATGGTACTGGTGGCATCTCTCAGGTGGACCAGTCTGGTTAGGTCACATGAGGGTCACCACAAGATCTTGGACGATCATCTGTCCTGCCGGTGTTCTGAAACCTTCACACAATGGAGTGGCGTATTCCATATTGTCTGGCAGTATGACATGACCCATCAGTGGCCCTCTTCCTGAGTGACATTTTGGGCAAATTGGAATTCAAGAGGAAGAAGAGAATGACATTGCATTTATATTGCGCTCTTGTCCCTACCCAAAGTGCTTTACACATACAGGGGGAGCCAATTCATCTAAAACTGATGGGCAGAATTCACCTGGACGATGCCACCACCCGTACACTCACCACACATCAGCTATTAGGGGATTGAAAGGATAACTAGAGGACCAGAATGACCAGGCCATGGTGGACAATTTAGGCTGGACATCAGGAAACACCAAACTCTTTATGAAATCTGCCCAGGGACAATCAGGACCTCAGGTTTATACAGAATCCGCAGAAAACTGACCAAGTGTGGCCTTTTTGAGGTGACCTGATCTGGGGACTGCAGTGTGTTGAAGGGCACCTGACAAGCTTCCATGAGCTTTCTAAGCCTCACTACACAGATGGACAGATTTTCCATGAATGTATATGGAGATTTCTCATTCCTGAATATCTTTTTCCATCAGTACATTTTATTCACATATATGTGTGTGTGTGTGTTTGAAATTGGAAAATCTGCCTCAGGTGTTCTGTGATTTGCCAGGCTAACTGGAAAAGAAGTTGATATTTTCCAAATGGACTCATGGAAAACACCGGGGCTCGTCGCAGTAAAGCACGTTTTCCATTTGCCTGCTGTATATGATGCCTTTCATCCACCCATTTTCCATCCATATGATCCAGTATTGGGGTGCAGGGACCGAGGCCTATCTTGGCAGCACTGGGTACGAGGTGGGACCAAACCCATGACAAGATGCCAGCTCAGAGGTCCCAAATGTTGGGATGGGGCTCCCATGAAAATTAAGCCTAAGAAGAAATATCCTCCATTTGCCTAAGGTGGGCAGGGTCGGAGGGCAGATGTAGCCTGTCCTGGCAAGCATTGGGTGTAAGGCAGGAACAATCCCTGGACAGGACAACAGTTCATTACAGAGTGAACACACACACACACACACAAACACACACGATTTACCGAACTTGCATGGCACACCCGGGGAGAACCCACATGGGCACATGGAAATGCCATGAAGGTAACACCTGGGAGATGAACCCCAGTCTCCTTACTTTGGTACCATAACACTACTACTATGCCACCACAGCATCACCACCGATTCCCTCTTTTCTGGTGTTTCATAATAAAATGTGACTGTCCCCTGTGCCATCATGCTGCCCACACAAATTATCGTGTAACAGTTCAACGTTTATTTTTATAGCACAATTTCATACACACAATGTGGTGCCATATGTGCCATCCGCTCAGCTAGTGAAGCTATTAGGTTGGGTTGGATGTCCTAAAAGTTCCACTAAACGTAGGCCTTTGGATGAATTATGTGCCTGATACCAGCAGTCCTTGGGGCTTGTGGACTTTGAATCAATTCCTTGATGCCAACCTGTGGGCACACAGCTCTTTCCAAACCAGAGTAGCAGGCAGCTGGAGTCTAAAGCTGAAGCAGGCATGGACCAGAGCCGGTTCTAGGGGGTCATTTAGCCCCCCACCATTATCATGTCAAGCCTCCCCCCCCCATCCCCCCAATACCTGCACTCTGCAAGTGTAATCTGCTGGATTTCCAGTACTTAATCCCACCAGGAAGTATTTCTGATACCCCCAGAGCCTGCTCTACTAGTAGGCAAAGTTTGGGAGGTGGGGGTTGGGGGGCATACATTTGTTAACTATCACAAACTCAGCTTAACAAACACTCAGACTCATTAAAACAAAAAGGCAGACCCCCAAACACACACACACACACCACAGTTATTCAATATATTATCTGTGCATAACATCGCACTTGAAACACCAATGGTGGACTACATGCCTGACCCAACCTCAAACCCCCCAGCTCTTCAATGCAATATCTGTGTAACAATTGCCTTCAGGACTCCATGGTTTGGCCACAACATTTTCACCTTCACCTAGGGCAGCAAAAACACTTGAGCCAAACCTGGGCACCACCTTTTACCACTCTGGTCTGGAGCCAGGGCTTCATGGAATGCCAGGGCTTCATGGCATACCAGTCATTCAGCGGGCACCACCACATGTACAATGGGACAACCCCCTAATGGCCAATTAGCATACTTTGTCCACTTTTCGGATATAGAAAGAAATGGAGCAGCAGATGGGGGTCCCAAGAGAACGTGCAGACTCCAGAAAAGGAGAGAGACATCGCGAGAAGTGCCAGCCTTTGAGCCCGGGCGCTGCATCCCGTTGTGCCTGTTTTAAGTGATGTTACATTGCTATGTCGCGCTCGCCTGACTCTTCTTCTTCTTCTTCTTCTTTTTCTTCTTTTTGTTTCTTACTTCATGCTCAAGTACAGTATAGGTGGGCTGCTCTACGGCGGACTGGCCACCGTGCACGACTAGTCGGTGTTTTCCGGCCGGGATGAACCATACAGATTTTAATCTGGCGGGATGTGGACTGGCCATTTTTAATTCTCCGATGCCAATCTCCATCACTGCCTCCCACCCCATTCACTTTCTAGACCCTCTTTTCTTTTCTTTTCTTTTCTTTTCACGAGCTCGTGGTTGCCGGGAGACGCAGCATGGCGCGAAGCTCAGGGTCCCGCCCTTGGCGACACGCCAGTCCATCTCTGATCACAATGAAGTAGCCCATCCGATCGGCGCGCTTTTCGCTATCATGGTCCCGTTACTTCCCCCTAATCCCGTTAAGAATACCTGATTTGGATTCTTTTTTAACTAGACTGCGGTGAGGACCTCCAACATTTGAGCGCTTAGGTGACAACTTCCAAAAAACGACAAAGTTGCAGATTCTTTCGCTGTCGCTGCACGAGTCGCGTCCGCAGCGCCAAACTCAACGCGCCCGTCGCCTCTTGTGCGCAGCCTTGTGGTGACGGGCGCCGCTGCAGACTCGCGAAGCGCACCAGTGAGGCGTACAGATTTGGCTTCGCTAGGTGCCATAGAGACTCATCGGGGACTTTTCTACAATGAAAAATGTGTAGGGAGCTAAATAAATCTTAGGATGAAATGAAAACCGTTAAGTCATCTGAAGTGGCTGAAGAGCAAGCGGCACATCTCCGCCCCAACACCACCCTCTCGTCCCGCCCTCGCTCCTCTGCTCATTTGTCAGCGCTGCTGTCAATCACGCAAGGTCCGTTATTCGTGATTGCGATGGGCGTGCTGGCAGACGGACGCTGTATAAATAAAAGTGCGCTTAGTCGATGCGCCCCTTGCAGGAGCCGCTCTTGGGTCTGGCACACGGCACTTGTAAACTTCCACACCGCGCAGAAAAAGAAAAGACCAAAAGGATTACAACATGAGCAGCCGTCAGTCATCGTCTTCCTACAAGAGGATTTTCGGCGGACCTACCGTCGTGTCCAGCCGGACCTCTTACAGCAGCCGCCAGTATGCCAGTCCCCCCGTCCGTTCCAGGGTGTCCTACAGTACCCGCAGCGCGCCTTCTCTCTATGCCACCAAAGCCACGTCGGTGCGACTCCGCAGCAGCGCGCCCATGCCCATGCTCTCGTCGGAAACGCTCGACTTCGCCCTGACCGATGCCATCAACACGGAGTTCAAAGCCAACCGCACCAACGAGAAGGCGGAGATGCAGCACCTGAACGACAGATTCGCCAGCTACATCGAGAAAGTGAGGTTTCTGGAGCAGCAGAACAAGATCTTGTTGGCCGAGTTGGAGCAACTCAAAGGCAAGGGCACCTCACGCATCGGGGACCTGTACGAGCAGGAGATGCGGGAGCTGAGGCGCCAGGTGGACCAGCTGACCAACGAGAAAGCCCGCACGGAGGTGGAGCGCGACAACATGCTCGACGACATCCAGAGGCTCAGGGACAAGTAAGTGACTCCAGGGTGGGGGTTTTGGTGTCAACTGCTCCGTAACTAAGTCTGCTGCGCCCGGTGGCGGTGGCCAGGGCTTCCGTCAGTGCAGAACAGTTTAGAACGGGTCTCGCAAAACTTGTGGCTACCCAGGGTGAGCTCATATTCATTCGAGCCAGCCAACGCCTGTGCCCACGCCCATGGGGGGCGGGGGTGGGGTAGGGGGCTTTTTGGGGTGTGGCCGAAAAAAAGTTATTCTTAGACGAGGCGTTTAAGATGAAGAATCCAAAGTTTGGAACTTTAGTGCGGGGTGGGGATGGGGGCGGGATTGAGGGGAACAAAGGAAAAAAAAAACAAAACGGGCCAAGGATTGCCAGTCTGAAATGTGACTTAAAACTTTAATATTTGAGAAAAAAAATACAAACAACAAAAAAGTGAAATGCGACATTAAGAATTTCTGTAGAAAGTGCGAGTAGTGTGCAGCCGTACGCAGCTATGATTGTAAAAGTGCGGCTAAAAATCCGTTACAAATTAAAATAAAGAAGATAACGGAACTGCGAGCACGAGCACTCTATGATGAGCGCGAGTATTGAAACATTGGAGAGAAATCCGAAATTAAAACGAGGGAGTGAAACATACCGGACATCCCAATAGACCCCGCAGTGTTAGGAAGCCTCGGAGTCGGAAGGGCACAGAGAGAGAGAACTGATTTAGAGAGCGCAGATAACGGCCTGATGCCACGACACCAGCCGCACCACTAAGCCCTGTAACGTATTCAGATAATTAGGCAGGATACCGCAGGAGAAAAGTGTCAGCATGAGGCGATCTGAGAGCCAGAAGTCTGCGTGTCCTTCTTTTAAAATCTTTCATTCATTCATTCATTCATTCATTCATTCATTCATTCCGAATACGTCTATGGAAGAGTGTTAGATACAGCTCTATCTATCTATCTATCTATCTATCTATCTATCTATCTATCTATCTATCTATCTATCTATCTATC
>JANRMT010062820.1:33231794-33244157 GCA_026402145.1 Polypterus bichir lapradei
ATCTATCTATCTATCTATCTATCTATCTATCTATCTATCTATCTATCATATTGTGCCTTCTGTAAATCTATCTGTTTTTATATAGTGCCTTTCATATGCATCTGTTCAGTTTAGTTAATTAGGGTGGGCACTTTTTTGTCGAGATATATATAGAGTCCAATAAAGTGAATAGAGGAACTTTGGCATAGATAGATAGATAGATAGATAGATAGATAGACAAAGTGAGAAATTCAGATAAATATTAAAGGTATTATATGCAATTAGATAGACAGATACAGTAAATGAAAGGCGCTATATCACGTGAACAGGTGCATTCTATCGCGTCTCGTTTCTTCCTAATTTGGCGTGGAGGACATGTTTAATTGTGCACTTTATTGCGGTGCGTATTATGAAGTGAGCACAGCTTCACTGCTGAGTGACTTATCCTCTTTTCTCTGTGATGTTGTTCTTGATTTCCTGTCAGTCTGTTAGGTTTTGGTGGCCGGCCCTATCTAAAGTTAATTTTCCTGAACAGGCTCTGTGCGTCCCTTGTTCTTATTTAATTTTTTGTATGAGGCGTGCTGGTGTACTGACTGGCACTGTAAGCTCACAGCTCTAAACAGCTGGCATGTTTGGTTTGCTGGCCTGCTGTGAGCGAGTGCACCCCCCGTGTAAGTATTATATAGCGTCTTAACATTTTATAGCACCTTTCTCTAAATCTCAATCTATGTCTTATATCATGTCTCCCACCTATTGATTTTTTGTTTTCCAGCCCCGGGTGTGGCCGTGTCTCCTAATGTGTGTCTCACTTTGTCCTTTACTGTTGTCCCTTGCAGGCTTCAAGATGAGATGGTGCAGCGAGAGGAATCCGAGACCACCTTGCAGAGTTTCAGACAAGTATGTATTGTCGCCTTCTTCTTTTTCTTTTTCTTCTCCTTCCCCTTTTTGTTTCTTCTGCACAATTCTATGCTGATGCCAAGCTGACCTGCTGGCATCACTTCTTCTAAGACCCGAGTTGCCACGTTTCACTGAGCGGTAGAGTGCAGTGATAATCTGCTCCAGGGCTGAGGCTGCTGTGGCGCCCGGTTTGTGGCCTGAGTGGTCTTTATTTATTCATCACGGCCTCTGACAGCGACTCCCATGAGAGGGGAGATGTCCCCAGATGATGCCCCTCAGTCAATGCGGCTCCATCACTCAAACATGTCTGCTGCTTTTCTTTTCCTTGCTCCTTCTGTCTTCTCCATGTCACTTCACGTGAGGGTAGATTGGCTCCAGATGGACCGGGCCGTAGTGTCTGACCTCGGAGGAGACGCCTGTCGTGGTAACTTGAGGCCTCCTGGCTCGGCTCCAGCGGACAAACAATGGCCGACGCACAGCTGCACGGCCGAGACGGAGCTCCGTGGGCTTCCCTTCGGCTTTCGGGGGGATGCAGCTGTGGTTTGGGCTTCGGAGTGGGGTGGTGTCAGAGCTGCTAATGCCATTAGGCAATCACCGGGGGGAAGTGACTAAGTGACTTGCCCTTCAGGCTGCAGTGCATTATAATCAGGATTAGTGTTTTATTGTATAGTGGCACGCCATATGCAACACAGCCAGTCAAGGGGTTAGGCATGTCACTTAATCGAGCAGGAATGCCCAGTGGGCACTAAGCACCCTGGCAGTTCCACCAGTGAGGTTAGAGCTGGTACTGCTGCCCACTTTAACCACCCAACCCCCCCAATAATGGCTAATGTCTGTCCCTGCCAACCATTGCAGTGCCAGCCAGTGTGCCACATCTGAAATGTTCTGCTACGCATTAAAAAAAAAAAAAAAAAAAAGAAAGAAAGAAAGGAAGGAAGGATGGTGCCCAAGTGCCAGTATCTGTTCACATCTTATGTCGGTCACTTCAGGCGATGCCCGCCTTTCAGGAAATGATGAGCACACAACGCTAGGCATTTCCTTTTTTCTTAAAATTACCACCATGGCGGCTCTCCTGCCACATGGGAGGCACAGGTTTTGCACCTAAATTGGCTTCCGTTTTACTTGAGTCAGGAAATTATATGCAAATCCACACCCACACACCCACACGCACACAGACACACACACACACTTGCACCTGTGTGTACCATAAGGGGAGGGGGAGGAGTCTGATCTCTCCGTCCTCAGATGCCCACTGGCCACACACACACACACACACACAGCCATCTGTTCTGAAAAGCCTCTTAAGGGTCAACAGAGCCAAGCCATCTAAGTACAGAGCAGGTGTCCACAGTGGTACATGTGTATTCGTAGTATAGTGTCCATCTAAACACATGCTGGAGCAGAGTGGGCACCGGAATGGGCATCACTCTTAGTTGCTTCTGCATTGCACCAGCTGATTCTGTGCATCCCATGGTGGTGGCATTTTTGGGTATCTGAACCGCTGCAGCCGAGCCAGGGCACAGGCGCAGAGGAACCCTAATGCCACTAGAGGGCCACCTAAAGCGGTGGTCTGGGACTTTGAAGGGAAATATAAAGAGACACTTTAGGTCATTAGTGGCACAGTGACATTGTCACCTGCATGTGCTAATGAACATGAAACACGTCGTCTCCCTCCGGCACCATGATTCGTGATAGAGAGATATGAAGGGCGCTATATAATCGGTTTATGTGTGCATAGATCTGTTAAAGCTTTCCTTCCACGTGCCAATCAACACTCAACACGTCACCCATCTCCAATGCCACGCCCAGTGAGTACAATTTTCCGAGTCTTTATGAAGCCCCCCGTGAGCTGATGTTTTACTTTTCTCAGAGCAGATCTAGAAGACGTTACTAATAAAACTCCGAGTGCCTTCCTGTCCATCTGCCATTGAACATTAATGGCTGACAGAGCTCCTCCTGTCATTTGTGTCCCCTCAGGATGTGGACAATGCTTCCTTGGCACGCCTGGACCTCGAGCGCAAGGTGGAGTCCCTGCAAGAAGAAATTGCCTTCCTCAAGAAGCTCCATGAGGAGGTGAGTGGACTTTTGGACACCAAGGGCTGGTGACAGAGAGTCCTGTCTCTCGGGACGTCTCTCTGATACATTGTTGGGCACTTAGGGGGGTGAAGGTTTCAGGGTTCTTCAGGGTTGGGTCATTGGGGGGAGACGGGCAGGCCTTGAAGCCATTCACTGTATGGTACTGAGGGGGCACTGGGAGAGAAGATGATGTCTTGTGTGCCATGGAGAACAGTGCTGGGACTTTCTGGGGTCAACAGTGGTAGTGTCAATCAGGGGCTGGGGGTCCCACTAAGAGATCTCATGTGCCAATCAAGAGGGTGCTTTGGATCACAAGAACCTGTTATGGAATGTTCCAGGTCTGGGAGGTTCTGCCACCCATTAGATTACAAATCAGTGAGCAAATTCACAGGACCACCATACTAATACTGAGTAGGACCTCCTTTGCTCTCGGCTCTTTGTGGCATGGATTCCACAAGATGTTCAAAACATTTATTGGAGGTTCTGGTCCATGTTGGCATGGTTGTGGATTTGCCAGCTGCACACTCCTGCTGCCAACCTCAGGTTCTACCACATCCCAAAGGTGTTAAACTGGATTCAGGTTTGGTGACTGAGAAGGCCACCGAAGTCATTGTCATTTTCAAGAGTCCACTAATGGTGCTTTATCATGCTGGAAGTGGCCATTAGAAGATTGCAGCCATGAAGGTATGGACTTGGTCAGCAGAAACACTCAAATCAGCCATGGCATTCAGGTGATGATTGACTGGCATTAACAGGAACAATTTATGCCATTCCACCACCACCACCTCCATCCTGGATAGTTGGCATAAGTCATGAAGGATGTGAGGATTCATGCAGGTGGTGCCAACCCTCTCTGTGCCTCCACAGAAACTGAGATTCATGTGACCAGGCTACATCCTTCCAGTCATTAGCTGTTCAGTTGTGCCCACTGCCTCCTCGGCTGGCTGCCCTTGGAGTGGAGCCCAGTGTGCCCTGATGCTGTTTTAGCCCAACCACTTGAAGGTCATCGCTGTGTTCTTGTATTCTGAGATGCTTTTCTTCTCACCAGCCTTCAGGTCAGCTCCAAGCAGTCTGGCCATTCTCCACTGGCATCCACAGAAGTGGCACTCGCTGGATGTTGTTTTGGCTATGGTGCCATACTGAGTAAACTCTAGAGACCGTTGTGTGTGAAAATCCCAGGAGATCAGCAGTTCTGGAAATACTCAGACCAGCCCGATGGGCACCAGCAAGCATGCCATGGTGTTCCATATGTGTGTGTGTGTGTGTGAGTATGTGTTAAGTTTGAATACAACATGGGAGGTCTGAAACTTGAAGGTGGTCCTCATGAGAAGGACCTTCAAGTCTCGGTGGGCTCATCACAGCCGACAGAAGGCTAATAGGATGTGAGGGTATAATTTATAGCGCCATGATGTGTGGCAGTCAAGTCTGGAGTCTGGAGTGTTGTGTTCAGCTTAGGTCTCCATACTGCAGAAAAGACAAAGCAGCGAAAGCAGAGAAAGTCCACAGAAGAGATGAACGTCATCATGTCTGAGCAGAGGCCAGGAGGTGACCTGACGGAAGTGCGTCAAGTTATAAAGGGGATGAGTTCTTCAACAAGACGACGTGTTGTGCAGCCCACCGGTCAAAAGAGTCATCACCTCTGACTGAATCTTATCAAGTAGCACGTAACTCCTCAGGAGACCGAAGAACAGCCACAGTTCTGTCCGACGTGAACACCACCAGTTTTGGGGACATCAGCTTTCATCCAAACTTCCAGCTCTGACTCATTTCTCTTGTTTCTCCAAGAAAACCCACCGATTTTCTATGGGATCTCAGTCTGGGGATTTTGTGGGCCAGTCGAGATATGAGAAAGCTTCGGAATGTTCTTCGTGTTCTTCACACACGTTCTCAGTCCTGTGCCCCTGACACTTGTCGTGCTGGAAAGGCTGGGGTAGCCATTCTGAGTTCACTCTGGAGATGAAGAACTGAAGGTCACACCCATGGCTTCTTCCAGCGCCGCCTTTACACAGGCAGAGGGGTTTGAAAGTAATCAGCCAGAGCTGGGACACCTGTGGGAATTGTTTTGGTGTGACAATGTATGACACACCGAGACAGCCACCATCTGTGAGCACCGTCTTTCTGCCGAAGTCCTGGTGACAATTAGTGGTTGACTACGATGTATGTATGGCACTGCTGGAAGACCCGTTGGGCAGCACACTTGACACACCCGCAGAGTTGGCAACTTCCTGTCCACTGTGCCCTTCGGCCTGGCTGAACCTGATAATCCCTGTTTGTACCAATTATTCACATCTGTCACGTGACCCATTGTTCACGAAGAGACCCAAACACCCGCGGCACACCACTGCTCCCCATCACTCTATGAACCCGTCACACATGACACAGCTCTTTAAAAGGGGTGCCCTCTGCTGGTGTCTGAAATGCGTGGCACTGAATGGTGACGTTATACTGTATAAGTGTGCGTATGAAGTGTTTGTCCATGATGAGGTCACGCGTGTGCACATGTATGACTACACTGCCCCCACCCCAGGTGGTACGCTGTGACCATATGCTGTTCATTTGAGATGCTGAGATAAGCGGGCACAGCACAGCGTTTCTCGTTCTCACATCCGTCTTTATGACCTCCTCTTTCAGGAAATTGCCGAGCTCCAAGCCCAGATTCAGAATCAGCACATCCAGATTGACATGGACGTGGCCAAGCCGGACCTCACTGCTGCCCTGCGGGACGTGCGCCTGCAGTACGAGAACCTCGCTGCCAAGAACATCAACGAGGCCGAGGATTGGTACAAGTCCAAGGTAAGTTGTCAGGCTCGGGGTGACGCTAACTGGCATCCCCATCTAGGCCAGCAGTACCTGTGGCACCCATTGCCAGTCTCGTCTGTTTCATTCCTCTTTCTTGATGGGTGTCTTGTCGGCTCGTTGCTCATGACCAGACATATAACGTCTTCTTCACTGTTAACTCCAATCATGGGCTTTCTGATTCTCTGCTTTCTTCATCTTCATCCACTTCTGCCGGATGTCCCACTGATAGCCGCTGCTTAAGTGAGCAGCAGTTTGAAAGGCGCTATATGGATGGGCCGAGCCAGTACGGGACGTCTGTATCAGATCTGAAGGTGCGGCTCACTGTCTGTCTTATTTCTTTCCTGAAGTTTGCAGATCTTTCTGAAGCTGCTGTCCGCAACACTGATGCCCTTCGCCAGGCCAAGCAGGAGAGCACCGAGTTCCGCCGTCAAGTGCAGGCCCTGACCTGTGAAGTTGATGCCCTTAAAGGAACCGTAAGTAGCCCACTGAAGTGGTCATCAAAGTGAACCCAGACCCCACTGCTCCACTTACCTGACATACCTGTCTCAATGTGTGGACAGGTAAATGGGTGGACGGCTAAGCTGAAATGCCACCTGAGACTAGGAGATGCCCAGAACATCACCATGTCCATTAGGTGTCCATTTGGGCTGTTTTATGGTCATGTGGCATAAACGTGTAATAAAACAGCTGGCATGTCCTGGGTGGCCAGATTGGTCTGGTACTTGACTGCCAGCTTTATAGTCATGGCTGAATGACCATTAAGTATAAGGCCCACCAAATACCCCCCAAATAAGACAGGACAGAGCTAATAGGCAGCACCCTGACACGCACTCTGCTTTTCCACAGAACGAGTCTCTGGAGCGCCAGATGCGTGAGATGGAAGAGAACTTTTCCGCTGAGGCAGCCAACTACCAGGACACGATCGCCCGTCTACAGGATGACATCCAGAACATGAAGGAGGAGATGGCCCGCCACCTGCGCGAGTACCAGGATCTGCTGAATGTCAAGATGGCCTTGGACATCGAGATCGCCACCTACAGGAAGCTGCTGGAAGGCGAGGAGAGCAGGTAAGGAGGCTTCACATGTTGAGAGTCGCTCAGAGTTTTGGTGGCAGAAATCGTGAAGTTCCAGTCCGAATATGGTGGCGGGGACTCGGGGTCATTTCTGTAGGACAGAACACACAGTCCCAAGTGGAGAGCTCAATCTGTGTCGGTCACTAAACCCTCTTGGAGTGTCCGCTTTCAAGTCCAGGCTCTGCCAATCTCCTCCCACCTGACTAGACATGGGTGACATAAGGGCCAGTCTGCATTGGCTGCCAGTCAACCATGTCAGAGTGTCCTCTCTTGAGCCATTTTGGGACCAGCAGTGCTGAATATCACCCTGTGAGTATGTGCCACATGGATTGAGGTACTGCCCCCTTCTGGCATCCATTGTTATCGGTGACTTATGGATCATCCCTGGTGACGTGAGAATACCAACAGCACTATTTGCCCAACTCATAGTGTACCTGTCTGACCAACTTTACTATGACAAGTGACATCCCTGGTGCTCGCCCTAGGTCATCCAAGGTATTGTCACCTAGTGGCACCTGGTGTTACTAGTGACTTAAGGGTCATTCCATGTGGATTGAGAATACCAACAATGCCAATTGCCAATCTTACAGCACATCCTCATGAGCAGCTGTAGTGCTGGCAATGCCAGGTATCATCTTTCGAGTATCCTCCGTGGTTTTCACGCCACACAAACTGAGGTACTGTGCCCTCTTGGCACCCAGTGCAACTAGCAACTCATGGGTCATTCCATGTGACATGAAAATGCCAAATGTGTAGTTTTATCACCTACATTTTCACTGGTGCCCACCCCAGACTGATTGAGGTACTGCCCACCAATGGCACCCAGAGTTATTAGTGACTTAACGGTCATTTCACGTGACTTGAGAATGTCAATGATGCCTTCGCTTATCTCACAGTACACCCTGGTGACCAGCTTTAGCACTGGCAATGCCAAGTAGGATCCTACCTGCTACTCACACTGAGTGAGTTACTGCCTCCTAGTGGCACCCAATGTAACTGGCATCTCATGGGTCATTCCATGTGACATGAAAATGCCAAAAGTGTAATTTGCCCACCTAGACTTGAACTGGTGCCTACTCCACACTGATTGAGGTACTGCCCCCCTGGTGGCACCAAACTGCCTACACATCTTTCCAGCGATGCAACCCAGACACCTGCTACATCAGGGTGTTAGTTTTTTTTTTATTGCCAGTAAGGTGGCACTGACCACCACAGGCTCCCAGTTTCGTGCCATGCAGACCTACAGTAGAGGTCCAGTTAGCATGACTGGCTCATGATTTTGCATGTGGGCACATCTGACCAACATTCCTTGTCACTGATGAGCAGATTTCAGGCTGGGCTGTGGTCACTTCACTTGCTGTAGATAATGGACTGACGTGTGACCCCCCCCCTACCAAGTTCAGTCCAGATGGTCAGATAATGAGTGAGGCATGAATGAAAGGTGCTATATAATAAGGTGACTCCTAGGTTTTTATTTCAAGGTGACATGTAATCAAAGAGCCACTTGTGTGAAATGCTGACTGTGACAGCGACTGGACCCTCGGGTGACCTTCCTCTCTCTCTTTTCTTTGCTTTGTAGGATCTCCGCACCGCTGCCCGCCTTTGCTTCTCTGAACCTGAGAGGTGAGTTCCGTGCTGGCTGCTCCGAGGGGGTCTGGGCACTCGTGGATGGCTGTGATCCTAATGCCAATGTGACACTAAACTAAGGCAGCTTTTTGGTCTTTCTATGTAAAAGTAAAGATGGGCGCCACCTGCAGCATGGAGCAGTAAACACTACAGACAGTTCAAACGTAGCTGCCATGTTAAGTGTACGTGGCGGGGGGGGTGGGGGTGGGGATGGGGGGTTATTGCTCCATTGCTACCTTTGAGTCATTTGTACCTCATCGTCGAGGTCATAAAACTTGTCATCTTCCTGTGAGTCAGCTATCTATCCATCCATCCACCCATTCATTTTCATCTACTTATCACGTCCTGGGGGCAACAGTAAAAGCAAAGATGCCCAAATGTCCCTTTTCCCTGTCCTCCATCTCTCCTGGGGGGGTAACCGAGGGGTTCACAGGCCAGTCTGAAGATTTCATCACTCCAGTGTGTCACAGGTCCACCCCAAGGTCTCCCATCTGCCAGGAGACCTCTTAATATCTTACGCAAATGCCCCAAACTCAAACCCCAAGATCAACTTTGGGCCTCACCTGAATGTCTGCCCTCCTCGGCGGATCTCTAAGGCTGAGCCCAGACCCCAAACGAAGGAAGCCCATTTGTATCCGTGGTCTCGTTCTTTTAGTCACTGCCCACAGCTCGTGGCCATAGGTGAGGGTAGGAATGCAGACGGAGCGATAAATCGAGAGTTTTGGCTGAGCTCCCCTCTTCACTGTGACTGAGCGGTCCGATATCCACAGGACTGTTGGTCTCCCAATCCCTTCTTCTCTCAGTCGTGAACTCGAGACCCAGTGATATTTCAACTCCTCATTTTGAGGAAGCACCTCATCCCCAACCTGGTGAGAGCGGTTCACGCTTTTCGATCCAAGATACTGCAGAGAGCTTATCCAGCATCCCTGTTTGATGTCTGGAAGGACCCCATGGCTCAATGTCCTTTGCAAAGAATCAATAGAATTGATCACCAGAATATGTAGGTCCCTTTGCACAGAGTTTCATATAGTTGACCGTTTTTTTCCTGGTGGTCCATTTTGTTGTGATCTCGTGGAATTCCTCCAAACAAATTCTCCAAGGTAGTTGGGGGAGCAGGTCCTTAAAATGAGAGACGGCGCACTGGGACAAGTTGACTTGGGATCCTTGCCGGGCCGGGACGCCAGTATCACAGAAGGACAGGGGAAGGCAATGTGTGCAGGTCATTGTGTCCCCCCACACGCTAGATGGCAGTGTCCCTGGGCTACAGTACCCCTGCAGATACCCATGGGGCATCATGGGAGTTGTAGTTCTTTGGATCAGCCCTGTTGGCATCTGTGGGTGTGCTGAAAGGGCTAGAGAGCCCCACACTGTTGGGCTTCAAACGTACCCAGAAGTATTCCTGAGCCACAGTTTCGGGACAATGGAAGGTTCTGTATAAAAGGAGCGAAGCCAGAGCTGAGAGAAGGAAGTGAAGGAGAGATGGAAGTTTGATTTATATTTTGTGAGTCGTTGAAACGTTTCACACTGACTGGGACTTGTGTATGAGCCATTGTGTTGGGTGTTTGGGGTGCTGCAATGCCCCCTGGTGGGCAGTCACGGAGGGTAAATCCAAAAGTAAAGGTAATTTGACTGCAATGGATAGAAGCCGACGCAATACAACACGTTTGCAGTGGCTTATGGGTAGCTTGAACCCACACGGCGCCGTTCAGTTTTCAAAATGCTTCACCGGTTTTTGATCTTTGCTGTCCTTTCGACTGCTTTGGCGGTGCCTTTTACTTTCGTAAGCACAGCACGTTTAGCTTTGGGTTTTAAGATTGAAGGTGCAAATCGAGACACTCGCCGAGGCGTTGGGGTGCCAACTCGATCACAATCTCCTTAAATTGGTGGGACACAAAACAAAACAGAAGAGACTCGTGCCACTCACGCGCCTCACGGTCACCTCAGGTCACAAGACCACCTCCATCCCTGGGCTCTCTGTTTTATATCAGGGAGGGGGAGGAGCTTGTGACACACTAGTTAGGGGGCGTGGCTAAGTGTCATCTCCAGGCGACGTCTCCATGCTGTGAAATACACGATTAGCATCAGCGCCCCCCTCCTGCTCACCAGTGTCTTATGGGAGGTCCCCACACGTGACAAATGCCTTTACTTTCGTCCCTAATCGTGACTATGCCTTTTCTCCTGGTTAATAAATCAAACTGCCATTTTTAGCTTTGGTTGCACACAAAGACCCAATGAAGTCTGACCAGCTCATCTTAGCCGGCCAGATGAGAGACCCCTTTACTGATGTCTTGTGTTATTACGACCCACAGACGCCTTTATTGAGGTGTGCGACTATCCAAAGTAACACGTAATCTAAAAGAACCCGAAGTGTAAGGTGTCACATAAGGTTGGCACTGGAAAATGTAGTGAGAGTCCACCCAGACGTGACCCTCTACCGTGTGGTGCCCCCCCCAAACTCAGCTCTTCACATCCATCCACACTCACCCACCGCATGTGCTTCTCATTTGCAGAAACCAGCCTGGAGTCGAGACCCATTGCTGACTCCGTGTCTAAGAAGGTGCTCATCAGGACCATCGACACTAGAGATGGCCAGGTAGGTCACAGCTTTGACGGTCAGCCTCTCGTGCTTCATCAATGTTCTCGTTTCCTGACCTCCGTCTGCCTCCTCTTCCTCCTTTAGGTCATCAGTGAAAGCACCCAGCACCATGAAGGCCTTGACCTGGACCTGGACCTGGAATAAGTAGAAGGAGCAGTGCAGCCAGCCAGAAGACAATCTCCGTTTCCTGAAGAGACACACACACACCACACACACCAAACACACCAAACACACACAGAGCTTTCAAGTGCCTTTCTGCGGTTCTGTGAGGAGCGCCACATAGAATTCTGTTAGAATGTAGCCTTTGTAGGTCGGCGGAGGCCTTCGTGACCACTCCTGTTCTTCAGGCCAGCCGGCCACCGAGTCTCTAGCTTACCACTTAGATCATTTTGGCAGCACCTTGGCAACACTTTCTTTTTTATTCCAATTAAAATTGCTTTTTCCACGTGATGTGAATGCTGACCCGAGTTGACGCTTGAGAAAGTCAATAAAGGTGTGGGAAAAAAACATCATTTTGTGTTTTTGGTTTGTTTCTCTCCACGTCTTCAACCAAAGTTCAACCGAGTGTGGACATCCTGAATGGTCAGTCAGGCATCAGACTGGAGCCCCCAAGGGTGCCGTTCAGCCTCTGCCTCAAACTCCACTTACCTGGCTGTACGGCGCCTTAAGGGCTGGTCCGGCATGAGGCTGGGGGCACCTCTGAGCAGGAGGGGAGGGTCCACCATCTACACAGAGACCATCACTTCAGCTGGGACTTTATGAGTTTGTGATTCCCAGCTCAGCATGCAAAGCACCTCTGAGGTACCCGAGGCCAAAGAACTCCGACAACATTACAGCCCACCCAAAGACACCAAGCCCACCAGAGCTGCTCCTGGAACTTCTGAGAAGATCAGCCGGGAAGAGCACCTCAGTTCAGGGCTTAGAGTTACAGAAGTGCAGATAAGCAGGATCAGAGCACCGGAATAAGATGGCGTCATAATCCCTGGGGCCTTCTGTCCACATTCCTGGGAGCATTAGGCTGAGGAATGTCGGCCAAAACGTCTCCTTTCACTTTCCTTCAAAATAACTGCAATTTCCACTCCAAATTAGGAAGAAATGAGGCACAGTAGACTGAACCTGTTTAAATTATATAGTGCCTTTCATCTATCTATCTATA
Organism: Polypterus bichir lapradei; assembly: GCA_026402145.1. Lineage (NCBI taxonomy): Eukaryota > Metazoa > Chordata > Cladistia > Polypteriformes > Polypteridae > Polypterus > Polypterus bichir. Next base: position 33,243,997 of record JANRMT010062820.1, read on the forward strand.
ATATAGTGCCTTTCATCATATCTATCTATCTATTATATAGTGCCTTTCATTTCTATCTATCTATCTATCTATCTATCTATCTATCTATCTATCTATTATATAGTGCCTTTCATTTCTATCTATCTATCTATCTATCTATCTATCTATCTATCTATCTATCT
>JANRMT010062820.1:33244167-33259144 GCA_026402145.1 Polypterus bichir lapradei
TATCTATCTATCTATCTATCTATCTATCTATCTATCTATCTATCTATTATATAGTGCCTTTCATTTCTATCTATCTATCTATCTATCTTTTACAGCTCTACTGTATGTGAAAAAGTAAGTCCACCTCATGGAAACCGTTGCCTTTTCCAGATTATCTGAATGGACAGACTGTAGACCTCCATGCCACCACGGCCCACAGATAAAGGAGATACACTTGAAATAAAACACAAGGAAAAATGGCTTTTTCAATCATTTAGTCAACAAGAATATCACAAAATGAAATTGGCTACTGGGGAAAAGGTAAGCCCACCTTTGGCCTCAGAAGCTGGTGTTGCCCTCTTTGAAAGACATAACAGGACAATTTGGGGCACCTTATGGCCAATCCCATATAATTTAAGCAGTAACTGCACAGAAAGCGTATGTTATAATATAAAAAGTGAGTCACCTGACTTCTGTCTTAGCTAGACTGACTAGGGTGGCGGCTCCTTAGAATTTATGGCATTCTGGGAGGAAGAGGCGGGTCCAGTTTGATGAACCCCAGAAGTGATGTCATGTGTCACGGTGTCAGTCATCCTTTCTGCAGAAGGGGAAGAGGAGCCGCGTTTTTCTGCTGAGTCAAAAAAGCCAAATTAAATCCACTGGGATCCTATAATAATAATAATAATAATAATAATAATACTGTACATTGCATTTATATAGAGCCTTTCCCACACTCAAAGCACTTTGTTGTACAATAAGAAAGTGTGACAATGTCTGAGGGTTGAAGGCTTTTTAAAGGCGCTGTTTTCACCTTCCAGACCTTTCCCTTTCTGAACTCTTAATGATGGGGTCTTCACTTGAGGGGGCTCCCTGCACATCAGTAGCTCTTGGAGTTTCCCTTTAAGAGCAGCTACCAGGATTACACTTGAAGGACTCTCTTCTTCTCAGCACTGCTTCTGTTTTCTTTCGTTTTCCTCCTCGACTTGGCAGCAGCAGCAGCAGCGAGGAGTGAAATCCGCTCACCTTTAAATCTCTTGTGTGCCCCCAGATTAGCCCGCCGCTCCGGCCCACTCATTACGACTACAGATAAACAACTCAGATTCGTCTCACGGCTCTCCCCCAGGTTTGGCCGCAGAGTCACAGTCCTACTCTTTCTTTAAAGGGAATTCCCAAAATGCCACATGGTGTGGGCTCGGCCGCCACCCCGGCTGTCCTCATTGTAATTTATGGAGACCCTTTAATTAACGAAACAGCAAAATAAACAAAGAGCTTTCAGTGAGCTGGCGTCCCCCACACATGAGCCTTAATCTTCACTTCCAGTTTGGTGTTCCGACGTCACTCGAGTAAATGAGGCTTGGCTGGGGAGTTTGATTAAACAAAGAAAGTGAAAGGCAGCCAAGGCCGTCAGATGGTGAAGAACTAGCGAAGTGACCTCAAGCTCGGCCCGTGCTGACGTGGTGGTCTGCTGCTTCTTACTCATTTGCCTTGGCGTTTTATTAAGTGATCTCAGCTCTACCAAGGCCATAGGTTACCTGGCAGGACCTCCTTTTTCCCTCGGCCTCCAAACATCTGAAGATCTGATTTCAGAAGGTGCTTTCTTGAAACACTCCTTGGAGGTTCTGGTCCATGCTGACATGATAGCCTCACGTGGTTTCTGCAGATTTCTCAGCTGCCCATTCGTGTTCTGCCACATCCCAAAGGTGTCCTCACAGATTCAGTTCTGGTGACAGGAAAGTTACTGAAGGACACTGAACTCATGACATGTGACCTGGTGCACCATCTTGCTGGAAGCAGCCATTAGAAGATGGGTACATTTTGACCAGGATAATACGGTCAACAACAAGACTCAATTAAGCCATGAATGGTTGATACGAATGGGCCCAAAGTGTGCCAAGACAACATGTCCCACATCGTCACATCACCACCAGCAGGTCAGCTCCATGGATTTCTGCTCTTGTCACCTACCATCTGCCTGAAATTCATCAGACCAGGGTACACATTTCCAGTCTTCAGCCGTCCAGTTTTGGTGGGCTTGTGAACTGACAGAAGTGGAACCAAGCGTGGTCTTCAGTTGGTGTAGCCCACCCACATTGATGTGTTGTGCCTGCTCAGATGCTTGTTCTGCACACCACAGTTGGTTCTCAAACTGGTTCTCTACGTTACTGCGGCTTTTCTGTCCGCTGGAATCTTCCTGGCTGCCCTCCTCTGATGTCTCTCAGATCTGCCACTCGCCATTCTGAGCAAAGACTGCTGGGCTCAAAAATCCCAGGAGATCAGCAGGTCCAGGAATCATCACACCAGCCCGTCTGGTGTCAACAGCCACACCATGGTCCAAATCACTGAGGACTGATGTGAGCATGAACTGAAGCTCCTGACCTGTCTCGGCAGGACTGCATGCATTGTGACGCTGCCACATGATTGGCTGATTAGGGTATTAGCACGCTGTAGCAAGGGTTCCTAATAATTTGTCCAGAGACTCTATTGGCATGGTGGCTTTATTTCAATATTATGACCATGAGTCACCTGTAGTACAAGCTCAGCTGGCATTTGGTCACCTGCTGTAGCGTCACAAACTGAATTCCATCCAGTGTGGCAAAGGGAGCCAGTTCTTTTAAGAATAGCGGACCACCTAAATGAGTCATATAAAGAGTAAAAGGATCCATTCTAGCACTTGCCATTAGGATATTAAACAAAAAGAATTAAAAATGAACAAAAAATAAAAGAAAAAGAGACAACAAAATGAAGTTTAAAAGTAAGGCGGGGAGGAGGCCCTACCTTGAACAGCACAGCCCACTATGGCGGCCCCCCTCTTCTGTGTCCTGTGTATTTCCATTTATCTTGTCTGGAGTTTCAGATTAAACGTTTTTGTAGGCCGCTCCTTTTGTGCTGGAATTTTGGGGCGAGGCGGCCCCCGGGTGGGACACGACATTCAGAGGCTGCATGTACAGTTCTAGTGCCACCTTGTGGTGGAGCATCCACAGTGCAGCTTTAGGAGGAACGGCAGAACAAACCCCAAGTGCCCGAGGTGACGAATGAATGATCAGGGACATCACGACTCTGAAGAAGAAGAGGAGGCTTTCAAGCTTCATCTTCAAGAAGGGAAGTGCACTTTAATGGCCTCTGATGCTGTAGCATCCAATGCGGTGGTCCATCCAGGTTACTCCACCATCTCATTCACATGTATCCGTATTTTTATTTTTTATAGTATACTGCTCAAAAAAATGAAAGGAGCCCTTTTGAATGAGAGTATCACATCAAGTCAAAGACACTTGTGGGCTGTTGATCTGATCAGGTAAGTAGCAGAGGGGCTTCTTCATCAGTTTCAGCTGCTGGGGTGGGGGGCAACAATGAGACGACCCCCAAAACAGGAATGAATGGGTTAACAGGTGGAGGGAGGCCACGGACATTTTCCCCTCCTCATCTGTTTTGTCACTTGTTTTTTCATTTGTCTACAGTCAGTGTTACTACTGGTGGCATGAGGCCATACCTGGACCCTGCAAAGGTGGCACAGGTAGTTCATCTTCTCCAGGATGGCAGGCACATCAATACGTGGCATTGCCAGAAGGTTTGCTGTGTCTCCCAGCACAGTCTCAAGGGCATGGAGGAGATTCCTGGAGACAGACAGGCAGTTCCTCTAGGAGATCTGGACAGGGCACCTCATAGAAGGTCCTTAAACAGACTTCATGAGGGTGGCCTGAGGGACCAACATCCTCTAGTGGGCACCGTGGAGCTCGATTGGCAATTGCCATAGAATGCCAGAATTGGTACCCTGTGCTTTTCACAGATGAGAGCAGATTCACCCTGAGCACATGTGGGTCTGGAGAAGCTGTGGAGAACGTTATGCTGCCTGTCACATCGTTCAGCATGACCGCTTTGGTGGTGGGTCAGTGATGGTATATCTGTGGAGGCATATCCATGAAGGGACGCACAGACCTCTACAGGGTAGACAATGGTGGGCACCTCAACTGCCATTAGGTATCGGGATGAAATCCTTAGACCCATTGTCAGACCTTATGCTGGTTCCTCCTGGTGCACGACAATGCCCGGCCTCAAGTGGCGAGAGGATGAAGGAATTGATCCCACCTCCCCCCACGCTCACTCGCATGACCTCAATCCAGTAGAACACCTCTGGGTGGGACATTATGTTTGGGTCCATCCGAAGCCTCAGCCTGTCCAGGAGCTCAGTGATGCTCTGGTCCAGATCTGGGAGGAGATCCCCCAGGACACCATCTGTCATCTCATTAGGACGTTGTCAGGCTGGTGTTGGGGCATACGAACCAATGAGTACGATTTGGAGATGTTGCAATGACATTTCGGCCAAATGGACTCACTTGCCTGCCCCATCATTTGTTCCCTTTGATTTTCGGGGTGTCTCTCTGTCGGTTGATTGTCTTCATTTCCATCCTTTCGTTCCTCACACATCACCATATCAGTCCATAGCAGTAGTGAGAGCCAGCAGTTTGATTTTCTTTCCCATTGAGATCTGATGGGTTTTCAAAGTGGGCCTTTCATTTTTTTGAGCAGTTTGTCTTGAAGGAATAAAATACAAAACAAAATGAAATCAAAGACACAACATTTGGTACCACAAGAGGAGCCTCGTGTCCCCCAAACAAAACAAACAGTTCCACCTCAATGGCCACCTGAGCCCCTTTACAATCCCCTCACGTGACAAAAGAGCCAAATCTGAAGACACTTCATGCCAGTCACAGCGGCTGTAAAGATCTGGAGGGGATGCGGTGGGCTTATTTTAGAATGGCATGAAGGAATTTCTGCCAAGTCCCAAGAAATTCTTTTGCCGCTGCTGCTGCCCACAGAGAAGATGGTCGTTTTTTTCCTTTTAAAGACAAAACAAGAGTGTGGAATCTTCAAGTTTGGCGGGATGAGTCCTCAGCTGACACGTATTTTATGTTTCATCACTTGACTGCACCTTTGTGTGTGTCTGCTTATGGGGGTTTGAAATTAGGAAGAATTCAAATATTGGAACGGCTATTGGCTTTGAAATGTCTGCCGCTTATTCAGGTCCAAGTCATGGAGACAGACGACGGTCTAAGCAAAGATGCCCAGACGTCTCCAACTCCTCTGGAGGGAACACCGAGACTTACGGTCCACTCAGGGCATCCTATGTGTGGCCCTACAGGCCATCAGGGAGACGTTCAGAAGTATGGAGCATCTCAAGTGGCTCCTTTCAGTGTGGAGCTCTCGAATGTCCAACTCTGAGCTCAGACACCTCGTGAAGGAGACCCACTAATGAAACTCATATCCACCATCAGAACCCCCAAGGTGAGGGTCTGAGTGTAAATCGGCCGGTAAGTCGAGTGCTATGCCTGTCCGGACCACAATGGGCCACCACGACGTCCTCATGACCGCGGGTGCTGCTGCCATCCACCGGTCTCTTCTTCTGTTGCTCATGTACAAGACCCAAGGTTATTGGAAATGAACAAAAAGAATGTTGTGCCATTTTTGATGCCATGCTTGTTTCTCCTGGGCCTCACCATTTTGGATCTTTGGTTGGGGCTCTTCTGAGTTTGTACCTTGGCCCATTTTTTGATGTTTGTTTAAGCCTCCTTTTTACTTTCTCGTATATGAGGTATAAGGAAAGTATTGGAATCGTCCAAAAATTTGATGTTGAGATTTTGATGAATCTTGACGTTTTAGAGTCTGAAAATACCATTATTGAAATTATGTGTATTGTCTGCAGTGGGCTGGCGCCCTGCCCGGGGTTTGTTCCTGCCTTGCGCCCTGTGATGGCTGGGATTGGCTCCAGCAGACCCCCGTGACCCTGTAGTTAGGATATAGCGGGTTGGATAATGGATGGATGGATGGATGTCTATTGTGATAATAGACACAGTATAGCGCCCAACACTGGCACAGACTCACTCCAAAGGCACGTGTAAAATGACACAAGACTTTTATTTTCTTCACCTGTGGGGCACGTCTTCCCTGTGAACCCCACAGGCAATACACAGTCCCAAAAGCACTTAAAGTTAAGTTACAGCACTCCTGTTTGGCACCACCACTCCTCCCTGGCAACCTCCTCCTCTTCCTCCCGATTCTGGCCCAGAGTGGTGGTTGTCGGCCCTTTTTATAGCCCACCCAGAAGTGGTCCAGGTGCTTGATCACCTGCTTCTGATTGCACCTCCGGGTGGGGCTGTAGAGTTTTCCAGGCCTGGCTCAGGGGCCCATGCAGCACCCCCTGGCAGCCACCCCAGATCCTAACAGGGCTGTGGAGAACTCCATCTCCCATGGAGCCCTGCGGGAAACTGATGCACCATCCTCAGCCAGGGAGGCTGCCACCAAGCGTTCCTGGAGGAGGTATTGAGCAGTCCATGATTGCTCCCCCGGAACATATGTGGAAGGGGTGTCCCAGCCGGGCACGGGACCCGGCCGCCCACCACAGTATGTAAACATGATAACTTGAGTTCGCTTTCACTTCGGTCAACCAAATTTTGCATGAGGTACAAAACGTAGATTTCTATCGACCTTTGGGCTATTTCTGGTAACCGGGAGTGGTACTTTACCTTTTATTTTTGTCTGATTTATTCAGCTTTACTTTTATAATAATTGTTCCATATACAGGTAAAATTCCATTACAATGAATATCTTTACAATGAAATTTTCATTACAATGAAGTTTTTTTATGGTCCGGACTGTTTCCCCATATGACGTGAGTCTATAGAAATCTTGTTACTACGAAGTACATTCAGCAGATACTTTCAAAATTCGGAATTTCGACACTCTCAGCTTTCTTGAAAGACTGAGCAAAAAAAGAAGAAAAATCTCGGGTTGCAAACGTATGCGAACTGCCATTTGAAGACGTCGAAAAAGCCGTTTTGATGTGGTTCAGCGATGCTCGTTCAAGAAACATTCCTATTAATGCGGCACTCATTCAAGAAAATGTGAGGATTCTAAACTCCTCTGTGACCTGCGTAAACGGGACAACACGGCAATTTGATTTATTGTTGATGGTTCTTTTAATGTTTATCATATAAAAATAATATTCCTTCTTTTGTGATTTATTCCTCAAATATCCATCCCCATATCTGAGTATACAAGAAAGTCAAGGGGAAAACTCTCCTGATTTTTTAAGAGGTGTTTGGAAGCACTGAGTCTGATTTTCATACTTATGTTTAGCATAGAAATTACTATCAGTCACTAGAAGTTATATATTTTTTGTTTGGCATCACTGGTTGTTCTTGCAGCGTCTCCCTCACGGCGTCACAATCCGAGTTTCCGGATCTCCAAAGAACTCCTGCCTTCGTCTTTTTCTGTGAAGATCTCCCACTTGTGTCCTGTACGTGGATTTCTGGGTACGGCTGATCTTTGGTTTCTCTTGTAGCCCGGCCACATACATTTATTTGCTGGTCTGTCTTTTGTCTCCTCATTACGTTATAACCAATGTGACCCGTGTCTCCGTCGGAGCACACATGGAATACAGCGTAAGGCTTAAATTGGGCAGATTGGGTATCTGTCAATAGGGAGGACCTTTGTGAGGTCGGGGGTCTGTTGCCACGACTTCCAGGAGGGTGCCAGACGTGGATACACTTGTTAAAAAAGAGAGAGAAAAGGCAGGAAAGGAAGAGGAAAATACAGAGGCCAAGCTTCATGATGGAGGGGACAGACGTGAGCGATCTGACACCAAGAAGGAGATGTGAAGGGCCAAAGTCTTATACAGTTTGGTAGAAGAAATCCAGACACACTGAAGGAAGTGGACTGGACACTCGAAAGGATCGAGATCTGAGTGAGTAAATAATAATCTTTAATCTCTGGGATGGCACGTCTGGAGAACTGAAACATTGTGGGATATCTGATCTTATAAAGAGACTAAACTGAGAGGGCGCCGTGGGATATTTGGGTCGGTGATGTTTATGTTATTTGTCTGCAGAGTTTATGCGATTTGTACAAAGGGCGCTAATTACGTTTTGATTCTCCGCACTATTTCTCTGGGTCATTTTTTTAAAATTCAACTTTATTAGTTGACGTAAGCTTTTTGGGTGCCATAGGAAGGGGTCCGAAGGCAGTAATCCGGAATTAACATATCACTATAAACGTGGTTGTTACCACTACACTGATGTTCTTCTTCTTAAACTTGGTGGTCCTTCCTGCACATGTTATGATTCTGTCCATCCATCCTTTATTCAACCCGCTACAGTATATCCTAACTACAGGGTCACGGGGGTCTACTGGAGCCAATCCCAGCCAACACAGGGCGCAAGGCAGGAAACAAACCCCAGGCAGGGTGCCAGCCCACTGCTGGGCATACACAGCCACAAACCAAGCACACACTAGGGACAATTTAGAATCGCCAATGCACCAAACCTGCATGTCTTTGGACTGTGGGAGGAAACCCACCCAGACACGGGGAGGACATGCAAACTCCACGCAGGAAGGACCCAGGAAGCGAACCCGAGTCTCCTAACTGTGAGGTAGCAGCGCTACCCACTGAGCCACCGTGCCTCCCTGTTATAATTCCAGCACCACACAATTGCAAAACAGGGGAGCCCTTTGAAAATATCCACAAAAAAAAAAAAACAGGCCAGGACCCTAAGTGGCCAACTCCAAATGATGAAAGGGGTCTTTCTAAAGGGTCTTTCTTTCTCAGATTTTTAACAATGATGAGTTTTAAGTTTTGAAACAGTCACAAACTTGGACAGTAAAGGAGTGAATGACGTGGACCTTCATACCATCATGGTAATTATGTCACGTGTCACAAACTCCTGGACACATCGCCTTGTGACAGCCTGGTAGCAGTGCTGCCACTGGAAGGACTCCAATTCCCAGCAGCCCCGAAGGGGATTCCCCTCTTTGGATAACTGAAATGAATTCAGGGGCTGCTGGGGACAAGAAGGGCCAGCGGGAAACTTGAAAAGGGGGCCGGTGAAGGAGCAAGAGGAGGTCTGTGTTTCTGTGTATCCCGTCCAACGTAAGCACCGTGAAATCATTTGTACCCGAGGCCATTTTTCGTAAGCATGAATGGAGGGTCTCGTGCCTGCCTGTCGTGTGTGTAGTGCTGTCATCGTGCGTCTTCGGAGGGAGCGCTCGCTCAAATCTCACCCCTCACCGCTCAGGACTGCCGGTAGGACTGTTTCATGTATTTCTTACGGAAGCTGTTCCCGGGATCGCCATCGTCATCTTCACTGCAAACCATGTCATCCATTCCTGCCGCATTGGAACTGTGATAAGTACATCGTTGTGAGTGTTTATTGTTGGGTTGATTGTTGTGTGTTACATTTGTATCGCCGATGGGGAAGAGGAGGGTTTGTCTGATTTTGGCTATTTATATTTGATTTTCCACATAATATATTTGTCTGTGAGTGTGTGTGGGTCACGCCAAGGCTGGGTGCGTTCCTGGAATCCCCACCAAAAAATATAAATAAATCAACATAATATCGACGGTGGGAACCTGAGAGGCACCGGACCGCTACAGCCCTACACCCCTGCATTAGAAACAGAAAACAAAAATGTGACAGTGCAGCAGTGACACTGTAAACCTCTAGCAGAGTCCTGACACTAGAGGGCGACAGAGCTCCTTGCTGGGTGTGCAGAGTTCAGACCCCCGAGTGGCCACAAAGTGCACGATTACGTGGAATGAGGCGAGTAACCCGCTCAGGGACCTTAAAAACCTCCGTTTACATGTGCCAGGTGGGCTTCTCAAGTTCTCCTTTGGCAAATCACCCCGACGTCTTTAAACTGCGCAAAAAAGAATAAAATGTCCCCGTTTACCGCTGTGATCCGAAAACAAACATGGAGCCCGAGGTACCCTTTCTGTGTTTTATTAAATTTCTGTCACATTTGGCACAAAAAAAGGCAGGCAGGACCAGACTGGGCAGCAAACTGTTATGACCAGTAGGGGGTGTTGCAGCACCCCAAACCCCAGACACAGCAATACAAACAAATGATGTATTGACTATAAATGAAAAATGCTTAAAAAACGGCCCATGTTGGAACACACGTGAAGGTGACGCCAAGCAAATGAAGATGCACAAACTTTGTACTGGATCATCCAGGGTCAGGGCGGCCCCCTACAGGCCCCTTGTCAGACCACCTTTCACAGTGAGCCCCTTTTAGACTCTTCTTCTTCATCCCCTCATCTTTCCCACTTCATTTGTGGGGACGATGTTTTATGGTTTAGGGTGGCACGGTAGCTCAGTGGGTGGCGCTGCTGCCTCGCAGTTTGGAGACCCATGTTCGTTTCCCGGGTCGTCCCTGCGTGGAGTTTTCATGCTCTCCCTGTGTCTGTGTGGGTTTCCCCCGGGTACTCCAGTTTCCTCCCACAGTCCAAAGACATGCAGGTTAGGTGCATTGGCGATTCTAAATTGTTGTGTGTGTGTGTGTGCCCTGTGGTGGGCTGGCGCCCTACAAGGCTTTTTTTCCTGCTTTGCGCCCTGCTGTGTTGGCTGGGTTTGGCTCCAGCAGACCCCTGTGACCCTGTAGCTAGGATATAGCGGGTTGGATAATGGATGGATGGATGGATGTTTTATAGTTTAACCCTAATCCATTCTAACTTTACAAAGCCCCCCCCCCACCCGTTGTATCGTCCAAGGGTCTCCTCTCCGGCTCACTCGAGGTATGTGATAACCATTAGGGGGCGCAGTCACAAACACTTTCTTCTTCTTTTCTCCCCAAATTTCCAAGAAACCGCCCAATGTGAGGGCACTTAGCCCCGCCCCTTCTGACCCGCTAGCCCTGCTGCCCCCAGAAGGAGGCGTCTTTTTACAAGCTGAGCGGACCACCTGAGAAGGACCCTTTTACGAGCAAATTGAGTTTCTTTTTGTTTTGCCCACAGAGGGGCTGCATGATGGCACCAGAGAGTCAGAGGGCTGGATTAAACAGGATGACCCCATTGGGGTCCCAACTGTTGTGACCTGTCATTACTGCACCCGGCCACACCAGACAAGCTAGTCATCTTGTGAACTGCGCCCCCTACAGTCAGCCCCCTCACGAGGCCGGAGAGCAGACGGCGGGCCGCTCCTTAGTCACTGCAGCTCCTGGATGGCTTCCACGTCTGACTTTTGTGACATTTTGGACGCCCCGGGGGATTCTCACCAAACATTTTCAGAGAGACGCTCATTGTTGTGTTTTTACTGTTCCTGCGGATCAGAAATATTTGGGTCTCATTTTTCAGACCAGATTTTTCACCCCTGACTCATCGTCGATGAAAGACGTCTATTGAGACGAGAGCAGAAGGGGCCGAAGAAAAGCCGGGCGGACAGGACCCCTTTTGTGTGAGAGCGGCCAGTGTTTACTCGAGTCTGGCCGTGAGGCGGCTTTGGCCTGTGACAACCCGATGACGGCTGCCAGTTTACTGCCCCGCCACCAGCACTTGTGCCGCCAGCCTTCATCTTTTTTCTAATTCTTTCAAGCTGCAGACGCATCTCAAAAGTAATTATGGGATGGTCAGTCCACACTCAGTTCATTCAGTTAAGACCCCGTCACACTGCACGGCTGTCCCAGTGATGTTCAATCACAGGACATGGGGGGCTACTGTGACTTACACTTGTCCAGTGTGACATCCTCGGAGATTCAGTCAGACCAGCCTGTGGCTCGCCCATCAAACAGGTGGGCTCTGTGGACATGAGAGATGACAATCTATGAGTGCCCACCTGGAAGGCCCTGAACCCATTTTTTAATTGATCTCCTCACATCATCCCTACTGCACGTCAGCTGGAATGGCCAGGGAGGAGTCCACCTCAGACCACCAGTGCGTACCATCCAGACCTGAAAACCAAGTGAGGAGACAACTCAGACTGTGGGACCAGATGGAGTCCATCCTTGCGTTCTTAAAACCTGTGCTGGCCAACTTTGTGGTGTCCTCTGTCACCTGGTCAGTCTGTCACCAAGGCTCCAGAAAGTGCCACTGCTGTGGAGAACATCCTGCATTGTAAGGTGGGTACCTCTTCATCTTATGACTACAGACCAGTGGCACTCATGTCTCGCATCATGAAGACCTTTGAGAGGCTGGTCCTGGACTATATGAGACCTATTGTGGTAGACCACCTGGACCCACTGCAGCTTCAGCCTATTAGACAAAGAGGATGTGTGGAGGGTACGATTATCTGCCTGCTCCATGAAGCTGTCCACAAGGTGAGGATTCTATTTATAGATGTCTCCAGTGCCTTCAATACCATCCAGTCATTCTTTCTAAGGGGTCACCTCAGAGAAATGCAGGTAGATGAGCCTGTGGAGTCCTGATGATGGATGATCTGTCAGGCAGACCACCGATTGTGAGACTTGAGGACTGTGTGAGCACCACAAGGAGCAGACCTGTCTGTGTCATTCTTCACTCCTTTCACCCCTGACTAGAAATATAACAGCAGGTCAGGTCAACTGAAGAAATCCTCAGATGACTCTGCACTTATGGGGTCTATTGAAAAGGGGGATGAGACAGATGGCAGGTCCGTCTCCATGACTCGGACCTGCAATTTAACATCAGCAAAACCAAGGAACCACTTATTGATTTTCACCTCACCAAAGAGCCTCCATGTCTGGTCAGTGTTAAGGGAGGGAATGTAGAGATGGACCACTCCTAAAAGTACCTGGGGGTCCACATCAATGACAGGTTGGACTGAACTCAGAACACAGAGGAACTACAGAAGAAACACCCTTCACTTCTTCTACCGCTCTGTGATGGCCAGTGTGTTGTGCTGGGCTGGTGACATCACTTCAGGAGAAGTCAATTAAATGGTGGGCTCACTTACAGGACACTCTCTGGATCTTCTGGAGATCATAGAGGTGGTGGAGAGAATGAGGACCACACTGAGTGCCATTATGAACAACGATGCACATCCTCTCTGTGACACAACAACACTGAGGACTCTCAGACAGCAAATCATTCAATAGAAGTGGCCAAGAAACACGAAGGGGGTCCATCTTACCAACAGCAATACGCCTGAAGAGGGTCTCACTGGGACTGCTACTGCTGTGTCGATAGTTTTCTTTTCTTTCTTTTGATTTTTCTTGCTTAATAGTCATTCTGGTGTCCTATAGTGCCTTTCACAAATGTCTGTCTATCTAGTGCAGCTATGAAGAATAAGAGACGTGACAGACCCAGGAAGGACTCGTCTGCCTGACATCTCGTGTCTTATTTAGCACAACAGAACGTTTCATAAACACAGAAGCAGCTTTGGGTTCCCCTCACGTACCCCCGTGAAACAAGGAAAGAAACAAATGAAGGCTTGTGAAGAAAACCAGAATTCCTAGCAGATCACATTGGTCAATGGACAGGCTGAAGGAGGTCCAGTGCACACATGCAGACGTGGGCTCCGTTACTGAGCACCGATGTCCAGAGTGGGAGTTCTTTACATTGTGGCCTTTTATTTAGGTGGGTGGGCAGCAGTGTAATCATTTTTTTTGCAGTTTGTCCAGTTAGCTCTGCTATGCCCTCATGACCCCTACGCTGCCCCTCAGTGTGAGTGTCGCTCCTTAGGGTACGTAACACAGACTGGGACTGGTGGAAAACGAGTGGCGTCGGTGATTTGGGCGCACGTCTGTCTGCTGTTAGAAGGCTTGGCAGAAGATGCCCGCTAAAGAAACTGAATCACAGGAGCCAACGTAGGCTCATCAACCGCAGTGACTTTGGAGCTGAAGGGTCCGAAGTGCAGCCCCCCGGCCACAGCGAGCAGACCAGTCAGCAGGACCTGGAGGATACCTGGCTGAAATTGATTTTTTTTTTAATGTTGTTTGTCCAGTTGACGTTTGCTGCCACAGACTCACTTCACAAGCACAGATGGCACCTTCTCTTAAATCAAAGTGGACGAGTCTGGTCAGTTTATAAAGCCTTTTTTCACAATGGGTACCCATAAGCTCCATTACAAAACTCAAGCGCAGGCTCGGCATTTATTTTTTTTATTTTTAATTTAGTAACTATGTGCCACTTTTGAATACAACTTTATGTGCCAGATTAACACATGGCATGACTGTGATGAAATAAACTTCAGTTTCAAAAAGACCCAACTTATCCTTTAACAAACCTCAGTTCATGAAGTTCCAGGACTTTGCTCCACAGGTTTGCTTAACAATTCCTTCTTTTTACAAAAGGCGCCAGCCAGCATTCCTGCAGAAACCCAGTCAGCCATTAAAGTTCAAATCAGGGGGGCAGAGGGCCTTTTTTATTATTTTTTTTTTTTGGTTCTTCATGCCAGTACCCCACCACGCCAGTTACATTTCAGTGCCCACCAATGACCGCCTCATTCCAGAACATTTGATGTGCCTGCCAGGCTGGCCGTCCACCAAGGTGAGCAAAACAAGAAGAAGTCAGAGTCCTGGCAGAAGATGGCAGGCCGCACCCGTCGGAGGAGAAGTCTGCTGGCATGAAATCTGTGCCCCCCCCAATCCAGTTAGAGTCTGATGGGGAGTGCTGTTTAAAGGAAAGGGGGATCATTGCATCTGTAAGAAGACGGGGGCCTTACTACTAAAAACACAAACACTTAATAAAACTCCTCATTTATAAAGAATCTTCTGTGCCCATTGTTTGCCAGCCAGAGGTTTAATGGATTCTCTCTCTTTGTTGGGCATTTTGAGACATTTTTAGTGTTCTGAACTTTAAAAGCAAAGCCTTGGGATGAGCTGCTTCACAGTTAGCCTGCTTTGGTGGCTCGTTTTGTGAAAGCGTTGGATGTAAATTTTATAAAAAAAAAAAAGAAAATAAAGGAATGTAAAACAGAAAGGCGAGTAAAAGTGAAAGTGTTAGGGAAAACCTGACCGGATGGACAGCTGGAAAAAGTCACAAATGAGAAAGAAAACAAAGGCTTTGGCGCCCCCTGGTGTCCACAGCTGCTTCTTCTAGTTGAACGATTCCCATGTCTGGATCAATGGTTGTTAAAGGGTGGTCTGTGGACTACTGGAGTTCTGTGGTCAGGTACCTGGTGGTCTGTGGGCTCACCTGGACATCTTTATAGGAGACCTTTCTTGCTGATGAGGCCATCTCTATCTATCTATCTATCTATCTATCTATCTATCTATCTATCTATCTATCTATCTATCTATCTATCTATCTATCTAT
>JANRMT010062820.1:33284442-33300948 GCA_026402145.1 Polypterus bichir lapradei
TCCCAGCAAAATGTCTTCTTCAATCCACCTTTACTTTTTAAGTGAAGCTCCTTTTCACAGCCCACCCCGTCCTCTGTCATACGGTACAACTGCTTCCATGCATTTGTCACAGTTGGGAGCCCAGCCAGTTGAATGGAGGTGACAACTGAGCCAGTAGCCTTGAGCCTTGCAGTAGCTGAGCGTCTGGCCCTTCAGTCCCACAGCCCACCACTTCAGAGGACCACTCACCTCAAGTACAGCAAATGTCTGGAAGAATTTGAGCGTCTTCGATATGCTTTTGTACAATCCCTTATGTGTCCCTTTTTCGAAATAAAAGCGAATCATTGCCACAGCCAGGACCATCCATCTGTAAGTGAAGACAAAGAGGTGCGTTTAGACGAAGGGGGGCCACATGGCAGCCTGCAGTGGATAACTTAGTCAGCCTTTCATATATAGAGCGCCTTGCACAGGAAGAGATATCGCTAAGGACCCCTTTCAAAACAAGCATCAGCCAAAGGGGGTGACCTGTACAACTTGGGACCACTTTGGGGTCCACACTCAGGGCTCAGCAAACATGATTTGATATGGCGCCTCACAACAGCACGCCAAGGCAGTGAGGCAGTCCGAGCACTGGGGGGGGGTAAGGTCTCCCCAGACACCCCCCTCTTCTGCTCTTACCGTTCGCGACAAGCAGCACAGCTGTTTAACTGCTCTGCACCCCATGGGTGGGCGCTACAGTCGATGGAAATGATGTTGTGTCTCCTGTCAGCTTCTCTCTGCCACTTGAATGGAACACAAAAGTAAATGGCGTGAAAGGCCAGCTGGTGGTGTGTCAGACACCTCACATGATGGCTTCTGCTACAGTCAGTCAGTCAGTCATCATCCAACCCGCTATATCCCAACACAGGGTCACCGGGGTCTGCTGGAGCCAATCCCAGCCAATACAGGGCACAAAGCAGGAACAAATCCTGGGCAGGGTGCCAACCCGCCGCAGGACACACACACACACGCCAAGGACAATTTAGGCTCACCAATGCACCTAACCTGCATGTCTTTGGATTGTGGGAAGAAACCCACGCAGACACGGGGAGAACATGCAAACTCCACGCAGGGAGGACCCGGGAAGCGAACCCAGACGGGTCTCCTAACTGTGAGGCAGCAGCACTACCCACTGCGCCACCGTGCTGCCTGCTTCTGGTACATCGGTCACTTATTAACGATGATAAAATCCAATCGGCCGTATCCTCAATTGTGTGGTGAGGTTGTAATAAATCAACGCGCTCTCAAAGTGAGCACAGCACCAAATGTTGTCAGTTAAACCAAAGACTGAATCAAAATTACATTACAGCACTTTAGTCAGGCAGACTCGTCGATATACAGAACGTCTTTAATTAATCAATGGCCTGTCCGTCGTATACAGAGACGGCACGAAATCAATACACGCAGAATATTTATGGAATAAATCAACTATGGAAAGCCTGTGCATTGTACAGCATCGGCAAATAAATCAATTAGAAGACGTCAGTCTAATCAGCATACTGGACAGGGTGCCGTTTTAAAATCAGTTATCACTCTTGACGCTCCTTCAATCAGTCGCACATACGACACCCGAGAGCCTCTGATTGGTACACACAGCACGTCAGGCATTGAAGGAATATTCTTGGAAATGTTCGACTCTACGGAGTGCGTTTATGAAATCAATCATTCAATCACATATATACAGAGGAGTTATGAAATGAACAAAGGAAGGAAGGACTTGATGCTGTGTCTTTATTACACAGATATTTTATGAAATGAATGCATCGAGTAGAACACCTTCATTAAATCAAAGATTGAATTCATTTTGCAAACAACACTTTACCCAAATGAAGCAGCTTTATGAAATCCATCCATCCATTTTCCAACCCGCTGAATCCGAACACAGGGTCACGGGGGTCTGCTGGAGCCAATCCCAGCCAACACAGGGCACAAGGCAGGAACCAATCGCAGGCAGGGTGCCAACCCACCACAGGACACACACAAACACACCAAGCACAATTTAGGATCTCCAATCCACCTAACCTGCATGTCTTTGGACTGTGGGAGGAAACCCACGCAGACACGGGGAGAACATGCAAACACCACACAGGGAGGACCCAGGAAGTGAACCCAGATGGGTCTCCTTACTGCGAGGCAGCAGCGCTACCCACTGCGCCACCATGCCGCCCGCTTTATGAAATGTGGTGATGAAATCAATTATTACATAGAGAGCATTTATTACATTCATTGAATGAATGATGTATTATATACAGTGCAGCTACTGTATCTCATATACAGTATATGAATAGCTCTCTCTAGCAAGGACAGAAAGATATGGAAGAAGGTGATCTGCTGTGGCAACTCCTAATGGGAGCAGCCAAAAGAAGAAGAAGAAGAAGAAGAAGAAGAAGAAGAAGAAGAAGATTATAATAAAAAAAATCCTGGGACGAGACGGGACTTTCTCAGAGAGATACTTTCACGTCCCGCTAGACGAGACTTTGTGCCAAGAGATTTAACTACGACCAGGGCCGGAAATAAAAGACAAAGAGTAGATGACAAAGTAGAACGTCGTAAAGAATTAAAAAACGTCGGCGTGATACACATGCAGAGCAGGTTAGAAATAACGGAAGTACTAAAATTCGAAAGTCTCAAAAAAAAAGGATAGGAGAGATCGCATTAGCACAAACAAATGGAAATTATTTCTCAGTGAAATAACGGAATAGCGAAAAGAGATTGAAAATATGGACATAGGTGATGTGACAGAAGGATGTAGATAATGTTTGGATTTAAAGTTTAAGTTGGAGACTTGTAGATCGTCTAATTCGTGTCGCCGTCAGTGAAAAGTCGTGTGTCTTCCCAATGTAGAGGCGTATCCGTGAGAATGAAAAGATTTGTTGTTTGGTGAAAGTGAAATCGACATATGTGAGCAGCAGAGACATGAAGTGGCTGGCGTGTAGCGCAGGCCGGGGAGTTGGAGAGGGAAGCGAGCAGCGAGTGAAGCCCTCTAGTTACATAAAATTAAAAAATAAAAAAATGTAATTAAATTAAAAAAATGAATTAATTCAAATATGTTGGGTCTTCATATAACACTGTTATTAAGCAAACGTATCTGATAGGACACTTTTATTAACTCAAAGACTGAATCCTTACATACTGTAGGTTTATTAATCATTATATCCACTAGCTTGTACTAAACCAGTCATTAAAGAGCATATAAAATATTTATTAAGTCAATGACCTAACACTTACTTCTATACAGCGTCTTTAAAGGATCAATCGATATCACGTATATGGAATGCTTATTAATGAGTTAGAAGTGGATTATTACATAGCGAGTCTTTGTTCCAATCAATTGTTGAATGCATATTATTATATAGATTGAGGAGATACAGACTGTTGATTAAATCAATCCTTATTATACACTTAGTGTTTATTAAATGAATGGATTAATTATTAAACACAGTATCCTTATTACATAGAATTGTATTAAGTGAATGCTTCTAATATAATATCTTTATTAAATTAATGCTTGAATTACTAATAAATGCAGCACTTTATTGAAGTTATTCAGTTATATGAAATGTGATGAGAAAATCAATTATTAATACAGAGCATTAGTGAAATTAAGGAATGATTGATTATATAATATGTAGGGTCTTTATTATATGTATAGCAGTGTTAGTCAGTGAATTCAACTAACAGCACAGCTTTATTAAAGCAGATATTGAATGATCAAATGAATGTATAAATCACTGAGCACAATGCCTTTTACTTAACCAGCCATTACATAACATACACAACTTCCATTAAATCAATACCCAGTTATTATAAAGAGAATCTCTACAGGATCAATCAGTATTAGATATGGAGTGTTTATTAAATAGGTAACAGCCATTTATTACTATACAGTGAGTCTTTATTAAATCATTTAAGTTATTATATGCAGAAATAATTGAATCAATTAATCAATATATCTTCTTCTTTCATCTGCTTGCCACAGTGGATCATCTTGTTCCATATCTTTCTGTCCTCGTCATCTTGTTCTGTCACCCCCATCACCTGCATGTCCTCACTCACCACATCCATAAACCTTCTCTTAGGTCTTCCTCTTCTCCTCTTCCCTGGCAGCTCTATCCTTAGTACCCTTCTCCCAGTATACCCAGCGTCTGTCCTCTGCACATGTCCAAACCAACACAATCTCGCTTCTCTGACTTTGTCTCCCAACCGTCCCACCTGAGCTGACCCTCTAATGTCCTCATTTCTAATCCTGTCCATCCTCGTCACACCCAATGCACATCTTTAACTCTGCCACCTCCAGCTCTGTCTCCTGTGCCACCGTCTCCAGCCCATATAACACAGCTGGTCTCACTACCGTCCTGTAGACCTTCCCTGTCACTCTTGCTGATACCCGTCTGTCACAAATCACTCCTGACACTCTTCTCCACCCACTCCACCCTGCCTGCACTTTCTTCTTCACTTCTCTTCCACAATCCCCATTACTCTGTACTGTTGATCATAAGTATTTAAACTCCTCCACCTCATCCTCACCACTCCACTGACCTCCCTCTCATTCACACACATGTATTCTGTCTTGGTTGTCCTACTGACCTTCATTGCTCTCCTCTCAGATCTCCACCTCTCCAGGGTCTCCTCCTCCTGCTCCCTACTCTCACTACAGATCACAATGTCATCAGCAAACATCACAGTCCACGGGGACGCCTGTCTAATCTCATCTGTCAGCCTGTCCATCAGCATTGCAAATAAGAAAGGGGCTCAGAGCCAATCCCTGATGTAATCCCACCTCCGTCACTCCTACCGCAGACCTCACCACAGTCACACTTCCCTCGTACATATCCTGTACTACTCTTACGTACTTCTCTGCCACTCCCGACTTCCTCATACAATACCACAGCTCCTCTCAGTCACCCTGTCATTTGCTTTCTCAGGTCCACAAAGACGCAATGCAACTCCTTCTGGCCTTCTCTCTAAACTTCTCCATCAACATCTTCAGAGCAAACATCACATCTGTGGTGCTCTTTCTTGGCATGAAACCATCCTGCTGCTCACTAATCATCACCTCACTTCTTAACTGACCTTCCACTACTCTTTCCCATAACTTCATGCTGTCGCTCATCAGTTTTATCCCCCTGTAGTTACTGCAGTCCTGCACATCCCCCTTATTCTTAAATATCGGCCCACCAGTCCACTTCTTCTCCACTCCTCATCATCCTCTCACTTTCCAAGATTCCATTACAAACTCCACTGCCATCTCTCCTAAACACCTCCATACTTCCACAGGTACGTCATCTGGACCAACGACCTTTCCATTCTTCATCCTCTTCATCGCTGTCCTCACTTCCTTCTTGCTAATCCGTTGCACTTCCTGATTCACTATCTCCACATCATCCAACCTTCTCTTTCTCTCTCTCTCTCATTCACTACATTCATCAATAAAGCACTTGTTGTTTTCCAATCATCTCCAAAACGCTGCTCAGGATTAAGGTGGCTCAGAAAATGCTATTATGTAATTATTATTATTCCTCCATCCATTATCCAACCTGCTATATCCTAACTACAGGGTCACGGGGGTCTGCTGGAGCCAATCCCAGCCAACACAGGGAGCAAGGCAGGAAACAAACCCCGGGCAGGGCGCCAGCCCACCGCAGGGCACACACCAAACACACACACCCACACAATTTAGGATCACCAATGCACTTAACCTGCATGTCTTTGGACTGTGGGAGGAAACCCACGCAGACACGGGGAGAACATGCAGACACCATGCAGAGAGGACCAGGGAAGTGAACTTGGGTCTCCTAACTGCGAGGCAGTAGTGCTACCACTGCGCCACCCCTTATTATTATTCAGTCACTGTATATAGCGCCTTTATCAAGGTCAGCCTAACTATACAGCATACAGACCTTGTATTAAATCATTTAAACCTTAATGTAAAGCATCTGTATTATATACTGTATCATATTTGTGAATTATTATGATGCAGAGCACCTTTAACAACTGAAAGATTGAATCTTTTATTATATAAAGTGTCTTTAATTATTGACCACTGCAAGACTTGCATCAGTGTGATTTGCCAGCTGTCAGTGCCACAGTTTACAATAAAATCAAGATTTTCTGGAGTGCCTTTATGATTGGAAAATGCCACGCGAAGGTTTATAGAGCGCCGTTACCAACTACAGCCAACACTAAATGCCTTACAATGAAATGAAGATTGTGTGCAGTGCCTTTCCAACTGTTAGAGCCACCAAGAGATTATTACTTCATATTTTCATAGCACTCTTCCAGTTGTCACTGCCACCAAGTGATTCACACGTCACACGACAGCAAAGGCGCACAAAGTGACAAATCAGCAGACACCTCACACCGCCTTGCAGTGCCGCGTCCTACCAAAGAACTGAACTTCATCTGCTGAGCACCACCAACCAGTCAGGACTCCCAGTTGCCACCTACGCCCAAACCAGCGCGTCCACTCCACTCTGTGACTCCCCGAGCCTCACGCCAGACATCTGGGGCATCAAAGTCCAGGCAGCGAGGACGGAGGTCCATCGTTGGGAAAGACCGCCGACTCGTCCCCTCCACTTGCGCCATGGGCCGCGCTACCCCGGCGTTGGTTAAACTGAACTCCGCACTGTAAATCCTACAGGAGCCCCCAGTCACAGTGCGCATCTGCTACTGCTGGGAAAACCAGCGCCACACCGACCGACTTGGACTCCCGCAGCCGTCCCAGAGAGCCGGCCGTCCAGGTCCACCATGAACGTTTCTACGGCTGAACGCCGGCAGCGCAGGCATCAAGTCGCGCGCATTCACTCCATTTTAAGTATCAACGCTGCAGAGTTGGTTTACATTCGATTTTTTTTATAGATGACAGTAAACGACGCCCATTTGATTTATTTTTAAAGCAGCACAAGTTAGCGGTGCTATCGCTGACATACTGAGGGAAAAAATATTAAGTGATGTAAACCTAAGACAATGAGCTTCAGGTAGCAGTGCGGCTCGACAAGCCAATTCAATGCCGCTGAAAGTACGGAGGAACGCTAACCACCCTCAAGTGACTTTTAAACGAGTTCATGTCCTCATTGTCCCCTCCACAATGTTAAACTTCCGAAGCCTGCCTTGAATTAACGCGTGCCCGCTGGCCGCCAGGACAAAATGACGTCAGACAAGGAGGCACGCGCCCGCGCTTAGGTCACGCGCGCCGAGTTTTCAGCCCGCGGTGCTTACCGAGCAGAATGGAGCATTTCGAAGGGAGGCTGGAAAGACGAACGAAGGGCTGAATCTGACGGACAAGGCAATCAAAGCGAAAGGTAGAGAGAGACAGAGAGAGAGGCTGGGAGCATGCGCCGAGACTTGCACAAATATTTGATGTGTACCAGCTCATTATTTAGGTCACCCACTCACGGGAATATTATACTTGCCCTGCCTTGACCACTTTTGTTTAATGGGTCTGACATTAGAGCATCAAAACACTTAGACAATAACAGGCCATTCAGTCCAATAAAGCTCACCAGTCCTGTCCACTTAATCCTTCTAAAATAACATCAAGTCGAGTTTTAAAAGTCGCTAAAGTCCTGCTGTCCACCACACTACTTGGTCACTTAAGCGTCTCTAGTTCTCTGAGTGAAGAAAAACTTCCTAAAGTTTGTGTGAAATTCCCCCTTAACAAGTTTCCTGCTGTGTCCCCGTGTTCTTGATGAACTCATTTTAAAGTCACCGTCTCGATCCACTGGACTAATTCCCTTCATCATTTTAAACACTTCACTCAGGTCTCCTCTTCATCACCTGTAAAGGCTCAGCTGTTTTAATCTTTCCTCATCATTCACCCCCTGTAGCCCCCCGTAATCAGCCTCGTCCTCTTCTCTGGACCATTTCTAGTGCTGCTGTGTCTTTATGGAGACCCAAACTGCACACAGGACTGCAGATGAGGCCTCACCAGTGTGTCATAAAGCCTGAGCAGAACCTCCTGTGACTTGTACTCCACACGTCAAGGCGCTATATAACTTCACATTCTGTTAATGGCTTCTCAATGGCTTCTGAACACTCTCTGGAAGTTGACAGCTTAGAGTCCACTACGACTCCTAAATCCTTCTCATCAGGTGTACTATTGATTTTCAGACCCCCCATTGTGTATTCAAACCTCACATTTTTAGTTCCTATGTGTAATTCTTTACATTTACTGACATTAAATTTAATCTGTCCAAGCCTGTCTGCTGTTCAAGTTCCACTGTGATGATTCAATGGATTTTTGATTTTCAATCCACCTATCTTGGTGTCATCTGCAAACTTAACTAGTTTGTTCTTTATATTCCTATCTAAATCCATCCAGCCATCCATTATCCAACCCGCTAGATCCCAACCACAGGGTCACAGGAGCCAATCCCAGCCAACACAGGGCGCAAGGCAGGAAACAAACCCCGAGCAGGGCACCAGCCCACTGCAGGGCACACACACACACACACACACACACACACACACACACACAGCAGGGACAATTTAGGATCGCCAATCCACCTAACCTGCATGTCTTTGGACTGTGGGAGGAAACCGGAGCGCCCGGAGGAAACCCACGCAGACACGGGGAGAACATGCAAACCCCACACAGGGAGGCCCCGGGAAGCGAACCCGTGTTTCCTAACTGCAAGGCAACAGCGCTACCCACTGTGCCACCATGCTGCCCCCTATCTAAATCATGTATATTTATTAAAAATAGCAGCAGCCCCAGCATTGCCCCCTGCTGGTCGCCACTCTTAACATCGGCCAGTTCTGATGAGGTTCCTCTCACTATCACCATCTGCTTCCTGTGTCTGAGCCAATTCGGCCCCCATCTACACCCCACACCCTGAACTCCCACTTCTTTTAGTTTGATGCCCATCCTCTCACGTGGCACCTTATCAAATGCTTCCTGAAAGTCCACATCAATCATCTCATCTGCTCCTTTCTGGTCGTATCCTTTTGTTCCTCCTCATAGCCTGTTAGTAAAACACGACCCCCCTCTTCTGAGCTCATGCCGACTGTCCTGTCCTTGCCAGGTGTTGCTCCATCTTATCCTTAATAATTCCTTCCATTAATGTACCTGTGATGCCCGTTAAGCTTACTGGCCTGTAGTTGATTGGCGCTGCCCGGTCACCCTTTTTATATAACGTGATGATATTTGTCATTTTCCAGTCCTTCAGAGTCTCCCCAGTTCTCACTGACTTCCTATAAATCTGTGTCAGGGTTTCTGTCTTCACTCGCTGGCCTCCTTAAGACCTCGGTGGTGAATCTGATCTGCTCCTGGAGATTTGTGTGATGCCAGCCTCTTTAATCTCAGCAGCTCTTCTCTCTCTTTATAATTTCTAAATCCCTCAGCACCTCCTCAGTAGTCCCTGTTACTGCTCTGAGGTTATCCACTTGTGAAGACCTCATTAAAATGTGACTTTAGGGGGTCCGCTATCTCCCTGTCTGTATCTCTTAATTCCCTTTACTACTCCTGATGCTCTTCACCTCCTCCTTGACTCTTCTCTTACTATTAAGGATCTCTTCAGGTTGTCTTTCTCCTCATCTTCTGTTTTCCTCTCCAACTGTCTTTAAGCCTCCTTGATGTCCTTCTTAATTGTTGCCCTCCTGTTCTCATACGCCCCATGATTCCCTTTGGAGCTATTATCTATCTATCTATCTATCTATCTATCTATCTATCTATCTATCTATCTTATTCATTTTATTTGTTTGTTTTTCTCTTTTGCAGTTTCTTTTTTTTAACTCTTTATTAACCCACTTTGGATTTGTTTTTTAATTTCCTATTAATTCCAAATGTTGTATGTCCCCTGCGGTGGGCTGGCACCCTGCCTGGGGTTTGTTTCCTGCCTTGTGCCCTGTGCTGGCTGGGATTCACTCCAGCAGACCCCCATGACCCTGCAGTTAGGATATAGCGGGTTGGATAATGGATGGATGGATGTCCCTGTCCTGCATTACATGTCAATCATTTTTAGAGCTGCTCCACTGCTCCTCGACTGTCTTATCCCAGTCTACCCTCTTTAGACTTTGCCTACCAAAGTTAAACTTAACAATTTTATTCTTTGCATGTGTGATCTTCCAAAACACTGACAACTGTACTATATTATGGTCACATGACCCTAGCGGCCCAATCACCTCGACACCCTCAGCTCTAGCCTGATTATTACACTCCACCGTCTCCTTGTCTTCTCCTTAAAGTCAGTAATGACAGGCGCAGCTCTTCTTCCATCAGCAGA
Source organism: Polypterus bichir lapradei (assembly GCA_026402145.1). Taxonomy (NCBI): domain Eukaryota; kingdom Metazoa; phylum Chordata; class Cladistia; order Polypteriformes; family Polypteridae; genus Polypterus; species Polypterus bichir. The sequence continues at coordinate 33,294,684 of JANRMT010062820.1, forward strand.
GTCTCACTTCCTGTGCTGTGACATTGTGACTCTGATCCAGCACTGTCACCTACTGACAAGGACAATGTCAACACACCGATTGAATGGGCCACCATGTGTATACGTTGCGTTTTGGTTGCTGACCATACGTGCGCATTTTGTGCAAACTCTTAACAATAACAGTTCTTAAATGTCACCTTATTGGGGCCAGTGGACTCTCGCTGAACCATCGCTTCACAAAGACCCGTTTCATTTTGGGATAGTTTCTTTACATATGAGGTTGGATCTTTGGGCTAAGAAAAGTCTCATCATATCTTAGGCAGGTGTACTGGTTAAGGACTCTGGTGTTTCTGGGTTCAAATCCCACTACTGATACTGTGTGACCCTGAGCAAGTCACTTCACCTGCCCGAGCACCTGAAACCAGCTGCATTTCTCAAATGTTGTAAGTCACCTTAAATAAAGATGTCAGACAAATAATAGGTAAGAACAATGAGGGGGAACAAAACAGAAATCTTTAATGTATAGTGCAGAGTATTAATAAATCAAGAAAACCTGAAGATGAGCCCATTTGAATTTTACACATTTACTGTACTCTCATCCACCTTAATAAAAGAAAAGACGTCCGTCTGTCTGTCTGTCTGTCTGTGTGTCTGACAAATTCCAACAGGTGGCACAACACAAATATTTGTAGTATTAAAATGTATTACATTTGTCATTCTAAGAGATGTCACATCACAAACTTTAACAACACCACTTTTATGGATCCCATACTAAATGACATAGAACAGAGACTTACAGTATGCATTACATTTGTCATTCTAACAGATGGCGCATCACAATCATTAACAACACCACTTTTATGGATCCCATACTAAATGACATAGAATAGAAACATGTGCATTGCAGAATGCACTACAACAGCATTTCTCAACCTTTAAGTATTTGCGACCCAAGTTTTCATATCAGTTTTAATTGCGCCTCCCCCCTAACATTTTTTTGAAATGTAGATGCATATTTTATTATACCTACTTAACTTTTATCAACATTTATCTAACTCTATATTTATTGGCTTAGTATCAGAATGTAGTTTAAGTTCATTTGTTTTGGTTTCAACTGATGTTTTTTTCATATTTTTGATTCTTGTTTTCTTTTTTTCACATCTTCGCGGCCCCCTTTTTGTTACTTTGCGCCCCCCTAGGGGGGCCCGCCCCACAGGTTGAGAAGCACTGCACTACAAACATTAACACCGAGGTCTGCATTGATCAAGTAGTTTATTTCTGACTGTGTATGAACATGGGTATGGTTCTAAAGGTTGTTTCTGGAATTTTCTTTTGGGACTCACAAGCACAGTTTCTAACACTAAGGGTGGCCACGTCTGGGGCTGCACAGGGTTGTGACTCGCCATTATATTTAAAAGGAAATGGTTGCATGTTGCCTATTAAGTGTCTCACAATGGGTTACCGTGGGCAGTTCCCTCACTGCGACTGTTAACGGTGATTCTCCAAGGGTGAGACCCCCTGATCTGACTGACAGTCATCATTTACTGGGTCTGGAAGATTCTAAGAAGGGCAAGATTGGGTCACGAGATGAAATGCTAAAGAAACAAATGCTGCTCTATGGCATTGCTCTGAAGAGCCACTGTGACCGTCACCTTTATTTTTAAGAGTGGCACACACACACACACACACACACTGTAAAGTAGTTCATATGTGTCATTTTTGAACAAGAAAAAAAAGAGACACCAATATTACGAGATTCAATCATTCTGTGTGTGTCAGCTCAGCATTTGACAGGCCAAGTCACAGTTATGTGTTTGTGCCACGCGGTTGGTTTGATTTTCAGATTTATGTTTTAGTGGTTTTGTTTTGATTGACTTCCATATTTTTGTGAGACCTCACACATGTGAATAGAAAATGTAGAGCCTTACCTCAACAAAAGCAGTACCAGGAATATGTGATAACACGATTATTTCCAGATCCCTTCTGTTGTCACAAATGTTCACTGGAAACCAACTGTCTTGGTTTGAAAAATGAACATTGTGATGGATGGCCAGGGCCTTTATCTGGCCGGGACCCCTTCTTAAAGGAAGGACTAGGGGAGTCGATATGCACAGGGCACTGCCTCCCCCAGAGTGCTAGATGGCAGCCCCCCTGGGTACCTTAGATTCTCACAGGGCAACATGGGAGTTGGGAGTTTGGCACAGCCCTGTTGGGTTCTGTGGGGGCCACCAGGGGGAGCTGCAGAGCCCTCATTTGGGCTTCCAACCACACCTGGGAGTGTTTCCCAACAACGCTGATGGGCCCCCTGAACTGCTTAAGGGTGCAGCATAAAAGGAGCCGCCTGCCTTCATTTGGAGAGCCAGAGATGGGAGGGAGAGGACAACAATGATGATGATGATGACAATGAGGACAACAATCATGACGACTATGATGAAGACAACGACAATGATGATGACGATGATGACGATGACAACGATGATGACATTGACAACGAAGATGATGATGACAATGAGGACAACAATGATGATGACTATGATGAAGACAACAACAATGATGATGATGATGACGATGATGATGATGACGACAATGATGATGATGATGATGACAATACTGAGAACGATGACGACGATGATAATGACAACGACAACAATAATGATGATGATGATGACAATGATGATGACGATGATGACATTGACAACGAAGATGATGATGATGATGACAATGATGATAATGATGACGACGACAATGATGACTACCACAATGACGACAATGACGATGATCATGATGACAACAACGACGATAATGATGATAACGATGATGGCGACAACAATGATGATGACAGTGATGACGACAACAATGACGACAGTGATGATAATGACGATGATGACGATGACGACACTTGCCAGAGGAGGCATGAAGACGAGCAGAGAAAAAAAAGAAATGAAGTGCTGTGTGTTTTATTATCTGTGCTGCTTTACTGAATGAAGGAAAAGCATTTCCCATTTGAAAATAAAGCCTGTGTGTTGCTGGATTTGTGCCTGGTGTCTGCTTGGGTCAGGTTTGGGGATCTGGTGTGCCCCCTGGTGGCCACAATGTATTTGGTGAGTTTTTTTGGGGCACAGTGCTACCACTGCTACCAAGGAGACCAGGGTTCATGTCCCGGGTCCTCCGTGTGTGGAGTTTGCTTGTTCTCCCCGTGTCACGATCTAAAGACATGCAGGTCAGGTGGACTGGCAAAGCTAAATTGACCATAGTGAGTGTTTGGTATGTGTGTTTGTGTGTTTTTACAATATTACATCTCGCCTGAAGAAGGGGCCTGAGTTGCCTCTGAAGCTTGCATATTGTAATCTTTTTAGTTAGCCAATAAAAGGGCTCATTTTGCTTGGCTTTTCTCTACATGACGAGTAATTAATCACAGTAGAAAATAGTAAAATGTAATTAATTTAAAGAAAATTATGTTTCAGGTTGCGTTAGAGGTATTCGTTGCATTATATGTTTTCATTCTGTTTGGTTTTGAAATGAACAGGCAAATACTTTTTAAACTTACACTTTTAATGTAAAACTTCAGTAAAAACAATTTTTTTAATTAACTTGTCGTCAATATCGCTTTGAATTTTGATTCCGTGTTTGGACTTTCATCGTGACAACGCAACGTATAACTGCCTGTGAGCGAATATTCTTTCTCTCTAACAAATAAAATGACTTTTTTTAATGTTTGTCACTGTGATTTGTTAATTGTCTTTGCCAAAGCGATTCTAACGGGCAACTGTAAACGTTTTAATACGAATGGCATCAAGATCTCCTTTGGTGTCCCATGTCGTTAGTGAAGATGGACTACATTACCTTTCTTGTCGCCTGTTAAATTTTACATGTCAGAATTATTTGAATACAAGTAATCTTGTCCCATCGAATACCCCATCACTCAGACATAAATGACGCAATAACATTACGATACGTCCTTCTTTCAACAATAATTCGTGTGGTGGAAGACCAGACGGTGTTAATGGTTGTAGATATTCTTTATGATATTGTAAGTTGATGTTTTCATCTTCCTCACCATCACCACCAACTGTTTCAGCAGAGTCTATTGATACGCATTTAACCAATTTGACGTGTAACTGATCGACAATTTTCACGTTAATTCGTTTGACTTCATGGTTTCTCAGTGCTAGGATTGCCTGTGTACTTAATTCTTCTGTTGATGAAAGTCTTCAGTAAGATTTTGACATCATACATCTTCTTTTATTGGGAACTTAAAAGTGAAGAAAACGTAACAATGTATAAGAGCTGAGCGCTCAGTAGCTGAGTGTGACAAAAGCATTCTCAGCAATGAGAGGTGAGAGGACAGGGGCGTGGTTTGAGAGGAGGGCGGGACTTGAAACAATCACTTGGCGATAGTCTCGTCTTGTCTCAAGATTTTCTTTTATAATAGAGAGAAATAAGTGGAGAGGACTGGTGAGCTTTGTGGGGCTGAATGGCCTGTTCTCATCCCGATTATTCTAAAGTTCTAAAGAGATGTTTGTGTTAATGTTGTTAATTAAAATGGAAGGAGCCTTAACGAGTGTCGATTTAGAACCAACGAGGAGCACCTCAGTTTTATTGCTATTTAATTGGAGAAAATGGTGAGTCATTCCTGACTGTGTGTGTTGGAGACGTACCATCAGAGTGTTTGGAGCGCAAAGAGAAGAGGATTCAGTGAAAAGATAAAGCTGTGTGTCATCAGCGTAACGATGAATTGTAATTTCATGGTGTCGAGACATATGACCTACTGGGGAGACGGAAATGAGAAAAAGAAGAAGCAGCCCCCATAACAGAACCCTGCGGCCCTCCGCGAATAACGCCTGCTCTCTCCGATTTAAAGCCTTTCACTCCTGTCAGTGAGGTAGGCAGAACACCACTGAGGGACGAGGCCCCAGATTCCAGAACTAGCGAGACGTTTCAGAAGTATCTGATGGGATAAGGTGTCCGGTGAGGAGCTGAGGTCGAGAAGTACAAGAGTCCCGTAAGAAGATCTGTGGTGATTTTGAGCGGGGTGGTTGCTGTGCTTTGTTTAGAATGAAAGCCGGATTGGAAACAACGGTGTTTGTTGAAAGATGGGCCTGAAGATGGGACGCGACTATCTTCTCGAGAACTTTAGGTATGAATGGAACATTTGAAACAGGATGATTAATCGTTAAGAATATTAGGGTCTCAGCCAGGTGCTTTTTTCAGAATTGGAGTCATTTAGTGAGAGGGGGGCCATGGCTGTAATAAGGGAAGAGCTAACAAAAGCAGTTATCATGGGGGAAATGCGACTTAGCAAAGCACGTAACCATTGGATCCAACTGGCATGTGGAAGAATCAGAGTTTGTTATAAGCAGCGAGATTTCATTTTCAGCTGGCAAACTAAACTCCGAGAATAAAGTGCTTGGTAAGGGAATATGGGGGATTGTGGGAAAGTGCGTCCTTTACTGCAAAAACAGAGGAAGCAAGTTTTTGGTGGATTTTTTTTTCAATTTTTGACCAAATAAACACCTGGCAGTGCCACCGTACAGTGGGAGTAGTCGCTTGAGTGCCATTTCTGAACACCGTAGGACATATGTACGGCCGACTTATCACAAATGCAAAGGAAACCAATGACACGCCAGGCCCTAAACCATACACACTCGTTACACAGTCCAGTTTCACCAATGCAGAAGGCGGAGGGAGAACGAATTGAGACCCCCACCCAGTGAACATCCTCCTGACCTGCTAAAGTGCACGAGCCACAGACCCTCTGGGCAAAGCAAAATGAGAGGTTTGTCATTCAATCCCACCAACTCCAGGCTCATGGAAAACAACAGAAGGAACCCCAGCATCCCTACTGTGAAATGAAATGTGGGGGAGGCGCAGTCTTGGTGGGGGGGGGGGGGGGGGTTTTTTGGGGGGGGGGGGGGGGGGGGCTGCTTTGAGGAGAGCAGGAGACTACGAGGGCAGCAACTGGTGTCAGAAAGCCGCGTCTCAGTCAGGGCCAGGGTGGGGGGGATCTCCAGCTGGGTGATGACATGAAACGAGCCTTAAAAGAGAGAGGCAGACCGTCCTGAGGGGGTCCTGTTTAGAGGCCTGGGCCCTCATTTATAAAACATTAAAAGCCCCCAAATGTGCATATGCTGCATTTACACGGAATTTATTAAAAAAGAGAACGTGAATACATTTGTGGTATCTCTGACCCCTGCATGCACAGCATTTCTGAGAAAATGGAAAATCCTCAATAGCCAAGTATAATAATAATAATAATAATAATAATAATAATAATAATAATAATAAT
>JANRMT010062820.1:33307093-33366903 GCA_026402145.1 Polypterus bichir lapradei
CCATTTAAAGCAGTCATTTCACATTTTGCACATGAAAATGAGAAAAAGAACCTTTTCATATTTGGCGTCCTACAAATGTGCAATACATGATGGCTGAAAAGACCCCATTTTACTGAGGGGGTAGCCCACAGGCGTGGACTGTTCCTGGAGGTGACAAATTAATGGCAGGTAACATCTGAGGATTTCAAGGCTTCTCTTCTGTCAAAGCACACAGCGAAAGGCACCAAGAATGGCTAAGAACACAACACTGGACTATTCTGAGGTGGCCGTCTATGAGCTCTGATTGGAATCCTATGGTGCATCAGTGGAAAGAACTGAAACATGCAGTCCGCAGAAGACCCCCTTCAAATCTGACACAGGTTTGTTCAGGACAAGAACGCCAAACTACCTATGGACAGGTGCAGACGTCTCACGGAGAGCTCCAGGAATCGCTAATGAGCAGTGTCTGCAAACCGTAATGGTTGAGAAAGAAATCATTAGGTGAAGGGTCCCATCATATCTGTCCATGCCATTGTGTAAAATCTGAAATATTCTGTTGAAATAAAACTCTAAAGCAAAGTCCGATTTTTGTTAAATGTGGGAATAAACAATGATAGGTATCAATGACTTTTGTCTGTTTGTGGGTTCTTCTCTTTTTCACAGAGTGCTACCAACAAATGTGTCCATTTTTTAATAAATCAAAGCAGAACGAGGTCCGGAAATATAATCAAACGTCCTCACAAAGGGAGGGGATTACTGCAAACCCCTGGTTTGAAAAGAGGTGAGCAACAAAGAGTCCAATTAGAAGAAAGATTTATTTACAAAAAGAGGGGAAAAAAATCGAAAAAAAAATATGGAGTTGTCAAACAGGCAATCTAAGAACAAACTAATCTCTGTCTAAGTTCGAGAAAGAGGAACTCTCTCCAAAAAACTGAGAGGCGATATTCGAGGTTGATAAACAAAGCAAGAGCTCAAAACTAAAAGCACACTGCGAGGTGCGGTCTGTCAGTGGATTTGATATCCACTGACCAAATAAGAACATGAAGTCCAGCTGCCCTTTAATCCCATCACGTTGAATACACACAGGTCAGAACCTGCAAGAAATGTGCGACAGGAATTCAAAATGATAAAAAACAAAACACAATAATCGAGTCAAGTCAGGAAATTCCCAATACAAAATATTAGAGTGTAAGCCTAAAGAGAAGCAAATAAAACACCAGAAAATCCAAATAAAGAGCAATACTTACAGAAACACCAACAACTCCACCAAAGCGCACTCAATGACGAGCCTCAGACTGCACTTCGCACTTCCCAGAATGCCAGTCATGTTTGGGGGCGGTCCTTAGTAGAGATGAAAGGGCTGGCCCCGCCTCTCGGGTTTCCTCACCAAAAAACACAGGGAACATAAAAACACTTAAAGAAAGAGCACATAATAAAAATGGGACGACTAAGTGATTATTAAATAGAAAAAATATGAACCAAAGTAATCATAGCAAATGATCCAAACTGAAAAACAAATGGAAACGACAAATATACTGATAGATATAAATAAAAAGACCAAAAGTCCAAAATCTACAGTGAGGTAAATCAGGCCAGACACCGACAGATTCCAAGCCCCACAAGTGCAAGACACGCGCTTTTACTTTTAGTCGTCGCCCTTCAGCATACAACTCACCACTGATAGGCTCAGTCCCTTCTCTCTCTTTCTTTTCTTCCTTCCTTTGCTCTCTTCTGCCACGTCTACTCCTCCCTTCGCAAGCTCTGTCCTCCACCTCCCGACTCCGGCTCCCTACACGGAGTGAGGCGGCCCCTTTTATGTTGCATTTTCCATGGCTCCGGAATCATCCAGGCGCCCCCTGGCGGTGGACACGGGCCCCAACAGGGTTGAGCTCGATACAAACCGGGGGGGGGGGGGGGGGGCTCTCTCATGTCCCAGGGGACGTATTGTAACAGCAAATTTAGGAACCACAAAAACTAACATTTGCAATAAAATGCGTCAGCAAGCCACTGAAAGACCAACTGGCTCCCCGGTCTCAAATATAAAGGATGTGGGGCGGGGGGGGCGGTCCTTCAGCAGTGACATCACAGTTGTTCCACCTCCTGGGGTTCCACCCACAAAACACAAAGCAAAATGTATAGAAGTGAAATAATTCAGCAACACAATATCAAAGGAGGGCCTCATTTGACATAAAGGCAAACCAAAAGTGGAATTAACAAGAGCTGGAAGCTTATAAAGCAACAAGAATATCAAATAGACAAGAAATCAACACCCTGGCTGAACGAGAGCATTCCCAGCACTCTCAGCTAACGCCTCCTGCTGGGCACTTACACTCATTATGGCTTTCGTGTTCATAGAGCGCCTCACCTGCTGTGGGCTGGCGCCCTGGCCAGGGTTTGATTCCTGCCTTGTGCCCTGTGTTGGCTGGGGTTGGCTCCAGCAGACCCCCGTGACCCTGTAGTTAGGATATAGCGGGTTAGATAATGGATGGATGGTTCAATTTGTGCTAATAAAAGGTCTTTTGAACCCGAGACTCGTGAATGTTGTGTCTGGGATTTGGGCTCTGAGGCGCCCAGTAGTGGCCACACCGTCAACACGCTCGCGATTTAATATTCTAACTACATAAACCAACTGAAGCCCACTACTGTCACCAGGTTGTCACAACTGGAGAAGAAATGTGGAGAAATATTTTTAAAAAAAATCAGCAGTTCTACTTTAAAGGGGCTTCCATCTCACCCAAAAACCGACCTTTCAGGGGCTACAGCCTCTAAGGCTAAGCCTGTTTCATTTCCATGAGGGTCCCCTGAACTTGATGGATGAGGGGCTGCCATTCCATCTGAGGAAAAAGTCTAGCAGATCAATGATTATATTACTGACAGGCAAGCACAAGGCATTCGTATCTGGGGAGGGTCCCCCTCCTTGTCTTTGTGTGCCATTAAAGAGACCCCTCAGACTGAGATGGCCAAATGACTACAGACCACCGTGTACTCGGCTGTGGGATTGACGGGCAGACCCCCAGATCCGCACCCCCCCGGCCCTGCTCATCAGCTCCCTCCCTCCCTCCCTCCCTGTTCTCGCGGTAGTCCCGATCAGCTGATCGCTGCCTCCGCACACACGCACTCGTGTTTATTCCCGTCCAGATTTGCTCGGCGGAGTTGAATAAGAGACGCAGTCGCCGAGCAGGGGGTCGCGGGCGCACGACCACCATGGCCCGTCGGCGGCTTTCTTTCTTCTTTTCCTTGTTCTCTTTAGCCAGGCACTGAGACAGACGCCTCGCTTCCCAGAATGCCTCGTTGTTGCCGCTGCAGCAGGACTGTCTGGGATTCGGCATCAGGCTGCTGACTGTTCAGCGTTTCGTCCCAATTTGTCGCCCATCGGATTTTCTTCCTTTCTTCTTCTTATTTTTTGTTTGTTTGTTTTGTGTCGCCGCTGGCCCTCGGTGCTCCCGGAGGCGCTTCGTTCGCTGTACTGCAATGCCGCTCTTCGCATCCAATCCCTTCGAACAAGATGTGGGTAAGTGTGCCCGCCGCTTTTGTCTGCTCCTCTTCTCCCGTCTCTCGTTGGCTGTCCATCCCGTGGGACCGATCGCTGCCTCTCCTCTCTCAGCGTGCTTAACGGCCGGGACTCGGTTCGCGATTCACGCGGTCACGCCCGACCGTTAAGTGCGCATCGCGGGAGTCTCGTCGAGCCGCGCTGACCTCTGCGCCTGTCCGTGCGGCTCGCGCTCGTCTCCTTTTTAGAAGCCGCGGCCGAGGATTTTGCGAAGCTGTCTTTCCACGAGGTGAAGCAACGGAACAATCGAGCCGCGAGGACACCTCCAGAGAGGGAGAGTCGCCGAGGTTATCCGCTCCACCTGAGTAAAGGCGCCGTCTGTGGTGCGGCAGTTGGTCATTTATTAATGGGCAGCGCAAACAAAGCCCCCCCCTCAAGTTACTAATAGAGCACCAAGTTTAGTCCTGGGGGCCTCAGCGGGTTTTATTCTAACCTTTAACTCCATCATTCGCACTCGCAGGTGATCTCATTGCTCACCGAGATGCGCTTTTTCATTCTCTTATTCTGCAAAATATGACACATTGTTTATCTGTGCCGGAACTTCACACGCCGGAGTTACTTTTGTTGCTTTCGTTTATTTTTATTTTTTCTAAACGCTAACAACATTGAAAATCCTAAAGCGCAGCAGCAACTTTAGTGTCACATTCAACAACCGAGCAGTCAAGAGGAGGTTGTTGCTGTCCTTTAGCATTCAGCATTGTTCACTGGTGTAGAGGACTCCCACCCACGTGACCCCATAAGAGCATCCATTGATGTGTAATGCCCAGCGCATTGGGCATGGAGCTCTGCGCAGTACTGCTGGTAGGTGGCCCTTAAAAGGACCTTCGGACCACTACCTCCTTCCTCAGTGCCGCCCAGGTCTTCTGTGACTGCGTTCTCCTGTGCCGTCCCTGGGCCTGCGTGTACCTTCAGCGTCCCTCCCCCAAATTCGTATTTATCTGAAATTCTCTCCCCGTAAAGCCTGCATCTCCAACTCGGCCGGCCGTTGTTGCCTCCTGTCCAGTTTTGTACTTTCCATCTTTGAGAGCGAACCGTTCAACGTGTCTGACACTTGAACTTCCTCGTTCAGTCACGTCACCAAAGCCAAACTGACCAATCAGATTGCTCCGAGGGACTGGATACACAGACCTCTTACTGTTTTTATTGTTTGAGTACACGGTGCATAATTTATGCTTATTACGTTATGCATTAAACCTGCTGGTAATAAATAATTCATATCCTGGAATGTTAACCTCTTTGAAAGCATGACAATAAAGTGAAAATACGTAATTAAAACGAGACACCAAGTTCGAGAAACCTAAGTGAACAAAAATTGTGTGGCTTATTATCGGGTAATGATTCGAATGATTATAGTGTGACTCGTGAGCAAATCAATATGACTGAGGATCATGTGACTCATTCTCAAATTGGACGACGATGTTCACGAATCAAATGAACGAGAATCGCGTGACCCGTTCACGAATAGAATGAATGGTTGTCATGTGATTTCTTTAGCGATTCAGATGACCGAGAATGGCGTGACTCGCTCGCAATTCAAATGAACGAGAATTGTGATTGGTTCACACATCAACTGAACGATTACCGCGTGACTCATTAGAGAATCAAATGAACGAGAATCGTCCGACTTACCAAATGACTCCTAAATGAGTGGTAAAATGAATGAGAACTGCACGACTCTTTTGAAATTCGAAATTCAGATGAACGAGAATCACATGACCTGTTTGTGAATGACAAGAACAAGAATTGTGCGACTCGTTCTCGAGTTGAATGAATGGTTGTCATGTGATCCGTTCTCAAATTAAATAACGTAGAATTGTGTGACTTGTTATCTATTCTAATGAATGAAAGTCATGTGACTTGCTTGCGAATCGAATGAATGAGGATTGTAGGACTTGTTTGCAGGTCAAATGAACGAGAATCGTGTGACCCATTCTCGAGTCAAGTGAATGATTGCCATGTGATTTCTTTAGAGATTCACATGAACGAGAATCGTGATTGGTTCGCACATCAACTGAACGAGTACCGTGTGACTCATTAGAGATTCGAATGAACGAGAATCGTCCGACTTACAAAATGACTCCTGACTGACCCGTAAAATGAATGAGAACTGCGCGACTCTTTTGAAATTCAGATGATTGAGAATCAAGGGACTCGTTTGTGAATGACAAGAACGAGAATTGTGCGACTCGTTCTCGAGTTGAATGAATGGTTGTCATGTGATTCGTTAGCGATTCAAAAGATCGAGAATCGTGTGGCTTGCTTATAAATGAAATTAATGAGAACTGCATGACTCGTTCAGATTTCGAATTAGAAATTCAAATAAATGAGAATCAAGAACGAGAATTGTGTGTCTTGTTCTCGAGTCAAATGAATGGTTGTCATGTGATTCGTTAGTGATTCAAATGAACGAGATCGTGTGAGTTGCTTGTAAATCAAATGAATGACAACTGTATGACTCGTTTGAAATTCAAATGAAGGAGAATCACAGGACTTGTTTGTGAATGAAATGAACGAGGATCGTGTGACTCGTTCTCGTGTCGAATGCAGGATTGTCATGTGATTCGTTCTCAAATTAAATAGTGGGACTTGTTCACAAATCTAATGAATGAAAGTCATGTGACTTGCTTGCGAATTGAATGAATGAGGATTGTAGGACTTGTTTGCAGGTCAAATGAACGAGAATCGTGTGACCCATTCTCGAGTCAAATGAATGATTTTCATGTGATTTCTTTAGCGATTCACATGAACGAGAATCGTGATTGGTTCGCACATCAACTGAACGATTACCGCGTGACTCATTAGAGATCCAAATGAACGAGAATCGTCCGACTTACAAAATGACTCCTGACTGACCCGTAAAATGAATGAGAACTGCACGACTCTTTCGAAATTCAAATGAATGAGAATTGTGCGACTTGTTCTCGAGTTGAATGAATGGTTGTCATGTGATTTGTTAGCGATTCAAATGAACGAAAATCATGTGACTTGCTTGTAAATCAAATGAATGAGAATCACAGGACTTGTTTGTGAATGACATGCACGAGGATTGTGCGACTGGTCCTCGAGTCGAATGCAGGATTGTCATGTGATTCGTTCTCAAATTAAATAACGTAGAATTGTGGGACTTGTTCACAAATCTAACGAATGAAAGTCATGTGACTTGCTTGCGAATCGAATGAATGAGAATTGTAGGACTTGTTTGCATGTCAAATGAATGAGAATCATGTGACACATTAGAATAAAAGTTTTATAAAGTTCAGTTTTGTGCCACTAATTTTTCTAATTCAGTAAGGGATATAAAGTTATTGGTTTAATATTATGTTAATATATTCTGTTTAAAACAATTTCAAAAGCAAATTTTACAAAACAAACAAATAGTGCCACGTGAGTGTGTTGTTACAGTATTGGTTTGGTATGATGAACGAGAGGACGATCAGTGACAAGAGTTTTCATTCGCCAGTAATGGCTTAACTAGAATGAATAGAAAGTGAACTGAATCAGACGGGTGGCACTTGCATGTGTGCGTTAAACGTCATTACTGAAGGGGCCGATGACATCACACCTGTGCTTTTGTGCTCCCGTTGAGGTCCGCTGAATCCACTGGCTTCATACCTGTAAATTGGTTCCTGTGATTTTCTAAAGAGTCGTTCATAAAGAACAAACTGATACCAGATCGCCCGTCACCAGCTCCATCCTGCTGCCCACACAGACGCGCCACCCGCCTCCCCTCACACCACTCACCCAGGGTCAGCCTTTATGCCACCCTTTCCCCTGGCATCATCAGCTGATCCAAGGCCAGTGTCCACACCCATGGCTCACCGGTGGCCACCTTCTCGGGCAGATGGAGTTTCGCAGCGGGGGGGCGCTTCTCTAAGTCCTCAGTCTACGCCCTCACCTCTTGTCTCACATGCTTAGTGGTTGTTTTATGGTTGCCTTTTCCAGTATGGGCAGTAGGTGGCATCTCACAACACCAAACAGCAACACAAGAGTCCAAAAATGACAGAAAAGGCCAAATAACAGAACCTAAATAAGTCATAAAGGGGGGCAGCTAAGCATAACAAAAGACAGATGGGAATAAACCCCTCAGCCCCTGCAGTACCTCACGAAACACCAGGAACCCCCAACTTCTCTGTCACGTCCCGTTCCCCCCCCACCTTGACCTGCTTTTGCTCTACTTTCTTGCTCTGACCAGTGTAGCTTTCATCACCAGTGGCCCCCCAACTCTCTCTGAGCAAAATAAGCACTTCCAGGATCCTGCCTGACATTGGGTTTGATCGAGCACCTCAGATCACCAACACATAAACGACTCACTTGGGGGGGTCTGTATGTGAATCAAGCACTGCGAAGCACCAACACATAACCAGGTGGTTGACCTGTGGGGTTTTAAGAGCAGCGGGTACATCAATACCACCGGGTGAAAGGCGGGATAACAGCAACATGGCGGTTCAAAAATACAAAAAGGGCGCACAACTTCGAGGAAGCACAGCTGATTACCTGTGTCAGTACGCGAAGGGGACACGTCCCGGTAAAACAAGTCGGTAGGAATCGATCAACAGCAGGAATGGTTTACTCAGGGACAGTGGTGTCTGTTTAAGAGTAGGCAGCTCCTTCAACCTCATAGGGGAAAAGGACAGGGAAGTGACTTGCTCAGGGTGACACAGTGTCACTGGTGGGACTTGAAAAAGAAACAACCGCAGTGTTTGAAATCCAAAGCCGTAGCCACCACACCACACCACACCACACTGCTGCTTACTATTAGTCTACTGTGAAACACCTGCACTTAGATAGGGAGAGTGAAAGGAGAGAGGGAGAGAGAAGTGAAAGGCACTATATACAGTAACAGGTAGACTTGAAATCTAACATGTAAAAGATATGAAATGCATTAAGTAATAGAGACATATATATATATATATATAGACAGATAAAAATGAAAGACACTATATAATAGGTAGTTATAAAAAAGGCACTATGTAATAATCAGAAGTGAAAGGCAGTAATACAGTAAACAGATAGTAATTTAGAGGACTACAAAATAGAACAAATAGATATGAAAGGTGCTATACACATAATCAGAAATGTAAAGCACTATACTCTATACTATAGACAGGCTGATGTGAAAGGCGCTATATCGATCAGTAAGTAGGAAAAAGCTGAATATAACAAATAGATTTGAAATGCACAACATTAGAGATTGGCATGAGATAGATAGATAGATAGATAGATAGATAGATAGATAGATAGATAGATAGATAGATAGATAGATAGATAGATAGGGTACTATATAATAGATGGCTAGAGAGATGTGAAAGGCCCTATATAACAGATTGATAGATAGATAGATAGATATGGAAAATTACTACAATCAATCCAATCGACAGATCAATCAATAGATTGATAGATAGATTTAAGGCACTATATAATAGATAGATGGACAGATTTTCTATCTATTATACACTGCCTTTCATATCTATCTATCATTATATAGTGCTTTTCACTTCTATCTATTTATCTATCTATCTTTTATGTAGTGCCTTTCCTCTATCCATCTGTCAGTCTGTTGATTGATCTGTCGATTTGATTGATTATAGTATTTGTCAGTTTCTCTTTATTCTGCTGCTGGGACGCATAAAGTTTATTTTTGTAACCCAATGACACCTTCAGTTTGTGACACTCAGCTGACTAAATCCATGAAACGACGCGTCTGCTTGCACCCCTCAGGCCATCCTCACTGCTCTTTGGAAGGACAGAACTTCAGGTGACTTCCCGTATCAAAGGAGCCGCGGCAGAAGAAGTGCAGAGTTGGAGAGAAATCAAAGAGGACGGCATTAATGGATACCCTATTTGAAAACAGAGTAACATCCGCCAGGGCAGTAAAGTGCATCTCCCCGCACGACTAATGGACTTTAATGGCAGGCGGACCCTCTGTGCTTCCGCTGGAGACGCCTGACAGAGAATTTGAGTTTGAGAGTCGAGTCATCTCGGTTTGCATCTACTATGTCATAGAGTATCGTTCGTGCTGAAGAAGAAACTGGATTTTATATAGCGCCTTTTCCAGCATACTCTATCTTTTTCCTGTTGCACTGCACACTCTGAACCTTTCAGGCACCATTTTGAGGTGACACCGCGTCAAACTACAGTATTTTAAATGGTGCCTTTCACCCTGCGTGTCTCTTCAGTGCCCTTTAGAATAACTGATGTGCCGTTATAAATGAAGACGAGGGAACACGCAGACAGACCTTCACTTCGAGCCCCAGGAGTCTGTGAGTGGCAGCGGGTTGCTGCTGTGCCTATGCTTGGCGTTCAGTGGGCTGTCATCGCCCATCTGTCTGCCACATCATCAGCTTCTGTCGTTCGTTTTTTGCTCTGCTCGTCTTTTTCTTCCTGGCTTGTCACCTTCTCCATCAGTTTGCCTTTGCAGCCTGCCATAAGAAAGACTCAGGTACCCCAAGACTTTGTGGAGGTGGCCGGTAGCCACATGTTGTGCTTTACCATCGTGTTTCATGATGAAGATGAAGATGAGGGTTCAAGCCCCTGTGGTTCACAAGTAATCATGTGACAGACGGACATAGCACAGGGGTCTCAAACTCCAGTCCTGGAGGGCCGCAGTGGCTGCTGGTTTTCATTCTCACCCTTTTCTTAATTGGTGACCAGTTTTGGCTGCTAATTAACTCCTTTACCTTTCATTTTAATTGAATTGCTTTTTGTAAGATTTGTTCCCTTGAATGTCTTCATCCTTCCCTTCCCTTAAACAGAAATGAAACGTGAAATGAGAACTAACAGAAGACCACCTAAGTCAGGGCCTCAAATTAGTCCAACCCATTTCACTCCAACCAGTTGCTTAATGAGGCACCAAGTCTTGTCGTTAATTACACTCGTTCTTTAATTCAATGGCTTGTTGCTGCTCTTATTGTGCCATAGCAGACATTTCGGAAACGGGTGACGTTCTCTTTTCTAAGAGCACTGGGGACCCGAGCAGATCGACATTCCTGAGACCTTCATCTTTCTTTATTGTCAGATATTGTGTGATGGTCACCAGTTGTTTTGGCTCATTTTGTATCTCGTTATTGTTTGGCTGCTAATTAAGGAAAAGGAAACAACTAAGGGGGCGGAGTCTTCAAGAGCAAGCCAATGAAAATGAATTCAAAAGAAGTTAATTAGCAGCAAAAACAGGTCACTGATTAAGAAAAGGGTGAGAATGAAAACCTATAGCCACGGTGGTCCTCCAGGCCTGGATTTGGGGACCCCTGCCTTAGCATTTTCTAGCTAGAGATAACTAAAAAGCAATATTTGGCCGTCCATACAAAGTAGGGTGTGTCGTGATATCGGGGCTCACAAACTTCAAAATCAGGGCGTCATCACCTCCAAAAGTAGACCTCCAGGCTCCAAAGTCCGCCTGACTTTCACATTCAACAAGCTTCTGTTACTTGAGAGGGTGGAGGGCACCATGCGTTAGTCTAATTTGGATGGGTTTAGTTTCACCCGCATATGGGGTGGTGGTGGGGGGATTGGGTGGGGGGGGGTTAAATGTATTCTTCCAAGAGGACCCCAGTAAATGTCGCCTCGCCCCGATCGCTCATTTCAGTGACTTCTCACATCTTGCATTTCTGAACGTCACTGTCGCTGTCTTCCCTCCCAGAACTGTGGCTGCCAGGCTGCACCATTGGTCAGATTTCGGCGCGTCCCTTGTGTTTGCCTGCTTGTCCCGTTTCCTTTGGTTATTCTCATTTGATTGGCTCTTATCCTTCAACAGTCTGTTTGCAGTCTGCATTACCCACAAGGTCACTCGCATCACCCTACATCCTCAATGTCACTTAATGTCCTCCTTGACACGCCCTGTGCCAAGCGTTCTTAGGCACGCCGTTCTCATCAAACGTTCTACCACTGTGCCCGCTGTAAGGGTGCAGTTACTTCATTAAGGTTAAGGGTACGACTGTCCTGCTGTACCTGTTGGACTCTTTTGTTCTTTGATCAATAAATTTGGCCTCAGTTAATTAAACGAGGAGGCCTTCTGACCACATCATAGAATGGAATCTGAAGGTTAGTGTCACAGTCGTCCCTTCTAGAACTGTGGCTGGGCAGATGAGCGTCTCGTCACATCACATTTGATTCCCTGCTTGTCCTGTTTTCTATGGTCGCTCTCTTTCGATTGTCTCTTCTCTTCAGCAGAGTCTGTTTGCTGTTCGCATTGCCTACAGTGGTGGCCAGAAGTTTGAAGAAGGACCCAACGTTTGGTGTTCACAAAGTCTGCTGCTTGAGTGTCTTTAGATCTTTCTGTCAGATGTTTCTCTGGTTTACTGAAGTAGAATTACAAGCAGTTCAGAAGAGTCAAAGGCTTTGATTGACAAGGACATGAAGTTTATGCACAGAGTCCAGATTTGAGTGTTGGCCCTTCTTTCTTTTTCAAGACCTCTGTAATTCACCCTGGCAGGCTGTCTGTCAATCAACTTCTGGGCCAAATCCTGACTGATGGCAGCTGCCAGTTCTTGCAGAATCAATGCTTGGAGCGAGTTTGTCAAAACTGGTGGGTTTTTGTTTGTCCCCCCGCATCTTGAGGATTGGCCACAAGTTCTCAATGGTCTGGGAAGTTTCCTGGCCATGGACCCCAAATGTCGATGTTTTGTTCCCCGAGCCACTTGGTTACCACTTTTACCTTCTGGCCTGGTGCTCTGTCATATTGGTCACCAATCTGTTCTTGGATGGTTGGGAGAAGTTGCTTTCAGAGGATGTTTTAGTCCCATTCTTTATTCATGGCTGTATTCTGAGCCCTGCACTGCCTCGGCTGACATGAATGGTCTCGGGATGCTTTACTGTTGGCCTGACACAGGACTGATGGTAGCGCCGCTCACCTTTTCTTTTTTCTGGGTGCGCCAAACAATCGAAAAGGGGATTCATCAGAGAAAATGACTTCCCCCAGCAATCCAATCCCAGAATATCAGACTGTCCCTGATGTTTTTCTTGTCTTCTTTGCTTCGCTTCTTGACACTCACCAGGCCATCCTCCAGTGAATGCTATAGTGGGTGGAGATACTTTTGTGAGTGCTGGAGTGGGCGGAGATCTTCTTCTTCTTCTTTCGGCTACTCCCGTTAGGGGTCGCCACAGCATATCATCTTCTTCCATATCTTTCTGTCCTTGGCATCTTGTTCTGTCACCCCCATCACCTGCATGTCCCCTCTCACCACATCCATAAACCTCCTCTTAGGCTTTCCTCTGTTCTTCTTACCTGGCAGCCCTATCCTTAGCATCCTTCTCCTAATATACTCAGCATCTCTCCTCTTCACATGTCCAAACCAACATAATCTCACCTCTCTGACTTTGTCTCCCAACCGTCTTACCTGAGCTGACCCTCTAATGTCCTCATTCCTAATCCTGTCCATCCTCATCACACCCAATGCAAATCTTAACATCTTTAACTCTGCCACCTCCAGCTCTGTCTCCTGTGCCACCGTCTCCAGCCCATATAACACAGCTGGTCTCACTACCGTCCTGCAGACCTTCCCTGTCACTCTTGCTGATACCCGTCTGTCACAAATCACTCCTGACACTCTTCTCCACCCACTCCACCCTGTCTGCACTCTCTTCTTCACTTCTCTTCCACAATCCCCATTACTCTGTACTGTTGATCCCAAGTATTTAAACTCATCCACCTTCACCAACTCTACTCGCTCATCCTCACCACTCCACTGACCTCCCTCTCATTCACACACATGTATTCTGTTTTGGTGGTCCTACTGACCTTCATTGCTCTCCTCTCATATCTCCACCTCTCCAGGGTCTCCTCAATGTGCTCCCTACTCTCACCGCAGATCACAATGTCATCAGCAGACATCACAGTCCACGGTGACTCCTGTCTAATCTCGTCTGTCAGCCTGTCCATCACCATTACAAATAAGAAAGGGCTCAGAGCTGATCCCTGATGTAATCCCACTTCCATCACTCCTACCGCAGACCTCACCAGGTCACACTTCCCTCGTTCATATCCTGTACCACTCTTACAATACAATACCACAGCTCCTCTCTCCTCACCCTGTCATGTGCTTTCTCCAGGTCCACAAAGACACAATGCAACTCCTTCTGGCCTTCTCTCTTCTTCTCCATTAGAGCAAACATCTCATCTCTGGTGCT
Organism: Polypterus bichir lapradei; assembly: GCA_026402145.1. NCBI lineage: Eukaryota > Metazoa > Chordata > Cladistia > Polypteriformes > Polypteridae > Polypterus > Polypterus bichir. Next base: position 33,320,745 of record JANRMT010062820.1, read on the forward strand.
CTTTCTTGGCATGAAACCATCCTGCTGCTCACTGATCATCACCTCACTTCTTAACTGACCGTCCACTACTCTTTCCCATAACTTCATGCTGTGGCTCATCATTTTTATCCCCCTGTAGTTACTGCAGTCCTGCACATCCCCTTATTCTTAAATAACGGCCCACCAGTACACTTCTTCTCCACTCCTCATCATCCTCTCACTTTCCAAGATTCCATTAAACAATCTGGTTAAAAACTCCACTGCCATCTCTCCTAAACACCTCCATGCTTCCACAGGTATGTCATCTGGACCAACGGCCTTTCCATTCTTCATCCTCTTCATCGCTGTCCTTACGTCCTCCTTGCTAATCCGTTGCAGTTCCTGAATCACTATCTCCACATCATCCAACTTCTTCTCTCTCTTGTTCTCTTCATTCATCAGCCTCTCAAAGTATTCTTTCCATCTGCTCAACACACCCTCCTCTCTTGTGAGTCGTTTCCATCTTCATCCTTTATCACCCTAACCTCCTGCTCATCTTTCACAGCTCGGCCCCTCTGTTTAGCCCACCGGTCCTTTTCTCCCTCCTTAGTGTCCAACCTCTCATATAACTCATCACACGCCTTTTCTTTAGCCTTCACCACCTCTCTCTTCACCTTGTGCTTTATCTCCTTGTACTCTTGTTTACTTTCTGCATCTCTCTGACTGTCCCGCTTCTTCTTCACCATCCTCTTCCTCCGTATACTCTCCTGTATTTCCTTATTCCACCACCAGGTTTCCTTTTCCTCCTTCCTCTGTCCAGATGTCATGCCAAGCACCCTTCTTCCTGTCACCCTTACTACATCTGCTATAGTTGCCCAACTGTCTGGTAACTCTTCACTGCCACCCAGTGCCCGTCTCATCTTCTCCCTAAACTCAACCTTGCAGTCTTCCTTTTTCAACTTCCACCATTTGATCCTTGGCTCTGCCCTCACTCTCTTCATCTTCTTGATCTTCAACGTCATCCTACAGACCACCATCCAATGCTGCTTAACTGCACTTTCCCCTGCCACCACTTTGCAGTCTTTAACCTCCTTCAGATTGACTCTTCTGCATAGGATGTCATCTACCTGTGTGCATCTTCCTCCACTCTTGTACGTCACCTTATGTTCCTCCCTCTTCTTATTTACCACAGCCATGTCCATCCTTTTGGCAAAATCCACTATCCTCTGACCTTCTTCATTCCTCTTCTTGACACCATACCTACTCATCACCTCCTCGTCGCCACTCTTCCCTTCACCAACATGTCCAATGAAATCCGCTCCAATCACCACTTTCTGTTCATCACTTCATCCAACTCACTCCAGAAATCTTTCTCACCCATTGCACAACCAACCTGCAGTGCATATGCACTAACAACATTCTTCATCACACCTCCAATGTCCAGCTTCATCATCATCACTCTGTCTGACACTCTCTTCACCTCCTAAACACTCTTGACGTGCGGTTCCTTCAGAATAACCCCTACTCCATTTCTCCTCCCATCCACACCATGATAGAACAATTTGAATCCTCCTCCGATCCACCTCCCCTTCCATTTAGTCTCACAATATATCAACCTTCCTTCTCTCCATCATACCTGCTAACTCTCTCCCCTTACCAGTCAGAATGTCAACATTTAAAGTTCCTCCCCTCACTTCCACTCTCTTTACTTTCCTTCTCTCCTCCTGCCTCCGGACATGTCTCCCCCCTCTTCTTCTTCTTCTTTGGCCAACAGTAGCCCAATTTCAGCCAGCACCGTGTTGGCTAACAATACTGGTGGCAGTCGTTGTTAACCCGGGGCTCAACTGATCTGGTATGGAAATTTGCATTGTTGTCCGCATATTGATTTGGCAAAATTTTATACCGGCTGCCCTTTCTGACGTAACCCTCCTCCTTTATCCGAGCTTGGGACTGGCATGAAGAAACATGCTGGCTTGTGTATCCCCGGTGGCTCGGTTACATTTGGAAATGCATTTTTAAGTGTTGGAGTGGGCGGAGATAACATTTGTAAATTCTAGAGTGGGCGGAGATACTTTTTTAAATGTTGGAGAGGGCGGAGATTGTTTTCATTTAAATTAAAATGTAGTAGTTTGGCCTTAGAGAGGTGGCACCAAAAAATAATTAAAGAATGCAAAGAGTGTCTGTTCACAACAAAGACTAATAATAATATCCATATTTATTTAAATTAAATTATAATTTAAAATATCGAATGCCACTTTCAGTTGAGTTCAGTGAAAAGAAGAAGTGGGTCGGGATGAAGAGTAGCAGTCAATGGACTAAACAGACTTGTGATTCATTTCTTTGACAGAGAAAGCGACCAGCGAGATGAACACGGCCGAGGACTGGGGTCTCATACTGGACATCTGTGACAAAGTGGGCCAGTCGCGCAGCGGGTAAGTGGAACCTGGCACTTTGTCGGTTTAAATGTAGGGGCAGGTGTTGGAATGGGGTCACGATTACAGTTTAGTGATGCCTGCAGGTCAGGGGGTCCGCTTGTGGACATGAGAACTCAAACATGAAGCTTTTCTTTGATTACAAGTTTTTGTTTGGTTTAAAAAAACATTTTCATTTATAAATTTGAAACCCCCCCCACTGAAATGAAAATGAATAAAACACGCAGATCACTAAAGTCCCAGTGGCCCACTGGGTACACTTCTAATAAACTGAACGAGGGGCTCACTGTCATCCATGACTTGACCTTGGAGACGGGGGTCCTTTCTGCGTGCCGACACACCACTGATCTGTGCGGCTGACATTCGAACAGGACCAGGTTAATAGTAATAATTCTTTACCTTCATAGAGCGCTTTTCTCTCACTACTCGAAGCACTTGTAGCGAGTGTGGAGCCACTTCAGCCACCAACAACGTGCAGCGTCCCCCTGGATGATGCGACGGCAGCCATTTTGTGTAAATCCCCTCACCACACGTGAGCTGCTTGGTAGTGAAGTGGTGTGAGGGAGAGGCAGGGGATGATTTGGGGGGGGGGCAGAATGACCAGGCTGTGGTGGTCAGTTTAGCCAGGACATTGGGATACACCCTGCTCTTTATGTCTTTTATGACCACAGAGAGTCAGGACCTCAGTTTTACAGCTCATCCGACGGACGGCGCCATGTTTACAGCACCGGGGCATTGAGATCCACAGGCGCCCCCTGCTGGCCTCACCCAACACCTCATCCAGCAGCAACCCAAACTTGTCCCAGATGGCCTCCCATCCAAGTAGTGGCCAGGCCCGAACATGCTGAGCGTCAGGCGGATGGCCTCTTCTGAAGTGCAGGTGGTTTGGTAAAAAGAGAAACTAACAGGGCCAGAGTCGTCCTATTGAGGACCCGTAGAAGAACTCTGGCTGCTTGAAACTGTTGAAATGATGCACTGGTGATGAACAGAGAAGAGGAATCTAAAAAGAGTAAAGGAACAGAGACAGCTAAAATGGAGGAGCGTGCCTTGAGCAATCAAAACAGTAAGAGCGTTTGGTAAGCACGCCATGAAAAAGAGCTAATGGCTGTCCTGACGTGAGGAGGAAGGTGGGACAAGAGGGGGCACTGAAGTAACAACATTTAAACGAGGGACCGTCTCCAGCGTAGTGACTGGCAGACGGGACTGAAAGGAGAGGGCGAGGGAGATGGACAGGTTACTCCAGGGCAGCATTGACTGTTTTACCTCATTAAACACGGTGTGGAAATTTGAAAAGCACCACGTCAGTAATGGAGGCTTGTAATGGGAACTCCTAAATATTTAAGAGAGCTAACAACTGTAATCGAGGAAGGAAAAGAGACGGCATGACAAGCACGGTTTATAGGCAGCAGTGCCGATTTGCTCCAGTTAATTGTATCGCCCGATCAGGATTCACGTGTGTGACGTAACGTGAACACGTCAGAGGGAGCGTTTCCTACAAATGGCAGAATGGCAGCAGCGTATAAGGATACCTAGCGGGCCGCTGGACGAACCCGAACAGACGTAAAGGAGTCTAATGAGCGACGGCCAGAGGTACGAGCGAGATAACGGGCATCCCTGCCTGGCGCCCCTGATCACACGAAAGGGAAAATGAAGCATTTCATGCAAGTCAGACTTGGCACCCTTGTTAGCAAGTGATGTGTAGTATGGTGGGCCGGGTGCTGTCGGCTTGGGTGCCCCCTGTAGGTTTTAATCAGCAGACTTGAGCACACTGGTGAGGCAGTGCCACGAGAAGCGAGGGACGTCGACTGTCACGTGATGTTGGCACAGGTGAACTTGGAGGACATTTTAGACCAGCGGTTCTCAAACTAGGGTGCACTGAAGCTGTACAAGGGGGGCGTCGAATAAATGAACAAGACATCAAAATTAGTCAAACTAGCGACAGGGAGCCCGTTAGAATCGGGCTACAAATTCTACGTTTGTGAAATCCATACCGAGCCGTCATTACTCAGTTTGCCAACAGATGTCAGAAGGACGGATGCCAAAACCGAACTGCCCAAAGATGGATTTCGACGTACCAAGCAAATGGCGATACATTCTAAATGACTTCCGGTTCCGGTTCTGTCGAAGGGTTTAAGTCAGTCGACGATGTTAGTCCTGGACTTTTTTTTTTTGTTTTGTTTTTTCTGGCCTCCCTGGCCATCGGACATTACTCTTATTCTATGTTCATTAATGTTGACTTATTTTTCTTACGGTGTCTTTTATTTTTCTATTCTGCATTATGTAAAGCACTTTGAGCTACATTTTTTGTATGAAAATGTGCTACAGAAATAAATATTGTTGGAAAGTACACCCCACCAAACCAACGTTCCAAAAACCAACCCAACTTACTGTTATCTGCACGAACCATCATCACCGACTAACTACACTCGGCCGTCCAGCGGCGTCACTGAAGCATTCTTAGCCAATCACGTTATACCGCGTCCGCCTTTGCCACGTGATGTTCTAACTACAGAGGCAGAGTCCCGTTACATGGTACTAACTTGTATTGAGTCGAGGTATTGACACGAACACCATACATACGGATAGTATCAAATTATATATAAGGATTTAAATTTGCAAGCATATAATCACAAGGAATGTCTTATAACTAAAATTAAAATCAAACATTTCTAAGGCATAGATCTATGTGGCTCGTTTAAAGTACACAGCCTGTCCAGGTCTGGTTTGATATTCGAGATATCGAGACACTCTGAGCTCCTTTTCTATTTGAAGTTTGTTTCTATGACGAGCGGCGCCGCTGCTGCTGCTTTTATAGTCGCGTATTTTCAATCCAGAAAGTTCGAGACGTGTCGGTATCTGTCGCGGACATTCGAGTACCAGTAGATCGATCAGGTGATAATGCGGCACGACGTACTGCACCACACTGGCAGCGTAGCCAATATTGGCAAATTGAGTTCAATAATTGACTGCGTATTCGGTTATTTTCATGATGCAACTAACAGCGGCATAATATTTGTCGGACGAAAATACGTTCATCTCGCGCAGATTGGTGTCCTTGCTTATGAGACTTTTAAAAATTAAAACATATTTAATCGTTTCTTTACATAAAAAAATTATTAAATAAGAATAAATAATTTATTCTTTGTTTTTGGGATTAGAATTACTACCAAAACCACACAAGGTATTTTAACGGTTATTAAAGCACTTTAAAAAAAATAAATTGCAAATATTTCATCGAAGTTAGCCGAACACATGCAAATCTTATGGAAGTAAAAATGATAGGATACCGCGACACCGCACGAGTGTCATACCTTTGTTAGTTGTATGATGGGTTATTCTCATCTATCTTATATTATGCAGGGGGCGCAGAATTATTCCAGGTAGAAAAAGGGGGGCGTGAAAGTTTGAGAACCGCTGTTTTAGACAGTCATTATTACGTTTACTTCTTATAATTACATAGTTGTAAAAGGGGCTTGTGTTCATTTCATGTTTTACTGTTTTCATCGGAAAATGAGTTGATCTGAATTGTTTTTGTGCCCCCCACTACTCGATGATCAGTCATCTTCACGATCGATCGCTCCTCGCCTTTCCTTTCTGTTCCTTTGTTCTGCTTTTGCCTCATCACGCTGCTTTATTTCTGCCCCGCTGTGCCGTTTTTGTCCGATGAAGGATTAGGGGTCATAATTAGAGTGTGCGGTGCTTGATTTTCATCAGGATTGTAGTGACTGTTTTGAATTGTTCCAATTTCCACATATTTCTTTTAATTAGCTGGTTCTAAGCAGGCGTTTGGTTTATTTCAGGCTTTACTACTCTCATTAAACTCCCATTATTTTTATGCGATCTCTGGGCTTCGTTCTTTTATTTCTTGGTGCGTTTGTACAATAGCAGAGTTTGTGTTTGTATTACTGTGGTGTTTACCCAAGTGCATCATGATTAAAAATGAGTACCTTACAGTATTCATAATTGTCCCATCCATCCATTATCCAACCCGCTATATCCTTACTACAGGGTCACGGGGGTATGCTGGAGTCAATCCCAGCCAACACTGGGCGCAAGGCAGGAAACAAATCCCGGGCAGGGTACCAGCCAACCGCAGGGCGCACACACACACACACACTAGGGACAGTTTAGGACCGCCAATGCACCTAACCTGCATGTCTTTGGACTGTGGGAGGAAACCCACGCAGACACGGGGAGAACATGCAAACTCCACGCAGGGAGCACCCGGGACGCGAACCCAGACGGGTCTCCTTACTGCGAGGCAGCAGCGCTACCCACTGCGCCACCATGCCGCCCTTCATAATTATATTTTAACATTTACCTGAGAATTGCTCCAGGGGGCGCTGTGCAGTGGCTGACTCTGCGCTTTTACTCCCAAAGGTCTGAAAAAGAAAAATCCCATTTCTGCTCGGGGATTAATAATAATAATAATAATACATTCTATGTATATAGCGCCTTTCCCATGCTCAAGGCGCTTTAAAAAATAAATCACATCCAAAAATACTTTAATCAGGCAATTATAAATGTTTATGTTTTACTATTTTCATTAGAATCAATTATTTTTGAACTACTTATCACTCAAATAAACATTTTTATTTTTAATGTTTGTACAATCTAAAGAGTGCAGTCATTTATTAATTTTTCTTTCCTCTTACAATGTTTTACCACATCTGTCTCAATTATCTATTTGAAGGCTTAGAACGTTTTTTTTTTTTAATTATTCAAATGTTCTCATTGTTGCATTTATCTATTTGAATTAGACATAAACAGGATTTTGCTTCATTTCATTTTTATATTACATTTTGAATTAGAATTAGAACACCTTATTACTCTATTAAATCCACTCGCCGGATTCCATCGTAGCCCTTTCGGTTTCTGCATTATTAGAGTGCGGCGGGTTCATTTCTTTATTTCCCCGTGGTGGTCTTTTTCCGAGGGTCTCGGATTTCCACAGTTGATGAAGGATTAGCGGTCGCTTCCGAGCGCCGACCCGACACCTGCCGATGTCGCGTTACACCTGCGACGGCGCGCGTCTCCGCTTCTGTCTGTCGGTGACGTGCGTGCGTGAGGCTTAGCGAGCACTTTCTAATTATAAAACCGAAGGCTCGGCTAAATATACCGCCGTGCGCTGCAACCTGAGAGCTGGAGCCGAGAGACGGGAAGGGGGAGATGGAGAGCAGGAGGGCAGGCTCGGGGCAGGTGCTTGCCATTCATGTTATTGCCGAGCGCGCGCAGTGGAACTCTCCTGCTCGGCCCTCATCGATTTCTCAAAAGCCAAGCTGCCTCCTGTGATTTTTCAGCTCGGTGCCCGTCGGTCATAATGAATTTAACTGCGACTTCCTCTCCTGTCCGTTTCGTTTAACTTGCTTGAATTATTAGCGACTCGCGCTCTACTCGTCCAACAGAGTGACGCTGTCATTGTCCCGCCCCCTTAGTTACGTTCTGATTGGATACGTGATGGACGTCACCCAGCTGGCCCCGCCTTTCTTCGCTGGTGGTAGACCTTCAGCTCAGTCAGTCAGTCATTTTTTAACCCTCTTAGTCCTGAATAGGATCGTTTTTTAGAGGCTGAAGGAATCAATCCCAGCTAGCGTAAGGTGTATGGTAGGAGCAAACACTGGACAGGACACACACACACCTCAAGCTCACACTGGGGCCATTTTAGGATTGCCAGTTCACCTGAGCTGCATATCTTTGGACTGTGGAGGAAACCGGAGCAGCTTCCCTTGAATTCCACCTCACGTTGCTATATAAAATAAGTAACTTTATTATATAATAAATAATACAAATTAATTGACAAAGTGCTGCTGTAGCAAAATGGTGTAACAGGGTTAAACTAGTTTTCTGTGTTATATTTGTACTTTGGAGTTATAAAAGCCCCTTGGCAGCAATTCCAGCTCCGTGTCTTCTTGGTAAGTCACTACAAGCTTCGCACTCCTGGATTTTGGCAGTTTATTCTCTTCTTCCTCTCAAGGTCCTTTGGGTTGAATGTGAAATGTCTGTAAACTTAGACTGTGTGCACAATTATTAGGCAAGTTGTATTTTTGGGATTAATTTTAATATGAAACAAATACAGTGCCATCAGTCAATCCAAAACGTTAATAGATAGATAGATAGATGTGAAAGGCACTATATAATAGATAGATAGATAGATAGATACTGATAAAGAACAATATTAAATTAAAGAGTGATAACATTGCAGGTATAACAGACAATAACTTTGTATAATGTTAAAGTTTACCCCCCGAGTCGCATAGTGTGGGGTCTCCTCAGTCTGTCGCTGAAGCTGCTCCTCTGTCTGGAGATGATCCTGTTCAGTGGATGCAGTGGATTCACCATGATTGACAGGAGTCTGCTCAGCGCCCGTCGCTCTGCCAGGGATGTCAAACTGTCCAGCTCCGTGCCTACAATAGAGCCTGCCTTCCTCACCAGTTTGTCCTTCTTCTTCACGCTGCCTCCCCAGCACACCACCGCGTAGAAGAGGCCGCTCACCACAACCATCTGGTAGAACATCTGCAGCATCTTATTGCAGATGTTGAAGGACACCAGCCGTCTAATGAAGTATAGTCGGCTCTGTCCTCTCTTACACAGACCATCAGTATTAGCAGTCCAGTCCAGTTTATCATCCAGCTGCACTCCCAGGTATTTATAGGTCTGTACCCTCTGCACAGTCACCTCTGATGATCACGCGGTCCATGAGGGGCCTGGGCCTCCTAAAATCCACCACCACCTCCTTGATTTTGCTGGTGTTCAGTTGTCGGTGGTTTGAGTCGCACCATTTAACAAAGTCCTTGATTAGGTTCCTATACTCCTCCTCCTGCCCTCTCCTGATGCAGCCCACCATAGCAGTGTCGTCAGTGAACTTTTGCACGTGGCAGGACTCTGAATTGTATTGGAAGTCTGATGTATGTTGGCTGAACAGGACCAGTGAAAGTCCAGTCCCCTGCGGCGCTCCTGTGCTGCTGACCACAATGTCAGACCTGCAGTTCCCGAGACGCACATACTGAGGTCTGTCTGTAAGATAGTCCACGATCCAGCGATGGCACCAGGTATGAATCTACTCCCATCTCTGTCAGCTTGTCCGTAAGGAGCAGAGGTTGGATGGTGTTGAAGGCGCTAGAGAAGTCCAGAAACATAATTCTTACAGCACCACTGCCTCTGTCCAGGTGGGAGAGGGATCGGCGTAGCATGTAGATGATGGCCTCCTCCGCTCCCACCTTCTCCTGGTATGCGAACTGCAGAGGGTCGAGGGCGTGGCGGACTTGTGGCCTCAGGTGGTGAAGCAGCAGCCGCTCCATGGTCTTCATCACATGTGACGTCAGTGCGACAGGCCGGAAGTCACTCGGCTCACTAGGACGTAATACCTTTGGGACTCGGGTGATGCAAGATGTTTTCCAAAGCCTCGGGACTCTCCCCTGTTCCAGGCTCAGGTTGAAGATGCGCTGCAGAGGACTCCCTAGCTCCAGCGCACAGGCCTTCAGCAGTCGTGGCGGTACACCATCTGGACCCGCTGCTTTGCTGGCACGAAGTCTCCTCAGCTCTCTGCTCACCTGCGCTGCTGTAATTGTGGGTGGGGATGTCTCTCTGGAGGGTGCAGTAGTCCGAGGTGAGAGTGGGTTAGGGTGGTCGAACCTGTTAAAGAAGTTGTTTATCTGGTTTGCTTTCTCCACATCTCTCTTGATGGTGGCACCCCGCTTCGAGCTGTTTAAGGAAAGACATGAAGCAATTCAGAGGAGCGACCAGAGGAACAATTAAAATAAAAAGAAGAGTTAATTAGCAACAAAAACAGGTCACCAATCAAGAAACGGGCTGGAATGAAAACCTGCAGCCACTGCAGCCCTCCAGGACCAGAGTGTGAGACCACTGGTCTAGGTGGTCTTTGATTGATGGACTCGTATAGTCCAGGACCAGCCTCTTGAAGAGTATTCATGATGTGGGATGTGGTCATTGGGTGAAGAGGCGCCTGCCTTCCAATGTGGGGCACTTTCTGGAGACTTGTCTGTTCAGTTGAGGACACCACAGAGTCGGTCAGCACAGGGACTTCAGAACTCGAGGACTGACTCCTTCTGCTCCTGCAGGTTGCTTTTCTTGTGTGGGGTCTCCTCAGTTACGGACATCTCATGCTGATCATCACAGTTGGTCTCATGGTGGTCACAATGTTCAGTTTTTTTGTCCGTGATCTTCCAGTCAAATTGCGGTGGCATGTCACAGTCTCAGACGACGCATTCAGCGCATTCCTTGTTGTCCACACGTTTCATGTATGTGGGGTGAGTTTAGATGTTTGTCTGCTGCATGCACATTGATGAATGATCTTATGTGATGCTTCCTTCATTTTGTTTGTTCGAATCAGTCCATGAGGAAGCACCCACTCCTGTATTTTGATGCCCGCTAGCCTGTGTCTATCCTGGTAGAACAGCAGCCGCGTTTCTCAGATACCATTATAGGTTCAGGGATGACCCTGGGGAAGTTCATCTGCTGGCAGCCTAACATTCTGGTGTTTAGTGTCCCCAACCTCCTGGCTATCCTGGTCACGTAAGGGACCTCAGGTAAGGCGTCCTGTCCAGGATGCGTCACACACGGTAGTTTCAACTGATGTCCCATTTTTCCCATGAAGCCGCAGCAGAGTTCATCATTTATCTGATATGAGGGGGCCTTAGTGGTTAACCACAGATGCTTTGCTTGTTCAGGCTCCTGGGTTCAAATCCGACTGAGTTTCCTCTTCTTCTGCCCACCTGAGTGTGTGTTGCCCCCTGTACTTCTCGTTCTAGTGGGTTTCCCATCCCATTCAAGGAGGCTTTCTGCCCTGCACCTGATTATGCTGGAGTAGCCCCCTGTGTCTGCCATTTTGGATTCACTAAACAGAGGACTTTGTTTTAACCTGCGTCTACCTTGTGTGTCTCCTTTAGGCCCAAAGAATGTCTCCGGTCCGTCATGAGACGAGTGAACCATAAGGACCCTCATGTGGCTATGCAGGCGCTGACAGTAAGTAACGGCTTTTGATTTATTCATTTGTTCTTCTGCTCATCAGAGTGGTCAGTTTTTGGAAGTGCTCAATTGATAAAGATGTGTTGCCAATGCCGAGGTGTTTTGCTCTTTTGAACCCATTGTTTTTCTTTAGGAAGTGCATTGTGATTGGCGCTGCCTTGAAATCCATTGTTATCTACTGTAGTAATAATTCTGAAGCGTTTAAAATCTAGCACAAGGCCCTTGGGTTCAGTCATTTTCACTCTCTTATCGTATTTGCGTGACACCATTTTGTCCGTGTGTCCACTGTAAATTTGGCGCCAGTATCCCTCAGTGGATGTACTGTACGATGAGCACTTCATTGTCGTAGTTATGGTGGCAGTGGTGGGATAGGCCAGCAGCCGTGAGGGACAAAGAGGTGCCAAAGAACAATGGATTGGATTCAATAAAGCATCACGAAAGTGGCGCACAAGGACAATACGTTGCAACGTTTGTATTTCTTTTTATTGTCTATTCTAAAAGAAAACCCTGAGACGAGACTACTGCAAAGAGATTTTTTCAAGACCCGCCCTCCTCTCAAACCACGCCCTCTCACGGTCCTCTCACCTCTCATTGATGGGAATGCTTTTGATAGACACACTCAGTTCCTGTGCTCTCAGCTCTTATACATTTTTACATTTTCCTCACTTTAAGTTCCCAATTAAAGAAGACGCATTATCTCCTATTGAAGACTTTCATTAACAGAAGAAATGAGTACACGGGCAGTCCTAGCACTGAGAAACGATGAAGTCAAACAAATTAACGTGAAAATTGTCAATCGGTTACACATCAAATTGGTTAAATGCGTATTATTAGGCTGTGATGAAACGGTGGTGATGGTGAGGAAGATGAAAACATCAACTTACAATATCACAAAGAATATCTACAACCTTTAACACCGTCTGGTCTTCCACCGACCGAATTACTGTAGAAAGAAGGATGTATTGTAATGTAATTGTGTAATTGATGTCTGAGTGATGGGCTGTGCAATAGGACAAGATTACTTGTATTCAAACAATTCTGACATGTAAAATTTGAACAGGCAACTAGAAAGGTAATGTAGTCCATCTTCACTAATGACATGAGACACCAAAGGAGATCTTGATATACCATTCGTATTTAAACGGTTACAGTTGCCCGTTAGAATAGCTTTGGCAAAGATATTTAACAAATCACAGGGACAAAAATTCAATAAAGTCATTTTATTGATTAGAGAGAAAGAAACAAAATTCACTCACGGGCAGTTATACGTTGCGTTGTCACGATGAAAGTCCAAACACTGAATCAAAATTTAATGAGATATTGATGACAAGTTTTATCCCCCCGTCATGGGGGTCTGCGGGAGCCAATCAAAGCCAACACAGGGCACAAGGCAGGATACAAACCCCGGGCAGGGCGTCAGCCCACTGTAGGGCACACACACACACACACACCAAGCACACACTAGGGACAATTTAGGATCGCCAATGCACCTAACCTGTATATCTTTGGACTGTGGGAGGAAAAAAGAACATGCAAACTCCACGCTGGGAGGACCCGGGAAGCGAACCCAGACGGGTCTCCTTACTGCGAGGCAGCAGCGCTACCCACTGTGCCACCATGAAGACAAGTTAATTCCAAATATTGTTTTTACTGAAGTCAGTCAGTCAGTCAGTCAGTCATTACCCAACACGTTATATCCTAACACAGGGTCAAGGGGGTCCGCTGGAGTCAATCCCAGCTAACACAAGGCAGGAACAAATCCCGAGCAGGACGCCAGCCCAACACAGTTTTTACTGAAGTTTTACAATAAAAGTGTAAGTTTAAAAGGTATTTGCGTGTAATTTCAACGCCAAACAGAATGAAAATGTATAACGCAACAAATACCTCTAATGTAACATGAAACATCATTTTCTTTCAATTTATTACATTTTACTATTTTTTTAATATGGTTAATACTCGCTGTAATGTAAAATAGTTCTATTATGCATATGTGACAATTCCCATGAAAATAACAATCCGTTTAAATTGTACATCCGCATCCCCATACACGAACGGCAGAGCCGCGAAGAGGCTAACACGTAGTGCCCACCCTGGGGTTGGTGAGCGAAGTGAGAAGGGGGCAGAGGCCCCTAGTTTTATTGTAAAGGAATTGTGTTTTATTGCTTTTTAAGTGTGTTTGGAAATGTTTATTGTAAAATGCCAGTTTGTGACTGAATGCTTTGCACACACATATCCTTTTCTGAAACACTGAGTGAAAGATCCTCTCCCCAGTGGGGTCTTTGAAAAGAAGAGACTTTCAAATATTTATCTAAATTGTAGAGATGCTCTCTGAGTCTTCAAGATGGATCAATAATTCTTTTGGAATAGAACAGGGTGGAAGGTGAGAATAAATCGGGCAGGTTCTGTGTAGCAACGTTTCTAGCTTGAAAGTAGTGGAGGAGTTGTGTTGACGAGAAGTTGTATTTGTTCGTAGGATGCAAAGAGATTATCTACGGTATGTACAAGTCTCTGAGTGTTTTAATCCTGGACGTTAAAGAGTGTGTATGTTTGAGAGGGTGGAAAAAGGGTGGTTGCCATGTAGAAGTACAAAACAGGTAAGAGCTTCTCTGTCTTAAGGTGCTTCCATATTCTGAGAGAGTGAAGGGTCATTGGATTGTTAGTGTAATGGCGGTAGTTTGTATGAACTGGGGCAGCAGAGCAGGGAATATAATGACGTACTGCGAGATTTCATTTCTATTGCAGACCAGGCTGGTGGATTTTCATCAATCTGTGTCGATTTCCCGGTCTTTACAGCTCGTATAATAAAATTGAAAGTTGGGTAGTGCCGTGCCACCTTCTGATTTACACAATCGCAGTTTCTACAGTTTCTGCTTGTGTTTGTTTTATTTGTTTGGTTGCTGGTTAGCCCTGATGCTCCAGGCGCATACGTGTTGGAGGGGTTACCCCGACAGTCCGACCAGAGGGATAGGGAGGGGGGGTACGGGCAGCAGCGTGATTTTGAACTTTGTTTTTATTTAAAGAGCTGCTGCCCATTGTGCTGGAGGTGTGATGCCCCACTGGATTCGATTTGATTGGCTAATTACTGCGGCATGGGAACAGGAGATTTATAATCAGCAGGTCGGGCACGTAGGGGCAATGAGGGGCCTTTTAAGTGCAGCAGCAGGGTCCGTTAAGGTCGGTTAGTTCGGAGTGGTTGGTTGTAGGAGAGCGAAGGGAGTTCACATGAGAACAGTAACGAGAATTGAGACAGGTGAGATAATGGCGATGGACGACCGTGATCTGAAAAGATGGAAGGAGAGGAAGATTAAAGTGAGAAGTGGAGGAGAGCGACCGAGAGCGAGGCAGAGGGTCTGCGCCGGGAATACATAGGATTGGTCGTGAGGTGCGATGTACGCCGTCCTGCAGGGAATACGACACATAAGGGCGTGAGGCGGGTGCGTTCAGCCAGAGCCACTGCTTGGCGAGGTGAGGCGGTGAGTACCCTGTGGGCACAGAACAGGGTGAAGAGTCTGCTGGGAATACCTTGGAGTCCACCGGAGTGTCAGAGTAGAAGTCAGGCGAGGGGAGCCTAACCTTTTGATAATGATGGTGGACAGAGTCCTAGGGGGTGTATCATACTGGGGGTCAGGTGCCAGTGTGACTGCTCTCCTGTCATTATTGGCTTTAATACCAGCCTGACCTTTACGTCTTTAATTTTGAATATTTCAGTAACTCTTAAACGTGTACATTTGCCCCATTTCTGGAACTTTTAATTAAAAGACCCATTTTATGTCGTTCACACGCCACTGTGTCCATCCTCGGATTTGGGGTCAACCTTTCTACCGAGTGCCGGGTGCCCCTTGGCACGGTGACCCCTGACCGTTAGCTGTCTTTTCAAGAAGGCCCAGCTTTAGGCTTCTCCATCTCTCTGGCTTCCAAGTTCACTCTTGCCCTTTGATTATCCTGCTTTCCTGGTGGGATGGCTAGGGGGTGCCAGAGAGGGGTCCCTGGTTCAAGTAAATGGTGTTTTATTACACAATACCTCACAAATGAAGCACCAAACAGAGTTGTCTCTCCTCCAGATCACCTCTCCTTCTGCCCTCCTCCAGTTGAGTGTTGCTCTGCGTCCTCCCACCTCCACCTTGCCTGGATATAAGGGAGGGAGTGCAGCCCCTTTTATTGAGGACCTGTTGCCCGTCACACACAAGTCCCACTTAGTGGGGAGTTTATCTCCCTGCAGTTTCCTCTTGTGGCACCCACAGACCCCAGCAGGGCTGCGCTGCCAGACTACAATTCCCAGCATTCCTTGCTGGTTCTTGAATGGGCGTCGATATCAAGGGCTGCTGCCATCTAGTGATTGGGTGGAATAAACAAACACACACACCCCAGAGACAGTTCTTCCCTTTCCTTCCCTTTCTCCCTGACCAGGGAAGGTCCTAGAAGTATGTCCGGTGGGGACACTTGTACATCTGCCCGGGTAAGGACTCTCTTTTCCTGTTTGGGATGCCCGTCCATCCTCCCATGAAGTCCTTTTCAGGTCTGGAGCCCTTTTCTCACTTGGCTGGGATGCCTTTCTGTCCTCTAAGAGACTCCCACCCGGGTAAGGAGCCATTTTCCCCTTTCCTGGTTCAGTTGCCCGTCCATCCCGTGTGGCACTTACAGTGGTCTTGACTTCGGCTCAGCCTGTGATTTATTTCCTCATGATTAAACTGAGGACCCTCAACATGGTAAATTCTTCCTCCTATTCCAGTAGAGGTCCTGGTTTGACAGATGCGGAGTATCCAGCCCAGGATTTTAAGACCCCCCCCCCCCCACCTTAATGAAGTCTTCTCCGCTCTCGGAGGCACACAGCTGTCTCAGTGTATTGGAGTCCCGTGATGACGAAGCACACACATTCAGTAGCGGAGTGGAGTGGTGGCTTTGAGGCTACAGATCTGCACTGGCAAACAGAAGGTTGCCGGTTTGAATCCTGTAAAATGCTGCTCTGTTGGGCCTTTGAGCAAGGCCCTTAACCTACGATTACTCCGTCCTGGGTCTTCATCCGTCCCTGCATGTAGGCCATCCAAGGCAGGGAAAAATTTGGGGGTTGGTGGCAGAATTGGCACTCCAGTCTCCATAATAAACCTCACACTGGTTCCACTCCATCTGAACTAGTGTGGTGCTGAGGTGTCACCCGTTGCATGGCTGCACTCGGGTCCTAATCAGGATCCTGAGTTGGTTTGTTGTGTGGTGGGTGCGGCAGTGCGTTGGATCAGCGCCCGCTCCTAACCTCTCTCTCCTCCTCCTCCCAGTAATGGCTGCTAAGATCATGAAGGACCAAATAGCCAGCAGAGCCGTTGCCACCTACACAATTAAAAGACGTGAAATGAGGGAGGACCCGTCGCATTACTCGACTTTCCCAGCGATTTTCAGTCGTTGCCCTTATTGACATAATGTTAGCGAGTCGGAGGCAGTAGCCGCGTGTTTCCATGGAGACAGTCGTGTAGTCTGACGTGCCCAGCTAGGCCACAACTTGCCCCTCGAGCAGGTTTGACTTTGTCTTTAGTCATAGGATCAGGAGCATGAGAGTACCAGATATGTAAGGAATAGCAAGTATTATGGGAGTTAAGGATAGAGCTGCCAGGCAAGAGGAGAAGAGGAAGGCCTGAGAGAAGGTTTATGGATGTTGTGAGAGAAGACATACAGGTGATGGGTATAAGAACAAGATGGAGAGGAGAGGAAGTTATGGAAGAAGATGATCCGCTGTGGTGACCCCTAACAGGAGCGGCCGAAAGAAAAAGAAGTGTTATGGGAGTCCCAACAGAAGAGGAGCCCCCGTCTCATACCTCATGTTTTATGTACCACGTCAGAATGGAGAAAAGACAATTGCGGCTGCTCTCGCCGTACCCGTTGTCCTATCACACAGCACCGGCACTGTCTGGCAGCACGCTATTGGCTGGAACAGAAAGGGGCGGGCAAGGACTGAGGTGGAAAGTCGTCACACAGTCGCTGCATTGGACAATCCTGGTGATCTTCAGTCCTGTCAATTGGTGAGGAGCTCAGCAGGTCTGACGTACCCTGATGTGACGTCAGCTTTAGTAAAACTACAGACTGGCAGCGCCTGCACTCGGGATATCGATGGACACCTCAGTACCCTGACGTACTAACGGGAATGGGAGAAAGTGCATTGCCTAACTGGGGGGAATGGGAACTCGTGCTGCTGCAGCTTTAGGGCCACTGATATGATAAAGTCCAATATGAAGGATACGTTAGGTGCAGCACTGTGATGACGACCACCAGAAGCCAAAGCTCTTCAACGTCATCCCTCTGCAGGTGGGTGTTGGTGAGAAGAACTGGGGAGGACATCCTCTGGATTTGGTTTAACCAGTCAATACTGGGATGTCCGGACTCATGCAGGATACCCCTGGCTCTTGGCTTGGGCTATTGTGGTATTTTTTTTCCATTGTCTGTTGTTAATAAAATCAAAACTACATCCTGTTTCTTGTTTATACTGAACTGAATTCACACATTTAATAATAATTTACTAAAAAAAAGTAACAAAGTAGAAGGAATGAACACTTGCAACAGCCACGGCCCTCCATGAACTGAGACCCCTGTTTTAAAGCATCAGCTGGTCAAATAAATCAACGGCAGAGCAGAAAGCATCAGGAACATGGGAGCCGGACTCAAGATCGCTCCCTGGTGGCCTGCAGACTTCAGCGTCGCGGGCTCATTCACTGGCACCGACTCCACAGGTCACGGGTGTCGAACTCCAGGCCTGGTGGGCCGCAGTGGGTGTAGGTTTTCTTTCTAACTCTTTTTCCTAATCAGTGTCCAGTTTTCCCTGCTAATTAACTTCCTTTCCCTCTATTTTATTAGCCCTGTTTTAAGGATTAAGTCTTCTGAGTTGATTCTTTTCTCTTTTAAATGACAGCCAAACAGAAATGAGACGTGGAACGAGCCAACAGATAGACCAGCTAAATTGGGGCTTCAAACTCCAACCAGTTCCTTAATGAGAAGCTGGTTGTTGCTGTTAATTAAACCCGTTATTCAATTCCATGGCTTGTTGCTGCTCTCATTCTGCCACAGCAGACATTTCCAAAACTGTTGCTATTCTATTATTTTCTTGGTGTCCTGAGAGATCAGCCTTACTGAGACCTTCACCTTTCTTTATTTTCACATTTTGTTTGATGGGTGCAGATGAGCTGCTCATGTGGTGGCTTGTTTTGTGTCTCATTACTGTCCGGCTGCTAATTAAGGCCCTGAGTCAAACTAATTAAAACTAAGGCTAAAGAAGTTAATTAGCAAAAACTGGTTACTAATTAAGAAGACGGTTAGAATGAAAACCTGCAGCCACTTTGGCCCTCCAGGACCGGAGTTCGACAGTCCTGCCTTGGGTGGTCTGTATGACATGCTTTGCTCGCACTCTTGAGGTATAAAATGGCCGCCGCTGGTATTGTAGAAGAGAAAAATTTCTATATTAGCATAAATAGCAAATTAACATAAATAACCATAAAAAGTAATTAAAAAGCTTCTAAAACATTAGATTAAGCATAAATTACAATGTTAAGAAAATAAGATAGGTCAAGCAAATAGTTAACTAAAAAATCAGTCATATTGCATTATTTTTAAGCTTGAAGCAGAATTGCTAGTGTGGGAAAGGAACAAAACAAGAACAAGAATGGCGTGCAGAAACCAGCTGAGGATAGGATAAGGAGAAGGAGAACACCTGTGTTCAAGGCTGGGAAGCTAAGGAATGACACCACAGAGAAAATGGCTCTGCTAGGCACGTAAGAAACCAGCTGGATTGGTGAATCAGCAAAAAGGCAGCAAAAGGCTTTTGCTATAAGCAAGGTCACAATGATGTAATGCATGAAAGGAAAATTAGTATATTCAGGCACTGGCAATAAATATAGAAGAATATATTAGAAATTAACTTTAGCGTAGAAATTAAGGCAAGTCAAGACTGCCACACAATGATTAAATAAAAGCACATATCATATTTCTTTTTAATTAAAGCTTAGCTTCAGGCCACCATTATAACATAGCTTGAAAGGCTTAGAGAAGGAAGTGACGCCATGAAAGAACAAAGATGGAAAAAGGAAAACATCTGCCCAGCCAAAGACCAATCAGAAGTAAGCAAAACAGAAACTAGAGATAAACAATGGACAGTAGGAACAGGTGCAGAATGAGCTAATCGAACGAGGTCAAAGTGATAAGAAATGATATATATCAAGTTTTGGGTTTTGAACTGTTCCGGGCTCAGCTCAATTTTGCCGTATTGGGTTGAGTCCGTGTTGTTATTTGTGTTGTTTTATTGCAATGAAGCTTTAAAACTCTGTTTGCCTATCCTGAGTCCTAATAGCCTTCATTTTCAGGTAAAAAGCCTTCTGGTGACGCCTTTTTTGCCATGACAGTATCAGGTGTGAGCTGCTTTAGAAGAAAGACGATTGGCTATGAAGATGCTAAAATGAAGCAGACTCCGAATTTACAATGGAATTTAGTCCCAGTTTATAACGTGAGAGACAGTCTGAGAATAGGACTTGCGCTTGAAATTGCAGCCACTCTAACGAGCATTTCTCTCTTTCCAAGCTTTTAGGTGCCTGTGTGTCCAACTGTGGCAAAATCTTTCACCTAGAAGTGTGTTCGAGGGACTTCGCCAGTGAAGTCAGCAACGTCTTAAATAAGGTGGGTCAATGGGGGGGGCAAGTCCACTGAAAAGGCTAAAGGGTGCTGCGGCGTCACCGTCCACGCATTGTCAGTGTCAGTCAAGCAGGACAGCCGTTCATGGGACGACCCGCGCCCTTTGATGTCTGTGACTTTGGATTGCCCGTGCTGAGACGTTTATGTTGCTTGAATGGCTTCTCTCTTGTTGTTTTTTTTTTTTGTTTCAATGCAGGGTCACCCTAAAGTATGTGAAAAGTTAAAGGCTCTTATGGTGGAGTGGGCCGAAGAGTTCAAGAACGATCCACAGCTCAGTTTGATATCGGCGATGATAAAGAATCTCCGAGAGCAAGGGGTGTCATTTCCGCTGGTGGGCTCTCAGGTGAGGTTTCTCTTTAAATTTCTAAACTGTGTGGGGTGATTTGTACAGGCGTTTGTGGAAATAGGTATCCAGATTCTGCCAGTTTCTCCCAAGAACTGAGGGCGTATAAATCGGATTGATTTATTTATTTTGACGTACGCATTTTCCTTTTTTTTGGCGTCTTCATACTTTCACAAATCTGTAACATTTTATAAACGAGGCCCCAGAGTGTAAACGTCCGGCCTTGTAATGTGTGTCTGAGGTGACTGTGGGTGACGTCTGGCATGAAAAGAGCGAAGCACACTGACGTTTGAATGAAATGCCCACTTCCTTTGACGAAAGTGGCTGCTCTGTAATGGACGCTCCTCAGCCGCTGCTTCATTTGATTTGCGGATTTATTGATTTATTTTTTTTACTTCCCAGGCAGCAGAAAAGGCAAAAGCAAGTCCTGCTTTAGTGGCCAAGGACCCCACAACAGTAGCCACCAAAAAAGAGGAGGAAGACCTGGCCAAAGGCAAGTGCTCAGTTTTCCCTCTCTAGTGCAGAGGTCTGTGGACCCCTATGGATGGGTTTCAGGGGGTCCGTGAGGTTCAGATAAAAAGGAACATTTACCTTCAAATGTTATACAGTACAGCCCGGCACTGCTGATTTAGAGAAGATGTAGTAGCAATGTTAGTAGAAAATGTCGTAGTAGGAGAAGTAGATGTGTTTGAATTTGCACAAGAGGACTGCATTTGATAATTAGGGGCTGTCACTTTTTGTGTATAAAAATGTGTTTTCTTTTAGTTCAATAACACTTTGTGTTTGTTATATATATATATATATATATATATGAGACAATCAAATCTCAGTAAATAAAGTACAAGGTGTGTTTATGTGAATGTTTCTGGGGAAGGGGGTCCATAGCTTGTTATCAGATTCTTAATGGGGTCCGTGACTCAAAAGAGGTTAAGAATAACCGCTCTAGTGTGTCTATATGAGTGTGCGAAGGTGGTGCCAAGGCTGGCGGCGTCCCTGGAATCTCCACTAAAAAAATAAATAAATCGCCGTCTCCACGACGGTGTGAATCTTAGTGGCACAGGACTGCTACACATTTTGGTGGCGCAATGGATAACGCGTCTGACTGTGGAGCAGAAGATTGGAGTTCGACTCGTACCTGGCTCTCCAAAATGTGTAGCGGCCCAATAGCAGATGATTTGTGGTTACAGTCAATGCATCCGATGTGAAGTGTGGCAGGTGAGGGCTTGTAAAACGCATTTGTCCAGTGTCACATCAGTGACATTACAGTATGTGACGATATTCAGGCTTCCCTAACGTCACAGGCACAGTCGACTGCAGTCCAAGCTCATTAGAGACTGAATGTGCCAAATACAAATCACTCATAGAGTCACTGCACCGGTCAGTCCTTTAAAAGTAAAAAAAAGCCTGGGGACAAATAAAGTTCTATCAGTCGTTTTGTGCTGTCAGGCTCCCAATGTCCCAGAGCAATGACTGGGACACTGGGCTGTTAAAATGACGCTGTCCTTCAAATGGGACGTAAAACCGAGGTTCTGACTCTTTGTGATTGTAAAAGATCTCTGGAAATCTTTTATAAAGTGTAGGGTGTTCCCTGATGTCCTGACTAAAGTGACCACCATGGCCTGATCATTCCGGCCCCCGTCATCATCCCCTAACTCTTTCTCACCCTTTCCATCATCTAATAGCTGACGTGTGGTGAGCTGGTGGCACACAATGGCTGCTTTTGTATCATTCAGGTGGATGCTGCACACAGCTGGTGGTTGAAGTGGCTCCCCGTCTATGTAACGTGCTTTGAGAAGTCAGAAAGGCGCTATATACAGTGCATCCGGAAAGTATTCACAGCGCATCACTTTTTCCACATTTTGTTATGTTACAGCCTTATTCCAAAATGGATTAAATTCATTTTTTTCCTCAGAATTCTACACACAACACCCCATAATGACAACGTGAAAAAGTTTACTTGAGATTTTTGCAAATTTATTAAAAATAAAAAAACTGAGAAATCCCATGTGCATAAGTATTCACAGCCTCTGCTCAATACTTTGTCGATGCACCTTTGGCAGCAATTCCAGCCTCAAGTCTTTTTGAATATGATGCCACAAGCTTGGCACACCTATCCTTGGCCAGTTTCGCCCATTCCTCTTTGCAGCACCTCTCAAGCTCCATCAGGTTGGATGAGAAGCGTCGGTGCACAGCCATTTTAAGATCTCTCCAGAGATGTTCAATCGGATTCAAGTCTGGGCCACTCAAGGACATTCACAGAGTTGTCCTGAAGCCACTCCTTTGATATCTTGGCTGTGTGCTTAGGGTCGTTGTCCTGCTGAAAGATGAACCGTCGCCCCAGTCTGAGGTCAGGAGCGCTCTGGAGCAGGTTTTCATCCAGGATGTCTCTGTGCATTGCTGCAGTCATCTTTTCCTTTATCCTGACTAGTCTCCCAGTTCCATCCCCACAGTATGATGCTGCCACCACCATGCTTCACTGTAGGGATGGTATTGGCCTGGTGATGAGCGGTGCCTGGTTTCCTCCAAACGTGACACCTGGCATTCACACCAAAGAGTTCAATCTTTGTCTCATCAGACCAGAGAATTTTGTTTCTCATGGTCTAAGAGTCCTTCAGGTGCCTTTTGGCAAACTCCAGACGGGCTGCCATGTGCCTTTTACTAAAGAGTGGCTTCTGTCTGGCTACTCTACCATACAGGCCTGATTGGTGGATTGCTGCAGAGATGGTTGTCCTTCTGGAAGGTTCTCCTCTCTCCACAGAGGACCTCTGACAGAGTGACCATCGGGTTCTTGGTCACCTCCCTGACTAAGGCCCTTCTCCACTGATCGCTCAGTTTAGATGGCCGCCATCTCTAGGAAGAGTCCTGGTGGTTTCGAACTTCTTCCACTTACGGATGATGGAGGCCACTGTGCTCATTGGGACCTTCAAAGCAGCAGAAATTTTTCTGTAACCTTCCCCAGATTTGTGCCTTGAGACAATCCTGTCTCTGAGGTCTACAGACAATTCCTTTGACTTCATGCTTGGTTTGTGCTCTGACATGAACTGTCAACTGTGGGACCTTCTATAGACAGGTGTGTGCCTTTCCAAATCATGTCCAATCAACTGAATTTACCACAGGTGGACTCCAATGAAGCTGCAGAAACATCTCAAGGATGATCAGGGGAAACAGGATGCACCTGAGCTCAATTTGGAGCTTCATGGCAAAGGCTGTGAATACTTATGTACATGTGCTTTCTCAGTTTTTTTTTTATTTTTAATAAACTTGCAAAAATCTCAAGTAAACTTTTTTCACATTGTCATTATGGGGTGTTGTGCATAGAATTCTGAGGAAAAAAAAATGAATTTAATCCATTTTGGAATAAGGCTGTAACATAACAAAATGTGGAAAAAGTGATGCGTTGTGAAGACTTTCCGGATGCAATGTAAATAGAAAGAATTATTATTATGGAACAACTGCAAGTACTGCATTTTAACAAGGTGTATTCAATCTCAGATACAATACTAAATATAAATCCCCACGATTTATATGGAAGTGTCTGTCACAAGTAGCACAACTCCGGGGAATTGTGGATCCCATCACCATGGAAACCACAAATGCCATTGCAAGAATAAGGCGACGCCCACAAGCAAAACAAAATGGTATCGTGACTTGACAGATAAGTAACTTTCGTGAGAAATAAACGTCAAAAACAAATTCCTTTGGTGTTGATACCCCTTAAACGAGGTAGCGATTGACCCAAAAACGTTAAAGAGACACTAGGAAAATGGAAATAAAGAATCCAATCACAAGGCTACCTGCACATTTGGACGAGTTAATAATTGCGCCGTCAGAGTGATGACATCACAGGGCATGCATCATGTGACTAACCACTGGGTTATTTCTGTAAAAAGTAACTGCACAACTGCAAAATGTCCAAAGTTCCCACAAAATGCCAGTGTGCCAGTGTCACTCTGTCATACCATTAAAAATAACAGTAAGCATGAATTATGAGCAGAAACACTGCTGAATAAATCTGTAAGTCTAAAAAGCAGGAATCAGGACAAATGAAGTCCAAATATTATTATTATTAAAGTTCTACTAGCAGGCTGCGCCCCCTGCTCACTTTGCTCGCCTACCCCCGGGTTTAGTTAACCGGATATACAGTTTTAAGAGATTGTTATTTTTCATGGGTATTGTTACATATGCATTCTTTTCACTTTAACTTTAAAACTTCAGTTAAAACAATTGTACAGAATTAACTGTTCTTTAATATCACATTGAATTTTGATTCTGTGTTTGGACTTTCATCATGACAACGCAGCATAGATGAGCCCGTGAGTGAATATCGTTTCTTTCTCTCTAATAAATAAACCGAGTTTTTTGAATGTTTGAATTCCACTGCTTTCCTAATCTCTAACCTGCTCTGCTTGTGTATCGCGCCAACGTGTTTGAACGTCTTTATGAAGTTCTGCTTTGTCTTTTATTTCTGAGCCCGATTGGACCTGCGAGGTTTTCAGTTCCGCTCGGACCGGGCTGATTATTACTTTCCTTATTTTCTGAATTTGCTCATAGATTATTATTGTTCATGTTTGCATCTTTTTCTCTCCAACGCTTTTGGTTCTCTTTTCGACACGCTGCTCTTTCTTCTTCGCTTTGTCGTATAAAATTATTGTCCTGATAAAATTTATAAGAGCTGAGAGTGCAGGAAGTGTGTCTACCAAAAGCATTCACATGACTGAGAGGTGAGAGGACCGTGGCCTTGTTTGAAAATAATATGACGTGACTTGAAAGAATCTCCTGGCAGACGTCACCATCTCGCAGGACTTCATTCCAAAAAGTCTCTTGGCAGGATTTTTTTTATTATAATAGAGAGCTTTTCTCACTACTTGTAGCACTTTACACAGCGCTACTTCAATGCCCACTAATGTGTAGCACCCACCTGGATGATGTGATGGCAACCATTTCTGTGCCATTCCACTCACCACATATTAGCTGTTAGATGGTGAAGGGGTGGCCAGAGAGAGAGAGACAATTAGAGATAGAAGATGATTGGGGGTGCAGAATGACCAGGCCATGGAGGGCAAGTTAGTAGGACATCAGGATTCACCCTACACTTTAGGAAGGAGATCTTTAGTGACCACATGGACTTCGGTTTTATGTGTCATCCAAAGGATGTGCCAGGTTTTACAGCCCACTGTCCCCGTCACTGAGATCCACATACCGACCACAGGGCAAGTGCCCCCTGCTGGCCTCACCAACACCTTTTCCAGCAACAACCTAAGC
The DNA here is from genome assembly GCA_026402145.1 of Polypterus bichir lapradei. Taxonomy (NCBI): domain Eukaryota; kingdom Metazoa; phylum Chordata; class Cladistia; order Polypteriformes; family Polypteridae; genus Polypterus; species Polypterus bichir. The sequence continues at coordinate 33,346,386 of JANRMT010062820.1, forward strand.
TTTTTCCTAGATGGTCTTCTTACTGGCCAGACTTCAACATGCTTAACGTGAGGTGGATGACCTCTTCTGAAGTGCACTTTGTGAAATGAAACGTCTTGACACAGGAAAAAGGTTTGGGGCGGCCACCCGTATACTTGGGTAAAGCTGCTGTCAAAGTGAAGCTTGGTGGTAGAGTAGGGTACAGAACTGAGTTCACTGCTGGCCTCACCAGTACCTCATCCAGCAGCAGCCCTCGTTTTTCCTAGATGGTCTGTCATCCATCCAAGTACTGGCCGGGCCCAAACACGATTCGCTTCAGATGGATGACCTCTCGTGAAGTGCAGGTGTGAATGGCTGCTGGTAACACTGCTTATAATAAAACAAAGACTTGCGAGAACTCATATTCACAAAGGGGCAAAACACCGTTAGGGAATGATTTCAGGTTTTGGCCACGCTATTGTCTTTGATTTAAAGTGAAGAAGTTTCGCCAATTCCAGACCTTTAGAGCTTTCGATTTTTGCTTCAGTCTGACGGCTCCTTTCAGATCACATATCCATGTCGATCGTTCACCTGGGGTCAGATTGGTGAACATGGCAGCCTGCTGTAATTTTTGAATGTCTGTGACTCGTGACGACCCACCTTACCCGCTCCCTCGTGTACCTTTGCTCAAAACCATTAGAACAATCTGGACGAGAACAGGCCATTCAGCCCAACAAAGCTCTCCAGTCCTAAGTTGAGTTTTGAAAGTCCCTGAAGTCCTCCTGTCTACCACACTACGCGGTTTCTTATTCCAAGTGTCTGTCGTTCTTTGTGTAAAGAAAAACTTCTTAACAGCCTTACTCAAGTATACTGGTGGCCGACCCAAACCTTTTTCCTGTGTCAAGACATTTCATTTCACAAAGTGCAGTTCAGAAGAGGTCATCCACCTGGCGTTAAGCATGTTCAAGTCCAGCCAGTAAAGAACACCATCTAGGAAAAAGCTTAGGTTGTTGCTGGAAAAGGTGTTGGTGAGGCCAGCAGGGGGCGCTTACCCTGTAGTTGGTGTGTGGATCCCATTGCCAAAGAGCAGTGACGGGGACAGTGGGCTGTAAAAACTGGCACATCCTTTGGATGACACATTTCGTTTGTGCGAAATTTACCCTTCACAAGTTTCCAGCTGTGTCCCCGTGTTCTTGATGAGCTCATTTTAAAGTCACCATCTCAATCCACTGGACTGATTCCCTTCATCATTTTAAACACTTCAGTCAGGTCTCCTCTATTTTCTTTTGCTTAAGCAGTAAAGGCTCATCTCTTTTAATATTTCTTCACAATCCATCTTCTGTAGTCCTCAATCAGCCTAGTTGCTCTTCTCTGGACCTTCTCTTGTGCTGCTATGTCTTTATGGAGACCAAACTGCACACAGGACTCCAGATGAGGCCTCACCAGTGTGTTATAAAGACCTGAGCAGAACCTCCTGTGACTTGTACTCCACACATCAAGGCGCTATATAACCTGACATTCTGTTAGCCTTCTTAATGGCTTCTGAACACTGTTGTGAAGTTGATAGCTTAGAGTCCACCATGACTCCTAAATCCTTCTCATGAGGTGGACTCTCAATTTTCAGACCTCCCTTTGTGTCTTGAGACCTAACAAGACCTAAACTTAATGCAAGCATTAGGCTCAGCTCTTTTAATCTTTCTTCATCACTCATCCCCTGTAGCCCCTAAATCAGCCTAGTTGCTCTCCTCTGGACCTTCTCTTGTGCTGCTATGTCTTTATGGAGACCAAACTGCACACAGGACTCCAGATGAGACCTCACTAGTGTGTCATAAAGCTGAGCAGAACCTCCTGTGACTTGTACTTCACACGTCAAGGCGCTATATAACCTGACATTCTGTTAGCCTTCTTAACACTAGAATTACCAGAGCCTACGAGAAAACTCGTAAATTCAGCCCACCTTAAATCCCTTCTCACCTCTCCGTCAGCGTCTTTTGTCCTGTAAATGTGTCGATAAGTAGCAAGCAGCCTGGTATCCCGCCCCCCAAACCGCCGCAGTGCGTCTAATGTCTTCTGAACATTGTATGAAAGTTAATTCTGTCGAGTCCACTATGACTTCTAAATCCTTCTCATAAGGTGTCCTCTCGATCTTCAGACCTCCCATTGTGTATTCAGACCTCCCACTTTTACTTGCTATGTGTAATTCTTTATATTTACTGACATTAAATTTCATCTGCCCAAGCCCGTCTGCTATCCAAGTCCTTCTGTGATGATTGAACAAATTCTTGATTATCTGCTAATCCACCTATCTTGGTATCATCTGCAGACTTCACCAGCTTGTCCCTTATATTCCTATCTAAATCATTTATATATATTAAAAATAGCAGCGGCCCTAGCACTGCCCCCTACTGGTCACCACTCTTAACGTCACTCAATTCTGATGAGGTTCCTCTCACCAACAGCCTCTGCTTCCTGTGTCTGAGCCAATTCTGCACCCATCTACACCCCACACCCTGAACTGCCACTTCTTTTAGTTTGATGCCCACCCTCTTGTGTGGCACCTTATCAAATGCTTTCTGAAATTCCACATCAATCATCTCATCTGCTCCTCTCTGGTCGTATCCTTTTGTTCCTCCTCATAGAATTCCAGGCTGTTAGTAAAACACGACCTCCCTCTTCTGAGCCCACGCTGACTGTCCTAATAACTCCTGTCCTTGCCAGGTGCTGCTCAATCTTCTCCTTAATAAATACGTTAATAAGTGTGTTCCTATAAATAGGTCTGAATATTTCATTCTTCCTCATTAAGGATTTTTTTTTATTAACAAAGCCGACTAAGGCGGCCTCGGGCTGTGCTTTAATTGAGCTGTCCTCCCTGCCTGCCTGCATGTTGACATTGCCGTGTCCTTCCTTTCTCTCCAGCTATCGAACTGTCATTGAAAGAGCAGCAGCAGCAGCAGCCGCCACCGCCGGCAGCTCCACCGGTGGTGTCCTCTCTGTACCCCAGCACTTCTCACCTTGTTTCAAATCACAAACCTGAGGGGCGCAAGGTGCGCGCCATTTACGACTTTGAGGCCGCCGAAGACAATGAGCTGACGTTTAAAGCTGGAGAAATTATCACGGTCCTCGATGACAGGTAAGTCAGTGCTGTGCTGTGAACTTAAGGTATGAAATGAGCATCATGGCTGCTTTTAGGGACTGAGCTGGAGTGGGGTGTCCCGCTGGTGTCCAGGTTATCGAGTGGTAACAGATATAACTGTGTGCCCCCTGGTGGCTGAGTCGGACCATCAACCTTAGCCGTCTTGAGCCCTTTGAGTCACGTCACCTTCTAGTGCGCACGATGACCTGAATTGAGGCTTTAATTCCATTTATTTTTGTATTGCACCCATCAGTAACTGCAATAAGTTCACAGGTAAATGCAATACCAGAGTTTACAAATTACTGAATGAATACACCTAAAGACACATTGGCTTAAACATGCAGGAAGACCATCCTGTTCCAAAGTGAGTCTTAACACCTTGTAATATAAGGCGCTATATAGGCGCCTGACCCGACACAGATGGACACGGAGGCACGTAGAAACCAAAAGACTTTCTTTATTTTCTCTTCAGCCGTGGGGCATGTCTTCCCCGTGTCCCACGGCCCAACACAGTCCCAAAGCACAATCACGACCCACAACACAGTTCTCTCTTCTTCTACCACCACTCCTCCTCAAACTTAGTCTTCCTCCTCCCAACTCTGGCCGTCGAGTGGTGGTTTCTGGCTCCCTTTTATCAGGCACCCAGAAGTGCTCCAGGTGGTTGATTGCTGGCCTCCCGCTGCACTTCCAGGTGCAGTGAAACCAGTGCCCAAAAGGGGGCCAGTCGGTCCTGTTGCAGCACCCCCTGGTGGTGCCTGCGGAACTCCACAGAGCTGCACGGAACTCCAACCCCCATGAAGCCCTGGGGAAATCCGAGGCACCACTGCAACCCAGGGTTGCTGCCACCTTGCGTCCAGGAGGACATTCTGGGCTTCCCATCCTTGTCCCCCTGGCAGATGTGGTGAAGGGGCATCCCAGCCAGACATGGTCCCCGGCCATCTGTCACAACCTTTACATTATCATCTGAACTGAGGCCTCTGATAGCAGAGGAGAGGAAAGTGAGAACTCCAGTCAGCACTGTCAGCATGTTGTGAACTTGAGAGTTCTGGTGCTTGAATGTCCTCTGGGAGAAGGAGTTACACAAAAAGGCCAACGAAGAATCCTTGTAATTCAAAGATTTAGTTTAGCAAAAATGCTCTGGGCCACAAAAACAAGCTTTGAGGAGCACAAAAGGCAATGCAGTCGCAAAAGCTAATAAAGTCGCCATTAGAAATCCTTGAGGCTGTATCCAGCAGGGGGCGCTAGCTCCCTTGTTGAAATGAGTTCTTTTGTAATTGCGGTGTGTTACATAACCTGAATCTATATAGATATGATATAAAAAGGCGGTACCCCTCCCTTAGTGATACGGCGGTAAGGAATAGGAGAAATAACTTAGCGTTCTTTAATGACGGCTTATGCTGCATAACAGACGAAGGAAGCCATGACAAGAACCCAGTTTGGGAGTTGGGGCCTGATGTGTAGAGTCTTGCATTTTCTTCACTGCATTGGAAGGATTTTCAGGATCGGATCCGTCCGTCGGCTTCAAAGGTGTGCCGGGCAGTGTGCCAAGGCTGTATACTCTTTCTCCATGTGCAGGACACCCACTTAGGTAAATCATGCCATTCCAAAACAAGGCACAGAGGATACAATGTCATGCTGACTCTGACAGACGGAAAATAGAGCACACTTACCCAGCTGTCTTTATCTCTCTGGTCTTATGCTTTACCTAGCAGTTCTTAAATGGTGAACACCTGTGCTAAATCTGTCTCAACTGTGCAGGTGAGTAGAAGAAGGCAGGTTTATGAAATGTAGAGGACAGTGACATATTAAACTTACGTTCTGATTAAGTCTTTAATAAGTCTTTGCATTTATATAGCGCTTTTTTCACTACTCAAAGTGCTCAGCAATTGTAGCTTAAGGGCCTCGCTCAAGGGCCCAACAGAGCAGAGTCCTTATTGGCATTTATGGGATTTGAACCGACAACCTTCCGATTGTCAGTGCAGATCCATATCCTCAGAGCCACCACTCCGCCTACAGAGGCCAAGTCACAAAAACAGAGCACAGGTTCAGAAAATGCATTAAGTCACCAGCTCCTTGAGTGAAGTCTCAATGAACTGCAGGGGACTGTGGGCTGTCCTCACCTTTATAGGGCTAAGGGCAGACCGTCCCTTGATGATGATTGGCAGGTGACCACCACCTCTTTGGGTTGGGTCTGATTGGATTCCAGAGTTGTGATAACTCCTTGCTTGGCTGTCAGCCTGTTCAGGTGTTTCATTTGCTCTGAGCCAGCAGGTGGCACTGGTGTGCAAATTGTAGCAAATAAGGGGGAAAAAAAAACTCCGAGACACACAAAGTCTAGAATTGAGTTCCAAAGTAGTCTGTCTTGTCCATATGGTCCTAGACAGCTAGTATGCAACATTTGGTCCAGATTGGTTGAAACGTGTAGGAGTGTATGGGGAACATACAGTCAAATGGACATTCTATTTTTTATATATATAATTGATACACTGCTGAAAAAAATGAAAGGACCACTTTGAAAACTCATCAGATCTCAATGGGGGAAAATCAAACTGCTGGCTCTCTCTACTGCTTTGGACTGATATGGTGATGTGTGAGGAACGAAATGATGGAAATGAAGATGATCAACTGACATAGAGACACCCCGAAAATCAAAGGGTAAAAATGAGGTGGCAGGCAGGCGAGTCCGTTTGGCCAAAATGTCATTGCAGCAACTCCTAATCGTACTCAGTAGTTTGTATTAAGCCTGACAACGTCCTAATGAGATGACAGATGGTGTCCTGTTGGATCTCCTCCCAGATCTGGACCAGGGTATCACTGAGCTCCTGGACAAGCTGAGGCGTCAGATGGACCCAAAGATAATGTCCCACCCAGAGGAGTTCTACTGGATTGAGGTCAGGCGAGTGAGCGTGGCGACCAGTCAGTGGTATCAATTCCTTCATCTTCTCGCCACGAGGCTGGGCATTGTCGTGCACCAGGAGGAACCAGCATAGGGTCTGAGAATGGATCCAAGGAATTCATCCTGATACCTAATGGCAGTTAAGGTGGCGTTGTCTAGGCTGTAGAGGTCTGTGCGTCCCTCCATGGATACGCCTCCCCAGACCATCACTGACCCCCCACCAGACCGGTCACACTGAACGATGTTACAAGCAGCATAACGTTCTCCACGGCTTCTCTGGACCCTTTCACGTCTGTCACATGTGCTCAGGGTGAACCTGCTCTCATCTGTGAAAAGCACAGGGCGCCTGCCAGTGGTGGACCTGCCAATTCTGGTATTCTATAGCAAATGCCAATCGAGCTTCACAGTGCCCACTAGAGGACGTCTGAGGAAGTCTGTTTCTGATTGTTTGGTCAGAGACATTCACACCAGTGACCTGCCTGCCTGCTGGAGGTCATTTTGTAGGCTCTGCCAGTGCTCATCCTGTTCCTCCTTGCCCATAGTCGGTCCTGCTAATGAGTTAAGGACCTTCAACGAGGAGCCATGTCCAGCTCCCCTAGAGGAACTGCTTGTCTGTCTCATGGAATCTCCTCCATGCCCTTGAGACTGTGCTGGGAGACACAGCAAACCTTGTGGCAATGCCACGTATTGATGTGCCTGCCATCCTGGAGAAGTTGGACTACCTGTGCCAGCTCTGTAGGGTCCAGGTATGGCCTCCTGCTACCAGTAGTGACACTGATCGTAGGCAAATGCAAAACGAGTGACAAAACAGATGAAGGGGGAAAAATGTCAGTGGCCTCCCTTTCAGTCCAGTTTTGGGGGTCTTCTCATTGTTGCCTCACACCTGTAGTGCACCAAAGCAGCTGAAACTGATGAACAAGCCCCTCTGCTACTTACCTGAGCAGATCAACAGCCCACAAGTGTCACTAACTTGATGCAATACCCTCATTAAAAAGGGCTCCTTTCATTTTTGAGCAGTGTATATATATATATATATATATATTGTATATAAAATGGAGTGTCTGTCTGTACATATATACAGTATGTGTATTGTAGAAACCAGGGGCACGTGGAGCCACCCTAACCTGACTCAGATGAGCAGAGACACAGGATTTTACCACACAGCACACGATTGTATTACTCTTCCTCCTGGGACACACTCCACTTCACTTTCCACCGTTACAGCGTCGTTCCAAATCCCAGTTCAGCACACAACTGGTCGTCTTCTGCCTCTCTCCACCTCCACTCCCTCTGGTAAACTCGATCCTCTTCCTCCCGACTCTCGCTTCTCATTAGCAGTGACGGCTCCTCTCAAACAGGTCCTGGGAGTGTCCCACTTGGCTCATCAGCGTTAACTTGGAGTCATTCCCAGGTGTGATGGAAATCCACTGCCGGACTCTGCAGGCCCCCCTGGTGGCCCCCATGTTAACCAACAGGGCTGCGTCAAACTCCAACTCCCAGCATGCCCTGGGGGAATGCGTGGTGCCACAGCCTCCCTGGAGGCTGCCCTCTAGTGTCCCAGGGGAGGTAGTGCCTCATAGGTTTTCTCCCCTGGACCTTCCATCCAGTTGGCATGCCGGTCAGACAATGGCCATGGCTGCCCGTCTCAGTATAGTGTAAGAGAACAGACAGATTGTGATAAAGAGCTGGGGCACCACCCTGGTGACCTCATATAACTGGAGCTGAAAAAACAGAAAATCACGCAATTTCCTGACGCGAGTTCTCGATCGAACTGACTCAAGATGGTGGATCTTCCAGTCTTAAGTCCTTCCGGCAGGAAAAGGTGGGGCCAGACACTGGACATGACATCAGTGGTGCTCATCTTCAGGTCTGCAAATGGAGGAAGTGAAAAGGTATTTAGGAAATTAGGACAACACCTGGAGCGGAGGGAAGTGAGTGGGATTACAGTCATTGGAGCCCTTAAGCTGCCCCCCTATGCGGGCGCACGTGACAGTAGATTAGTGAAGGTCCAGTAGGCCCAGCGCCCGGCTTGTTTCTGAGGTTTGCGCCGTTTCTGACTTGCGACTTTTGTTTTGCCCCCCTGTCTCCTTCCCAGCTGCTGGATCTCATTTTGATTCTATTTTTAATCATCTGTTCCTTTTTGGCTGTGATTTCTCGTCCCATTTTTATCTCATTTGTGGTGATCCTTGGGCGCCTCGCCTCTCCTTAGCACGACTGCACTTTGAGGAAGTTCTTAAGTTCAGTCAAGAGGGCCAGAAAGCAAACTCCATTCTGCTGATACTCTTGGCTGCAGGACACAAAATGAGATTTTCTTCATGGACATTTTGATTTTGCCTGCTGTTGCTCAGCTTACGTCCCAAGAACCTTTTTATCTCTTATTCTCATGAGGTTATTTTTTTCCGTCAATTGCTCCAAACAATACGTGCTAACATCATAAAAAAAACGATCACTTCTGTGTAGCCAATTCCTTCAATCGGCTGACAAACTGTAGCGAGCCTTTGATCATTTTTGGAAATCTGAAACTGTGCTGAAAACTTGTGGGGAGGTCCCATGATGCATCACCCCGTATGATTCGTAGTTGTGTGACTGGATATTCCATTTGTGACAAAGTCCGGCTACTGCACTAGTGCGGCACAGTGGTTACGCTCGAGTGCTTCAGTCACTGTCGGCCAGGGACCTGCAGTTCATTTATACTGCGTGAAAAACAGAGCAAGAGTTGGGGCGCCCTGGCAGATTGGATTGGAAAAAACGATCTGCTTAGATGTGAGTCTTCATTCAACTGACTTGGGAGGACAGGAGGAGGCGGGTTCAAGGGGAGGAAACCAGAAGTGACGTCATCGGTGTTGCGACTGTCAATCATTGCTTCTGCAGAGGGAGGAAGAGAAAAGGCATTAGGCAACAGCGCCAACCCCTGGTTGGGAATGAAATTACATTTATATGAGCCTTGAAGCTGACGTGTGTGACAACAGTAATAACATATCTTTTACATTATGAACTTTTAATAATCGTCCACCTGAAATGTTTAGCCCACAGACAGTGCCGTCTTTATCCAACGATTCAGTTTTCTTTTGACAAATTGCACATTTTTGTTTTGCATGGTCAGAGCTCCTCTTAGGTGGCCTTCACCCGGGGTGCCATCCCAGTTCTCGCTCCCTACTGCTCTGCCCGACTTGAATGTGGCATATTTTACGTGGAGGATTTAAAGACGACCTTTAGGTGGATGGAAATGACTGGCACAGCCCTGAGATGCCAGCAGCTGTGAGGATTTGTGGGTGCAGGTGTGGAGTAGAAATGCCATGTGGCAGGCTATGAGGGCTGTTCAAATGTAGAAAGTCTCTTTTATTTCATGTAAGACTAACATTTATTTTTAAATTCTTTTCAGTGACCTTAACTGGTGGAAGGGGGAGACCTACCAAGGAATCGGCCTTTTTCCTTCTAATTTTGTCACCGCAGACCTGACTGCTGAGCCTGAAATAGGTGAGTGTCCTAAGGCCGCTGGCACGCTACATGACTTTCCGGGTGCCTTCAGGTCGTAGCCTTGACTTGCATGACCTTTAGTGAGTCGTCGGCAGCCGCAGCTTGTCGTCCATGAACGCTAGTCGTGGGCAGTGGATTCAGGAGCCATTCAGACGTCTTCCATTTTTGCACAATTTGTTATGGTGCAGGGCGGCACTGTGGTGCGGTGTGCTGCCTTGCAGTAAGGAGACCAGAGTTTTTGTCCCCCGAGTCCTCCCTGTGTTAGTTTGCATGTTCTCCCCATGTCTATGTGGGTTTCCTCCCACCATCCACAGACATATGGGTTAGGTGAATTGGTGCCTCTAAATTGTTGCCTTTGTGTATGTTTGCCCTGCAATAGACTGGCACCAGCATCTGTTCCTGCCTTGCACGCTCTGTTACCTGGGATGGGCTCCAGCACCCCCTGCAATGTTAGTCTGGGTTAAGCGGACACAGACAGGCAGACATCGATTTGTCACCCGACTCACGTTTATTTACAATGCTTACAAGAATGGTGAACACACAACCCAGTGAGTGCCACAGCACCAATCACCCCTCAAGTCCAGGCCTCTTCCAAATGCCTTTCTTCAGGTCCGCCTCCACTCCTCTCCTCCTGAGCTCTGTCTTTCTCCTCTCCCGACTCCAGCCATCGAATGGAGGGAGGCGGCCCCCTATATACATGCCCAGATGTGCTCCAGGTGCTTCCCGACACTCTTCCGCTGGCACTCCCCTGTGTGGCAGAAGTGCCGGCTGCGCACCCGGAAGCACTCCGGGTGTCCCCGGTCCTCTTCCCCTCAGCACTTCCGCCACACCCGGCACCCTCTGGTGGTGACCACGGGCCCCTACAGGGTTGAGCTTCAAAGCTCTGTACCTGTGGTCCCCAAAGCAACCAGGGCGGTACCACCCCCAGCCGCTCGCCACAGCGGGTTAGAAAACGAATAAGGAAAGAATGTTGTGTTGCAGCCTTGTGCTTAAATCCTTTAAACATCCACGTACGGCACTCAGTACCCCAGAAGGACAAAGCGAAAACGGGATTTTAGAAATGTCTGCACATCTATTTAAAAATAAAAACCTGAAGCATCACATAGACACAAGTATCGAGGCCCTTCACTCAGCCTGGCATCTTCTTGGGTTTGACGCCACAAGCTTTGCACACCTGGATTTGGGGATTGTCTGCCATTCTTCTCTGCAGAACCTCTCAAGGTCTGTCGGGTGGGATGAAGACCACTGGTGGACGGTTATTTTCAAGTCACTCCATCCAGAGATGTTCGAGTGGGCTCTGGCTGAGGGACTCAAGGACATTCCCAGAGTTGTCCCTAAGCCACTCTGGTGTTGTCTTTGTTTTAAATAATGAATCCATTTTTTTTATATAGCGCCTTTCCCATGCTCAAGGCACTTCACAGAGCCTCATAAAGAAACAGCAGGTACAATACATCTCACGTTGGATGCAAATGTTTCCTGAACAGAACTCTAAAACAGATGGACACGGGATATACAAAGGCATTAAACAGAATAAAGACAATAAACCTGACTCAAATACTCAAAGAGAGCCTAGCAAATCATTTGTGATTTAACACACACACACACACACACACACTCAGATCCTCCTGAGCATCGGGACAGAGAGGAAGACTGAAAGAGGAGGCAGAATGTCAGGTTAAATTAAAACAGACGACTTTTCAGTTGTTTGAGAGTCAGCTGATCTCATTCATTTTTTTTGGGGTCATTCCAAAGTCAAGGCGCTATACAGCTGAAGGTCCTGCTGTCACCCATAGAGTGCGGGTGTTAGTGTGGGGCACAAGAAGATGGCCAGAATCGGAGGACCTTAATGGGTCCAATGTGAGGCCATTTAAAGCTTTGCAGGTTATTAATAGAAGTTTATTTTCAATCCTGTAAGACAAAGATAGTCAGTGAAGGCGAAGCAGGATGGGTGTGATGTGCCCGCTGCTGCTGGTTCGTGTTACGCACTCTTACAGCAGCGTTGGATTCAACTTGAGCTGTGATATAAAATTTGAAGGGGCGCCTGCCAGTAGGGAGCTACAATAATCGATGTGGGACATGATTAAAGCAGGGACAAGTTACTCGGCATTAGAAAAGGAGAGGAACGTCACGCTTCCCCCTCCCCTCGGCCCGCAGCCTTTCTCTGGGATTCACGCAAATAAATCGGTACCACAAGCAAACTCTGATACTTAGCGCAATGAGAGAAGTCGCAAAATCAACGAGAATGTTCAAGCAAATTCTAGAAAAAAACCTGATCTAAATCCGTGAAGTAGTCCTCTCGTTAAAAGCGGACAGACATACAGACAGACGGAGAAACATTTTCGATATTATATATATAGAGAGACTAGGGGGCTTCGCCCCCTGCCTGCTTCGCTCACCAACCCCCCCGACCTGCCGCTCACGTATGTGGATTTCACTTTCACCAAACAACAAATCTTTTATTTCTCATGGATACGTCTCCTCATTGGGAAGAAACGCTACTTTTCACTGATGGCAACACAAATTAGACGATCTACAAGTCTCCGAAAAAAACGATGGTTTCACACAGAAATCAACATAAAACGTCTGTTGCTGCATGCTGTGGCTGCCAGTTTGCCAAGAATGGTTGGCAGGCTTGCTGCCAGGCTGTCTTCACGTGGCGGTCACGGTTGCAGTGCATTGCAATCTGGTTTCTACCTCTTATCATTGTAAAGTGGCAGTCCTCCCTGGCGAACACTGTCAGTTGGGGACCGATCAGCTGAAGCTGGAACCTCACATTCGCTTTCGGTGACTTACATCAAAATCTGAGTCTGACAAGTCATAGTCCAGTTCAGAGATAAAAGGCAAGACGTCGTCCACACAGTATTTTGCTTCTCGCATTCGCTTTGATCTCTTGCCAGATGTCAGTGCCACTTTTGCTGTTGTGTACGCCTTGCTACTCACGTGAGCGCAGGGAATCTCGGTCAAACCAATGAATCTAACTTTCCTTCTAGCAATGAGAGTCCATCTTAATGGTTGGTTTAGTCACAGTTTACAGTTGATTACCATCGTCAACTCCTCCCTGTGACAAAAGTCGACATCAGCCCTGAAAGAGCTAAAGTTTAAAGCCAAATAATATCTCCGTACTTCTGTCACATCACCTATGTTCATATATTGGATCTCTTTTAGCTTTTACCTTTTCGTCAATATCGCAATTGAATTTTGATTCCGTGTTTGGACTTTCATCGTGACAATGCAACGTATAACAGCCCGTGAGTGAATATCGTTTCTTTCTCTCTACACAAACTGTGTCTGCCAATAACATTCACACAAATGAGAAATGATTGAGCCGCGTGCGTGGTTGTAAATGTCTTAGATGTGTGCAGGACTTTTCCAAATCTCTTTGCATAAAGTCTCGTCTCACAGGGCTCGCGGGATTTCACTTTCACCAAATAACAAATCTTTTCATTCTTGTGGATACGCCTCTTCATTGGGAGGACACACTACTTTTCTCTGATGGCAACACAAATTAAGACGATCTACAAGTTTCCGACTTAAACTTTAAAGCCAAACAATACATTCAATCTCTTTTTGCTATTCCGTTATTTTCACTGAGTAATAATTTCTGTTTGTTTGCACTAATGTGATCTTTATTATCATTTTTTTTAAGACTTTATACTTCCATTATCTCTAACCTGCTCTGCATGTGTATCGCGTATTTGAATTCTTTACGACGTTCTACTTTGTCATCTACTCTTTGTCTTTTATTTCCGTGGTTAAATCTCTTGGCACAAAGTCTGGTCACGTGGGACGTGAAGGTGTCTCTCTGAGAAAGTCACATCTCGTCTCCTTCCCAAGATTTTTTAATTAAAATAGAGAGATGTAGGAGCAGGTGGAGGACAGCATTGCACCCAAATGGTTTTATAAAGGGAGCCTGAACAGAAAAATAGTGAAAGAAGGAACAGAGGGTTAATGAAAGGGGACGAGAAACAGGCAGGATCGAGGAGGAGCCCCTGCAAGTTTAATGGAAGCAGGCGGTCAGGCTGACGGTCCTGATAGTAGTGCATGGCTGGCATTTGAGGGGCAGGGGTCGCTCCTTCTGAGCGGTTTGGGGTGTCCGTGTCTTCTACCGCCTTTGTGCTGTGCAATGGTGACAGACAGGTGACGGAGAAAGACTCGGCATGGTGCCCCACTGCATGCTGAGGGACTGGCAATGGCGACCCGAGCCGTGTTATGGTGGACGTCTCCTCCTGCTGCAGAAATCCCATCTGGGTAAGCAGAACAGATGGCACGTTTTAGAGAGGAGGCACTGTGGCTTGGGATTGGCTTTTAAAAGACAGACGCTGACCGGGGTTAGATTAGATTTCTTTACTGGACATTTTAAGCCCCAGTGTCACAGGATTGTATGGATTATTTACTGTATTTATTTGAAGATGTTGTGCATGGCACTTTGGACACTTTGGCGCTCCAACCCTTTGTACCAACCCCTTGCTGGCTGTTTGTGCCCTCATTCGGGTGGCTCATCCTCATCGAGGATTCCAGGTTCAAGAGGCTCCTGGTTCGGACCGTTCCCAGTCCTGTACTTGCATTGGTTGGGTTTTTGGGGTCGACTATGCCGTTTCTGTCATTTTGTTGTGTTCAGAATTGTTAATGGCTTAATGTTTTTGTTTGCTTTGTCCTTCTGTGGTGTTGAGTGCTGCTGCTTGATTTTTGGCACAAGGCTTTGTGACAGATAGGGTGCGCTGTCGTCCCCTTGAACCCTCAGACCGCACGCCAGACACCAGATAAAAGTCCAAGAAGTTATTTTATTAATACAAATAAGTGCACAAAGCACCTTCACCTCCACTATACTCAGTAATACGATGATAGTAATAATCAATAATACAATTCTCAATAATCCTCCACACCTCCCAGCAGCTCAGTCACCCTTAAACCCAACTCGGCTCAGTGCTGGGATCTCCCACAGTCCTTTTAAAGTTCTTGACCCGGAAGTGTTTCTTTTATAACACTTCGGGTCGGGTGAAAACTCCTTCTTTTTCTTCAGCCCGGAAGTACTTCATTTCCTCTGTCCCCGTGACTGGGACATACTTCTGGGCTGTACGGAAAATACAAGTCCTTGAGCCTCCCTGCAGCATCCATGGTCCATGATGCCCTGCTGGAATTCGGGGCACCTCCATGTTGCAGGGAGGGCTCCATCTGACGGCTTGGGATAAGCTGCCGGCCATACTCCACAGCTGGAATACAACAAAATGTGAAGGTGAAGGCGTCTGAATGCCTTCTGAATCCACTGTAGCGTGCCGTACCCAGCGCTCTGTGACTCACCATGGTGGCATCGGATGCATTTGTCTTGCCATGTGAGCGAGAGTGGACAGCCAGTATGCGTACTCATCCAGAAATGCAATGCAGACAACGTCAGTCCAAGGCAAGAAGGAAAGCAGATGTTTGCAGAAGAGTACCTTGTATGAGCGACAACTCGAGTTTGTTGTACGACAGCAGAATAGAAAAAAGGAAAAAGGTGGCCAGCGACGGCATCTGAAACCTGTGAAGAGTCTGTGGAGCTGCAAGAGCTGTCAGGCAGCGTGATAACTGGCTGTCAAAATGTCTTGCAGGTGACTTAGTGAAGTGTTCAGCATGGGTGTGGATGATGTTTACCTTCTTCCATTCTCTTTTCAGTTAAGACTGAGAGGAAGACCGTCCAGTTCAGTGACGAGGTCCAAGTTGAAACACTGGAGCCTGAGCCTGAAGCGGAGCCGGTTTACATCGATGAGGTAAGCGTCCGGCTTGTCACGGTGATTCCTGGAGAATTTCAGTTAGCGTCAAACGAGTGTTTGAGGAAACAAGGCAGGGCGGCCTACTGGTTCAAGCGTGGGGCTGCTGACGTCTAGGCTGCCAGTTCAGTCCCACCTCTGACCGCGCTAAGTGTCGCATGGATAGTCCTGAGTAGGAAAAGGACAAACGAGTTAGTTAAGCCAGCCATCCCCCCAGGGTGAGGCGTTAGTTATTCATTTTAATTTTTAATACATTTGTAAAGATTTCTAAAATCAGATTTTTGCTTTCTTACCCTGGGGTATGGAGTGTTGTTTGATGAGGGAAAAAATAAATGTAAACCATTAGAACATCAGAACAGGCCATTCAGCCCAACAAGGCTCTCCAGTCCTGTCCACTTATTTCTTCTAAAGACACATCAAGTCAAGTTTTGAAAGTCCCTAAAGTCCTCCTGTCTACCACACTACTTGGTCGTTTATTCCAAGCGTTTATCGTTCTTTGTGTAAAGACAAACTTCCTAATGTTTGTGCGAAATTTACTCTTAACAAGTTTCCAACTGTGTCCCCGTGTTTTTGATGACCTCATTTTAAAGCCACCATCTTGATCCACTGGACTAATTCCATTCATCATTTTAAGCACTTCAGTCAGGTCTCCTCGTAATCTCCTTTTGCTTAAACTGTGAAGGCTCAGCTCTTTTAATCTTTCCTCGTAACTCATCACCTGTAGCCCTGGAATCAGCCGAGTCGCTCTTCTCAGGACCTTCTTTAGTGCTGCTGTGTCTTTATGGAGACTACAACTGCACCCAGGACTCCAGATGAGTCCTCACCAGTGTGTTATAAAGGTTGAGCAGACCCTCCTGTGA
This sequence comes from Polypterus bichir lapradei, assembly GCA_026402145.1. Taxonomy (NCBI): domain Eukaryota; kingdom Metazoa; phylum Chordata; class Cladistia; order Polypteriformes; family Polypteridae; genus Polypterus; species Polypterus bichir. The sequence goes on from JANRMT010062820.1 coordinate 33,362,454, forward strand.
CTTGTACTCCACACATCAAGGCGCTATATAACCTGACATCCTGTTAGCCTTCTTAATGGCTTCTGAACACTGTCTGGAAGTCGATAGTTTAGAGTCCACTACGACTCCTAAATCCTTCTCATAAGTGGACTCTCGATTTTCCGACCGCCCATTGTGTATTCAAGCCTCACATTTTTATTTCCTATGTGTAATTCTTTACATTTAGTGACATTAAATTTCATCTGCCACAAATCTGCCCAAGCCTGTCTGCTATCCAAGTCCTTCTGTGATGATATAACGGATTCCAAATTATCTGCTAATCCACCTATCTTGGTATCATCTGCAAACTTCACCAGCATATCTCAATTTTAATCCTTATATGCCACCGCTGGGGGGCTTGTTTTGTTGTGGACGTGCTGTCTCTAGGTATGTCAGAGGACTGGGACTTTGAGAAGTGGGGTCCAACCTCACGTGGGGAGGCAAAATGGGGGGTTGGGGGGTGTTGGGGGGGAGAGAAAGAGCAAGCTATCTCTAATCTGTCCTTTTAATCCTTATAATTATATGTACAAACATAACAATAGGCTTCATGGCAATAACTCCTGGGAAAATTGGAAATTAAGGTCAAAGCTGTCTCACTTTCAGTTAAGAATACAAAATGACATCAAAAATTCAGAAAGTGCCAGACTCTTAAACATAATTTCCTTTGGCAAATGCATATACTTTTGTGAAGAAATAACTCCGACTAGAGAGGTGCCAAGCTTATCCTTTAAGTGAGCTGAACGTCCATAAACCAAAGAGCTATAAATCAGGCACTTGCAAAACCCAATATGGAATAATCAGAACAAACAGAGTGGAAGCTGACCAGTGTCTTGAGTGGAGAGCCGAGTGGGCGGAGGCTATTTAAATAGCACTGGGGGCGGAGCCTCAGCTGCAGCATCAGGGGCCCCGCCCCTCTGGACTTAACATGCAGTACACAAGAACTTTTAAATACATAAATAACATAATAGAATAATACGTATTGAATAAGCAAGACAATATTCATTAAGAGCTGATAAACCACAAACCTATTAGACAACGAAAAGAACAAGTAAAAGAAAAGAAGACCTGAGCCCCTTGTCTAGCGTGACACTAAGCCCACGTCTGCCTAGTCGGGGATGCTGCTGCTGGCTTATCAGCTCACTTGTGTTGATGCTGAAGTGTCCTTCCAGCTCCCTGATTGTCTTAATATTGGATTTGCTTTTCCAGTAGAGTTGTTACATCACTGGCGCTCACAGCTTCATAATCTACTTTCACTTCTAGGATAAGATGGACCAGTTACTGCTGATGCTGCAAAGCGCCGATCCCATGGACGGTCAGCCGGAGCCCCCAGAGCTCCTGCAGCTGGAAGGTAAGTGACCGGCGCTGTCGTTTCCCTTTCCGATGGCACGAGATTGTTTGATTTTTTTATTTTTATTTTTGATCGAGTGCTCGAGTAGCGGGTAAAGTGCCACTGTTTTACTGCCCTTCCCTGTTACAGGTGCTTGCCATCAGATGGGACCACTTATCGACCTAAAGCTTGAAGATATCGACAGGTAATTAGACACATTATGGACTCTGTGTTGTGGGTCAGACTTGAGCCTCTTTGTTTTTTATGCTTTTTGTTTGTTTGTTTTTTTCATCTTTTGTGCGCCATAAAGCCCAGATTGAACACAATAATAATAATATTAATAAAAGTATTTTGTTACATTTATAAAGCACATTTCTCAGTACTCAAAGCGCTTTACATGGTGAGTGAGGAGCCACTTCAGCCGCCACCAATGTGTAGCATCCACCTGAATGATGCAGTGGCAGCCATTTTGTGCCAGCTTAGGTGGTGAATTGGTGAGAGAGATAGCCAATCAGAAACGGGATGATATGGGAGCCAGAATGACTGGGCTATGGTGGGCAGTTTAGCCTGGACATCAGGATACACCCTACCTCTTTATGAAGGATGCCCAGGGATCTTTTATGAGCACAGAGAGTCAGAACCTCTGTTTTATGTCTCATCTGAAGGGCAGTGCCAGTTTTACAGCCCTGGGTTATTGGGATCTGCACACAGACCACAGGGTAAGTGTCTCTTGCTGGCCTCGCCTCTCCCAGCAGCAACTCAAGCTTTTCCTAGATGGTGTGGACGCTAGAGGGCACTGTTGCTCCTCAAACCCAACATGACAGACACCAGGCACAAGTTAAAATCACAAGAGAGCTTTTTATTATTCAGGAAACTCTTCCCAAAGCGTTTCCCACCACTACAGCCACAAGTAAGCAGTACAGCACACGCAATTCTTCTTCTTTCTCTGTCTTTTCTCCTCCACTCCTCCCGCAAGCTCTGTCTGTCTTCCACACAACTCTGGCTCATCCCTGTGAGGTCGGTCTGGTTCTTTTATATTGTCCAACCTGGAAGTGCTTCTGCTCTTCTGCCCACATGATTTGCAAGCACTTCTGGGGCAGACGAAAACCTCATGCTCCACAGTTCTTCCACAACACCCCCGGTGGCACCCAACAGGGCTGAGCTACAGAACTCCATGTCCCGTGGTGCCTTGTGGGAATCCTTGGCACCAGTGTAATCCAAGGGGAGCTGCCATCTAGCGTCCCTTACAATGGCCTCCCATCCAAGTGCTGGCTGGGCCTTAAAACACGCTTAGCTTCAGGTGGATGACCTTTTCTGCTGTGAATGTGGAGTGGGTGAGGTCTTGGCAGGGGTACGTTTGGGTAACAATGAGAATTGGAGAAGGGGGTCAGTAATACCAGGACAGGATAGAAACCTTAATGGTTGTGTACTTAGTGGGGTGGGTGCCATGGCCTCCTCACAACACTTTTATGCCCAGCTGGCAGGATTTGCCTATCCTCCCTCTGTTGACATGGCTTTGGGTTTTCTCTGTTATGATTTATGCGATTTGAAAATGAAGAATATCCTATATGCATCCCAGCTTTTAAAGGAATACTAATACTAAGTCTTTGCATTTATTTAGTACTTTTCTCACTACTCAAAGCGCTCAGTAATTGCAGGTTAAGGGCCTTGCTCAAGGGCCCAACAGAGCAGAGTCCCTATTGGCATTTACGGGATTCAAACCGGCAGCCTTCCAATTGCCAGTGCAGACCCCCAGCCTCAGAGCCGAGAAAAATGTGAAATCTTGTGTGTTGAAGACTCAAACTCAACAGAGGCCTGTGGTGACCAGTTCTTGACAAAAGAAAAACATTTTCCACGTAACTCGTGTCACATAATCAACAAGTCTGTTATCCATTCATGTGGGCCAAACGTGCAAAATGTGTGCATTTTTTTTGCTAAAATATTATTAACAATTACTTACTGGAAAACTCCATGTTGAATGTCAACAGGAAAGGCATCATGCCCACAATGCTGTGTGTTTGAATTGAAGACCCACAATCTAGCCCTCATTCATTGGTCTTCACGAGAGAAATATGGTACAGAAAGACATACACTGGGCATAGAAAATAATCCCCCCCCCCTTTGAAATATTCCCATCTTTTTTGCTTTACAGCCTTAAATGAAAACACACAAACTAATATTTTTTCCAGCTCTACTTACTCAATGCCACCTCTAACATCCAAGTGAAAAACATCACAGCTACAGTTCAGAAAGATAATAAAAAATCAAAAACAAATTCTGAGATTCTGAGGACCCCCCCCAAAAAACTCCATCAGGTGTCAGTGCCCACCATTTCCATTGCGGTTACTGGTTTCCTTCCACCGGTGATCAGTTGTAACGAGTGTGATTAGTGAAGCTGTTCCTGGTTCATTCATTCCCTTGCTTGGCAGAGCAACTGACAGTAAACACCTGACTATGGGTGGCAGGCAACTTTCAGAAGATCTCAGGGACAGAGTTGTAAACAGACAGAAGGCAGGAGATGGAGACAAAAACATCTCAAAGGCTTCAAGGAGCTCCCAAGGAGCTCAGTAACATCCACCATAAAGAAGTGTTTGGTATGACTAGGACCCTCCAAACTGGATGGAAGAGCAAGGAGGACACTGGTAAGAGAGGCTACCTGGAGGCCAATGGCCACGTTGAAGGAATTCCAAGATTTTATGACAAAGAGTGGTCATTAATGGTGTGCAGGTGACAACAATTTGACAAGTGCTCCTCAATTTTGGCTTGTTCAGGAGGGTTGCAAGGAAAATGCCACTTGTCAAGAAAGGTCACATGAAGGCTCGTTTGAGCTTTCCCAGAATGCACCTTGAAGATTCTGATGCCAAGTGGAAAAAGGTCTTATGGTCAGATGAGACCAAAATCAAACTCTTTGGCCTCAACACCAAACGGCACACCAATGCAGCTCACCATCCACATCACACCATACCTACAGTAAAGCATGGAGGGGGCAGCACCCTGTCATGGGGGGCCTGGGGCTCTCGTTAGGGTAGAAGGAAAAATGGATGGGGCAAAATACCATCAAATTCTTGAGGAAAACCTGCTACCCTCTGCCAGAAAGGTGAAGAT